>OY997590.1:74314764-75058079 GCA_963921825.1 Erodium maritimum
CAAAGAACAGGTTTTTAAATATGATTTGGCGATAAAAAAAAAACACAACGGAGCACACGGAAAAAGGAAGTCGAAGGGGCGGAACTGCATTGTTGGCAAAAGAAGGGTGAACCAACGCCGGAAAAAACTTGAGAAGGAAAGGGGGGCGGAGAGAGGCTGCCGACTTTTATGGAGGAAGCCATGGTTGCGACGGCGACGGTAGCAAGATAAAACTCAGTGTGTGTTTTTTTCAGAGAGGAGCAGGCTTGATGAGAGAGAAAAAAGGATTATGAAATAGCTACTCTCTAACCAATTCGATTACTTATATTTATCATCTACATGTTGATCATAATAGCGTTGTGTCGAAATTCACAAGGCCAGTAGATCCAAAATACTACAGTTTAGAGTTATTTCACAGCGGATGTTAGACATTTGGTTTCACAAAGGTATTTTTCAGTTTGAGGAACAAGAACATAAGTAAATATAAATTATTAAACTAATCAAAACAGTAGTACAATTACAAAGAATAAGTTGGGCCAGCGCATAAAGCCAAGGTCACCTCCAAGTTATTGAGCTGATGAACAATTCGACGGAGAAACAAGAGAGTAGGAGACCAACGGTTCCGTTGGAGTTGGTCATAAGAGACCTGAACTCTACACAAAGGACATGTGGACCGGAACTGGAACCAACCCTCGATACAATCCACGTGGAAGCAGTGCTTGCACTCGCCCAACCGCCGCATCTCGTCCCCGTCCGCCGCGTCGCAAAGACACACGGCACAGTAGGGACTAGGAGAGCTGTCCTTTCCGGTGACAACGGGGAAGGCGCGGCGGCGGCGGCAGAGAAGCTTGGCGCAGATATGGAAGATGAAGACGATGGGTGCGATGGCCAAAATGAAGAGGACCATTTTGGCCATTCCCTTGTACATTTTGGTATCGCCAACTCACTCAACTTGTATATGATAATGATATGATTTCTCTTCCAAGTTTGATCAGACAATTGAGAGTGAATTGGAAAGGCTGAGCGGTGAGGTGCCTTATTGAAATTGTTATTGTTTTTCTCTTAGAGCATCCACAATCATATAGCTGGTTGTCGACGAGGAGTGTTAGCGGGGAGAACAAAAAATTATTATTATTTGCCTTATAATCAGCGAGCTACAATAGTAAAGCTTTTTTGTAGGCTTATATGACCCCTTTTACTCACATTTTTGCTCCCCGCCAGCGATAAGTATCGGCCTTAAGCTCCCAGCCAGCACTCTCCGCCAGTGAGCTCCCCGCCTGCTCCCCGCCAGCTCCCAGTCAGCTCCTCGCTGGCGTTTTCTCCCCGCCAACGCCTTACCGCCCACGGTTGTGGATGCTCTTATATATTTGTATGGTTTGTTTTGTTTAAGATTATATTTTATTTATATGCTAATTCAGTTACCATCCCTTTTCTTTTCTTTTTTTGCATTTGTAATGGTAATATAATACAGCCTTGTAAGTTTTTTTTCTTTATTTTCTCCAAAATTGTTAGTCTTTTTCTTCCTCCACCCACCTTATTTAAAGATTAAATTTTGAACCCATTTCTTCAGATCCCCCAAAATTATGCTCCATCCCTCATCAATGACCGAAAAGTTTGCTGAATCCAAGTAGATCAAGTAACAAAAAAAAGTAAGTATTTGGTTGAGATGGGGTGAAATTGTCACCTATAGGTATCACTACCGGGAGCTATTAACTTCCCTATTTTATTTTCAGATACGCAATGGGTGAAAGTATACTTGAGAAAGAGAAAAAGTTATGCTTGTGAACCCAATTTTGTAGTAAAAATAACAGTAAGGAGTACAGAGCTGTATTTCTCAGGTACATAAGTTGAAGGCCTATGGCAAATACAAATAACCTCGACCTCCAACTCATAATGTATTAGCATTAAAAATAAGATTAAATATCTTCTTCTTTTTATCTGCAATCTTATTTATTAATAGACTCGATTTTCTGAATTAGAAAAAGGAGCAAGGTGACCTTTTCATGCTCACCTCCATTACAACCGGAATCGGACGAGGTAGTCCTCGCCACAACAAAGCCCGAATACACGGGTTTAAGGCAGGTCTCTAAACCTAGATTTGATAACCTTTAAGCAACAAAAGCACCCAAACAATGGGGCAATAACCAAATACAACAGAAGGTCTTGTACCTTAATATTCCTACCATTAAGCTCCAACACTAACAAGGCCTCAGACCAAAACAGGTCTGACAACCCAGATTTTCTACAACGAACCCAAAAGTAGTCCTCCAGAAACCAACAAACTCCGAACCCTCCTCCAACCACCTCACCAACTCAGGAACCAACGATGGAACCTCGCAACCGGCCAACACCAGGAGGCGATCCAAAAAGGGGGACCGGGACAATGCAGATTCCCAACCAAAAACTACCACCTAAACTCCTCAAAACCCTTCCAAAAACTTTTTCTAACAAGCCATTGGCTTGAACACCTCACAGTGATCATCACATACCGTGAGGCCCCGTCCTCACCACCGAAAACGAGGAAACATGAGACTAAATAGAAGGGAAACGAAGAGGATTTAGTAATAGGAGGATGGAGAAAGGTAAGAGATAAGACAGAACAGATCATACCGACCTCAGACCATCAGATCTCGTCTGTAAGGCAATCGGGGGAGTCGAAAACAGATCCAAAAGAAGCTCCACAAGATCTGACAATTTCCGGGATCAAACGACCACACCACGAGCATGGTTCAGGAGAAGAAGCACCAATCCGAGGAGAATGAGCTCTGAACTAAAACACCGCAGCATCGTCGGAGGAGGACTACAAACTTCACACAAAGCACCTAGTCGGAGATGGGGTCCGGAGGATCCTAGCACCAAAGACAAGGCCTAACCCACAGCAAATGCGACCGAAAATGCTTCCCACAATGGATGTAACAAACTCGTCGGTGACCACGAACAATACCGATCCACAAAACCGGGGAGGCTTCAGGAAATTGCACAACTACATTGGAAGCACCTTCTACAGAACCACTAAAGAAGCTCATAGGGAGTCAAACGATAACAAACCTAAAGCCCACAAATCTTCAATAAATCGCCAAACTAACGAAGACCCCTCGCCGGAAGTCACTGTTCACCGACGAGGCCCGAATCACCACTGTATTCGAGAGAAAGAAGAAGAACATGTGAGATATGGGTAGGGATCGACGAAAAGCTACACCGGAACACCGAATCCCTCCGACAGAAACTCCTAAACCAGAGCACGAGACGGTGATGGAACCCGAGAAGGAACTCCGGAGGACCTCCCTAGTCCAAAAAAGACCAAAACTCCATGGATCCGCGAAAATAAAAGGCCGGGAAGGATGAGGAAAATGGTTCCACGCCGAATCTGTGGTGAATCGGTGGAGAAAACGTTGTTAGACGAGCTAAAATCCGGTTGGAGGCGACCAAGAACAAGTCCATGTAAAAGCCCCGAACAGAGCGTAAAGAAGTAAGTAAATGAAGGAAAAAGACGGAGAGGAAGGAGAAGAGAGGAAACAGTGTTCACTACCGGCGACGTCAAAGGTCGAAGCTAGAGACACTGTTAGTGATGAGAAAGCCAAAGATGAAAGGGGAACTAAAGAGATGGCTAGGATTTTTTGAGAGAAAAACAAAAGTTTAGATAAGATTAAATATCTTTTGATACTTCTTTGTTTTGGTCACCTATCTTTAAGATTCCATTTGATCGGGAATGCAACAAATTATATTGTAGATCTTTTGATATGATGTTTTGAGTTTCTCTCTTCTGCATGTTCTTTCTTTGTCATATTTCATCTACGGCTCTCTTTATCCGAAGTTTACGGTGATGATGTCCCTTTATTCCTCCTTACCACCCAGAGTTCCTCTGAACCACATCTTTCCTCGGCTATCTCCTCCTCTTCCTCAGTCTCTCCTTCTTCTCCTATAGTTTCAACCACAACAAGACCTGTCATGTCTTCCTCAAACCCTCTAACCCGAGAAAAAACAGGAACCCTTCCGACTTTCCCCTCTTGGAAATACGAACCCTTTACTACACCATCGCTCCTCCCGACCCCGATAACACAGCCATGGAAGCCTCGGCCACCACAATCACCCCACCCTACAAATCCGACCGCCTGAAACAACATGCAAGGGATTCCTTTTTGGGTGAATACCCAAATCCCTACCACGATCCCCCATCTCAGTACCAAGGTGGAGATCCAAAGGAAAAACGTCCTGAAAGCCTCAAGCAAGTTCGGGGCTGGGACGCTTTTCTATGGCTTCGGGTGAAAACGGACGCGATACGACCGCTTCACCATCACCTGATCTTGCAAATCGATGCAAACACCAAGCCGCTCAAAGTACGGCTTCAAGGCAGTGGGGGGAGTCTCTACGAGCTGCACCAGCAGTCCTATCAGAAGGAATTTTCTGGATGGATTGGAACGTCATGCCACCTTCAACCCCGACTAATGTTAATATAACTCCTGCTAATCCAATTTTATCTGATGTTGTGACAATGTCTCAGGATAATCAGGAGCCTGCCCAGCCGGTCATTACTAGTTTCCCGGAATGGTGAGATATTACACAGAAGCCCGGAGTGATTAAGTCTACAGTCTTGCCTACCGATCAACGAATCGAGAAATCAGATTACATGTAGTAAGCAAACTACGCCAACAAAGACAGAAACTAGTACAAATAGTTAAATAACCAAACAAGTCTAAAATACCCAAAAGTAATCACCTTTAAGCACAGGAGCGAAAGGAAAAAGAAGTCCTTAAATATCCAAGAACTATAACCTCCAAACATGCAAACGCAAAATCTGTCAAAAATCCTAGTTTGTCCAGACCCGACTACCACTTGGACACCCGTAACCACAGGTTAAGTCTCCTTCAGCCAATGAAGGAAACCCCAAAAAAGGGAACAGGACTTGTCAACGAAATATTTTCATTTCCTTTTCTCTACCTTTTATAGATCCACCAGTCAACGAAGATCAAATCATAGAACTACTTCAATAACATATTGAAACATAACTAGAATAACTGCGTGTTTTTAGAAACATAGGTTGCGAGGATACACGTAAATGTCTGTTGGCCAACTACTTCGTTAGCAAGCCAATGTATAGTAATTATTTAGACGTTGATTCTGGATGATAAAGGATCTCTTCCTTCGCATTATGAAGTCGAACAGACTCGTACTTCCGCCAAAGACTTCATGGTTTTGTTAAGGATGGATTATCTTCTCATCAAAAACGCATTGCAGCTATTTGTCAATTGTGTTAAAAAAAACTTCAACTGATTTAATTGATGAGTGTGTGCATGGGCATCAAATTAGCCTTGGAATATGTGCGAGACTTCAACTATATCATCATCAATACATTTACGTCATCCGACTGAAAAAGATACAAGACGTATATTGACAATCAACGAAGCACACTAACACGTAACGATGATGGCTAGTCTTAAATGCATTCATTGGTAAGGCAATTATCACAAAAAAGATCACGCTTTTTGTTGGAGGTTATTACAACTGAAGACTTAAGGATACAACATGTATTTTTGATGTCATGAGATCGAACAACAATATCAATATGCTAGACCAGTCAACTTTGTTCGAAGAAGCTATGTAGGGTTTTATCATACCAAGTACCAAGAAGCTATATAAGGTTTTGTCCTACCAATCAAGAATATCAATATGCTAGGCCAGTCAACTTTGTTCCAAGAAGCTATGTAGGGTTTTATCATACCAAGTACCAAGAAGCTATATAAGGTTTTGTCCTACCAATCAAGTACATTATAGACGATAACAAGTACTCAACTCTGTATTATTTAACA
This sequence comes from Erodium maritimum, assembly GCA_963921825.1. Taxonomy (NCBI): domain Eukaryota; kingdom Viridiplantae; phylum Streptophyta; class Magnoliopsida; order Geraniales; family Geraniaceae; genus Erodium; species Erodium maritimum. Next base: position 74,320,551 of record OY997590.1, read on the forward strand.
AATAGAAACTATCCCCCACATACTATGTTTATGAAAACAAAATCTATATCCCCCACATACTATGTTTGTGAAAACAAAATCTATTAGACGACTTCCGAATCACAAGTTTGCTCTACACAAGAGGCATAGAAAGGGATTTTTAAGTTTTACAACCACATTCACATCATCATATCAATTGTCCATGTTGAATGTGGGATATGGGGAGTGAAACATATCTACAAACCAGCTATTAACCAGTTTGACATTGTGGACTTTTAGTAACAATGACACAATAAAGCACGCTGCCCAAACTCAATATCAACATCATCACAAAAAATGAACCAACATTCACAGATCACACATACAGGCTCACAGAAAACCTCATGAAACAACTTTAAAACAAACTTTCAAAAATAATTCATGAATAGTATCAGCATTTTGCAATGTTTTTATATGGCCATGTATTTTCCATCTCAATAATACAATTATAATTTCAATTAAATTTAACTGTTTAATTAATAAACATCTGCCGGATCTAAGTTTAACCATTCCACTGTAACAACTTAGCTTGACAATTTAACTTCAGCAGAAGAAAGAAACTAATTTTTATGCTTAGCTCACACAGTGTACATGCTCAGATGCTCTAACAATCACACCACAATAAAACTAGACATAGTATCCCACAGAGTGAAGAGAAACATTCAAGAACATCACTAAATAAGTTTGAAGAAAGGGCAGGAACAAAGAGTGAATAGCAATCTTCTACCTCCCAGAGATCAGGGCCTTCGACTGCTTGTCAAGGCAGCAATTTGGGGCTTCAACCTCCTAGTTACCTTGCAAGCAATTAGACATTCCAAAAGCTCCATCACCAGAATGCCTTAAGATTCTGATTGCCTGAGTTAATGGACTCTAAATTTGCTTCTGTAAAGAAATGGTCATTCTTCATCTGCAAAGCTTGTACCTCTGATTTTGTCTTAATATCCACTTCCCAATCTCTAAAACAAAGGGCAGCGATAGAGACATTGCATGCCATCAATTGTTTCAGAAACAAGTACATACAAATTTAAAATGTAAACATAAAAATATAATAGAAAAATAAAACTATACCGGATCAGACTGACGTGCAAATATGACTATTCAGCAATTTGTATGCCTCTGATATTTGTTGATTCAATCATTGATTCCCAAACTCAATTTGACAGTAAACACAGGCATCCTTGAGCATGGGTAAAAAATAAATGCAAATCAAACACTGAAGATTAAATAAGATGATGGTTGAGATCAGACTGACATGCAAATATGACTATTCAGCAGAGCTTATGCCTCTGATATTTGTCGATTCAATCATTGATTCCCCAAACTCAATTTGACAGTAAGCAGTCATCCTTCAGCATGTGTAAAAAATAAATGCAAATCAAACACAGAAGGTTAAATAAGATGATGCGTTGAGATCAGACTGACGTGCAAATATGACTATTCAGCAGAGCTTATGCCTCTGATTTATGTCGATATTGTATCATCACTTCCCAGAAACACTTAATAGTGAACAGTCATCATTTAGCACATGCAAAAATAAATCATAAATGCAAATCAAATGCTGAAGATTAAATACAAAAACAAAATCACATGAATTGAGATCAGACTGACGTGCAAATAAGACTATTCAGCAGAGCTTATGCCTCTGATATTTGTCGATATTGTATCATCACTTCCCAAAATCAAATTAATAGTGAGCAGTCACCACTTAGCATATGCAAAAATAATTGCAAATCAAATTATGAGGATTAAATACAAAAATGAAAGCACAAATGAATTGAGATCAGACTGACGTGCAAATATGACTGTTCAGCAGAGCTGATGCCTCTGATATTAGTCGATTTCATCATCACCTCCCAGACTAAATTTGACAGTAAACAGTCATCAGCTAGCATATGCAAAAAACAACCATATATCAAATGCTGAAGATTAAATATGAAAACCAAATCATACATGAACTGAGATCAGACTGACGTGCAAATATGACTGTTCAGCAGAGCTGATGCCTCTGATATTTGTCGATTTTATCATCAATTCCCAAACTCAAATTGACAGTAACCACAATATCATTTAGCATACAAAAATTAAATGTGACCCAATGCAGAGGATTAAATATAAAAATAAAAGCACAAATGAATTGAGATCAGACTGACGTGCAAATATGACTAGTCAGCAGAGCTAATGCCTCTGATATTCGTCCATTTTATCATCACATCCCAAACTCAATTTAACATCAAACACAACCACCGTTTAGCATAAGCTAAAATAAATGTAATCAAATGCTGAAGATTAAATAGACGAATTGGAATCAGAATGACACGCAGATATGACCATTCAGCAGACTCCTCAATATTTTCCAAATGTAAAAATTATTTTTTTACAAATTATAGAAAAGGCCCACCATAGAGGTGACCCGTTGCTGGAATGTTTTTGAAAGAAAGTGAAGTGTAACAGTGAGGCACATTTTCGTGTACCATGGAGACAAAAGAAAGAAGAAAATAAAAACAAGGCTCAGACACGCACAAACACAGTCATCAGAGAGCAAATACATAAGAGATCTTATGATTTACATGTTCTGTCCATGTTTTATATAAACATGAACTCAGATTCGAGAAATGTTTAATCTTCACTGCCTCGTCATAGTTAATGATGATTATAAGAGCTTCAAGTTACCAACAATAACTTATTCGGTAACCTAACAGTCGGCAACAGAGCAAGTGATACCTTTCGTCGATTCCAGTTCGAGAGAAGATAGCTGCAGTCCACCTGCGGATTCGATTTGCTTTCGGCTTTAGGGTTGAATGAGGAAGGGCGGAGAGATTGTGCTTAGGGTTACGGGTTTGGAGAAAGTTGTGTGCTTGGGGGGTTTGCGAAAAGCTTTTTGGCGGCTTTTTGGTGAGGCAACTAGGAGATAGATATCTAGGTTTAGTTGCTTAGAGCTTCTTTTATAGGGTTGCACCCGTTCCGCTTCATTTTCACCTTCGAATATTTTAAGGGAAACTTCGCTATATTTTTTTCTTTCATTTCTGCATCATACCTCATGGAGTCCATCTTTTTTAAATGACATCTGAAAAGTAATGAAAATTGTTAATATCTAACATATTCCGTCAAAAAAATGAACGGGCGTTAACTTGTTTGGTACAAAAACCTTAATACCCTTATACAAACTAGTATGAGTGAACTCAAAAAACCGACTCTTCATTTCCAACATTTTGTCCAAGCTGAAGTCGGAGCTCGGTTTCTCCCGTCTCTCTCATCAATCCTTTTTTTTTCGTCGAAGTTGTAGCTGGGTCGTGGTGTGGAGCTTATGTCATCAACAACTGATATTCGAACGAAATAGTGAAGTAAGATGAAGAGTTCTTGGTTTGTTGTTTAGTCCGTTAAGTTCGCAGTTAGGGTTTTGTTTTAGTCTTCGATTTTGTAGTTGTTCGAGCTAAATACAGGTGAATGGTGAGTTTTAAGTGGGAAGAAGAAGTATGTTGTGATGAAATTTCGAGCTAGGTTTTCGGCTGAAAGTGTAAATGGGGGTTTGGATACTAAGATATGGGTTGTTGCTTAGTTTCCTATTTAGGTTTGATTCTTTAAGTTAAAATGAGTGTTCATCTTTTCTGGGTTTAAGCTAGATGCAGAAAGATTTGATTTTTATGCATACGCATGTATGTTGTAGCGTGTGCAACGGTTTGAAAAGATGTTATGTACTGAAATCGGGGGTTTTATGATCAGTTTGAAAGTTCATATGAGTGTCAAGATTCTCTGGGTGTAAGATTGAAGCTTCAAGTTTAATTTTTGATGCATATCCAGGTGTGTTGTAGTGTATGCATATGTAGTGTGAAGTAATAAGTGTGAACTGATTAGCTGTTGGTTTTGTATGGTTGGGAAAAAAATTACAAATGGGGAAGAAACAAAAATTCACTCGTGCTTTACTTGATGAGCCATCAAACGATGATGAATTTTGTGAGGCAAAGATGTTTGATTAGTTACTCATAGATCAAGATTTACTAGAAGACGAAGGAATAAGATTGGATGTTGAAGATCTAGGATATGATGGGGGAGATTTTGTACTTGGTGAAAATGGGGAAGAAATGGGAGGTTATGGTGAAGAACCAGGAAGTGATACTCAATGGTATGGTGAAGAACATGGATTTGATGTTGGTGGTTATGGTGAAGAACCAAAAGCTGATGGTGATGAACAAGTAGGCAGTGATAGTGTCCTAAAAGAGGGTGATGGTTCGTCATCAGACGAAGAGTGTGTAGTTGAGGAAGGTGATGAGTCAGAATCAAATGAGGAGGATTTATCATCAGATGGAGAGGATTCATCATCATCTGATGAAGATGAGGAACCATTAGACTGTGAGAATGTGATGGAAGAAGACCTATAAAGCGGTATTGGAATCTTAGGTCTGAGGGAGCCTAGGATGTGGGATACGAGGAGTAGTTTGAAAGATATCCAGCTGCACTTAGGTGATAGGTTTATAAGTGCAAAATGGTACCGAGTTGTTCTAAAAAACTATGTTGTTGAGAAGGGTTTCGATTACGCATACAGATGAAATAAAAAAGATGATGGTATTGGTGTTGTCTGTACCGAAGACGACTGTACCTTCTATATTTGGTGTGCATTCGTGAAAGCAACAAAAGTGCATGAAATCAAGACCTTGCGGTTGAACCATGAGTGTGTGATTGATAATGGAGGATCAAATATTACTGCTCGATCGCTTGCATACAGGTAATTGTTCTTCAAATTGTTTTAAATGTATGTTCTAACTTATAGGTGTTGACAATTCAATTTCTGTCCATATAGGTATTTAGATTACATTAAGAGTCGCAAAAAGTAGATGTTGAAGAGTTCAAGCAAGATATTGCAACGGACCTAGACATATAAGTTGAATTAGGGAAACGGTACCGTATTGTTGGCCTAGGGAGGGGGAGGGACATTATTTATGAAGATAAAGGCATGCAATCTGCTACGTTGGATAAGTATAGAAAAATTGGTAATGTGTTGCAACCCAGATACAAAGTTCGAGATTGTGGCGGCTGATGAAGAACCTCGAAGGTTCAAGCGCTTGTATTTGAGATATGGGGTGCAAAAAGAAGAATTTAAAAGTGGTTGTAGGCCCTTCATTGGACTAGATGGATGTCACCTTAAAGCTTACCATAGTGGAATACTTCTAGTTGTAGTGGCAAGAGACGGGAATGACGGTATGTTCCCACTTGCTATAGTAGTTGTGGAACAGGAGACAATAGATAGTTGGAGGTGGTTTATGGACGAGTTTTTCAAAGATTTTGGGTCTGGAGAAGTCAATGGATGGGTTTTTATGTCCGACAACACAAAAGATAATATTATTTTCAAAGTTTTTTGTCTATTGTATTATACTTAAATAGGTTTGCATTGCATGCTAACTTAGCTGTCATCCACTTGTTGTTTTCAATCTTTTTTATGATGGATATGGCTTGATAGAGGTTTTCTCTCACCAAGAAAGCATTGAACATCGTCATTGTATGCGACACTTGTATGAAAACCGGTACAAGCTCTTCAAATCGCATGAGTTTAAGTTGGCATTGTGGAAATGCTCTAGAGCCACTAATTTGGAAATGTTTGAAGCTTCAATGGAAGAACTCGTAGGTTTGGATGAGATTCCATTCGTGTGGTTGAGGAACATACCACCAAACAATTGGTGTAAAACTTTTTTCAAGTCTGATTCCAAGTGGGGCATAGACTAATAATAGTTGCGAGTCATTTAATGCATGGATCGGGAGGGGGAGGGATCAACCAATATTGAATTTCCTTGAGTTTTACCGCAAGAAACTTATGAAATGGTTCAACAAGAAGGGTAGCTTGGTAAGAAGGACTATGGAGATCTCAGTGGGTTATATGTCGATCTTGGAGTTGATGATCTTGTCTCCATACGTGATGTGGGAACTCATTAATGCAACAAGCCTCAGGTTGTTCCTCAACAAGGCAACCTTATTGAAGATGAGGTAACCATGGCAGGTGACAAATTTGTAGCTGAATTGGAGTCTTTTGCCTCTCATCATGCCAAAATTGTAGCTGAAGTGGACCAGTTCCTAGTCACTATTGGAGACGAATTCTGGAAACCTACTAAGGCGAACACTACTGGAATAACCGCTTCAAAACAGGCAGCACTAGGGAGGCTTAAGGCTAGGCAGGCTAAAATCAAGGCCCAAATGGATGAGCAACCTAACCATACCCCTACTCTTAAACCTGCTCCAACACCCACACCGAAGCTTGCTTTCAAGCCTGCTCCAAAGCCTGCTCCTCGCCCCACTACAAAACCCACTCCAAAGCCTGTTCCTAAACCTTATCCTAAGCCTACTCCTACACCTGCAGTTAAACCCACTCTAAAACTCACTCCAAAACCAACTCCTAAGCCCACTCCAAAACCAATTCCTCTGCTCACACCAAAACCCACTACTAACCCAACTCCTAACCCCATTCCAAAACCCAGCAACAAACCCATGAAGAAGGAAGCCTCTGAACAAGTTGTGACTCTTCTACCTACTCACCAGTCACCAAAAAAATATGTAATTAGAAAGAGCATGAAAGAGCAGGTAACCTACAACCTAAAGGAGCCTAAGCAACCCAGGGAAACTACTACCAAGACCATGTCCATACCCCGAGAACGAATGGAAGAACTCACAGGTTAGATTTGTTTATTTGTTTCAAATATTATTTCAATATTGCTTAAAAATTCTACCCTGTTATCATCAACAATGAAAACTGACATATAAACTAGGGGTTCAAAAGTATTATTTCAATACTGCATAAAAATTCTACGTTGCTATTATGAACAATGAAATCTGACATATAAACTTGGTGTTCAAAAGTAATTAAGTATTTTGTCTATTTCCTGACTTGCAATTCCTGATATATGTTAGACGTGACAATTTTAAATTCCTAATGTGGGAGAAATGGAATTAGGTGAAAGGAATCTTACCAGTTCATACTCCGACATGTTAGATTTGACAATTAGAAATGCATTATGTGATATCCACATAACTCATCAATACTTCCATATATTTTCTATAGGATGCAACATGATTCCAATAGTGGCTTGAAGCAACCAGGTTGAAGCTGATGAAGCCATCTCTTGGAAGAGGGAAACAGAGTGGTGCAGGAGCTGATGGTAGAGGAAGTTGCAGCCAAGCACCTCTGAAGAAAAATGGGAACACACACCATGTTCCAAGCTCCCTACCTTAGATATTAGGTTTTCGTTTGTTGACATTTAATATGTTTTTTTTTGCTGGTGGGAAAAGAGGCCATAATGATCATTTACTAGGCATTGTTTTGTTGTCATGTTTGTGGTGGCATACACTATGTGCATGACTAGTTCCATTTTGCAAAACCCTATGGGAATCATATTCCCTCCCACCCATGACATTATGTGATGCCTTTTGTAAGTACTTTGATGGTAACAACAGGAGGATGGACATCTTTTGTTGGCTTTAGGGAAATATCAGATGCATGTAATGAACTTATTTACATGTTAGACCTTACACTTTATGTAATTATAATAGTTGCATGCTTAGGTCATTGTCTCCTACACTATAAATATCATTTCCCATCAACAATGAGGACCACAACTTAAAATGGATAAGAAATCAACATCAGATGCTGAAGCATGGGGCAAGTATGAAGCATGGGAAGAAAGGGGTGGGTACTTCACACCTCAGTCTTCATCTGAGCATACTGATCAATGGAACAAAGTTCATTCATATTCCCCTCCTCCACTGTGGGTACACAATTCCCCTTACGAGTTATACCCCCCATATGAGGATGAAGTAGAAAGCAAGTTTGTCCAAGAAGTAACTCCCTAACAACATCCTCCATCACAAGATGAAGTTCAAAGCAACCCTTGCCCATGTAAACAATTCACTCCCCGAACAAGTTCCTCTACCACAAGACTCGCCACCTTTCACAGAATATGAAGCTGATGTTGAGGACAGTGAAGACGACAAGGATAACTTGTCCTCCCAAGGTAGTACTGGTAGGTTTTTTAGGACCCCGTCTCTTAGTTTGTTTAGGAAACCGTTTGTATGATATGTAACCAACTAATTATGTTGCCCTTGGTGTAATGCATGTTTCACATAATGAGTATGGTAAGGATTAACATCATCAACTGAATTATGTCCAATATTACCACACAATTTTTTTAGTTAATTACAAACTTTAGTCATGAACTCAAAAGTACCTACATTTCCCACTTCCTTTCAAACTATTTACATAAGGTGAAACTGCTTCTTATCGTCTTCATTATTTCCTTCACCAACAAATAAACATAACAGTAAACTAAAAAGGATCTCACACACAAACCAATGCAGCTTTGATGAACACTTAGTTCTTGGACGCTTCTTGGTTTTTTCCTCCAGTACAGCTTCTTCTATTCTCGTAATCCTTTCACTTAGTTCAAGTTGTACTTCATCATCATCATCAACCCAATGGAAAAAATTGCAACTCTGTTGCCCCAGCACCAATATGCACATGCGATTAACATCTATAAACATCAAAAACTGAAGACCATCGAAATATCTTTTTCACTTACATTGTAGTATTTCCCGCATTCATAAAATCTTCTCCCGGGATTATTTATCGAGTAAGAAGTCATAATAGGTACTGGAACTCCACGACAGCACAAAACTATCTTTTTCCTTCCATAATGAACATCCTTATACACAAAAATAAACTCTACTCAGTTTTCGTATTCACTGTCTAACGCAACATCATATTCAAAACAGATAAACACATCCCTTAGGTTTCCAGCAAAGTTTCTATTATTAAGTTCAACCATTAATTTCCATTCATATTTCATCCTACTTGTTCTAATTTAATCTCCCAACGTATTTGAGTCCAACTACAGGTTCATTAAATCATTTCAAGGTGATTATCAGGCCGTATAAAATCTATTATTATAACCCTCAACCTAAACCCACTACTAATTTAACCATTTTTCTTAACCTCAAATTCACTGATTCGGGGCTTCTAAACCCTACATATGTTGGGTTTGTCGAATTCACAGTTTCTGGGTTTCAAAACCCTAAAGTTGTTGGATTTTTCTACTTCACAATGTCTCCCCTCAAATCGATTTACATCTACAACTACAATCGACCATCAAGAATGAAATAAGAATCTGACATACTTACCATTGCAGCTACTCCCTCTACAATGGTCGTCGTCTTCGTTGCTTCAAGGTAAATTACCTCTGCCACAACCTGAAACCTCCTCCAGTCTTTGTGTACCTCATCTTCTATGCGTGCACCTCCTCTCGTCTTCCTCTACCTCCTATTCTCTTGCTCTGTCTCTACCTTCGTCTCTTCCTCACTCTCTCTTCCGCGAGTCCTTTGCAAAACATATACAAATTTCGACATTGAGTCCACCAAAATAGGGTATTTTCCTCTCCTAAGACACGGTCTGGACACCAAAAGTTAAGGGCATTTCGGCCTTTTTCAAAAAAACTTACTATCCACGTGCACTGCATGTGGTTTACTTCTCACGGTTTCTGTCAACACTAACGAAAATTGTTAGTTTTTAACAATTTATGTTAGTATTTCGTAACGTTCTGAACCAACTCAAAGTTCCACACTATTATGTCGAAAACATAGTCATTGAATAGTTGTTTTATGGAAAAATCCCAACATTTTATCCTCGTAGGAGCTAATACTAAAAAAAATAGACTCTATCGTTGTTTTAGAGGTGTACAAACTCAACTGATTAGTCTCCTTCCCAACGTGCAAGAGAATCTATTCGATCCTTGTATGCATGTCGTGTGCTTCTTTTGAAAAACCCTTAAACCTTGACTTATTTCTAGCGTTAACTCCTATGTCACTATCGCTCCTTTAGCCCTCAATGTTGTCTTATCACCGCCTACACTACCAATGATGTAATCTACTTCGCCAGTGACTGGAGGGTTGGTCGTCCCACCACCACGCCCATCTTTCGAGATCGTTAACCCCTTAAAGGCTTGACGTAAACGGAAACCGAAGACCAATCTACTTGAACCAGTTTCGATGTCTCTACCACACACTACCATAGACATCATGACCTTCTCCATGGGTCTCATCACGCTGGCACCACCCCCATTTGAAACCTCGACGGGGTCGTCCGGTGAAAACCCTAGACCTTGGTACGACGCCAAGTAACCTTCGTCGACTCTCTCTCTCCCATCCTCGGAGACAGTCTTGAGTCTTTGAGGCCTTTGACCGGAGGCTTTGCACAAGAAGAGGAGCATGTCCACCAAGGAATTCTAAGGAAGGAGGCGTGGGCACCACTGCGTGTTGAGTTTCCCCTCCCCAATGCTAATCGAATCTTGGTGATTCCCTCTCTACCGGTTATCCCTGCAAGCATGCTACATCGATGTAGGGTAACACCATCGCCCCTAGAGAAAACCCTAGAACCGGTCGTCCCGATACTGTCGAGTTTGAACAATGCCTTCATGGCTAGTCTCCAAGAGAGTCTATCTACTTGCTCTCTCGGGAAGGAAGAGGGCATAAAGGTATTGGACCCCCTACTACCCGTTGGCTCGACTGTACTGGTGCGCCAACAGTTTGGTATGGTTGGAAAAATATTGCCCCGCGACCCCCTCCCCCTCGAAAGGAAGCCATGCTACGGATCATCACCAACACATGAGGACGGTCGGCGTCGGGATTGGTTATCAAGGATATCGGCCAGGGGATCTTTAGTTTTTACTTTGAGTCCGAGGAGGCTCGTGCTTGCGTCGGGGAAATGAGCCTTGGTGTTTTGATGGTCACCCTCTCCTCCTCGGGGACATTGACCCGGTGGCTAAGGACCTTCCTGACCTGAACCACCTATAGTTATGGGTCCATGCTCACGGTCTCCTACCGCTGTTAAGGACGAAGACAACATGAGAGACCATAGGAGCTTGTGTGAAGGTTCCATGTGACCCGTGAGGTCTTTGTTGGGGAGGGGTGGTCAAGGTTCATTTCTGGCATCTTGTGGAGCGCCCTCTCAGGCGAGCTCTATTGCTGAGGTTTAAGGAATTTTGGGATCCTATCCGGGTCTTCCCTCACCTACACTAAGTTACCCACATTCTGCTTCAATTGTGGAAGGATTGGGCATGTGGCTCAAAAATGTGACCAAGAGGTACCGGGTATCCCTCATTTTCACACATCAATGTTTGGGTTCCGTAAAGACCCGAAGACTATATAGTATGCGACAAACTGGGCGGCTAAGGACTCCTTGGTCCGATATTTTTTCTTAAAAGACCACGTGTCGACGCTTGAGTGACGCTCCTACGACTCACAATTGTAAGTCGTGGTTCAACCCAGGATTCACAAATCACGATTTAATTCACAATTTGCGAGTCGAAACCTAAATCGTTTGCTGCACATACTCTTAAGATATAATTATAGTAACTAAAATAAATGACTTCACCATAATTAAGATGATGAATGATTGCGTTTCCCACTGGCCAAGCAGGGAAGGCCCATTACGTGTGGCCCAAACCAGGCCATCAATCCTAGGGTTTTAGACTTTTCATTTTGGGTTTTGCAGAGACCAGTTGTGACTTGTGACTATGACTAGTTAGTTAGCTCCAGTCCACCGTACTCTCTCGCTCTCCTTTCTTTCACTTTCGATCAGCTCCCAGTTGGTCGCCGGCGGCGCACTCCGCAGATTCATCTGCTCATCGGCCGTTTTATTCATAACGAAGCATCACAATGGCCGGTTTGGTTCCTCCTCTACCTAACATGGTCCCCAAGCCAGAAAAAGTAGAACCAGTTGATTACCGCAACCTACCTTGCCCCGTTACCTATGAAGAGATCCACCGCGAGGCTCTCAGTAAGTTCCTTCACTCCAATCCTTACGTTTTATTAGTTCAATTTGACATTAAGTGTGGTCAAAATTTGTGCTTTATGACGTTGGAAGCTAAATTGTGTTTTTTTTTTGTGTTTTTTGTTTGCAGTGTCTCTCAAACCTGACGCCTTTGAAGGGTTTCGTTTCGATTTCACCAAAGGCCTCAACCAAAAATTCTCTCTCAGCCACAGGTTCATCTTTTCATTGTGTTTCTCAATTTTTGAGTTTGTGGTTTCAATTGAAGGTCTCACCTTAGCTTTACTTGTTGTTTAAACTTTGCTATCTATGTTTTTGACAATGTGCTTTACGATTTTAACTCTGAAACATTGCTTATTTGGGCTTTTGATCACATGCTCAGTGTGTTAATGGGGCCACAGGAGGTTCCTTCACAATCCCCAGAGACAATTAAAATTGCCACTTCCCATTATGAGTTTGGGGCCAACTTTATTGACAATCCACAGGTGCAACTCACACCTTATTAGAAGCTATCTGTGTTCTGTTATAGGGCATGGAGGTTAATCAGTAATGTGTGTTTTGCAGTTGATGCTTTTTGGGAGGTTAATGACTGATGGGAGGCTAAATGCCAGAGTGAAGTGTGATTTGACTGATAATCTTACTTTGAAGGCCACAGCTCAAGTGGGTACTTCAATAATGTTGTTTACCGATGAAATTTGTGTATTATATGGATAACTTCTGATCCCCGCATTTGTGTCAGTACAGCTCACGCATGAACCACATATGTCACACGGCATGTTCAATTTTGATTACAAGGTGAAGTGTTACTCTAAACTTTTTTTCCTTAATCAGGGTGCTTTTATTTCTCGTCTCTTCTTAGTAAGAAAAATTATTTCGCTTGTGAGGAGAAATTCTCATCAATGTATAGGCTACATGTTATCTTCCATGCATTGCATATAGTATTTGGTATAGGTTTATGGTTGTCTTAGTCCAATCTCTGTAAATTTCTCATAACAGAAGGCTTTACTTTGAAAGAGGGTGCACAACATGTTATTATCTCTTCCACCGTGTTACATTTGGTGAAATATAGCTACCGCTTCTATTTCACACTAGATCTCCAATTGTAATTAAGTGGTTGTTGAAACTCTGAATAGGCTTAAGTTTCTTGATTATTCACAAATACTTTACCCCTTCACTTATACCAATTTAATTGCACATTTTCATTGTCAATTGCTGAATATGGTGTAAAAGACCCCTACTCAGGTCATGCTTGACAACAAGGCATTTCTCAAAGTTTCTAGGGTCCCTGAACAAACTACTTTATCATAGCTGATGATATTCTTACTTTCTTGATTATTCACAAATACTTTACCCCTTCACTTATACCAATTTAATTGCACATTTTCATTGTCAATTGCTGAATATGGTGTAAAAGACCCCTACTCAGGTCATGCTTGACAACAAGACATTTCTCAAAGTTTCTAGGGTCCCTGAACAAACTACTTTATCATAGCTGATGATATTCTGTGCATAGCTAATCCCCCACTGCATTTTTGTTGCTTCAAATATAAGATTGAAGTGTTGGAATAATGTGATTGTGGCTGTTTGATTCAATCGTCATACATGCATAACCTTGCAATTATGATGCTCTTCCTGTTACTGATTTCTCGTAGTTCCATACAGGGTAATGACTTCAGGAGCCAACTTCAAATAGGAAATGGTGCTTTGTTTGGTGCAAACTATATTCAGGTAAGACAATAACTTTTGATTAATGCTAGTCCATGAATAAAGAAATTTTGTACCATAAATACACATTCAGCATAGCATTCCTAACTGTTGAGTGTCAGTATACTACTAAAACAATCTGTTATTGCATTGAAGTGCCCCTTTCTGATTTTTTTGTATATATTTTGTTTATTTGAGTCCTGTTCTCCAAATTTGCCTCTACTCTGAATTAGTGATGTGCAATAAAGATGTATGATGGTCTCCTTAATACTTGGGTCTCTACCAGTACTAGTGAATTGCTCTTCACCTTACAACCTTTATTATTTTGTGTGCAGAGCATCACTCCAAATTTATCTTTAGGCGGTGAGATATTTTGGTCTGGTCAGCATCGAAAGTCTGGTATCGGTTATGCAGCTCGGTACAACAATGATAAAATGGTATGGTTGCTCAATAAATGTTTTTATGCAATATTATGCCATGCAGTATGTTATGCCTTGCACTACTTTTTTTCTTCTTAATATCATTAATGGTTAAATTGCTTGTCCATATGGTGAGTACCTAGATTGCCATGCAGCTCAATTACAATAATAAGAAGATTGCTCATGTGTATATCTAGGTTTCATTTGGTTTGCTTGCAGGATAATGAAATTATAATGAATTAAATCAGCATTTGGATATGGAATGAAAACTTTTAGCTTATGCATTAAACGGGGGAACTTTTGCAGATTGATTAGATATGGTTTTGAGTCATATGATACTTTTACAAAGGCTGAGCATGACCACATTCACTTTTGTCTGACCTTAAGGTGTATAGTTTGCTTGGTGGGGAACTTCTTTTGAATTTCCGAAGATTGATGCAATGGTGTTCTTCAAGACCCAATATGAAATGTCTTCACACAATGGATAGTACTTGCATAAACTGAGTGGGCATGTCTTTCAAAACAGATTATTTTTGTCTCGTCTCTGAACTTTTTTTCTCCCAAGGCCAATTTTAGATCTGTTCGGAATGTTTTTATGTATGGGTCATTTAATCAATCCTCTTCCCTATAGGTTGCTACTGGACAAGTTGCTAGCACGGGAATGGTTGCTCTGAGCTATGTTCAGAAGGTATCGGAGAAGGTAAAGAAGCTGTCTTTTGTAAATTTATGTTGATTTTGTTTTTGCCAATGAACATGGTTCTTATATTATTGAGTACTCTTGGTTAGGTTTCTCTTGCATCAGACTTTATGTACAACTACATGTCAAAGGATGTTACAGCCAGTTGTGGTTATGATTATATTCTCCGACAGGTAACTTCTCTTCAGTGATGTTTTTGCATGTAAAAATTAGACCAGCTTCACTCGGACTATTTCACTGCATTCTCATATATTTGGTGGAAAATGAGCTCAGTTTGCTATCATTTCCATCATCCTGTTATTCATGATATGCAATGTATTGGATACTATATTTTACGTGTCCATGCAACTCGTTAAAAAATGAGCATCTGACATGTCATATCTTACACTTAGCACACATGTCTGACACCTTGGAACATGATATTGAGCATACTAGAACATTGAAAGACAAATAAACACAAAAGATTAACTTAAAACAAGTTAATCTTAATTCTTTCTGTAATTTTCCTTCTCATATTCTCTAAGTATGTATATGAAAAATTTCCACTTAGTCTCTCAATCTTGTCATCTTATACTTGATTACATTGCATTTTATTATATTTTAAAACATTTAAATCATATGTATATCTATTTATACAATATCTACAGTAAGTGTGGGTTCAACATGTATAATCATATATCATTTTTATATCATGTATCTCAGCATACAGTGTCTTAGATTATATAAAAAAACCACAATGTGTCACTGTGCTTATATCGTTTCGTATCCCATTATCTGTATTTATGGTATTATGCTGGTGTGCATTGCCGAGTCACCTTTTTCTTGTGAAGTTAATTCTCCTGGTTTTGACACTCAACAGTGTCGCCTTAGAGGGAAGATTGACTCCAATGGCTGTACCACTGCGTTTTTGGAAGAACGATTAAACATGGGTCTTAACTTCATACTCTCTGCTGAGGTGAGAACTTTGCATCACACTACACTAGTCTTCAGAGTCACTAATTTTTCCTATTGTGAGCTGCCATTGCTCTACTCTATAACCTTGAAAGATAACGGCCATTTGAATCATGCATTGCAGATTGATCACATGAAGAAAGATAGCAAATTCGGATTCGGGTTGACAGTAGGAGAATAGATTAGAAAAAGCACCCAATGTTGCTTGCTGTTGGGGCATTAATTTATCTCCTGTGTATTGGAGATGACAGATTCAGTTTTGTACTATCATCAGCCGACATGTCATTGTTTGTGGATGTTGAGATGTTTTATTAGAACTAGTAGATATAGTAATAATAATAATGGATGCTGAGATGTTAATTAATTTTAAAAATGTAATTTCAACACCAAATAGCATGTTATTCCCAACCCTTATATTTACTCCCAAGGCAATTAAGTCATTTTGTCTTCATTTTTATTGCTAATGACATGCAATAAAAAAATTAAGTATTACATATCTATAACTATATTATAAATCAATACCCTCAGCTGGGTGGGCTCTGGTGCAAATCTTAAACTATTTTTTGGGGACATAGCCTAATACAAATTACAGAGTACATACAGTATCTCGTTTTTGTCCGAAATAATTTATTTTGTAATATAGAAAAAGAAAAAGAAAACGAGGAAGACATGGGAGTGTGGAGCAGCAGAAGGTCAAGAAGACTGACTCGGAGTTGGTGATCTCATTTCCACCAGAAACATTTCTCTTTCTCTTTCCATTATCGTCGCTCTGAGCTGAGGTTTCGGACATGGCGGCTTCTGCTACGCGGATAGTGCTTGGATTGCTGACCTTGCTCACTCTCGCTATGATTCTAGGTAATCTTCCTCTTCCTCTTCCTCTTCATCACGGAGCATTTGATTAATAATCGTTACTGAATTTCTATTTCAGTTCGCACCTCCGAACTTTTATTCTGGATGCTGTTTTCTTCTATCTCTATTCTCTTGTGTTTGTTTGCCGGGAAAGTTGCAGAACAAAGAAAATCAAACCTTCGCAGCAATGTATTCGAGTTTATCCTATTTTTATGAGTTAAACCGAAGAAATAATTTCTATGTTTGGTAGAATCATAATTCTATTCCTTTTCTTTCTTTCCTAGAAAACCATTCTAGCTCAGTAAAACCAAATGAATGAAATTTTAAATACCTAATTTCTGATATAGTTTTTTAATACCAAATTATTACCGTATCATATACCGTATAATCTAAAAATACTTATAATGATCTGTTATTTATAGAATGATTTGTTCAGAAGGGGGACTTTAATTATATGAACTACATAAATAAAATAAAAAATCTGATAACTTATAGCTGTTATTTCCCAAATAATATCTAACCCCATGGATGTGAGAGAGCTCACTGCTATTGTCCACTAGTGAGACAAGACAACTCTCACATTTGCTTCATTTGGGAATTGCAGGTGCATTGTTTCAATTAGCATTTCTACGGAAGTTGGAAGATTATTATGGTATTTTCTGGGTTCTCCTTTACTTTATCCAAGCTTGCATCAAATTCACCTTCACCGTGCCTGCTTAATTTGAAGATTCTTGTGAGTTGTGACCATCGAACAACTTACTCTTGAAAGTAACTAGTGCTGGGCCGAAGGCATGGGGGCGAGTTTCCCTTCCCTACCCCGGGGTCCCTATAAGAAGTAGTTGTCCCTAGTTCACTCCCACGTTGAGTCAATGTGTCTGGAGAGCTTGAGACGGTTGAGTATCCCGAGCTGGGAGTTACTACATATTTTGAAGAGGAACCATGTTTTTTTTACGTCTCAGGCTCCTAACATGGTGTTCTACTTAGCCTTCATTTACTAGGGAAAGTTCGATTTTTCCCTTAGCATCCACCTTAAGTTTAGGGGGGAGGGGGCTTTGGTAATATAAGCTTTTCATTAAGGGTATAAATGTAACTTCGTACAAAAAATAGAAAATGAAGGTTAGGGGTTCAAATTTTGTTTTGTTTCAAGGTCAAAATAAAATTTTTCTCCCTGCTGCTTTAGCCTTCAGATGTAAGACAGGTCGAAACACAGTTTTGGTAAGAATTATTTTGCTAGTCAGATGCATTGGTGCTTATTGCTTATCCCAATCTCCATGCTCATTTTTAGTTAGTTTTTCTTCTTCTATAAGCACTAACTATTAGTTAGTATAGTGAAGTTCATTGAAACATTTTAACATCGAGCCCACTTGGGTTGGCCGGGTGGTCAGAGAGCTCTCTCGCCTCTTTTGGGTCAGAACCCTGAACTTATCTTTTTGTTGCAATTTGTATAAAAATGACGATTTCACCCTGACAATTCATTTAAAAAATAACAAATAAAAAACAAAAAATCCAAATTTTCTTATTCCTTATATTTTTTGCTGTGTACGATAGAAAGAGAAAGAAAATTAAGAGATATGAAAATTTGATTTTTTATTACTTAATGTTTTTAAAATCTGAACTGCAAGGGAAAAATCGTGAGTTTTATACAACTTGCAACAAAAAGACAAGTTCAGGGTATTTTTTTTTTTGCAATTATCCCCAAAACATTTTAACATGGTGATATTCCTATCACTAAGGTTGCTGAGTTATTCTTGACAACTTTTATTGCATAATTGCCCTTCATTTATCTATTTAATTATTGTTTGAGTAAGAATGAATTTCTCAAGAGCCCATCTATTATAGGCACAGAGTTTCCTTCATTTAGAAAATTGCATAAAAGCCAGAGTGATGGTTACTTTAAACTTCCTTGATTATTCCGTATATGACTGACTTTGGATTTTTCCTTGTTTTTCAGAAATTCCTCATCATGAGAATGACAAAGAAGAAGAAATTTTGCGCCTTGGATATGTATGTATAAAATCTTTATCAGAAATTAGTCCTCAACAGTTTTTCATCTCTTCGCCGTTAGCCTGTAAAATTAATGATGGAAGTACCAGAGGGTGCAACAATGAAAGGAAAAAAAGAAAAGAAAAAAGCAATAGCTTTTACTCATACTTAACTGAATTATAAAAACCCAACCGATAGATTCTGATATGGCATATGTCAAATACTGAGTTACCGACAATCATCAAGGAAAATAGACGTAATGTAATATTACAATTTCATGACATTCATGTGAAAAAGGCTTCTTACTTGCATATGATGTTATGACAATGATAGCTTAATCTTTTCTGGTTCTTTATTTTACATGCATTTGCAGAAACTGTCTGTTTACCATCTGGTCTGTGTGGGAAGAAGATGTACTCCAGTTAATTTGTTTTCTTCTTTCCTATTATTTTTCCTTTGTAGGTCAAACCTGAAGTTATTAGCTGGTCACCCCGAATTATTGTACTCCATAACTTCTCGAGTATGGAGGTATGATATATTTGCTCAATCATAACTGAAACCCCATTTCAAGTTTGAATATGTTCTGTTTATCTCTCTGTAGCATTCATATATGATTCTAAGTTCATAAATTGCGGAACTTGTATACTCCATGTATTTAAAAAATTTATAGGATAGTTGATATATGCTAATTTGTACATGACAATCCAAACTATAGTTATAAATCAGGGAAATTCTACGGTCCTCGCAGGAATGTGACTATCTTAGAGCTCTAGCTCGTCCTCGCCTTCAAGTTTCCACGGTAGTGGATATGAAAACTGGGAAGGTAAACTATAACAGACTTAATTTATTCTTGTCCAGTTCCCACCACTGAACTGCATAATTGATCTTATTATGTGCTATTTTTAGGGAACGAGGAGTAATGTGAGGACAAGCTCTGGTATGTTTGTGAACCCTGAAGAGAGAAAGCACCCAATAATAAAGGTAAGTTTGCCATGTGTTATTCAAATTAATCAACTATGATTAATGCAGGTAAGTTCTAGTATGCTATTTTTTACTTTCTCTCTTGTTTCATGTACTATTCAGGCAATTGAGAAACGAATTTCAGTATTTTCTCAAGTACCGGCAGAGAATGGAGAGCTACTCCAAGTTTTGAAGTGGGTATCTAATCTATTTGGTGTTTGTGAGTAAGAGATAATCATTATTCAAGACTAACATCTGCAGCAGCACAGGTATGAGAAGGGCCAGTTTTACAGACCACATCATGACTATTTCTCGGATACAGTAAGTTATTTCATCTGCTCTTCTTGAAGTTATCGTTTGACAACCTTTTAACCTAAAAGAATCCAAAAATTTCACCAACAGTTTAACGTTAACCGTGGCGGTGGTCAGCGAGTAGCAACAATGCTCATGTACTTGAGCGACAATGTTGAGGGGGGAGAGACATATTTTCCAAAGGTATTTACATAGTTGAAGTTGTCATTGCCTAAACTTTGTTTTGACGTGTCAACAATCACAGGCTGGTTCCGGTGAGTGTACCTGTGGTGGCAAGACTCTAAAGGGCTTGTCTGTAAAACCAGTTCAAGGAAGCGCAGTGCTTTTCTGGAGCATGGTTTGTTTTCCAAATATCTATTTTGTTTAAGTACTAAATCTAAGAGAAACATTGTTTAGATACTATTTTCAAGCTATTTTGAATACCATTTCTTACTATTTCTACATACAATGGTTTGTTTGATGGAGTTGTTGGATCTTTCAGGGACTGGATGGAGAGTTGGATCCAGATAGCATCCACGGAGGATGTCCGGTTCTGACCGGAGAAAAGTGGTCGGCGACCAAATGGATGAGACAAAGATCCATGCTTTAATTTGTCATTTTGTAAACTTAGATTAATTAAATAAACCCGATTTATTTTACTTTGTTGTAGATATTAATTCATTTTTATAAAATTCGGCTCATTAATGGTACTGTAATTACATTTGTAAGCCATCAAATTAATATCAAAGCTACCATATGTTTTAACTTGCGATAAAACAAAAGGACTAGAGCACATCTCTTTGTGTCCTGTCTCCTCCGTCCTTGTCCTCTATAGTTGTGTGTGGCCATTTCCTTTTTTACCGTTGTTCTTCCTCTCTTGTTCACTGTAATTCCGGTTCAGCCAGATCGATTGTCTATCCTCAGAAGCAGTCAGTGATCAGATCATACGTCTTCTTCTCACAGATGGTGGCGGCAAGACTTAAGAACTTGACAAAACTCTTTAGGACTCTAGCCGATTTTGATGGTGGTCCTCTCTTCACCATTCCATCAAGGTTCTTTCCTTCTTTATTCTCTCTTGCAAAACTTGTGCTACGTACCGGAGTTTATTACGACATGTCTCCGAAGACTAGGATGTTGATGCCGAAAGGGTGCAAATCGCCAATTCAAGTCGGCGGCTCCCCCCTCCATGCTCCTTACCGTCTCCGACCAAATTGTCTTCTATGTTGTGCTCTTTATCATTTCTTGAGACCACGACCTTTGTGTGTGAGTGTGTGTTCTCTAAATAGGGTGTGATGACAATAACAAGACTGAAGGTAAGGGGTCAAAGAACGGCGCATAACGATGGATGCTCACCCCACCCCAGATTTATCGGGTGGTGGTCGGGTTTGTGGGGACTGGGGATATGCAAGGACAACCCTTATGGAAGTCTAAGATGGTTGGGTCTCAATTCAATATAGACATAGATTGACCCTAGGCATTACTATAAGGTTGTCGATCGACACCAAGTTGCAGCGAAGGGATGGAGGATTACCAAGGCGAAATCTGCTAAACAGTTTATCAAAGGATATAATCCACTAGACGCAGTGTCAGGTATAGAGCCAAAAGCCCACCTCACACCAGTCTACGAGCCTTCTCCTTAGGATGATGCAACTTGAATCTAGTTAAAGACAATAATCTAATAGAGTCTATAACTCATTTTATTTGCTTAATCGTACATGATAATCGTGCTAAACTATTGCATCCTATATTCCCGAACAGGATTTTCTTATTGTGACTTAGAGCGTCGGAACAACTCTCTTTAGTGGGATCCTAAACTATATTCTCGATTTTAAAAGTTTGTTCTAACTAACCGTCATAAGTTACTTATATAAATGAAATTATTTGTACATTTCAAAATTAATATCCAACTATGGATTAATACGAATATATTATTGTGATGATTTGATCTGGATCATCATCTTATTTTTTTTGAGAGGAAATGATGATATTATTAAAATAAAGTAGCCTGGTGCCCACAAACGTAGGAATCACCGTACATAAATTAAACTAACATAAGTGGAAAAACAATTGCAGAATAATTAAATGTCCTCTTAAACATAATTGCGGTCGGGGGGCGGGACTGCAGTAGCATCCGAGGACACCGATACAGTATACTCCAACCAGAAGAAACTGATCGAGCAGATCAGAGGATAAGCAAACAATGGTGGACCGATTACTCCCCCGGTATGTCAGCGTGCGTCGTCCTCCCTTGAATGATAATGATAGGGCTCCTGAACGCGGGATTGCTGACCCCGAAGTGGTAGAGAAGTAACACATCAGCTGTTGGTGATACCAATGCCACCTATACACCAGGGAGAAGGTACAGCCGACCAAACCCTCCCTGGCCTTCCCAGCACTCATTCCTGGAGGCGAGAGTGCTTGAAGCCCCCCCGCCGCTGCAGCTGCCATAAATCCACGGCCCAAGCCCAAAACCTCACCGGCCCGATCCCGCGCAACCCTAATCCCTTCTGGCGCCGTCACCCCTTTCCCCTTCCTTCGTCGCCAAGTAATCGCCTCCGGCGTGAGTTGTCACCTTACGATGTCATAAGCTAATAATTTGTTGAAATTCGAATTAATCATTCTTATTTTAATTTTTAATTGAAAAATAAATAAAGAAAGAAAACGACAAATTAGTTTATTAGAGAAAAGGATTCAACGATCAAAACCTCAACCACCTTCTCTTTCCTACCGTTCCTCTCATCATCTCTTCATCTGTGAGTCGATTCCGATTTCAGCGCTGAACGTGGCAGAGACTCAGAAGTGAAGAATGAGAGAGCTCTCTGTCTGACTATCTTATCACATTCCGACTCTCTTTCTCTCCCATCCACCGCGTCCCTCATGGCCCCTAAGCGGCTTCGTGCCCTGGCGGCGCCTCTTTCTCTCTTTATCGTACTCGCCGGACTTCAACTGCAACTCGCCTCCGCCGGCGATGATGTCTCGCAGCTCGATGAATCGGCGAATTCTCCCGGCTGCAACAACACCTATGAATTGGTAATTTTCTCGGATTCCCATTACGGGATTCATACTTTTGGGGGCAAATCTGTGTTTTCATGGCCAGATTTGAATGGAAGTTGAAGGATTAGGAGATGAAAATTGGAAATTGTAGTCAATTTGGGTTCGTGTTTCCTGTAGATTCGAGCAACATCCATTTTGATCCATAAATTCGAGTTGATTTCTTACAATTCGGTCACAATTGATATGGCTATTTTCCTATCTGATTGTAGTACCAATTGATGAATTGGGCACTACAGCTATTTCTTATCATATCCAATTTTGTTTGGAAATTGTACACAGTTTCCTATCTCAGTGGTTCATTACTAACATGCTAAAGATGAGTGGAGTGTTGTTGATGATGATGGAAGGATTGCTTGATGTAAAAGCCTCATACTTGATATGTGTGTACATTGATTGTAGTAAGATTCAAGCTGACTAAAGATGGCAGTAACATACTTTTGCATGTGCAGCCTTAACAGACACATGCTTCATTTTCCTTTTTATTTTGCAGCTTAGCTCATGGAAGCATTTGACTTGACTATGATTGTTTTGCATGTATATGTAAGGCTACATCGGATTGTTCATCCTTAACTGACATGGTTTCTTTCCTGAATTTAAATTTTCAAGGTCAAGATCAAATACTGGGTTAATGGTGAGGAAGCTCAGGCTTTAGATGGAGTAACTGCAAATTTTGGAGCTACATTGCCTTCTGAAGCTACAAATGATTTTAGACATCCTGCTGTTTTCTCAAATCCCTTAAATGGTTGTTCCAATTCATCCTCCAAGGTTTTTCTCTATTAATTTATATTACCTATGAATATTGCGATCATTAAATCCCACTTTAACACTAAAGTTATCTTTGAATGTATCTCCTTTAGATTGTTATCACTCCTTTGCTACGTATATTGGATGCATTCCCAATATTTTTGGAAATCCCTTTAAATGCTGGGCTCCTATATGTTTTAAAATAAAACATTAGAATAATGAATAGAGCATTATGATTTTATGGTAATTTTAATTTTAATATCAATTGAAATTTCTTCTAAAAGTACAACATTGGTTGGCATGGTTTCTTTTGCTGTTTTCAGCTGTCCAGCTCTATTGCCTTGTCCGTACGCGGTGAGTGTGATTTCACAATTAAGGCAGCAGTGGCACAGTTGGGAGGTGCTGCAGCCCTTGTGGTTATAAATGACGACGAAGGTAGTACTCCTCACTCCCCAGTGAACCTGTAATTCTTAAAGCATGTGAGGGCCTATAGGCCTTAGCGTTTGTCTGTTCCATATGGAGCAGGATGGGAGTTGAAGTGTTGTTAACCCTGTATATGTCAGCCCACGTGAGAAGAATCTGATTTGTTGAATTTGAGTCATTGTGGATAGAGGATGATCCTTGGTGCAAGGTTGTGACCTTCAGGTCAAAGGTTGAGTCAGTCAGGGGTAAGACTGCATACATAAAGTCAAGAATGACCATCCCCAGACCCCACAATGAGGGCAGCCTCATACACTGGTCACTCACTTGCTAATCACTGGGCTTATGTGGATAGTTGATAAAGTAACCTTATGTCATCTGCCATAATATTTTTCTTGATGTTCAACTTTTTCTCCTCCAGAGCTGTTCAAGATGTCTTGTTCTGAGAACAGTACTTCTCCGAATATTTCTATTCCTGTAGTGATGATTCCAAAGTCAGCAGGAGATGCTCTTAAGAGGTCTATGACAGCTGGACAAAAAGGTGAGCCCACTATCTTTTTTTGGCATTCGTAATCACATATCTGTTCATATAATATTAACATGACTGTTAAGCCTTCAAAAGAACTTAGTGTTGACGGTTAATGTATATAGTTGTATGGGTCAGGATACTGATAAGATGGTTACAGAAGGTGATTGAGGAATTGGTGGGATCTCTATCCCTTTAGGAAGACCTTTCTACTTCACAATATGGTGAACCACAACAGTATTCTAACTAACTGAGAAACAAAAAGATTTTTCTCTTCAAGTCTAAAAAACCGAGTTCCCGTGCTCATACTACGAGCTGGTACATTTTGCAAACTAGGTTAATATGGACTGAAGAATGTTAGGGAGATGATTAAGAAGGCCAATAGGAAGCTGTATGCTCTATTTTATTTTTCAATAGATTTGAAGCATTTGTGATAGATACTCAAGGAAACAGAAAGGGTGTGTATCATTATGGTAGGCAAATATGATGCTTATTCTGATAGAAAGCTGCTCCTTTTTTTGGATACATGTGTACTAGGCTAGCATTAATCTGCTCAGACTAAGTAGGTACGGACATATTGTTCTTGTGATAGATGTTGAAACAAGGCTTGCTTACATAGATAGGTATAGTGAAGACTAAAGAGGGTAAAAGGCCATGGAGGCCTTAAAGTGTTATATATTGATCGTATGACGTAGCTAAAAGATTGATATGTGCAAGATGAAAGAAAGGTAGGAAGTTTCTAGGAGGGCTACATTCACACCTAAAACACGTGAAATGCTGGAGGCGAACTTAGGGAAGAGTATTTAATGTGTTTGATAATTTAGAAGCCAGCAATGTAGGGTTTCCAAAGATCAGAGAGCTTGATGGGTTGCCTATCTTTGTTCTTGATTGGACTGGTTTGTCATCAAACAAATCTATACTAAAGTATTGTATAGAAATTAGTAGCATCATTTCATATGTACCAGAGCCATACTTTACAGCATCTTAGTTTTCAGAAAATGATGGTATTAAGCTCATTACAACTGTGTCAGAAATGCATCTAACCTTTATTGCCTATGAAAATCAAGACACATTAAGGGTAGAATATAATTTATTATTTATCATTGATGAATTGTTTCACGTCCTTAATTATTAGCTCAAATCATAAAAGGAAGTTCTTAGAGAGTTGATGGATGGGGATATGTGTATGGTGAACTCAAGTATATCTCTGAAATTACTTGGACGATTTGTATAATTTCCATTTGAGTTGCTAATTGAATAAATCGGAGCTTTTTACTGTCTATTTATAAAGTGCGGACTCTTGAAGTACACCTCTGTGTGTATAATGAACTCAAGTATATCTCTGACATTGCTTGGAAGATTTGTATAATTTCCATTTGAGTTGCTAATTGAACAAATAGGAGCTTTTTACTATCTATTTATAAAGTGTGGACTCTTGAAGTACACCTCTATGTGTCTGGGAGCTCATGGACATATGTATATATTAGAAAAGGTTAATGTTTCCTTCTGATATGGATCCTTATCACTATCAGTTATTGCCTGTACTTTCAGTCAATAAGGTTGTTGTGCAATTGTGCAGCATCATTAGTTACATATCTTTCCAGTGTAGTGCAACTTATACTATATTCATTTAATTATGTGTGCACCCCATGCAGTGGAGCTTTTAATGTATGTGCCAAATCGGCCAATATTGGACTACTCTGTGATATTGTTATGGATGATGGCTGTTGGAACTGTTGTTTGTGCTTCACTTTGGTCGGATTTCAAGGGAAATGAGAAGACTGATGAACATTACGATGAAATATCAGCTAAGGTTCATTACGTACCACCCTCTCTTTTTCATGAAATTTACCAAAGCTTTTTAGTGTAATGCATGTCCTGTGTATATTTTTCCATACATGTTATCCTGAAGGTATATTTTTTTGGTCATAGGAATAATAGTAGAAGATGATGAATACTACTGTTTAGCCCCTATGACTTATATTATATTCGGTTGATCTCCAGTCTTCCATACTTGCAGTCCCTCGAATGTGAGTCATGTTAGTTGGGTAAACATTACCGCTCTTCTTGTCCTGAGCGTCTTATTTTAATGAGATTATGATCTGAGTTATTTTCTACTTTTCAGGAATTGTGTGTTGAAATCGAAATCAACTCTATTTTAGACTTTTAGTATATCATTCTTCATACCCATACACAATTATGTTTTACTGCTCTTTATAAACAGTTTATGAGGGCATTCTTCATCAGCCCTCTTGCACATGCATTCCTTAGCAAAATGGTGATGTGGAACCTAAAAACCGTCACATGTTTAAAACTTCTCATTCGCATCCTCCATAATCATGTTCCTTAATTTAGGGTTGGTGTTGATCTTAAAACCTGTTATTTATTTAATCATATATCTTCATTTGTTTTGCAGCATCAAAACCCTTTTTCCATGTTATTCCTGACACGTTCTCTATCATCTTCCTCTTTCACATTTGAGTGCACTTATTTCACTGTGTGACTGTCGCATCCCGCATTCCATGAGAGGACCTAACATATCGAGATATGACTATAATCTTACCAGGGATAATATCATGTCATTAGTTATCACAACAAAGTATTGTTAATTCCAACAACCAACTGGGACATGTCTTTACCAAATCCCTTTGAGGATCTTGCATAAAGTAACAAGTTTGACCCGTATGGTATATATGTCCCGACAGCAGCGGGGAGTGTTGGAGTAATTGAAGTAAATTAGGAATGTGTGAATTAGGCAGAACTTGCTCTCCAAGTCAATCCTATGTGTATAATATAAATAGGTTGTACTTTAGTAAATAATTTATCATGAAATTGTTCTCTCTTTTGAGAGTTAACACCTTTATAGTTCACTTATAAGCAGACTGTCTTAAAAAAAAATGGCGCCAATAGTGAACAGTGGGTAGAGATGAATAGACATGCAAAAAGCGAAGGAATATTCATTTTCTTTGTTTTATCTCTTTGATTTGCCACTTGTTATTTATTTTCCCTTGTTTTCTTGTAGTCTGAAATCTGAATTTGCAATGATTATTCAGTATTGACAATGAGGAGGGGTATTTTATTTAACACGATTCTCTTTCATTGGCTATAGGACTCTTCCAATGCGAAAGATGACTCCGAGGAAATTGTTGAACTTACCGCGAAGGGTGCTGTTGTCTTCGTCATTTCAGCATCCACTTTCCTGCTGTTACTTTTCTTTTTTATGTCATCTTGGTTTATATGGGTGCTGATTATTCTGTTCACCATCGGTGGTGTTGAGGTAATAAGTTCTTGTCAGATAATTTCCTATTCACTTTTATTAATATTATACATTTCGTTTTTGGAATGGGAAACTTGGCCATATCAATTAGGAGGATGAACAACGTTCAAATCATGTTAGTTCGGTTCTTGATAGATCCTCCACATGAAGTTTGTAAAATTTTGTACGTGAGTTAGAATATGAGGGGTTAGGAATACAGGAGTGGATCTAGTAAACTGTACACTTTTGCTTTCTGCTATTTAATGGCTGTGCTTGCCTTTTCGCTCTTTGAATATTTTCTCTTCAGAAGTTCAATAATGTATGTTTGCTTATATTTATTTTCTTAACGAGCATATTAGTTTACACGCGAATTGGAAAGGAGTATATATGTATGTGAGAGCCTGCATTGTCCTAGTTAGTGAAGTGGATAATTTATTCATCTTTAGGCTAGTCTTTGATGTATGGAAACAGTTATATGAGGTTTGATGCTCTACTATTATAATAAGTTGTTTTCCTCTATGATGGTATATTAATTCAACATAATTATTTTATGACTGGTATATCTAAATTCAACATTATTTTAATACAACTTATCAATTCTTTCAGTTCCATGTAGAAGTTCTATTTCAGTTGAGACTGGATACAGTTGATGAGTAGCACATTTGTTGTTGTATATGTGTTGAATTCATCATTTTACTCCAATCTATTTTATTTTTTGAATTTATCCTTATTTTACATAAGAACGTACTGTTTCTAGAGGTTTCTTGCTTCCAGTATACTTAGTTTAGATGTTCATGTGAATAATATGTATACTGTATAACAATACATTTCTTGGTTAATAATGTCTATGTCAAGCTTATCAATTAGTTTTTTGTTTTGTTTTCAGGGACTGCATAGTTGTGTAATGACTGTGTTTTCAAGGTACTGGAATTTGTTTGTTTGTCACTGAGCTGCTGCTTTTTACGTGTTAGTTTAATAGTGTTTCTTTCTATTTCCTGAACAGAACATATAAAAATTGTGGGCAGAAGACGATTGATTTGCCTCTTATAGGTGAGGTTTCTCTCGCCTCACTTCTGACATTCATACCTTGCCTGGGATTCGGCATTTTCTGGGTCATAACGCAACGGGAATCATTTGCTTGGATCGGTCAAGACATTCTTGTAAGTTTCTTCAATCATTAGTGGCATCCCAGGCAATTCTGTTGTACTGTGTGATGGAATTTTTGTATATGACTTCAGTTTCTAACTCTAACTTCTGAAAATTTACGCACTGAGATCAGGACTTTTTACATTATTTGATTCTCTGCACTTTCCTTCTATTCCGGAATAAAAAGATCACTGCATTGATGATCTTGAGTTGCTTGGAACTTGGGAGGGGTGATCTTGTGACATGGTGAAATGTATACCTAATACTTTTAACTAGACTCCACATAAAGTATCATGCCTCCTTCCAAGTTTGAAATCTCTCACCCTTGAACCTCAATTGTGAAGCTAGCCAGCGGGACTATTTTTCTTCAAGGTGTATCCTATTTTAGTGGCTTATAAGGAAAACACTTAAGACCTCAATTGTGTAGCAAAATAAAAATGATATACTGCCTCCTGAATCTGCCTTAACATGAAGCCGAACTTGACAACCTCTGGAATCTTTTTAAACAACTGGTCATGGTATGGATTTTGCCTTAAGCTGCAGTTCCGTATCACCAGAATTGTGTCATAGGAAGTCCAACAAGCGTGTCTACGTATTCTAGTGAAAGCACTAGGTTGGTGATGCAACTTCTCTTCTGGTATTTTTGTTTGTGACCTCTTGACACATCATAACTTACTCCTGTAATTAAATTCTAGCAAATCACTTATTCATCGATTCTCATTCAGAATCTCGAGTCACTTTTGAACCTAAAATCCTAACATAGAGTGCTTCCAGTATGATGTTTGTACTTGCATTCTTATCAGCGCGGGGAAATAGGTTGTGATACACCAATGCGGTACCTATATTTTTATCTACTTGTATCCAAGGGTTCGCTGCAGTATAATGCCTAGTGCTTAATAATAAGCTATAAAGTATTCTGTTGTCTCCCTTATGGTCTGCACATTAAGATCTGATTTCCTCATTGACAGGGTATATGTATGATGATAACAGTCCTTCAGGTGGCCAGGTTACCTAATATCAAGGTACCTAAATTGGTGTATATGTAAAGTTCTGATGGCTTTTATATTCACCTATGTCCTGATATTTTTGTCTCAACTCAGGTTGCCACGGTACTTCTTTGCTGTGCATTTGTTTATGACATCTTTTGGGTCTTCATATCACCCCTTCTATTCCACGAGAGTGTTATGATTGCGGTAAGTATTTGTTTCATAACCAACATTTATTTATCTTTTATTTGAAACTTGAAATAACTTTCTTTTCTTTTCAAGCACTTATAGCTTGATATTAAATGTTTTATGGTTTCATTTCAACGTCATATCGAGAGAATAATTTCATGTAGGAACATTTTGATTAATGAGAATTATTTTGTTATAATGTTGATATCCTTATTAAATGCCTCTAACGTTTCAAGTGGACATCCCTTAGAGTTTGAAAAGGACGTGGCTCCTTTAAGGTCATTGTGCACATGCCTAATTAGAACTTATCACAATTAGATGAACATAGGTGATAAGAATCTCTCGATATGACGTTGAATCTCAAAGTATTTCAGTTTTCAAGTTGATACGAATGTACAGCGATGTCATTTTGAATGATTCTTCAAACACTGATATTAGTACTAACAGTTATTCAAGAATCAGTTACTGACTGGAACTTTGAATTATATGACAGACTTTTTTCCGTTTGTAAATTGGTCCTGAATACTACCTTGTAAATATTTCTGTGTGTGAACAATGCTTAATATATTGGAAGTGGTATTATTGTGCTAAATGACTTTACCTTGTTCTTTCCCACTTGGCAGGTTGCAAGGGGCAACAATGATGGTAACTCAATTCCCATGCTGTTGAGAGTGCCTCGAATAGCCGATCCTTGGGGTGGTTATAACATGATTGGCTTCGGGGATATTCTTTTTCCCGGCTTGCTTGTTTCATTTAGCCACAGGTATTTAATTTCAAGTGGATCTGGCATTCTTTTTATAGGCAATTTGTATGCACCAAGACTTAAACTCAAGACCCTATATAGAAGTATGCTCTTTATGGATTGGTCAAAATCTAAAATTGAGAATCTTTGAGGACATGTATAATTAAGCTCTATTAAAATTCTAAGAAACTTTGAAGACCATTTTTAAAGGAACAAAGCTTATATAACGGAGTTGCCACCATGGTAGAAAAGACTTCTGAAAAGAGGCACCCGAGTTACAAATATTGAAACAAGAAAGCATATGAATACATTTTTTTTAGAATTGTGTAGATAATTTGCTATTACTGAAAATTTCGGGTTCTATTGTTTCAGATTTGACAAAGCCAGAGGAAAGGGTGTATCAAATGGTTATTTTCTTTGGTTGGTAATTGGCTATGGAGTTGGTAAGTATTCTATTACTCCATCTGAATTGCATATTTGTTAGTCAAAGGCAATCAAGTATGGTTATCATTGATATCCTATAATGAGTTGATCAAACAACTGAAGTAGTGAGGACATGAGGCTAAAAGGTGGACACTTAAAAATGTATTCCTAATGTGAGCAAATAGTGAAAATGAGACTTAGTTTGGGACAAAGGAAGTAGAATCAGATATTGCTATTTGACTGCAGGTCTCTTGTTCACATACCTAGCCTTGTATCTAATGGACGGACACGGGCAGCCTGCACTTCTCTATCTTGTTCCTTGTACACTAGGTAAATAAAATTCCTATCTTCCTCTATATTGAAAAGATGCCCGGTATTTATCGTCTCCAACCTTTCTCAGGGACAATCATTATGCTGGGCCTGGTGAGAGGAGAAGTGAAAGATCTTTGGAGTTATGGCAAGGAAGCTGAGCCATCATCATTGACCACAGATGCTCTATGCCAAGCTTAAAAAATCTGATCCCATTCCCAGGACATACAGTACTACTTAATTACATTTAAGTGTAGGATCTTAGCTCTGCTGCCTTTGAGTGAATGAAGAATTAATTTGAATTTACTTTTAGGGGCAAGTTAGCATCGCCAAGATTACATTCTTGTGTGATCGTGATGTTGTCAATATTGTAATATCTTCATGTATCATATGCAATTTCAATTTCAAACTTCACTGGACTGAGTGGTTCGAATTTGATATAACACAGCATGTGCATTTATTACTTTAGGTATCTATTATTGGAATGGAGTTGGTCTGAGACAGACAGAGACCAGAAGCTCTATCCTACATTTTTGTGGATGGAGATGATAATGTAATGTGGTTGATGAACTCATCCAATGCTTGAACAGACGACCCTTTCTCTTCACCGTCTTCTTTCATGGCAGCTCTGATCTTCTCGCCAAGCTCGGCGGCCTTCCTCCTCATCTCCTCTCCCCCGTCCATCACCGAATCAACGACCCTCCTGACCTCCTCCCCCGTGACCTTACTCTGCTTACCCCTCGTCAGCTCCACGGCCACCCCCAGCTCCTCCACCAGCATTTTCGAATTGTAGGTCTGCTCGGCCGCCATGGGCCACCCTATGATGGGTACTCCCTGGCTGAGGCTCTCCAGCACCGAGTTCCAACCGCAATGGCTCAGAAACGCCCCGGTTGATCTGTGCGCCAGTATCTCCAGCTGCGGAGCCCAGGTTGGTACCAGCAGCCCCTTGTTGGCCACCCTGTCTTGGAACCCTTCCGGCAGCCATTCCGCCCGGAACTCTCCTTTGATGTCGAAACCCAGCGGCGGCCTGATCACCCATATGAACGCCTTGCCGCTCGCTTCCAGTCCGGCGGCGAGCTCCATCATCTGGCTCGGATTGATTGTGTTCTGGGACCCGAACGAGATGTACAGAACCGAACCGGGTTCGTGGGAGTTGAGCCATTCGACGCATTTCTCAGCAGAAACCCCCGACGCTTTACCGGTTCTTTGCCGGGAAATGGCAGTGCTCGAACCGGAGGTTTTGTTGTTCCGAAGCATTTCTGGAGGAAGGATAGGGCCGACTGTCCAGACCGGGAGATTGAGATAATCCGTGAGGATTTGAACACCGAGAGGCTCGATTTCCTTGGCGGAGTTGCAAAGCCAGCCGTCGGATTTCATGGAGATGGCGATCTGGGTCTGCATGAACCGGGACCAAGAGTCGGTCCCGTCGGCGTTCCTGATGTAGTGGTGGAGCTGGGAGGTGTGAATACGACACCGTTCTGGGAACCCCGGGATGCCGAACTCTTCGGAGTCGGTGGATTTGTGAGGGAGGTTCTGCCAGATGGACACGTACGCCGCCGTGCCGTACACGCCGCCGGTGCTGAAAACGACGGCGGGGCTCCCGACCTCCCTGGCGACCTCAACGGCCCACGCGGTGAATACGTCGGCGACGACGCAGAGAGGCGGCGTCCCCTGATTCTCGGCGATGAGTTGGGAGACGAGAGCGCGGAACGGCGCCTTCAGTGTCGTGGTGGCGTGGAAGAGCTTGTCGAGCTCCGACAGGGGGAGGACCTCCGTGTTCTCGATTCCCGGCGGCATGCCGTGATCGGCGGAGGAAAAGGGCAGCTCGGCGAAGCGGATGGCGGAATCGGTGGCGGATTGTTCAGATTTGGTGAGGGTGGACTTGAGGTAGTTGATGTTGAGAGGAGTGTTGGCGATGGTGACGGCGAAGCCTGTTCGGTGGTGGATGAGCCTGGCCAGAGCAAGGAACGGGATCATGTGGCCTTGGGCCAAGTAAGGAACCATCACAATGTAGTGCTGCTGCGGCTGATCGCTAACAGAACCCATATCCTGTAACGTAAAATCTGTTTGGGTTCCGAGAAAATAATGCTCTGTTTTTGTGAGATGGAAATGCGAAAGCAGTGGCTGTGGAGAACTCAAACAAGGAATCGTGGTCGATATTTATAAAGGGGAAGTATGGACCATATCTAAAAGTAGGTAAGCATGGGTCAAAATCAAGACCATATTGTTCTCCTTCAACAAAGAGAAGACCATATTGTCTTTCCATAGCAGTTAAATTGTCTGCTTGCATCATTATGTTTCTAGGCGTGTGTGTCATAAAAATTGGTTTCTTTCATTTTTGTATTTTCAGTTTTTTTTGAATAATCTCAAATATATAACTGAATTGGTGCGCTAAAAAAAAATTGGGGATGCATTATGTGCAGATCTGGTGGTCGGAGAACCGTGGACTCGCAGATTGGGAATGGTCGTCGGGCCAGAGGCTTTTTGAACGCTGCTTGTGGGTACGACGTGGTGGTATGGTCCGTCCTCCCCCAACCTCGATCCGTATTCAGAGTTGGACTCAGAAGTGCTGTTGGATTTTCGTCCGACTTCACTTGCTCGTCGTTTTCCGGAGACCATTCGTGCTCCATGCATAGTTGGAGCTTGGGGAAGCCTCCTCTCCATGTTTGGTTGGAGCTTGGGGAAGCCTCCTTGCAGATTGTAAGTTTTGGGTAGGTTTTTGTCGGATTCTCAAGTGTTGGCCATCGATAAATCCTCCATGTCGATCGATATGCTCTTGGTAGCTGGCTTTGGTGTCAGATCTGTCCGGATTTGGGTTGGCTCGTGTTCAATATAACTACATGTCTTCCCCTAAGGGTCCTCGCTTGATGTTGGCTGGCGAGGGGTTACCTGTCACGATTTTGGAACACTCAGCTCGAGTTCCAGCCTCGGATCCTCGGAAATGATGACTTGTTGATGCCGACTTAGAGGTCTGAGCTCGTACTCGATAGAAATACCGGTCCTCCCCAATTGGGCCTTTTTTCGGTGTTGACCAGAATTAGGTATCGGAGGGCTGAGTACGAGCTCCATCGTTTGATATGTCCCTTGCGGTCTCGATGGAGGAGCGTTTCTCAAGTCATTGGTGGTGTCTAGTTCCAGCTCTGGTCGTGAGACGCGTTTCTTCATCCTATAGGGTGTGGATCGTTACTGAGCTACTCTAGCTGCATCTGATAGTTCGTTTGGTTGCTTGGCATTTTGTTTCAAATCCGGTCGTGGGACGCGTTTCTTCATCCATCTGGGTGTTGATCGTCGTGGATCGTTGCATAGCTGCTCTAGCTGCATCTGATGGTACGTTTGATTGCCTGGCGTTTCGTTTCAAATCCGGTCGTGGGACATGTTTCTTCAT
Organism: Erodium maritimum; assembly: GCA_963921825.1. NCBI lineage: Eukaryota > Viridiplantae > Streptophyta > Magnoliopsida > Geraniales > Geraniaceae > Erodium > Erodium maritimum. The sequence continues at coordinate 74,355,400 of OY997590.1, forward strand.
CCATCTAGGTAGTGATTGTTGTGGATCTAGCGGTTCTTCGTGGTACTAATACTAATATACCCTCTCTGCAGCTTAAGATTTGTGTCCCCGCTTTACCCCTTTTTCGTTTCCTTATTGGATATTCATCTGCTTCCTTCCACTTAGGTAGTTAGGACTCGCCGGTTTAAGCCGTTTGTCGTCGGTGTGTGGTTTAGCCATTATGCCACTCAACTGTTTATTTTCAGATTTGTTTTTTTTTGGGTTACGGTGTTCTGGGGTATTACTCACCGGAACTGTAATAACCACTCCCGGTCAACGCCAGTCAAATCTGCGAAAAACAGGAAAATTTTAAAAAATTCAGCAGACACTTGATTGAACCTAAACTTGACCCCGAGGGTCATACCGGGCTTAAGTTGACCCCGATATTGACCAAAGTGAGTTCCAGGGGACTCAGGACAACTTTCTGATCAATTTGGGAAATGTTGACTTTTCGCTGGAAAAGTCAACCGAGCGACGTTTTGGTCCATTCGAGGACCGTTTTGGGGGGAAAATGAGAGGTGATGGCTTAGGGGTGGCCGACCATGTATCAAAAAAAAAGAGAAAAGAAAATAGAAATTGAAAAAGAGTTGTGTTTTAGAAAGAGAAAGAAGAGAGAGTTTGGAGAAGGAGAAGAAGAGAGAAGAGAGAAGGAGTTAGGCTAGGGTTTGACATCTAACCCTTGGATCGTCTCAAGGCAAGGAGAAGTCGACTTCCCCTCATCCTCCTCTACGGTATACACCGAACCGATTCTCGTTTTGTTAAATTTCAAATGTTAGGGTTTGTGTAAAACTATTAGTTTAGGGTGTATTGAGGTTGGGGGAATTGTTGGAGACGTTTTGGAGGTGTTTGGAGGCGAAGGGGCACGTTTTCTAGTGACCGGAGGCTCGGGAGGAGCGGTGGCCGGCCGGCCATGGGGTGGCTGGCCGGAGCTGGGACCAGCCACCACCATGGTGGCCGAGCCCCATTTTGAGCCCTAGGGCCCACGACCAAGGGGAGCCGGGTGGGGCCCACGTGCTCGGGTGCTCGGGTTTAGTGGTCGGGTGGTTTAAAACGTTCCCCGGATCATTTATCCACAACCGGATCGAAATTTGGAATTAAATTGCAAAAGTTGCATTTATCGGGTTTAGAAACTTTAAATGTTAATTAATTGACTCGGAAGTCGGAACTCGATTCTGTCAAGTACATTGGGACCCTTGAATTATTCTAAGACCGCAGAAACAAAAACGGGAATTTTGGATCCCCGGAAGGGCATTTACAACACCCGGGCAGATTCGCCATGTCGGGCGAATCATGTCGAGTATTTGGGGAGTTTGGGAGTGATCGACATTGTCGGGGTTAAGTTTGGGCATCAAGTTTAATGTTTTTCAATTTATTCCTGCGAGTTGTTAAGTGCCTTAAAATTGTGTTCTTTTAGATCGTGCCACGGACCGAGGCAAGGGAAAGCTGAGTGAGTGACTGAGATCACGCCGGAGCTTGTTGGTTGGCTTTTGGAGAACACGCACGAGGTAGGGAAAAGTAGCCGGATCTCGGCCCTTACTAGGGAAAGTTAACAGTAGAATTGCATGTGACACCGGGGTGTCGTGGATTAAGTAGGTTATCGACTATTAGAAATGCACGTGACACTTGGGGTGTCGTGGTTTAAGTAGGTTATCGAAGATTGGAAATGCATGTGACACTTAGTAGTGTCGTAGGAGCAGAGAACTTGTTGATATTAGAATTACTGGAGGCATATGACCATGCCCGGAGGTTGATTGCGAACTTATTGAGGTTAGGAGTACTGGAGGCATATGACCATGCCCGGAGGTTGATTGTGAAAACTGGTGATATTAGGACTGTTGGAGGCATTGGTTATTTCGGGGTTGATTGTGTTTTACTGTTGTGTCTTGGGTGGCCATGAGAGCCCGTGTTTTACCGTTGGTGTCTTGGGTGGCCATGAGTGACCGTGGGGTTGTTGAACCCGTGTTTTTACTGTTGGTGTCTTGGGTGGCCATGAGTGCCCGTGGGGTTGTTGAACCCGTGTCTTTACTGTTGGTGTGTCTTGCGTGGCCATGAGTGCCCGTGGGGTTGTTGAACCCGTGTCTTTACTGTTGGTGTGTCTTGGGTGGCCATGAGTGCCCGTGGGGTTGTTGAACCCGTGTCTTTATTGCCGGTGTGTCTTGGGAGGCCGTGAGTGCCCGTGGGGTTGTTGAACATGTGTCTCTACTGTTGGTGTGTCTTGGGAGGCCGTGAGTGCCTGTGGGGTTGTTGAGCCCGTGAGTTACTGTTGGTGTGTCTTTGGAGGCCGTGAGTGCCCGTGGGGTTGTTGAGCCCGTGAGTTACTGTTGGTGGTTTTGAGTGGCCGTGAGTGCCCGTGGGGTTGTTGAGCCCGTGAGTTACTGTTGGTGTATCTTGGGAGGCCGTGAGTGCCTGCGGGGCTGTTGAGTCCGTGTTTTACTGTTGGTGTTTTGGGTGGCCATGAGTGCCTGTGAGTGTTGAACCTGTGTTGTACTGGTTGTTGAACTTGCTTGTGATTGTGATTGTGGTTACCTGAGGTTGGGGGCCCACTTCATGAAACGGGGGTCCACGAGCACACGCGTCTGCATGTTCAGACGGGGTAGGGGGCCTGCCCGTCAAGAAAGGGGTCTTGGCCGCGCGTGTGTGGTTTGGGGTTGTGAGCATTCTTTGGCTGGCTTACGAGTTAGAGTCTCGGTAAGTTGCGAGCATTCTTTGGTTGGCCTGACCGAGTTAGAGTCTCGGGAGGTTGCGAGCGTTCTTTGGCTGGCCTGACCGAGTTAGAGTCTCGGGAGGTTGCGAGCGTTCTTTGGCTGGCCTGACCGAGTTAGAGTCTCGGGAGGTTGCGAGCGTTCTTTGGCACTGAGCAGCTGGCAGGAATGCGATCCTTTGCGATCTTGTTTGGTGTGCGATCCTTTGTGATCTTGGTTGGTGTTGCGTATTTATCCGTCATGTCTTTGGAGGAGGTCGTCAATGGTTGTGTCGGGTCTGCATTACGAGTCCGAGTGTTGAATCTGTTGAGGAAGGTAACGGGTTGTGAGTTAGTTGAGTTACTTGAGTTTGGGGATGGTATTCCCGGTGTTGGGGTTGGTTTTGGTGTTACCGGCTTTGTCTACTAATTATGCCGTAATCAGTCTGTTATCTGTGGTGGTGAGCGAACGCTCACCCCTAGCTGCTTTTCCTACAGGTACCGATCACAGGACGGACTAGGTGAGCTCTCGAAGCTTGTGAAGCTAGGAGCAGAGTCCGGGTTTTACTTTTGAGTCTAGTGACATATACCTTGTTTTGTCCACTTGTTGGGACTTATTTGAAGTTGTAAATATTATTTTTGTTGAACAAATGGTGTTTTTAAAGTGATTTAATGTAAAAAGGTTTCAAAATGTTTTATTGTTTTAAAAGTTCACGTCATGAGTTCGGTTTACAGAAATTGGGGCGTGACAGGAACTGTATTTGTCGTTTACCGTGCTGGCCGCCGACGTGTTAGTGTTCGTCTTCCAGTCTGTGTGACAAGTTGATGGTCCTAATGAGACAGGGTGTTCTAATTTCATAGGTTGTTAGTTGGTTTTATATTACTATCGCTTGTGTTTAATGATTGAAAAATCCGGTTAAAAACCTTTTATTTTGTGCGCTTCATGATTGTAAAGTGCGAGTGTTAGACCTTCTACTTTTACTTGCTTTTCACTTCATTGTGGTAATATATAGTTATTTAGACATATATTGTCTGGTTTGCTCGTATGTTGGGATTCTGAGGTTACTTGTATAGGAATGCTCTTTCATGTATCAGGTTACTCCTCTTGATTGGATTATTATGAGGCTGAATTGTCATGCCAACACTCGATTCATTCACAGATATGTAGCTAAATCATTTTCAGATATTCATTTTCTCTCTCTGAAGAAGTTTAATATAAAATTTTCTTACTAAATCTACCTAAAGAAAAAAAAAAACTTCAGTTAAGTTGAGACATGGTCTTTACCCTTCATAGCCTAGATTGGTTCTATTCATGTAGTACTATTCTTGCCGCCACAAGTGATAACATCTTTTTTTTTTATTGAAAAACACTAGTATTAGTTTACTAAATCTCTAAATAATTAAAAAAATTAATGTTTTACCTTAAATATTTATCACTAATGATTTTATACTTTATAAATCATTAAATTATAATAATAATCATTATTACCTTTAAAAAAATATGTTAAATGTTTGTAATAAATATTATTAGTATATTTTTCTGTTTCATCTTTATTATTGATCGGTTATAAATTTTTTAAATTATTTATTAACAATGTTATCAATAAAATAATATTTATTGTTAAAAAATATTTAAATAAAACTTAAATGGAATTTTTATACATTAATATTTTTTATTTTATATGATATAATTAGTATTTTGATGATGTATATATATAATAGTTTCTTTTGATAAAAATATAAAAATAAAAACTTGATTAGTTTTTGAATAATTCTTAATAAATTTTCGAATAAAGGATGTCCAAAATGATTCGATAATACGACCCACACTATCCATCACCCGAAAAACTCACATTCACGAATAATGGATCGGATTTCAGATCTAAAATGTTGATCCACCTGTATTTGGGCGGATTACATATATAGATATGGAAATTCGTGGATATCCGAGACATGTCCACACTAAAGAGCCATAAACGTGGCCCATGTGAATTTAAAGCCCATCATCTCTGGTATAGATAAATGGATCATTCAACCCCAGTAATCCATTCTCTTTCATCTGTCAAGCATTAATACCAAAAAAACACAGACCACAACGTCAAGATTACAAGACTAGAAGAACCAACCAGAACAATTAAAGACGACCAATACCAGAGACAATACCGCTTCACGCAAGAAGCCGTCAAGTAGACGGAGAAAAACAACAACTAAAACATTGTTTATTACCTAAACTTGACAACTATGAAGCGCTAATTGAGAAAAAAGGATCTACAAACATCCAGATTTAACGAACTTGAAGCACAGATAGAATAGATTTCCAACAGACCTCCGAAACCCAATCCCGACCAACAACGAGAAAATCCCCAATGGAGGAGGACCGGTATTTATACCAAGAACGAACTCAGCCCTCCAAGTTAGGGGTGTCCAAAATTGGCCCGAAACCCAATCCACCCGGTCAACCCGGCTCACCCGACCCCAGTGGGTTTGTCCCCATGGGTTATGGGGACGGGCCCGGGTTCAGAAATACCAAACCCGGAGTGAACGGTCCGGGTTGCGGATTCGTCACATGCTTTCCTACATAACCCGGACCACCCGACTATGGTACAAGTTCAATGCCTAAAGCTACACTCTTACCATTTTAATTACTTTTACGTATAAAGATAAAGATTGATTGTTTGAGATTTTGAAGATGATTACCAATTTTGTAATATAACATGTCATAGTTTTGTGTTGAGTTGAACTCATCTTTTGTAATCATAATCTGTTTTGAGTCAACTTGAACTTCTTTTTTGACGTTTTTAATCCTTGAACCTTTGATAAAATTTTAATAGGGTAGAGAGTTTTTTCATAATTAAGAAGTGGCCAAATTGAGAGCTTCTAAGCACTCTTTGATGTCTTTTTAAGTGTTTTTGGATAATGAAAAAATATTTGAAAGTACATGTGCTACTACATACGGTTAATGTGATCAATTGTTAACAAATTCGGATGGGTTGGTCCAACCCGGTGAACCGGCCCATAATCCGGACGGGCGGCTTCAAAGGTGTCTTTTTGGGCCTGGGGCCGGGAGCGGGTTAAATTTTTTGAACCCGGTCACTACGGGTCGGTTCAAAAAATTAGCCACAGGGCGGGGACCCGGCCCATGGACACCCCTACTCCAAGTAGGCAACTGTTAGAGATAAGGGTTACTTATCGTAGTATGTGTTTGATATTCAAACCATGGGATATACATTTTTGTATTGGGTTTATCTGTAAACACCTATATATGTATATTGTGAATCAATAAACAATATCGAGATTTAAACTCTATCATGGTATCAGATCAATTCTAATCCTAAACCAATTCTCTCACACACTCACGTTTTCCGCTAATCTGTGATTAGTATTGCCGATTATCTCTAATTCTTCTGGAAAAATCACAGCAACATGTTTGTTTCCATTTTCTTTTCCAACATCACCGACCACTGCAACACCTCCTCTCGCTCATCACATCAAGCTCATCCTTCTCATCACAGCAAGCTTGTCCCGACATGGCTGATATGCGTCTCTACCCGGCTCTCGTTGTCGCCAACATTCAGAACCCCATTCCGATCACCCTTGAGATGGATAAAGGCCAATACTCCTCGTGGGTCGAATTATTCCGAATCCATTTCCGTGTGTACCGGGTACTGGATCACATCTTACCGAACGATACTTCTCCGGCCATTGCTGATCCATCATCGGCATACCAGCACACTGCAGCTCCCGCAGCTACCACAGAGTCCTCTTCTGTAGCGTCCACAGAAGCCATGAAGACTGCTCCGGAAACTCCAGCACCTCCCGCTCCGGTCGCATATGCCCAACATGTCGCTGTGGAAGCTCCCGTTTCAGCTGAAATTTCGGGCGAGATTTGGGATCGTCTCGATGCTACCGTTCTCCAATGGATGTACAATACAATTTCTGGTGACTTACTTCAAACCATTATTGTCCCGAATAATACTACTGCTCAAGCGTGGGAATCGCTTAGGCCGATTTTTCAAGATAACAAGCACTCTCGTGCCGTTTATCTTGAACTTCAGTTTTCATCCACGAAATTGGATGATTTTTCAAATGTCTCGAGCTTCTGTCAAGAGCTCAAAACTATTGCTGATCAATTGTCGGATATGGGAGCCCTCGTTTCCAACAATCGTCTGGTCCTTCTGTTAGTCGCATGGCTCATTGATGCATATGACAATGTTGTTACGCTCATTCAGCAGAGCGATCCACTTCCTTCTTTCTATGAGGCTAGATCAAAATTGGTTCTGGAGGAAACATGGAAAATGAAGCAGGCTTCTTCGGGTGCTATGGTTTCGTCCAATGCTATGTATGCTCATTCATCAAGTCAGATGAAGAAAGAATCTGGAGGTACGCAGCAATAATCTTGCACAGATCATGGAAAAGGACCCGCTCGTGGCCGATCTAGAGCTGCGTCCAGAACTGGTCGTGGAAATTGTCAAGTCCGAGCCTCCTCTCAGCAATCTGAGCCGCATGCTTCGTATATGGGCCAACCGATTATTTGTAATGGCCAACATTTTTGGCCGGGTCCACCAACAGCATCTTGGGCCAGCTCGCCTAACTCCTGGCCTAGTTAGTAGCAATCCCCTCCATGTCCCTATCCTATAGCACCTGGACAATGGGTGCGCGCGCTAGACTCTCAATCTGGTGTCTTGGGCCCGCGACCTGCTCCTCCTCCTCAAGCCTATGTAGCAGTACCAACTGATGTGTCTAATGCTATGGCCCATCTCTCTATATAACAACCTTCTGATGGAAATTGGTATTTGGACAGCGGGGCCTACTCCCACTTGACTCTCGAACTCAGGTAACTTAAGTTCTTATTCTAAGTCAAATATTAATCGCTCTATTATTGTTGGTAATGGCCATAATATTCCAATTTGTGGTACTGGTAGAGCATCCATATCTCCCACCCGACCTGATTATGCCCTAAATAATCTGTTACATGACCCTCACGTAGTTAAAAACCTAATTTCAGTACGTCGATTTGTCAAAGACAACAATGCCTCGATTGAATTTGACCTTTTTGGTTTTTGTGTGAAGGATTTTCGGACAGGACATCCGGTTTTGAGATGCAATAACTCAGGGGATTTATACCCAGTCACTTCTACTACTTCCCCTAGTTCGTTGTCTACTTCATCAAATTTTATTACTTTGTCTCCAGGAGTCTGGCATTCTCGTTTAAGTCATCTGGGTCGTTCGGTGTTTGATTTACTTCGTCGTTCTAGTATTGTTTCTTGTACTTCGAACAAATTGGATAATGTTTGTCATTCTTGTGTGATTGGGAAACATGTTCGTTTACCTTTTGAGACTTATTTATCTGTTACTACTGGTCCTTTTGATATTGTGCATGCTGATTTGTGGACATCTCCAATTTTGAGTTCACCAGGACATAAATATTATCTTGTGTTACTTGACGATTTTACTAACTTTGTTTGGACATATCCTCTAAGCTGTAAATCTCAAGTTTTCCAAATATTCATTGCTTTAAGTATATTTATCTCTACTCAATTTGGATATAATATCAAAAGTTTTCAGTGTGATAATGACAAGGAATTCGACAACACCCCGTTTCGCAACTTCGCTGCATCGTCAAGATTGGTGTTTCGTTTTTCTTGTCCTCATACTTCTTCTCAAAACGGTCGAGCTGAACGAAAAATCCGAAGTCTAAACAATATGGTTCGTACTTTGCTTCTTCATGCCTCTATTCCCCCTTCGTATTAGCAACATGCTTTAGCTATGATAACATATCTGTCTAATATTCTTCCCTCTAAGAATATTCAATTTTCTTCTCCTACTTGGCTTCTTTATAAACGTGCCCCAACATATTCTCACCTTCGTATCTTTGGTTGTTTATGTTTTCCACTGTTTCCCTCCACAACTATTCATAAATTGCAGACACGCTGTACACCGTGTGTTTTTTTTTGGATTTCCTCCGAACCATAAAGGGTATTTATGCTATGATTTAAAAGCTAATAAATTCATTATTTCAAGGCATGTTGTTTTCTATGAGTTGATATTCCCTTTTTCCTCCTCATTTCAACCATCCTCACCTACATATGACTTCTCAACTGATTCTATAATACCTACAACCAAGGCCCAATTATTTTTCCCCATTTCAGGGCCCGATACCTCATTCATGCAGCCCGACCAAGTTTCATCTTCTGCCCAAGCCCATCAGCTACGATCTGCTTCTAGCCTTCCCGAGCTCGGCCTTGTCTCGCCTCCTTCTCCACAACAGCCGAGCTCTGCTTCTCCCCTACTCGGACCTACCAAAGTCATCTCCCAGCCCATAAACCCGGCCCAACCTCCCACCCTACCTGCCTCGGTTGTCTCTCCCTCAACTGGTCCCATTGAACCGGCCTAGCTTCCAGCTTCAGTTCATAGGATGGTTACACGTAGTTAGTGAGGTATAAGTAAACCGAAGCAAATGTTCAATCTATTTACCATCACCGCTCCCTCTCCCATACCTCGTAACCCTACTAAGGATGCTCTCTCAGACCCAAATTGGAAATCAACAATGATAGATGAGTATAATGTTTTGCTTAAAAATAAGACTTAGGTCCTAGTTCCTCGTCCTGTAGGAGTGAATATTATTAGGTCATCGTCTTGTTGGTGATGGCAGGTCTTAAGAGGTTGGAATTGACCGTGAAGAGACGTTTAGCCCAGTGGTCAAGCCCTCCACCATCCGCATTATACTCATCATTGCTGTATCTCAATCGTGGTCCGTTCATCAAATTGACGTCAAGAATGCTTTCTTGCATGACAATCTACATGAAACGGTCTACATGCACCAACCACTTGGTTTCCGGAGCTCTACACATCCTGACCATGTGTGCTTGCTGCATCGATCACTTTATGGACGCAAGCAAGCTCCTCGTGCTTGGTACCAACGGTTCACTGATTTTGTCTCTTCTATTGACTTCCACCACAACAGGTCTGATCACTCGTTATTCATCTACCATCATGGTACGGATACAGCTTACATTCTTCTATATGTCGACGATATCATATTGGCCTCTTCGAGTGATGATCTCTGCCTCTCGATTATGTCCCGACTCAGCTCGGAATTTGCTATGAAGGATCTCGGTCCTTTGTCCTACTTCTTGGGAATTACAGTCACACGTCATTTTGGGGGTATGTTTCTATCTCAACAGAAGTATGCCTTGGACATTATTGATCGAGCCGGTATGACTTCCTGTTCTTCATCAACTACCCTAGTTGACACACAAGGCAAGCTTGGCGCCACAGATAGTTCTCCGTTTGAGAATCCGACTCTTATCGCAATCTTGCAGGGGCGCTCTAGTATCTTACCTTCACCAGACCGGATATCTCTTATGCAGTTCAGCAGATATGTCTCCACATGCATGATCCGCGAGTTAGTCACATGGGCGCACTTAAGCGTATTATCCATTACCTTCAGGGAACATGACATTTTGGGCTTCACCTGTATTCTTCACCTATTTTCGGTCTCGTAGCCTACACCGATGCTGATTGGGCCGACTGTCCAGACACACGGCGCTCCACGTCTGGTTTCTGTGTCTTTTTAGGAGACAACTTGATCTCCTGGTCCTCGAAGCGTCAGCCGACTATTTCTCGCTCCAGTACAGAGGCCGAGTATCGCGGTGTGGAAAATGTTGTTTCCGAGACTTGTTGGCTTCAGAATCTTCTTCTCGAGCTCCATTGTCCAGTATCCCGAGCTACTCTTGTCTATTGCGACAATATCAGTACGATTTATCTCTCCGACAATCCTATTCAACATAAGCGAACCAAACATATTGAACTGGATATTCATTTTGTTCGGGAGAAGGTCACCAAGGGTCATGTTCGGGTTCTTCATGTCCCTTCTCGGTCTTAGATTGTGGATGTCTTCACCAAGGGCCTTCCACACATTCTTTTCACCGAGTTCCGTTCCAGCCTAAACGTTCGGGAACCTCCCGTTCAGACTGCAGGGGCATCTTAGAGATAAGGGTTACTTAACTTAGTATGGTTTTGATATTCAAACCATGGGATATACATTTTTTGTACTGAGTTTATCTGTAAACACCTATATATGTATTGTGAAGCAATAAACAGTATCGAGATTTAAACTCTATCAGCAACAACAAGTCATCACTTCTGGGAATTCGAGGTTAAAATTGGAGCTGAGCGTTCCAAAATCGTGACCGGTAACCTCTCGCCGGCCAACACCAAGCGAGGACCAGGGGGAAGACCATTAATTATACCAAGCACGAGCCAACCCTATTTCGGTCAGATCTGACACCAAAGTCAACAGAGAACCACAACGCCACATTGAAAGCCAAAACATCAACCTAACCTAAACATTGACTAAAGCTACTAGACGCTGAAGCTCATACTCTACCCTCCAAACCCAATTCCGGCCAACACCGAGAAAAGGCCCCAAGGGGGAGGAACAATATATCTACCAAGAACGAGGTCATACCTCCAAGCAGGCTACAACAAATCATCATTTTTAAAGATCCGAGGCTGGAGCTCGAGCTGAGCGTTCCGAAATCGTGACTGATAACCCCTTGTCGACTAACACCAAGCGAGGACTCTAAGGGGGGGGGGGCTTTAATTATACCAAGCACGAGCCAACCCGAACCCAAACAGATCTGACACCAAGGCCAACAGAGAAGCGCAACTTCACGCCAAAAAAAAAAAAGAGGACTGCATCCGAATACACCCACAACATTCACATACAACATACTCAGCTCCACAAAGTCCACCAAACTACTGCTCAAAACTCAGCACCTTCAACCAACACCTCAAACTGACCCCAAACCATAGTAGCTCAGCCAACACCAAGTGCTGCCATGTGCCCGTTCCGACCACTATGAAAACCCGATACCCAAGCCTAAAGACCTAACCTCACAACTCTAACCAACATTCACCAACCACCAACTAGAAGAAAGACAACCATAAAGAAACATTAAACAAAGAGGCGGGGGAGCAATAAGATCTGGAGCACCACAGTTACGACTTAAAAACAGCATCACAAGTGAAGTTGTCCTTGGCCGACAGTGGAAACGGAGCAAACACATCAAAAACGAGTAAACATAACTGCCCAAATGAAACGATGTGTTGTCCAACGACATGGGAGCAGCGACCACCAGTAGGCACGACTAGAATCCGACGAGCAGGGCGCATTCAAAGGTTATCCCCAAGACCAGATCTGAACAAACGTTGGACTCAGACCCGAGCAAATTCCGTCCAACTCACAAACGAATCAGTCCAGGCGATGCAAGCCGAAGGCGAGAAAAAAGGATGCTAGAAAACCAGGACTCACTATCGGAGATGTAGATCCGAACAGATCAAGTCTGAGCTAAACCTAGGGTGGGGTATTTTTTTTTCGAACTTTGGATATGCAACTTCATAACAGCTGCTATGGCCTAGGAGAAGAAAACCCAAAAATGGATAGACATGTACTGATACGTAATTGGCTACTAAAAAAGGCTTGATAAGATCAATTGGGTACACCTTTTGAGCAAGAGCAAAAGAGAAAAGGGGCCTGGCTTTCTATCGTAAATAAGTTTCCATTATAGACGAATTGAACCACAAATTTGAGAGAGGAAGCATAAAATGGCCCACCCCATAAGCAAGTACAACATTTATGGACCACTATTTCCTGAGTTTGTCCAAGATCAAAAGCAAACATTCCTTTGATTATGGGCATCAAAGTAGACAAACAAGGAGAATAATTGAATGAATAAAAATATGGCGCCATTTTGTGCATATAGCTGTTTAATTTTGAATTTTCTTATCATACTAGATATTATATTTACAAGGTTGAGGATTATTAGCGTTTCGCTTTCATCACGATCAATTGCTACTGATCGTTTTCTTCTATCAGTTCATAGACTCCCTCTTCGAACAAGGAGTATTTTTTGCAGATAAGCGGTTTCTTTTAGGAAACCCATAAGCTTTGAGGCTATAGTGGCCGAACTTAGGTTGAGTCGGAGTTGGTTTTAGGTCTAGCTTTCGTTTTCATTCTTGTCTCGTAGTAGCTTTCCTCTTTGGTTTAATTTCTATTTTAGTTCGTGTAATAGTCATTGTTCCCACTTCAAAAACCCGTCTATGTTTTAGACTTTTTTTTGAGGATTAGTTGTAGTATGTCTAAGGAGGGACTACTCTCCCGTTACTCGGCTGTTATCCTACTTCGTCCTTAATCAATAAAAGTCTCTTATATTATAAAAACAACTTCGATAAATCTCAGGTATACAATTTGTTTGTGAACACAACTTATCTAGATCATCAAAATGACAGACTCCAAATTTAAAAGTACATCAATAACATAATTTGTAAATATTAAAAATTTGGATTAGTTTATATTAAAACATCCATTTATTGATTCATTTTTTTGAAAAGGATTTATTGATTCATACATTCATATTGGTAGTTAGTTCATATTCTAAAAGGTGTTTGAACCGAGTGTACTTATATACAGAGGCACTATTTAATATAAATTATTTTTGAAATATAAATGTAAATTTATCTGGATCGTTATATAAAAAAGATCGCACGTATGGTCACGATCATTGTCATAGCCTATGTCATAGTTAAGTTTCTCTCTTTCATATATCCTCTCTCTTCTCCTATAGTTCCTGTGAAGATTTTTCTTGTCAAGGTTTTTCTTTTTGAGCCGTCACTAGCCACCGCGACGTTGGTTCCCTCCCGTCACAAACGAAGCGTCTCCCGACTTTGTTCGATCTCTCTTCTTGTTAGGGCTTCTCATTTTGAGCCGTCATTAGCCACCGCGGCGTTGGATCCCTCTCGCCACCAACGAAGCGTCTCCCGACTTTGTTCGGTCCCCCTCTGCAACCCCGATGGTTGTCGTCTGGCTCACCTCGGTGTCAATCGACCTCCAAGCTGCCTCTGAAGCTGCCACCGCCGTCTCTACAACCGTTGTCGCCATTTCTGAAACCGCCACCGGCACGTCCTCCTCCTTTCCCTCCACCATCGCACCCTCCTCGACCCTCTCTCGATTATGGATCTGGATAATAGAGTGGGTCTTTTTTATTTTGATAACCAAGGGCTTCATGGACGATTGCTGGAAGGGATCCATGGGACAAGCCAATCTGTCCTTCACTACTGCACAACACAGGTTTGGTTTTCAACCAGACTATATGGGTCCTCTACAGTGGAATGAGCGGCAATTCGGCCACATTTTGAGCAGTGTTTTACAGTATGTTTTCATTACAGGCTTCTATTTTCATTAAGACCGTCTAAGTTATTGTTAGACCTAGTGTAGGATCAAACATGTAATAGCTCATTTTCGTGATAATAAAAGTATTTCTTTGCTCTAAAAAAAATAGATTGCACGTTCCATATTTTTTTTTAGAGATATTTACTATTTATTTTGTTAACGATATTTCTAACCTATACTATCAATTATACTTTATCTTTTTTTTAGAGGAACTGGAAATATCATTAATAAGTAAAAGTACCTGGGTGTTCGTTTGTCGACGAACCCCTTACAAAGCAATAGTTCAGAAAGAAATAAACAGATTTGCTGAGAAATAAATTGTGCTCATATGCATAGATGCGGCTGGGGGGGGGGGGGGGGGTTGACTGCGGTAGTATCTAGGGATACCGATACAGTATGCTCCAACCATAAATACTGATCGAGCAGGCCAGTTGAACATCGAACAGTGGTGGACCGATAGCTCCCCCGGTATGTCAACGTGCGTCGTCCTCCCTTGAGTGATAAGTGTAGGGCTTCTGAACGCAAGAATGCTGACCCTGAAGTGGTAGGACAGTATCTCATCGACTGTTGGCAGAAGCACTGCCACCAAACTGCCAGGAAGGGGATACAGTCGACCAAACCCTTCCTGGGTCTCCAGACTCTCATTCCTGGAGGCGGGGGTGCTTTCCGCCCCCACTACTACATTCGATGCCCCCTTTGAGTCTGTTGATCCTGTCTCCTCTTCAGGGTTCTCCTCCCTCTCGCCTCGTTTCTTCCCCCACAGAAATGGCGACATCTCCCTGGGAGCCACCCAGCCGGCGCCTCCTCCTCTCTGTAGTAGTCTTGTTGCCCCTGCACCCATGGCTCCTTAACCTGTGGAGGAGTACGTGGCTCCCCAATCCTGACACCCTCACTCCCATAGTCTCGAAGGTACGTCTAGTTTGTGCCTGGCGTTGCCTTCCCATGTTTCGCTCTCTCCAAGCCAGATCTGGGGTCCGCCGGTGCCTTTAACGATGGACCTCTTTTACCACCCACCACTGGGCAGACGGGAAACAGATGGCCCGCACAACAACATCCAAAGCAATGTTCAGGCAAATTTTCATAAGAGATCACCAGACGGGTACATACCTGAGACACCGAAAGCCGAAACCAGAGTTGGCTCTACAGGGGGACCCTGATGTCCGCTTTAATTCTAATCTTCATAAAATCGCCCTAGCAGAAACCATCCTTATCAACATCCACCCCCTGGAAAACACCTAAGGCATTTCCCACACGGAAACCCACATCCCTTGTCTACGCCCCTACTGGAAATTGGAGACCCGCGCCCAGACTGAGAAGTGATGGAATTCCAGGTCCTGAACCTGCATGTGAGCTCGCAATTCTGTAAATAGTACTAGGGAGTCCCAGAACGACCATGACTCCCCAAGAAGAACTCTCTCCCTTTCCTTTGATGTCCTGAAGAAGAAAGGTATAAGACCCCCCTTCAGGGGTTTTGCTTCCACTTTCATTCCCCAGGCGTCCTCCAATCTGTCTACCACTGACTTCTAATAGACCTTCTTTGTCGTCAGGACCATGGCTGTCATTGCAAATCGGTACATGTTACCCCTTCCCGTGACCTCTTGCACTGGTACCACTACCTTCCTGATCCGCATCGATTCCATTTGGGAGTCCAGGATTCCCATCTGATCAGGCCGCCCGGATCCCGGAGATCCCCGTGATCCGAACGGGTTGAAACCCGCGTCCTCAAGAGCCGTTTGACCCGCCGGAGTCGCGCCTAATCGGGTAAAGCCCTGCCCCATCATACCCTGATCCGGCCCGGGTAGATCCACCCGAATTCCCCGACCCGACTCCGCCTGCCCAACCCAATCCGAGGCTGTCGCCTGAACCGGACCCGGCTGCACGGTCCGACCCGCCTGAACCGAACCCGGCTGCACGGACCGACCCGAGCCCGCACCGTACCGGGCAGCCCATTGGGCCACATTGGTCTGGCTTGCCCGGGTCCAGCCCGTACGCGGATTCCTGCCCAGATCTCGTGGGCCTGTGGCCGACCGAGGCTGCCAGCCCGACTTACGTGCGTCTGTCATCAAGCCCAGGCCCAAGTCCACGTCTCGTCCCTTCGTCGGAACCCTAGCTTCCATCGGCGCCTTGCCCTTCCGTAGTCTCCACGCCATCGCCTCCTCCGACTCCGTTCCCTCCGAATCCGTCGTCGATGAGATAACGATAGGGATCAACGCTGCTCCGTCACGGAGTGGCTCGCTAGACTCGTCCCCCGAGCCCGTCACCGTCTGCTCCATCGGCGTCACCACAGGACGCCAGACCAACTTCTTCCTCGGCCGTGGCCCGACGCCCTGTACACGACGCGTCTTTGCTCCCGCACCCCGGTCGACCTCCTCCGTCGCCGAGAACTCCACGGGAGTGACGTCCCTGCTCGGCGACGCCTCCTTCCATCTCAGAAACCTCCATGTTCCCTTCCCCACTCTCGTCCGGTACCACGCCGGTCAAGGTAGGCGACTCCGACGTCCTCCCCTCCGTGTTCATGATCGGTAGTGGTGAGAAAAGTCGAAAATTCTTTAAACCCTATCAGAGGAAAGAAACCTTAGCCGAGCAGTGCTTACTAGTAATAATTCGTTCTGAGTTAAAACTATTAGATTGGATTATACTTTATCTAACGATTTATATGTGTTTACAATTTATATTTTCAGATTAGG
The DNA here is from genome assembly GCA_963921825.1 of Erodium maritimum. Taxonomy (NCBI): domain Eukaryota; kingdom Viridiplantae; phylum Streptophyta; class Magnoliopsida; order Geraniales; family Geraniaceae; genus Erodium; species Erodium maritimum. The sequence goes on from OY997590.1 coordinate 74,372,018, forward strand.
TTAATAATATTGAACAATTCAACCGTACTGTCAATCATGTCTTACCAGATTTACAAGATTATCACACCATAGCCACATATGTCAATTCTTAATTATTAAAATAGTTTTTCTTTAACTAATATGAGCTTTTTTTGAAACATGGCGAAGAATTATGAAACTTTAAAGAAATGCTAAATAATCCACACATAAATATAGGGTTAGTGACCGTGAATTTCAAATTATAGTTCGAGATCTTTATCGTAAAATAAGTGTATTGACGCTGTGAAACAGTAGAACTGATCTAATTTGTCTCATACACACAATGCGGCCAGTAAAACAATTAATAAAGCCAAAAAAATACAAAGAGCACTGCCACCAAATTGAGATTGCCTGGGGTATTTCCTTGATCCGTTGGTATGTCTCGTATAAGGATGCAAGGATGTCTTCTCAATCGTCCGATGGTTGGTCGTGTCCTTCGCAACGGGTGGGGGTGTTCCGCCCGTTGGGAGGGGCCGAAACTATTCAGGACAGGATGCTGTGGGACAACACTCAATCCTACTAACCCGCACCCCGTCCAACAACTCATGGATCCTGTCGAGGTTGCTTGGCAGCCTTCGCCTCGGTAGTGTACCCCTCATCGTTCGCTTAGGTAATCGATATGACGGGGGTTCCAGTTAGATCCAACGGTCATTTAAGCCAGCTTACTCGAGCATGCATCTTATTGGCCTTCTCTTTGGCCCTAGCCTTCCAGCCCTTTGTCTTCTTGGGGTCCAACACTGGGTTGAGCCTAAGGTTTCTTCTGTTTCCAGCTCGGTATCCCTTTTGGAGGTAATGCTGTCGGTGGGATGAAAAGGGGATCGGAGTGCTCATAGACTACTTTTATCACCGAGTTAGGATGTAGAGGTAGAGACGGGTAATATCTCCCCTGCTCGTCCTCCCTCACCCCCTGGTCCTCGTTAGCTAGGTCACAAGTTTTTGTGACCTCGACCCCTCTTGCATCCGATCGGGATGCGCCCATTGAAAACTTGGAGTCTTTTCCCCGATAAGCTCCTTATCTATGTCATAGATCACCATAAAGGTACACATCCCACGGAAGGGCTCACATGCCGAGAAACCTGATGGCGGACCTTGTAGGCGACGAGGTCCATCTATCCGTAGGTGCTGCTCGATCCTCTCCTCCGCCCTCTTCTCCTTAGGGGTTCTCCATTTTGTTTGGAGTAGCTTGTTCGTGTTCAGTCCCCACGGGGCCCGAAGAAATATATCAAACCTTGCCCCTGATGGTCCCACCCCCGGATGAGGGATTGATAGTCCCCAATCCGATGGTTGAGACGACCACACTAAGTGTAGAGCCTAGGGAGTAGCTCGTACTTAAGGCCAATCTAGGTAGGCTTGTGGTGCCCAGGAATATCAAGCGAATCTGCCAACGTAAAGGTCTGTCCACATCTAGACTTACCCAAAATCACATGATCTCGTTCCATCTCTGTTCGCTTGAGTGCGACGTCGTGGTCACCCATGATCCCAAAGTGCTTGCCAATAACGCCAAGATCCGATCATTTCGTGCGCCCCCGACATATTGAATGCCCGCACCCCTATTTTTATATGCCGAATATGGATGCATACTGGAATGTAGTGGCATCGTCAGAAGAGGATAACCAATGAAAGCGATGAGGCACAATGAGGGACATCCTCATGGTTTCTCAAGATGGGAAGAAGAATTCCACCACATCCCGAGAAAGGGGCTCCACCTCCAGCCCCATACCCTCCAATGTGCCGCCATCACCTATAGAGGGTTTTAGGGTTGCACAGGACATTGAAGATGAAACGATCCGCTAAGGCATATAAGTACTGTGTATCTGTCATGGCCGGGACCGCGCCATTCGAGACACCACGTCATCTTCCTCGTTATCAACCAGGGAGACAACCCCTATTTGACATTGAATAGTTTCGAGGACGTTTCCCGTCGTTGCAATAGGTGGAGGAGGGTCGAGGATGAAGGCTACTTCTGTTGATGTAAGAAACAGAGGTGGGAAATGTCAAGATAGATTGGTGAATCCGGCCATCACATGTATTTTGAACCTAGAGTTGCTTGCTGGTGTGATTCCTTTTTTTCCGATAACTAGTGTGATTCCTTTGTATGCATATGTCAACGGTGGCATGGGTTTGGCCAATTCTTTCATGCTTTTAGCTTAACAATAAAACATTTTGCTCAACCATATTAGACCCCTTTCCATGAAAATGTAGTAAATTCAATTTCACATAAGATCAAGCCAAGGGAAGCACACTCATTTTCCCTCACCATCAACTGCCATTAGAACTCCTCAAATGACTCTCATTCTCACTGACTTAAAGAGATCCTTGTTGATCAACACACTCACTCAAGGATCATCCTATTGCATCCTTATTTTCTCAAAAATGTGATTCTGATCCTGCATTGACCTCTCTTCAAGGCTAAGCCCTTGTCTGATATTTCTTGCTTCCTCAACAATTCAACAACAACAAGTTCAAAACACCAAGGGCCAAGGCCTCTCCTTGCATTTTAGAAGCTCTCGGATGGTTACTAAGTTTGTGCCTCTTGTTGGGCTTTTATTGTCGTACTTTGGTTGTTTTGCTCCTTCTTTCTTACCTGTAGCTGGGTGTTGTTTTTTGACTAAAACCGTTTTTCTACCTCGAAAAAGGGTTGCTTGATATATGCTCTCCTTGATCAAAAAAAAAAGAAGAAGCAAAGGGAACTCTTTTTTTTTTTTAATAAGCCATGAGAACTTAATTTGAAGCTAAAATGATTAACATGAGATATGAACCCACGTTTATCAAATAAACTAAGAAATATGTAAGGGAGATAAGATTATCACCAACATCACATGAATTTGGAAAAACGTTGTAAGCTAACTATGAGCTCTACTAGGAATTCAACGCCACCACCTCGTGAGCCTTCCCAATCCAATCGATCAAGATTATCCTGGCATCGTTTTGGTTCTTTTATTCCGCCGCTATGGTGTTCTGCCCAGTCCTTCGGGACCCAATAATCGTCTCGACTTAATTCAGGGGGTGGCCTGGGTCAGGGTGACGCACTCTTGCCCTGTCCCAATCCTCTGGTATCGTCAATCTCAAGCAACTCCACCTCAATCGTCTTTGTAATCTCCGCCACATCTCCGACGAACGGCCACATCTTCTCCCCCCTCGACGGACCCTCGGATTACAGTAACCCTCCTTCAACATCTCCGTCTTAGGCTACTCCCATGCCTCAGTGTCAGTGTCGGATGGATTCGGGATCAGGGGTTCTTCCTCCTTCGCCTCGGCCTATGGAGAAACTTGATATACACATCTTAGCTTGGACTTATCAGGGTATGAGCTCCTGTCTACATAAGCAGCATATGCGACATATTCTTCGTGATAAACGCCCACATATCGTGTTCTTATCTGAGACTTTGATGTCCTTCCAAACTTGTGCCATGTTATCCCGCTCGATGGGTTTCCACGACCATATTTTTGTCCCAAAGACGGACACTCAAAGGGGATTGGCCTTATTTTGGGTTGCGGGAATTGATGTGGTGGCCTGGGCATCGGTTACTCACTACATTGATGTTGAGATCTCGGCCCCAGGCCATGATGACATACGACTAACAGGTATCTATGGGGAGGCTTGTCGGGAGAATCGGCACCGGACTTGGGATCTCCTCCGTCATCTACATCTACAGACCCGCCCAAATTGGATTATTATCGGAGACTTCAATGGCATTTTGGATCAGGAGCAAACTATAGGAGGGGGTTCTTATCCATTGGGTCTCATTGAGGATTTTTGTTTGGTTGTCGATGAGCTTGACTTCGTGGATGTTCCAATGATAGGACACCAATAAACCTGGTTTAGAGGACAGACTCATAATCGACATATTCAGTCCCGCTTGGATAGGGATCTAATCTCTAGACCTTATTACTACTCTCTCCCAGACTTGGATTTTTGTGACACAGGTACCACGACCTCGGATCATTGTCCAGTTCTTATTTTACTGGCTCGTAAGGTAGCTCATTGCCCCCCTAAATTTTGCTTTCAATCTCAATAGGTATGAGACCTAGGCTGTGGCCAGATGATACAAGATACTAGGGATAAGAGGCCCTCGGTCCCTATAGCCTATGTGATTCGTTAGGTAGGGGATTCTCTTGGTAACTGGGGTTAGAATTATTTAAGGAAGAATGTGAACTATATCAAGTGGTGTTAGCGTCGTATTGCCGAGTTGAATGTGCGAACTGAAAGGGATGAGGTGCATAGGAGGGAAGCAATACAGATTCAATATGAACGCGCGTTAAGTGCGTAGGAGGCATTCTGGTGATAAAGGGCTAATTAGCTCTTGCTGATAGAGGGAGATCGGAACACAAAATTTTTTTAGGTTGCGTGTTCTTATTGATGTCGGGTTAATGTAGTGTCCGCTCTTAGAAATGCGACGGGGGAATTGTTCACGTGGGATACAGGTATGCGGGAGTTAATTTTGGACTGCTTTTATCACTTGTTCGCTACTAGTCACCCGAACCTGGACGCCTTTCCCATCCTTCTTACTACTTGGACCACAAAAGTTGATAACCAACGTCTCCTTCTTCCGGGGACGACATTGGAGGTAAGGACTATGGTATTTCTGATGGGACCAGACAAATCCCCTAGTCTGGATGGCCTAAACTCGAGGTTCTACCAGCACTACTGCCCGTTGGTGTCTGCTAAGGTGATCTTTTTCATCTAGGTAGTCCTTGAGACTAGTATTTTTGATCCGACATTGAACGACACACCCATTGTCCTCATACCCAATAAACCGGATCCGAATGTGTTTACTAACCTATGCCCATCGCCCCATACAATGTCATCTTCTGCATCCTATCTAAAGTCCTGGGGTTTTCGGATGGGATTATCTATTGGGTACTATGACTCGTCTTGGGTTTTTGGATGGGTGGATCGATTTGGTGGCATGTTGTATAAAGACAGTCTAGTACACGTTGTCTTTAGGAGGGCGAGAGACACCTAAGTTCACGCCATCCCATGGGCTCCGCTAGGGCGAACCACTCTCCCCGTACCTTTTCCTCCTTTGTATGGAGGGTTTGTCCTCCTTACAAACACAAGCGCATGAAGCTGGACACATTCGAGGAGTTTGGGAGGCTAGGGGTTCCCTAGAGATCTCACACATGTTCTTTGCGGATGACTGCTACATATTCTATATGGCTACTATGGGAGAGGCGGGTTATATCAAGGATATTCTTGGTCTTTTTGGGCAACTATTAGGCCAGGTGCTTAACATACACAAATCATATATTTTCTTCAGCACAAAAACCCCCTAAGGTACGAAAAAAATGTTGCCAGATCCTGTCTATTTTTGAGACGTTGGCCACATCTATGTATTTGGGGGTGCTTAACTTGATTGGTGACGTGTACATAATTTGCATCGTTTTTGGATGTTTTTAGCCCACATTCTTGAGCTTTTTAGTCCCGGGATTGTATAATTTGGATCACTTTTCTCTCGTTACTCGTATTGTGTCTCTCATTATGTTTTGTAGGTGATTTGATTGAAAAAGAGCAAAACTAAAGGAAAACCTGATTTTAGGAGTTTTAGAAGCTGGCTGATCTTGCGAATGGCATAACTTCTTCATACAAACTCCGATTGCCCAAATCGAAGGGAATTCAGAGATTCACAGCTTTCGTCAAGGGCCCAAGGCTATCCAAAACTGTCTTCTCCACCACGGAGCCGTGACATGGTCCGTGACGGGTCCCACCACAGAGCCATGACGGAGATCGAAGACGGCCAAAACTCTCTGTTCTATCACGGATCCGTGGCGGAGACCGTGACGGACACACACACGGAGCCGTGACGCGCGCAGAACCCTGTTTCCTGTTTAGTTTTGGGGAAACCATGGTTCCTAACCCCTTTTCAGCTTTGGTTTCCCGATCCTAACCTGGGTTTACCTTTTTTTGCATTTCCCAACTATCACCTTTCAATTTTTTTTTGCAGAAAGTATCGTTTATCATTTATTTTGACGATTCCGTTAGTTTTTTGCAGGCATGTTGGTCACGTGTATATTAACATTTTCGTAACGGAATCATCAAAATAAACGGTAAACAATACTTTCTGCAAAAAATTGAAAGGTGATAGTTGGGAAATGCAAAAAAAGGTAAACCCAGGTTAGGATCGGGAAAACAAAGGTGAAAAAGGGTTAGAAACCATGGTTACCCCTTGAGCTTTAGACTCGAGATTTGCCCTATTTAACTCAATTTTCATATCTAGAATGAGACTAACTTGTATTTTGGAGAGCTAAGAAGAGAGGAGAGTTGAGAGCAAGTAAGAGGGGAGATTTCTAGCTTGAAGAACATCGTTGTATTCAATTTGGGTTTTGTATTTCTCAACATTATTTTGATTATGAAGCTTTGTTTGTGTTCATCCATGGTTTCTTCTCTCTCCTTGTTCATGAGTAACTAAATTCCCATAATCTAGGGTTTATGGGGGATTAGAGATTTTATTTCCAATGTATTGAATGCATGAATATTGTGTTGGTTGATTTGACTTAGGGTTTGTATTTGGTTTGAACTTAATGCTCTATCTCCCGGGTAGGCTTGATAAAAGGTGGGAATTGCAATCTGACACTCGGGAGAGGTGGATTGCTATTGGGTCAAAATTTTTATACGAATTGGGTTTAAATCTAGATTAGGGATAGCTAGGTTAACACAATCACAATAACCATAGGAATCGTACCAAAAGTTAGAAATTATAAAAAAACGTAGTGCTTTGGGTCTTCCTACATCTTGATTCGGGAGAACTAGGTGGTTAGATTCCATTATGGTCCGAAACAACGGGAGGAGTTAGGACTAGTTTGAGAGATGATTCGTTGCCCCTAAAATCAGACAAATTCACTTTGTTCATCGTCATTTAATACATTGGAATTGGTCTCAATGATCCCAAAATTCTTAGATTGATTTTTCTCTGATACAAAAACTCTTTCGAGCTACGTGAGTACCTGTTTACTGTTTAATTGCTTATTTCACTTTTACATGTTTTAAAAACCACAAAACCATTTTATTACCGAGATAGGTTAATAACAACAAATTTCATTGACTCAAGCTCCTTTGGGTTGGATAACTCGGAACTAAAAATCACGAAATATTACTTGACGACCGGTACGCTTGCCATGCTATTTTCTGTGTTAAAACCGCAAGGCGTCAATTGGACGGAATAGGAATTCAGCAATGGCCTATTTGGGAGACCGTATGATCAAACGTATCCGTTCGTGGGATGGAAAACTATTATCCCCACTTGTAGGGAGGTAATGATCTAGTCAGTGCTCGTCTCTCTACCGGTCTATGTGATGTTAGTATTCCGAGTATTACACAAGATAATATCCCGCATCCACATCGCATTGGCTCGGTTTTGGTGGGGGGGGGGGCAGTTAGCTCGGCCAATCATTTGGCAAGATTGGGAGAAATTGTGCATGTCGCAAGATGTGCGCGGGGGGGGGGGGGGGGGGGGGGGTGGGGGGATGGCGTCCAGACATTATTTATAGGATGTTAACACAGCCCTACTTGGGAAGTAGGCCTGGAGCTTACTCTACCGCCCTCTATGCCTGATGCCTCGACATTTGGAAGCTAGTTACTTCCCTTCTCCATGCTTTCTCCAGGCACGAATTGGGGCTAGCCCTACCTTCACTTGGGCAAGTATTTATACAACGCAAGATCTCTTGAGGGGTTGACTAAGGATAGCAATTGGGGATGGATGGGACACACTGATCAGGGGAACGTTGTGGCTCCTAGACTCGAATCCAGAGATCCAATATACTTGCGCTACCCTATAAGGCGCACCAATGGCGGGTCTGATGATCCCTAGATCATGCTATTGGGATGTGCCGCTTAAATCTAGGTTGTTCGATGAAGATGAGAGGGACCGAATTCTCCAGGTGCCCTTGTCGACCATTAGAGATGAGAATGCATTGTTTTTTGCGAACGAGCGGACAAGCCTCTACTCAACAAAAGCAGGGTACTCTATTTTGGCCAAGACACACCACCTTGCCCGCCACAGCGCTACCGTAGTAGCCTGGACATCTATCGGGGCCATACCGATCCCACCGCATCTACGGGTCTTTATGTGGAGATGCCTTACAAATACTTTGTAGGTAGCAACTAATTTGAATCGAAGGTATGTGCTAATAACCCCTATATGTGATATCTGCAGGCGTGCCCTAGAATTAATTAACCACTTGTTCTTAGGTTGTGGTTTTGCAAAAACTTGTTGGACCCAGTTTGGCAGGATGCCTCCTTATGACACTTCCATGGGATTTGCAGAGTGGTGGGAGACTCGGGTGGCTGATGTCATGTATGTCCTCTGGGAAATTTGGAAGGCACATAATACTCTGAAATGGGGGGGGGGGGGGTACTACGCCTGCTTTCTTGGGAGTGATATCGGCGGCCCTCGCTCACCTCGCGGCTTGGCGGGAAGTTGGGTCCCATCTGGAAGTACCCCACATGCCACTATCTTCCTGGCCCTCGAGATGGGTTCGGCCTCCTACGGGTACAATAGTCATTAATGTAGATGAGGTTGTCTTCCAAGACCCAAATCAATCAGCATGGGGCTTCATTGTCCGGAATACAGACGGGGTTGTTTGTCTTGCAGCGAATGGACTACTTCCAGGGTGTTGGTCTCCGATGATGGTAGAAGCGTGTGCAATTCGCACTGCTCTTTGCAATACCGCTACGCTGGGAGCGGGTCCAATTATAATTAGATCAAATGCCTAGGCTCTACTAAACATGATCGCGTCACGAGAACCCCCCAACATCCCCTGTTGGGACCATTATACAAGATATTTGTCACATGTTCTCTCAAAACGAAGGAATAACCCTCCCATTTGTAAAAAGTAAACTATGAGCAAAGATGCTCATTGGCTAGCTAGAGAAGCGCGCTCTATGTCTGTTCTACAATGGCCATAGGCTCTTTTTAGCACACTACGATGTATCGTTATTTATGATATTTAAAAAAATCGCACTTTTCACTAAAAAAACGAAAAATATGTATGAGTTTCATATCTCCTTTTTACGGTCTTATATTTTGAATTATATTAATGAATATGATGCATTTTGCTTCGTTCCAATTAGTTCTAATTAAAAGTTCGGTGAAGAAAATGATCCTATGTATATGTATAAGACAATTGTATTTTTTTTTAATAAAACATGATCATTATAGTCTTTTTTATCAATATTTGTTTTACACAAGACCAACGTTTTTAAAGAGGAAACAATGAGAAGTTATGACCAAAATTTTGGATTCTCTCGTAACTTGAGACTAAACCCTAGTTTATCGTCTTGTGTTTATGGCTTCTGACTCTCTTGTAGTTGTCGGTACGACTCCTCCTCCTGTTGTTGTTGCTCCAGTTGATCTGCGTCTGTCTTCTCCTATGCAACCTCTGTCTTTCATAGGCGTGGCTACAAGGAATCCCTCGGCTTCAAATCCCCGCTGAAAAAGGAAACCCAAACATACCACTCTCCCCTCGTCGGTGATGCCCGCTGCTCCCACCATTCTCCCATCATCGGTGCTAACCGAACCTCCCTCCTTGCTGGTCCCTATTTCCCATCCGCCTCCTCTATCTTTGGCGGTTGTCCCGTTCTCCGTTGGGAGCTCTCTGTCGCTGCCACCATCGAAGCCGCGTCAAGGACGACCGATGAAGCTTAGGGCGGGGGCTCTGAAACCTAGGGCGGTGGCTCTGCTACCACGCGCTGCTTCGCCGTCTATAGTTTCTTCAATCACACTGGGTGCGGCTCCTACACCCATCGTCCCCAAGGCTCCATTGTATGTTCCTTTCCCTCGACTCCGCCGTGACCTTGCCAAAGGAAAAGCTCCGATGGTGGACAAAAGCAGGGTCGATCCTAGGGTTACGCTGCTACTGGACTTCCCTCAACCGACGGTTGAACCTCTAGGCCTAGGGTGCCGTCTGCCTAATCAGGACAAGGTTCCTCTAATCCTGGCCTGCCTGACTGTTCCACAAGGCATGGTTAGGGGGTCGGCCGCCACTATCGTCAAAAGATCTCCCGTCTTCTGCTGCTGCAGATGATCTGGACCTACATGCCTCGCTGGCGGCTCTTCAAGACGGGGTCTGCTCTTGCTCCATCGAGGCTGGCGAGGAATTCGAGGTGGTAGTTCCCTACTCTCCGATTAACTCGGTCATTATCTCTCGACAGTAGTGGGGAATGACCGGGCGCCTTTGGTCGGACAAGGCACCAAGGAAGGAGATGCTCCTACGAGTCATCACCACCGCCTAGGGCAAAGCGGCGAATGTCTTGATTGTCAAGGAACTGGGTCCAGGTTTATTTGGGTTCTATTTTCGGATGGTAGAGGCTAGGGCTTGGGTTAGAGCCAATTAACCCTGGTGTTTTGATGGACGTCCCCTGCTACTAGGCGACCTCAATCCTTATGCTCGGGACCCCCGTGTTGGATCGCATTCAGCTCTGGGTTCATGTTTAAGGTCTGCCGCCCTTGGTCTGTACTCAGGCGACGTGGCACACAATTGAAGATACTTTGGGTGCTTGTGTGACTGTACCGAGCGATCAATGGGGCGTGTGCTATGGAGGTACGGTAAGGGTATGATACTACCACCTTATCGATCGGCCTCTTTGGCGAGGATCGGTGCTTTGGTTCACAGACTTCCCGGATCCGGTCAGGGTGGAGCTCACCTACTCCAAGTTACCGAGCTTCTATTACAATTGTGGGTGGATGGGCCACATTGTGCGAGATTGCAAGCTGGAGGTTTGGGGCGAGCTGAAATTTGGGCCCTTTATGTTGAAGTATCAGAAGGGCAAACAGGGTAAGTCATAGGCCACAGAATAGGAGGAGCCGAAGCTAGCGGTACCTCCTGGTGTCCATCTACTTTCCCCAAGAACTGTATCTAAAGGCACCCCATCTCTTGTGAGGACTCCGAGGGTTTTTCCGAGCATTGTATCTAATGTACAGGGACTCGGGGAATCGGGGTACTTGATTCGGGGTGGAAAAACTTGGTACCCGGTCAACTCTCTAGTAGCCGGGTCCCTGAAGTTCCATCGCCCATTTCTAGGGGCATGGAAGTACCTACGCCCGTTACTATTGGGCTTGAAGATATTGGAGCTCCTTCTACTGGAAGAGCCAAGCGGACTACTGCAGATGCACCCAAGGATGATCAGGCAAGAGCTGGCAAGAAGACTCGCCAAGAGGAATGTTAGACACCCAAGGCCTCAAGGACTGGCCTTTGAGGGGGTCCCTGGTATAGGTTGTACCTCCTTTTACTGATGCAGTCCTGGTCCATGGATTGGGCTGGGACTTCCAGTACCACTTTCTTACCCTCCCACCGCTCCTTCATGCCTTTATGACATCTCAGAATCTGTTTCAACATGTTTGATTTATGTTTCCAAAACCTTCTGTGACCGTTATATTGATAAAAAGAACTATGCTCTTTTTATGCGATGTCTAATCTTTTTTAGTGGTCAGGGAGTCTGTTCTTTAATGCACAACTCTGTTATGATTTACTATTAATGAAATTTGCACCTTTTAGTAAAAAAAAGGAAAAAAATGAAAAAAAATATCTGACAACCAACACACTTAATCAAGCCAGATTACAAACAAGAGCCAAAAATAGATTAGACTTTGCCCAAAAAACAACACAATCATGATCATTCTAGTCTTTTTACTCTAAATTTCTATTTCTAGAATTTTATTCTATATTTCAATTTCTTTTACAGTTTTGATATGAATAGTATTTTTGTCATTGAAGTTCAAATTATGATAAATTGGAATAAAAACATAGATAATGGAGTGAACAAATACTCTTTAACATTTGTGTTAATGGAAATGTATTTGTTCTTATATAATATTTATCATATATGAAAATAATATGACAAACAAAGAATATCAACCAATGAAAGGATAACAAACACTCCATAATTAGGAAGAGAGATACAATTCTTTTTGTTTCTAGTGAAACTCTCTCTACACTTTTCTTGTTTACAAATCTTAGTCGTGCATCTATCAACCGTTGGCGTTGCCATTGGCTACTTTGTGTGCTAGAGAAGACGTCGGTGGCCTCTTCCTTGTCCTCATTCTCTCTCCGCCTTATTTCCTTTTTCGTTACGATTTTGATTTTCGGTTCCCCTCCAGATATACTTTGGTTCCAGTGGTGGCACGTTGATGCTTCTGTCAGATCCATAGTTCTCTTCTTCCGCTCTCAGACTCGTGGTGGTCTAGGTCTCGTCAGGGTGTTCTTTCCTCCAGCAAGTGGTTTAGCCTGTAGGCTTCGTTTGAAGGCAGAGTTCGTGGTGGGTGGTGGTGTCGTCGTTTGTCTTGGTATATGTGGAGTTTTGTAGTGGTTGACTATCGGTGGAGCGAGTTCGTGTTGATCGGTGCTGGAACTCCATATTTGGCCGTCTCGGCTTGCTTAACGCTGCTTCTGGTTCGAGGTAATCCGCTATCTTTCAAATCCATCTCCTTCCCCTCTTCCTCATGGTTTACTTTGTGTGTCGGAGTTGTCGGATTGATTGTTTTTCTCGATGTTGGCTTTCGGCTATAAGGTCCGATTTTTGGGGCTTTATAGGGAGGGATGGGAGTCGAATTTTTCCCATAGGATTAAGGTCCTTTCTCCTCTATTTTGGGGATACGATTTATTGCTTTGTATTCTTGTGGATACTGTTCCTCACCTCTTGGGCCTTTTCTTGGTGTTGGTCGGGGCTGGTTTACCTGTTGGTAATGAGGACTGAATAAGAGGTCTTCAGTGGTCTTCGTTAGAGCGGCTGACCCCCATTATTCGTTGGGCTTGTGGTCGGTAGGTGCTGTAGGGGTAGTTGGCTGATGCTTTCGGTACTTTGATCGTCCCTTTTTTCCCCCTATTTTTTGTGTTTTTTGTTTGTTCTTTTTCATCTCTTGTAGGGTTGTTAATTTTTGCACTTCAAGGTTGTTAAATCTGGGTATAGGATTGTTAGACCTATCTTAGTTCTATTTAGGTTACTCACTTTGTTAATCTACTTGCGCTAATGACCTCATTAAGGATTGTCTTTGTTTGTAAGTCTCCTTTGTTAAGGGGTTTTCCTTTACCTTGTCCTTTGATATCAAAAGCTTGGTACGTAAAACAAAAAAATGTTGATAAAAAATTTAAAAAACTCGATACCTAGCAAGACCAACATTTCTGAACCCAATAAGAGGAGACATGACATGTATGACATGCCTTCCCATACACCATATCCGATATAAATGATGTAATATATGATTACCTCATTTTATATTTGATCAAAGGATATGTTTTTATTATAGATAAGAGTATAATGTTATAATCCTCTTTCTTTCTCCTACGAGCTATATTAGGGCTTTTTCTATTAGGGTTCCCTTGGAGTCGCTAGCCACCGCATCGTTGCCCCCCCCTCCGCTACCACTGACGTGTCTCCTGATCTTGTTCACCTCCCCTCTACAACTTTGATGGTTTTCGTTTGGCTCACCTCGGCACAATTAACCTCACCGCCTTGGAGCCTCTCGACCTCCCTATATTATATCATCTCTCTTGATCATCCCCCACTGTCTCTAAAGCCGCCTTCGACGCGTCCATCTCACAAGCCTCCACCGACGCACCCTCCTCGACCCATCTCTTGGTTCTGGATCAGGCTAATCGAGTGGGTATTTTTTTATTTTATCTGATTTCGTCTTTGTAGGGTCAATGACTATAGAGCGGAGATTCATGGGCTTTTTTTAGGAGAAAATTTGATTTACGTATATCCTCCAAATGAAACTATCGAGTTCAGGTTCATTCACATCTCATATGGAAACATGAAGCGTTTAGGAAACACATTGTGCAATACTCGCCAGTTTCGTTCTTTCTGTGAGCAGAGATTCAGGGAATTTTCTTGGGAGGGAATCCTGAATTACGTACATCCTGCCAAAATAGTCGAGGAGTTCAAGTTCGGTCGCACTTCAAAAGGTCCGAGGCAGCGTCCAGGCAACACCTTGAGTAGTACTATTCAGTCCTGCTTTCCAACCCCCATCTTCCTACCTGTTTACATGGCGATTTCAATACCGTCTATGACAATTATATTGTCTTAGAGTTATGTGTTCTGAGTCCTTCGGGGACTCTTTACTTGTACTAGTTCTAGTTTTCTTTATTTTGAATAAAATTTGCATCTTTTAAGTAAAAAAGAATATAGGTAATACCATCTCAGTACTCTAAATCTTTCATATTTTATTTAGAGTACCCTAAAAAATTTGTGTCACCTCAGTACCCTAAACTTTCATTAATTCATTTAGAGTACCCTAAATCTTTTTTTGTGTCACCTCAGTACCCTAAACTTTCATTAATTCCATTTTAGTACCCATTGTTAACTTTCCATCTGATTTTCCATCCAAAACAGGTAAACTAATCATAATACTCTTCACTAACAGTAAAATTTAGCGTAAAGTTAACGGTGAGTACTAAAATGAAATTAATGAAAATTTAGGTACTGAGGTAACACAAAAAAGATAAAGAGTACTTTAAATGAATGAATGAACCTGTCAAAAAGACTTCTTTTGAGAGTTTCTCTCTCTAGAAGCGGTTTCTTCTTTCTTTCTCCTTGCTCAATCCGACCTTCCCCTTCCGTTTTCTGAGGCCGCCGGTGGCTATCTCGGCAACCTTCGTTGCCAGAGAGTCATCGGTGGCCATCCTTTTCTTTTAACCTTTTCTTCTCTTCGTTCTTTCGGTTTTCGTTTGTTTTCTTCTCCCCCTTTTCCCAGATCTAGTCTTCGTTGACTCATATTTCTCCTCCCTTCTTCTCCCTGTTCGTTCATTGATGTTTTATTCCGGCGTTTACCGGTGGTTTGTGTCGGTTTTGACACCGTGGGAGGGGTTGGGTTTTGGATCTGTTTTTTTGGGGCTCCGATTTGGGGTTTCTGGTGTTATTTTCTCTCTGTGGTGGTGGGGGTCATAGATCTGTGCGTGGGAGACTCTTTCTTTGGTGGAGTTGGTGGCAGATCTATGGCCTCGCCCTCCCGACTTTCTGTATGGGCCTCGACGACTCCCTCTCTCCTTGGCTTTCCTCCTTCGTCGCGGCGGAGTGGGTTTTCTCCGGCGGTTCGGTCTCAGATGTAGTGGGAAGCTCTTCTCCTCTCGGTGATGGCTAGATCTGGGGCTAGGGTTCGCTTGGCTTCTCGTCTCCTTCGGCGTCTGACTTCTCGCGGCGATTCTTCTCCTTCCATATCTGACTCTTTCTCAACTGTTCTCGGTTCTTCCGGGCCTCGTCGATCCAGCGACGAGGTGTTATGGCCTATTTGGTCTCATTTTGGGAGGAGTCGGTGCTCGGGGCGGATTTTCTCTGTGCGGAGGATCAGATCTGACGTTGCAGTGCGGCTCGTCTTCCGGCCATCTCACTTTTCTCCTCGGTAAGCTTCTTGTCATACTTTCTTCTTCTTCATTTACTTCTCCTAGACTAGATCTACGTGTCTTGCTTGTGCTTTGACCTCTCCCTTTGGGTCGTCGGGCTGGTGTTGGCCACCGGCGAGGTCTCGATTGAGACCTGAGAGTTAGATCTCGTCTTGTCCTCTTCCCCTGAATCTTTGTTGTACTCACCCCTCTCTTTCTCCTTCATTCCCGTCTCCGTTTCCTCATCCTCGGTGGAAGATGAGGCCCAACACTAGGGGTTGGCCAGTGTTGGGTGTTGCCTAATGGCGTGTTGGAGATTTGTGGATAGAGGTTTGAGGGATCGGTTTTGGGTTCACGGGGTCACGGGAAGTTGAACGGGGTCCCTCTCGTTTTGGGTCCTGGGAAATTGGGAGTCGTAATATGAATTTGGAGTTGGGAACTTTAATTTCTAGGGGAAAGGTGTTGATTGGGGTGGATTTTGGGCGATTACTCTCGGCTGCGTTTTGGGTGGTGCTGCTGGAGGCTGTTGGGGTCTATTTCTTCCTCTCCTCGCGCCTGTTGCAGTTTGTTTGGGGTCGACCGGTGGTGGTCGGCCAGTTGTGGAGCTCGGTGGGGGAAGATTTGATCGTTGTTGCTTCGGTGGCTTGATTGGAGGGGGACTCGTGGAGGGTTGTTTCTGGTTGGTTCTGTTTGTTAGTTATTTCTAGGTTTTGACCTGTTGAAGTTTATTTCCCCTTGCTGGGTTAGTTTCCTCCCCTTGTTGGGATTTTGTTTGTTGACGAGCTGCGTCTCGTTCCTAGTTGTTTATTGTGTGTAATTCTGGGGATTGTGCCCTTTGTTTGGTTCCAATTGTACTGGGTTTGGTTCTGTTTGAGGTGCCGCTGGCATTCTCTATGTTGCAAGGAGGGATTTCCCTTGGCCACGTTTTCATTTTGAAAACCTGGTTTTTTATAAAACAAAAAAAATTGCTGATAAAAAATAAATGAATGAATGAAAGTTTAAGGTACTAAGATGACAAATTTTTTTTTAAGTACTCTAAATAAAATATGAAAGATTTAAAATACTAAGGTGGAATTATCCACAAAAAATATAATATTCTCATTGTTTAATTAGTTTTGTAAATTTATATATTTGATAAAACATCATGTAAATTTTTATAAATTTTCATTTCATTGATTACAGGTACAATAATACTCAAATGAAATATGAATAAATATCCTCATACCCAAAGTTGTAAAAAAAATTAAGCGTTAGTTGGGTGAGAAGGGGTCCTAGGCACTAGACAGAGATTAATCAGATTATTATTTTTATTATATATTATAAAATTTTATATTATACTATATAAAAATATTTAATAATATCGAACATTAAATATATTAAAAAAACATAAATATTGTACTAAACTAAAAATGTCATATAATTCTTAAGAGAATATCAATAAGTATGATAATATCAAATCAATTAATACAGACTTGTGCATTTTTTATGTTTTGAAAATACTAAACAAAAAAAATTAATAGTTTGAATCAAACTCATGATTTAACACTTGAACAAAGTGTGATCTACCAAATCAACTAGCATAATTTTATGGTTTCACTTAGTTTGTAGAAGGTTAGAAACTGTTTTTTTTTAATTACGAATCCGACCCGAAACCTGACCGACCCGCTCAATTAATCGGCCAGGCGGGGATTAATTAGCCGAATCGAAGATTAATCGGTCATATTCCATCCAAACGACCTAAAAAGATAAATCGAATCGATAGAGCCCATTTCAGTGCCTACACAGGACCTAGGCATTCCCATACAGAAAATTTTACGACATTGCTGATACCTAAAGGGAGGTAAATGTTAGATATCCTAATTACTTACATCAAGGAAATGAATTAGCACAATTTATTACCAGGCTGGCAACAGTGTCTTCACTCTTCACTCATAAAATGAAATTTAATCCGTCACTCAATCACTTCAATTAGAAGTTTCTTTCAGGAGAGAATTAAACATTTTAGTGATTTTTAGTGTCCACTAATTTAAATAATACATTTAAATCAGAAAGCAATCAATTAAACAGTATTAGATGCTAGGCTCACTGAGGCCTTACATAGACAAATTAATCAAAGATATAATTCTCTAAAAAATCAAGATAGAAATTAAGAATAAATCATGGCATTACTAAATCGAGAAATAGTTTAAAGAAGAAAAACATTATGAGGGAAAATAATACTATTTAAACACCAATAATCATCCAAAATGAATATATACTCCAATTAAAGAGAATATACAATGAACGATGTAACTTAATTACTAAATATGATATGATCAACAAAGTAAGAACACCAAACAAGCATGAGAATTGAACTAAATAATTATAAATACCAGCCAAAATGATCATGTTTATAAATAAAATAATAGCACAATAAAATCAGCAAAACCTATATAGCTATATAGTAGCCTTCATAGGTTTGTGTCTGATTATCATTTACCTCAGATCAGATGTACACGCATCATGATATATATAATCTTTTTTCTTACAAAAAAAGTATCAAAATATTTGTAAACATATATATTTTTCTTTATTCTGTTCTCTCTTTGCCTATCTGTTTCTTTTCTTGGATATATAATATGAGTTTAATAATAACAATTACGTATTTATATATGGATTAATTAACAGCAGAAGAGAAGTGATCAGCTATAGTCTTCATGACCTGAACCTGAATCGCGAGACATTTTACATAATGAGCGGTTTCCTCCAACAACCGGCACGTGTCAGTGATGTGCTCCCCTCCAGGCACCACCTCCCTCAGCTTCCCGGCTAGGCCCGGTTCTCTCCTGCCGCCGCCTCGCCTCCTCAAACCGTGACAAGTGGCTCGCTTCCTCAGCCTGAACATCAGGGCTCGGCTCCAAGCCCTCCTCGGCCCCACCGCCCTCGCCATACACGCGTACGACAACGTTTTGATCCTCGTACTCTGCCTCCGGACCTCGTCTCGGTCGGACGGGACGAGTTTGGTGCGTGTCCTCACTCGCGCCAGCGACCGGAGAAAGGTCCGGGCGAACCTGATCTTGGTCCGGGAAGAGGATGATTGGGGATGGTTGAGAGAAGTCATGGCTAGGGTTTGGGTTTGGGGAAGAGATGAGGGAATGAGAAAACCTAGTACGAGAGAGGCAAGTTTTATTGTTGTTGAGGGAAAAGATGTCAGTACAACTTTGGATTAGGATGAGAGAGGAGGATATAATTGGAAGGATTATAGTTGGGAGGATTCGCTTCTGACACAAAAGGAGGGTCCGTGTGCTTTGCTGGTTCTCATTTCCAGCAGGATCAGTGGATTGAATTTGGACGGCCAGGACACACTCTTATGCTTTTTTTTTCTTTGATTGTGTTCAAAGAGGAATTGGACTTTCGACTCAATGTTTTTTTTACTTCTTTTAATTACAATGTTTTCTTGACGTATAATATAACTAAATTAATTTATTCTACTTCACATCCATCCTAATCCGATGCATTATACGTATAAAGACTTTTTGTGAGATGAAAGTTGTAATCTCAGTAATTATAAATATCAGTTACAAGGGAAGTACATCAGGAGAAATTCTATGACTATGAAATATAAAAGTCATAAAAAAACACAAATAAGTCTCTTTGTAAAAAACTTTAAGGCAAGTAATCTGGTGCAACCGGTGTTGAAAGTGTCATAAAGACATACTAAAAATAAAACTAAATTATGACGAAATCAATGGTTGTTGCTCATGGTGTAGTCTTCATGCTCTATTCGATGTATTAAACCGAACCCACGACCACTAATTACAAGAAGAGGCAGAGCTCTGAACAGGGACCCTTCCTAAGGCCAGTTCCCAAAGTACTGAGTCTCTTTCATTCCTCTATGCGGGCTAGCTTGCCCGCCATGTCCTGATCTTCCTGTAGGGATCCCCAATGGACCCCCTCTTTACTCCTTTGGCTCCTGCTCCAACACCAGACTCAGTTGCAGCTCCAAATCCAGGTCCATCTTTGTGCTCAAGCAGGGTCGGGGTATCGACTTTCACACTATCCGAGGGCAGGTCGATTACCAAGTTTTCCAACCTGGATCGGCCGAGTGGCTCGCTCTGTTAGGTGTCATATAGGCGAGGATACTATCGGGCCCCTACCTCGAGACAAGGGGCCTTAGGTGCAGTAGTCGAGGATATCGGTTTAGGAGACGCCTGATCGTCCCAATCTGTGGCATATACCCTAGGTTGGCGGTCCCTCTAGAATTCCAGCATCGATGAATCGAACCGAGGGGTACCCACCACCTCCCGGTCACACTCGGCCCCCATGTGTCTATCATCCCAAAGTTTTAACAAAAGGAAGGAAGTTTTGCATAAGTAAGAGTGCCACGAACCGGATCGGGGAATTTCCGAAAGCGCAGCAGGAGGTGTCTTCGAAGGGGGCGCTCCACAAGATGTCAGAAGCGAACCTTTACTGATCCTCCCCAGCATGTAACCCATTGGTCGCAAGGGACATGGACATAGAGCCCTAGCGTTGCACCAATTGTTTCTCCAGTGGTTTTGGTACGGACCAAAAGAGGGAGGCCATAGGCATGCACCCATAGCTGGATCCTATATATTCAGGGTGAGGGGCTCTCTAGTCATCGAGTTCAGGTCACCCAACAATAGTGGTCTCCCATCAAAGCACCACGGTTCGTTATCTCGAACCCATGCCCAGATTCTCTGTTTCGAAATAAAACCAGAAAACCTCCGAACCGATATCTTTGGTCACCAACCCTTCAACTGACTTACCCCATGCTGTGGTGATGATCCGAAAGATAAAAAATGATAGCACGAAAAATTTAGAAAATTAAAGTACTTTCCAATTAAATTTATAATTAAGAATAGGTAGTGGATATAATTAAGGCTATTTAACCCAACAAATTGTTACGGAAATGTGAGTCCGAAATGGTATGGAAATGGTTAAATTAGCAAGGAAGGCATGTGATGAAGGAACAACGTGGCGGCTAGAGGTTGGTGTCGATGTCATGGAAGAGAAGTGGGAGAAGTGGATTGGGGGACCCACAGAGGGGCCAACCACCACATGAACGCACATGGTTCCAGTTACCCACTTGTCTCTTTCGAACCTCTCCCTTTCCTTTTTCTCCTTCCTTTTTCCATTACTTGCTCTTCTTCTACTTAATGCTCTGTTTGGGACTATATATATTATGCTTAACCTTTGCTTTCATGCCCACGATCTCTTCCTAATATTATATTGTGCCGACATTAATCCCCTTCTAATTCCATTCTAAATTAACTCACATGAACGGATACTCAATTCAACTATAATGTTTGTGTTATATCCTTATTCTCAACTCTCTAGTTTCAAAACGCTTTGAATACCCATCTAGTGTCATCTTTATCCTTTCTAGGGTTTCATTTTCGCCGCTCATTTCTCCACCCCACTCCATCTTGTCGGTCGCCAATCCGCTTGCAGCTCCCCTCACCGGCTACCATCCCTTCTTGTTCGATACTTTTCTCGACTTGCTATCCTCTTCCGTCCCACCTTTATGGATCCCGTCCAACCACACCACCCTGATACTGCGAAGCCATCCCCCTCGGTCTTCCTCCCCGACATCGGTTTCTCTATACCGACCGTCGATAACTCCATTTCTCTACCGGAAGGACACCAAGACCTCGAACGCAGCGAGTATTCACCGCTGAAGGACAAGCCGGGCTCGACCGGGGCGGGTACAATCGTCCCCTATGAACCCCAGCCACTGGAGACGTCGTGCCGGTCATATGCAGAGATCTGTGGTGCCCACACCGAGCCGCTGCACCACCGCAACACCCTGCCACCGGTGTCCTACCCTAAATACCGTCCCCGAGCATGCATGCCTCGACTCTGGTGGGCCGACCGACGACCACCATCAGATCTGGTTTTCGACAGGGTGGGACCCCTCCAAAACACATCTCCCCGGTGCCAAATTGGGAGGATGAAGAAGAGGAACTGGCGGCCAAAAATGGTACGTACCTATACTCGCTGGCGGCACGGGTCGCTGGGGGGAAGACCCACAACCAGAACGCGGTCAGCGCACTGATGTTACAGAAATGGAAGGTGGACGGCATTCAGGTATAATATATGTCGCCGAAGGTCACTGGTTTTCATTTCACGTCCCAGGCGACCATGGACAAGATCCGTCATCAGAGGCCGTGGATTTTCAAAGGGTTCCCACTGTTGTTAGAATCTCTCCGACCCTACATGCAAGCTAATGATATCGACTTAACCCATATCGAGATTGAGATCCAGGCTCTGAACGTCTCGGAGGGTGCCCGGACTCCGAGTGTCCGCGATCTAATAGCCTCCTCCATGTGCACTCAGGTAATTTAGGCTCCCTTACCTTTTTTTCGGCGAGAGGACCACTTCCTATGGATGAGGGTCAGATTGAAAGTGAACCAACCGCTACGGAGACGCCTTCGTCTCCGCTTCCTTGGTAACACTAAATTCTCGCTGAATGAACTGCAATATGAAAAGCTGCCATAATTCTGTCGCCGGTGCAGGAGGTTGACACTCTGTTTATCGGGTTGCACGACTCATTTACCGGGGATAGGGCGGGAGGAGGTTCGCTATGATAACTCTATACAGGTACCGCGACAACTGGACGTGGATCGTCTGCTGAAGACGGTTTGGCACCCCCAAGACATATAGAGGAGTCGGAAGTCGATGACCTCCTGACATGGCTCTCTCTGAAGCCGATTGGTAGATCCAGGGAGGTCTCCCCTGGGGAAAGAACATCCATTGCAGACTATCATCCGAAGTCTGACAACCTGGCTAAGACTTGTCACGCTCCAAATCCGGTTTTGACCGGTCTCGAGACGTGACTTAAGGAAGAAGCAATTATAACAATAAAATACCATAAAACCAATGAAATCCTCCAACTTTAATTCAATCAAAATGTCTCAAGTAAAAACTTATAATAAATCCTTTAACAAAAGGTTCGTAAACCAAAAATACTATCAACGTCTCTAGAGAACATACACCCGAACCATAGAAGCTCCCGAGCCTCGAGTCCACTACTCATCACGCAAACCTGTAAAACTATCAAGGAGCAACCAACGCTTAACGAATCACAAGTCCATCATAACACACCACCAGAGTCAATCATAACATTACACTTACCAGTTACTTACCAACCACGATCCATCGGTCCATCGATCACCTGATCGTACCGTTCGCCACAACCAGTCATACTCGATCATCCATTCAATAATTCAGTCATTCAAGCATTCAGGAATTCAAGCACTCAAGCATTCAATCAAACACGTAATTAAGCAGTCAATTTCCACATTCAAATACTCTAGTTGTATTAGACTCTTCGCTTAACCAAACTAGGCAACCAAGCATGTGAAGCAAACACAACTAATCGGAGGGCTCATCACGGGCTCTCTACCAGTAAAGCACTTCCCAAGTATTGAAAGTGAGTTACACTATTTATTCACATCCTACGCATGCATACTAGACACGTTCGGTTATTAATAATTGAAAGACGATTATTCTAGTTATTCGCATCCTATACGCAATTCTAGGACCTTTCCGATTTTATTAACCTGATAGGTATACTAGTATTGAAATACACGAGGAGTTAGTACTTTCCCTACCTTGTGGTCTTCCTCTAATAACACTCTGCTGTAAAGTTCGGTTAGCCTCTCCTCCGTTCTTCACACGGGTTCCGGAGTGGTCTTCGTCCCTCGAGCTCGATTCCAAGGTCTTGGAACACAATTAAACTCTAATTAAAGGCTAACCAAAAAGCAAGAAAGGTCCCCAAAACATCCCCAAAAGTCCAGTTTATAACAAAGGTCGAATTTGATGAACAACACCCCAAAAAAACCCAAAACTGATCTGCCACGTAATGGGTCACGGAGCCGTGACACCACCCATCACGGATGACGTCACGGAACCGTGACGCGTGCTGTCACGGACTCCATCACGGAGCCGTGACGCCTCCCGTCACGGTATCCGTCACGGATCCGTGGCAGTTCTGGGCAGACTCGCCCTTCTTCAACCTCCAGCCCCTTTTTCCCGAAAAATAACCATCAAACTCCATTTTCAGTCAACCAAAACTCCCAAAACAGAATAATTAACTCCAAAGCTCCTCTACCCATGGTAGGAATCAACAAAATCCCAACAACTTCTAGTAAACACAAGAAAACCCCAAGGAATGGAAGTGCTTGGAATGGAGAGTTAAGAACATACATACCTCTAGGAAGATGAGATGATGAAGGTGGGAGGGTTTTGGAGAAGGGATGATGAACAACTTCGATCAAAGAGGCACCTTTCTCTTCCTCTTCTTCTTCAAGGCTCACTTGCTCTTCCTCTCCTTCTTTTCTCTCTATTTGGTCGGCCAACACTAGCGCAAATGCTGAATTTGTTGCTCCCCTTTTCTTTAATAGACCTAATTGGAAAAGGACCAAAAGCCCCTTTAGATATTTTCCCACTTAAAGGCCCTTAGGAGGGTATAATGGTCCAAAACCACCACCTTTGCTCTCTTCCAATCTTTTATGGACATGTGTCCAAGTAGGGTCCATTAGTCTCCAAATTAAATTCCAGCAGTTTAATTAATTAGACTTTAGTCGATAAAAAGTCCAATTTTGACCAAAGTTGACTTTTTCCAATATTAAACTCAAACGAAAGGAAATGGCCGAATTAAGCCAACCGTGATGACGGTTAAGCTTTTTGGGCACCGGAAAAGTCCCGAATGACTTCTTGAGTCATTGGTTGACTTTTTCGGTCGAAAGTCAAACTTGTCTAGAATTCACCGGTTCGACCGGGATCGACCGGGGGCGGTTCATACAATCTACCCCCCTTAAAGGAATTTCGTCCTCAAAATTTAAACTGAAGTATCTCAAAGGTCGAACAGGTGGGGGTATTTCTCCCGGATCTCGTCTTCTCGCTCCCAGGTCGAGTCTGCTCCCTGGTGCTTCCATTGCACTCGTACCAAGGGGATAGTAGTCTTCCGCAAGACCTTCTCTCCCGTGTATCCAAGGTTTTAACTAGTTTCTCATCATGTGAGACATCGTCAGCTAAATCGATGTCCGTCCACTTGATAACGTGGTAAAGGGGTCTGCAGTGCACTACCGTAGTCGAAATACGTCGAAGTCTTTACGCAAATTTCCACGCCAGGGTGGTAATACAGGATTATAGGCAACGTCTCCTACTATGACCAAACTCTTAAAGATTCGATAACTCGCGGGCTGACTTGCCTCTGCCGCGGTTGAACCGTCATAGTCCCTTCTTCGGGCTCGCCCTCAGAAAAACGTGAACACAAACCGAATAGTTCAACAGGTCGATGCCGTTTAATAATGTAAATCTTCTGTCGAATTTGCGTACCCTTTACTCATTCCAGAAACAACGTAACCTTCACTTACTCGTGCTGCACTAGACCACGCTAGTTACTCAAACGTCACCCTTAGCGGTGCAAAACCGCCTTACCCAAAACTTAACAAAAACACGCGCAACGCTTCACCAACTCAAGAATACCGAGTATCAACACAAGCCGAAAACAACCAAACACTTAAGAAAACTTAGGTAAAGGCCTAGCTATCCCGTACCGGGATTTCCGTCGGCACAGGGATCCTACCGGAACCTTTTACAAGTCGAACAAAAATCTAAACTACACACTAATGTAACTCATTAATTTCCTCCTTAGTGATCGTTACGGGAATTAGTCCCACCGAACTCAAATACTAACAAGTCAAGACCGACCACAAACAGTTTACAAGGAAGTAATACACAATGCATCCATCAAATCAAAGATCTCACTAACACTGCAGATCCTAGAACAACCACTCGTTCATCACATCAAGTGGAAAAGTGGGTGTACCTTAAACAAGGAGATAACACAAACTACCGATATCTAGTCGAAAGGCGGAACGTCTCAAAACATACCAAAATTTAAAGGCTCATGCCATACTGAGCATGGCGCGCTTGTCCAAACATATCAACGGTCATACCGGGTAAATCCTTCCAAAGTTCTCAACCTGATGACGATT
Source organism: Erodium maritimum (assembly GCA_963921825.1). Lineage (NCBI taxonomy): Eukaryota > Viridiplantae > Streptophyta > Magnoliopsida > Geraniales > Geraniaceae > Erodium > Erodium maritimum. The sequence continues at coordinate 74,397,352 of OY997590.1, forward strand.
CAACCATTCATCAAGGATCGCAATCCTAGATCGAGGGAAAACCATCAAAACTCAACTACGATCAATCAAGAATGTCATCCAATCTGCTACAATTCTCTTACCATTGACACTTGATCACATACTATCAATCGACCAACTTATAGGTCGTTTCATCCGAATCATCACCTTAATGAGTCCAAACACAACATTGAAATCTCGAGAATTTGAATGGTCTTTGGGGTACCTTGCGCGTAAATCTTCAAACGTCTTTCAAACCACTTAGGACCAGTCACTGGTCAACTATAAATTCTCATTGTGCTCTGCATGGCCCAAAACCTGACCTACCGTACGATACTTGTTCGGTACCATCTTGTTACTGGCCTGGAAGCTCGTGGTAGTCGTACTCGGCTAACCGTTTTCGGATCCACACGTGAGGTATTCTCACCTCTCTGGCATAAACTTAGCGATTGCACTAATCTTCGCGGGACGTTGGCGCTCGTTCCTCCATTGGTGACGAAGATACGCCCTGGCACTCGGTTCTCGTTCTCCGCATTCTGTTCTGCCGGGAGTGTCGTCTGATGTTGTTGTAATTCCCTCGATGTTTGTTTGACTGTACTGTACGAGACGAATGATGTGACTCTTGAACACGTCTTCTTGCTGCTGTGCGGCTCGAACTCTCTTCTTGATCCGCTACAAGCTTCGATCTTTGGTGTCGTTGTTGTGGCCTTCTTCTTCTGGAACTTGTCGCGTCGGTACTGAGTGATGATTCTTCAACTTGATGCGGTCCATCTTCCGGTGGTCTTCGTGCCTCCTTAGTGTTCCGTTCCGCTCCTTTTTGAAGTCGTGCTGCATTCTTCTCGGCGATGCGCTCAGACAGGTCCTTCGTCTTCTTGGCTCCTCGGTTGACGTCTCGATTGGTCAACTCCGTTGGCGCGGTTCTGCCTGGTCTAAGGATGTTGGCGTCGTCTCGATTCTCAGGTTAATTCTGAGGTCGTCCTCAAAGGTTCGAATCTTATGACTTAAAACTTTTAGTGGGGGTAGAAGAAGCTGGAGATTACGACTCCTGTGGGCTATGGGCCCACCCCGCTTTCGCTGCGCTACTCTGATCTTATCGTCACTCGGTCATTTCCGGTGATCGGTCTGACCGTTTACTGGTCAAGGCTACAACCTTTCACTGCTCGGGCACTCGCTGCTGATAGCGTTCGGTGAACGCCTGTTGATCTTCCACAACTCGGTTCTTTCAAGTTCGATCAACACGTTTGAAACAGGAAAGGGAACTTTCAATCGGCAGGTTCATAAGAACGAGACGGTCTACTATACCGCTTCCAACTCACACCGACATAGGTCGGGACTACCACACCTCTCGTTGGCGTGTAAAGACACGGAGGGCTTAACAGTTTTAATTTCGTTCCAACATAAAATAACCACGAAACAATACAACCAAGTGTAATACTCAAGTGTCAGCAAAAGCATAATCCAAAATGTAAATGGTAACAAGTACTCTAAGCGAGCTCAAGATCGGTAACAAGTCCCTCAGCTCTGGGTCCGGTAAATGCGTATACTCGGCCCTGCCGCATCGGAGGTCCCCCTCTCGGTGGTGGTGGAAGTGCCACCAGCTGCTGAGGTCTAGGCTGGTATCTATGGGCTGCTGCTCCCGCTGCCTGACGCGGAGCTCTCTAAGGCTGAACCTGACACTGATGGAAAGAAGGTGTCTGGTCTGACTGTAACTGCTGTGGTCGCTGCACGGGTCCTTCTCCAACCCAGTCGGGGTACATGGTGGAGAGGTGACCAAGTCTGCCGCAGTGGTAGCATGTCGGCTCTACACCCGCGACGGGACAATGTCTCATCAAATGTCCAACCTGGTCACAAATACGACATCGTCGTGTGACGTCCCTCGGACAGTCTCGGCTCCGATGGTCTGACTGATAGCAAAAGTAACAAAAAAATGGTCGTCGTGACGCGGTGGGTCCAGCTGACGCCGCCGACCCGTGCTGTCGTGCCCTACCATGAGTCTGATGTCGGAAGAAACCTGAGATCCTCTACCTCCGTGAACCACGGACCTCTGTCGGTCCCAAGAAGTCGCCCTGTCTCGGCCTCCTCCCTTGAGCTCTGACGGTTCCATTGATGTGTCATTCCACTGCTGGTGTCCAATCCGCCGGCTCCGAATACACTCGAGTCCTGATTGCGGGAACCTGATCCACAAATGTAGGGTGGAGTCCTCCCTCAAACTGTCTGTCGCGTTGGGTCTCAGTCGGCATCATCGCTGGTGTAGAGTGGGACAAGGAAGCCACTCTTGTCTCGTGCATAGAGGTCGGCATCCCTCCCTAATGCAGTTCCAGGAACTGCTGAAACTCGAGACGTAAAACTCCATCTCGTACTTCCTCGCTATACCACTCACGGTATGTTCCTCCCTCTAGCAGGATCGTCGCAGAAGCTACTCTCACATGATCCCCAACGAAGTCACCCTGGGCATCTACTGCCCCTGCCTGTTCAGAAGCAGGTGTCTTACTTGGGCCCCCACCTGGGCGTCTCCTGGTACCCCTCGGAATGTAACTACGAGGCATGTTGTATACCCGCTACACGGATAAAGTACACGCTTAGTTTCCCAGTTTAGAAAAACCGGTTCGATCAACACACCAGGACGTCCACGCGCATCCCACAAGGATCATATAATGACCAACAGTACTTAGGCTCAGTAAATATATAATACCTAAATATAGGTAAACAAAACCGCATCTCAGTGCGTCTCACAAATACAATCAATAGTCTAATCAAATCAATCAACTTCCACAGAAGGAACGGCCGCAAATAGTTCACACAATCACAAGGCAACAGGCATACCCCTCGATCAGGTAACTTTCCAATGCGTGGGGTTAAGAATCGTAGCACGATCAATTTCATAAATTCTTAGTATTTGTTACTTCTTTTCACAGTTTCTCACTCCTTTAACTTGTATCATAACATCCATGTCGATCTCACGTCGTTACAACCGGAGATAAAAGGATAATGGCAGGGACGACGGAAAGGTTAGAATCGACGGGGTTGATTCGTTATGCAGTGTCAGGCAATACTAAAGTCTCGTTAGTTGCCACTTAAATAGGATCAAGTAAAATGGGATATTACATTAATCTATTGACATGCATAAACCTAAGGGTCACACCGGAGGATGAAACTCATTGACACATTTATGGAGAATGGCCAAAAGGGAGTTGTCTCGGGACATGACCAAAACTGGGTTTTGGGTCATGTGCCCGTAAGTGAATAGGACTTTACGGATCGAGACAAGGCTTGGAGTCTTGGGATTGATCGCGTCGGATAATGTTGGACATTTTCGGTATGGAAGGCTTGGAGGCGATGAGCGAATCACGGGACCTCGTTGGAAATGGCCACGGGCCATGTTCCAAGAGGCCCATGAAAGGCCCATGCAACCAAGGCCCATGGAACTAATTAATCAAGCCTTGATTAATTAGTACTAAGTAAGCAAGACAAGGATTAAGGTGTTGGTGATTCACCACCTAACCCAATCTTGTCTTGCCATACTTTGTCCTATTTACACCTTACTTGTCACCATGCTTATCCCATGCCTTTAGTTGGACAAGTATGGGTTTTGTTATGTTTAAGTCATCTTTTTTCAACATAACAAACACAAGACCAGAATAGGAAACACAACTTCTCTCCCCCTTCCCTTGCAATTTCGGGTTTGGCAAGCTCCCACCTCCATTTTTGTGTTCTTGAGTCCTCAAAGAGAAGAACTATGTGGCTTTGATTCCCATGAGGATATGTAGGCGTCTTGGAGACTCAAGCCAATCATTCGTTACCCGGTGTTCTTGTTTTGGTAAGAACTAGTGCTGAATTTTTCTCTTGTGAATCCATTCTTTGTTAGTTGTTTCATGGTTTTAATCGTCTCTTGGTTTTCATTGATTTTCCGTTGCGAGTTGGTTCATCTCCAACCCTACCTCAAGACCCAACAGTAAACTCTAATTAAATGCTAACCAAAAAGCAAGCAAGGTCCCCAAAACATCCCCAAAAGTCCAGTTTATAACAAAGGTTGAATTTGATGAAAAATACCCCAACAGAACCCAAAACTGATCTGCCACGGAATGGGTCACGGAGCCGTGACACCACCCATCACGGATGACGTCACGGAACCGTGACGCGTGCCGTCACGGACTCCATCACGGAGCCGTGACGCCTCCCGTCAGGTATCCTTCACGGATCCGTGGCAATTCTGGGCAGACTCTTCCTTCTTCAACCTCCAGCCCCTTTTTTTCCCGAAAAAATAACCTCAAAACTCCATTTTCAGTCAACCAAAACTCCCAAAATAGAATAATTAACTCCAAAGCTCCTCTACCCATGGTAGTAATCAACAAAACCCCAACAACTTCTAGCAAAAACAAGAAAAACCCAAGGAATGGAAGTGCTTGGAATGGAGAGTTAAGAACATACATACCTCTAGGAAGATGAGATGATGAAGGTGGGAGGGTCTTGGAGAAGGGATGATGAACAACTTGGATCAAAGAGGCACCTTTCTCTTCCTCTTCTTCTTCAAGGCTCACTTGCTCTTCCTCTCCTTCTTTTCTCTCTATTTGGTCGGCCAACACTAGCACAAATGCTGAATTTGTTGCTCCCCTTTTCTTTAATAGACCTAATTGGAAAAGGACCAAAAACCCATTTAGATATTTTCCCACTTAAAGGCCCTTAGGAGGGTATGATGATCCAAAACCACCCCTTTTCCTCTCTTCCAATCTTTTATGGACATGTGTCCAAGTAGGGTCCATTAGTCTCCAAATTAAATTCCAACACTTTAATTAATTAGGTTTTAGTCGATAAAAAGTCCAATTTTGACCAAAGTTGACCTTTTCCAATATTATACTCAAACGGAAGGAAATGGCCCAATTAAGCCAAACGTGATGACGGCTAAGCTTTTTGGGCCTCGAAAAAGTCCCGAATGACTTCCTGAGTCATCGGTTGACTTTTTTGGCCGAAAGTCAAACTTGTCTAGAATTCACCGGTTCGACCGGGATCGACCGGGGGCGGTTCTTACAAGACTACCCTGGAAGGGGCAGTCAACATTATATAGGAAGGATCCCCGAAAGCATGGGGGGGGGGGGGATATCGAGTTTTCCAAAGCCTGACAACCCGGCTAACACCCACAATACTGGGGGTCCTCTTTGCCCAGACAGATCTGCAGATGTTAGTCTTAGTGCCCGTAGTTCAATCCTAAATGTCCAAATATATATATATCATTGTTAGAAATAAAATTAAAGGGGCTTTATATTACTTATGTGTTGGAGTAATATATCGATGTGTGCTCTGATCTATGCCCACAATGCGAATAGAACCATAGATCGAGATAGATCACACTCGATGGGTCCCTAGTCAACAAAGCTTTACTAGAAGCGACTAGTATGAAAGATGACTCTTTAAGGCTTACATTCTGTTAGTCATTGGAATGAGATTCCGGAGTCTGATCATACATATCATGTGGGACATGATATTGGGCGACCTGCCCTGAATATGTGCCATAGATTAAGTCATGAACATATTCAATGTCGTAGCTTGTCATGTATCCTTAGACCAAGGAGTCTTTGTGATCGCTATATAGTCAACAACTGAGTTTGACCTGAGCCTAGCGTTGTCCGTAACAGGGCTTCCATAACGGCCATGATTGGCTTGGGGACGGGCTACATGAGTGACATGAAAGACGGCTAAGGTATTTATCCCTCATACTGCGATATAGGAAAGATATCAGTTCTCGGTCGCTTGATTGAGAATTACTGAAAGAATAGCATGGCCATGCATATGATACTGGGTATCATATATTCAGTCATCTCACATATCAAGGAACAGTGATTGAGAATAATAAGGATGACGGCTCTATGCCTTATCTCAATCAGGTTATCGGAGATAAAAGGATAGTGACATAGACGACGGAAATGTTAGAATCGACAGGGTCGATTCGTTATGTAGTGTTAGGCAATACTAAAGTCTCGTTAGTTGCCACTTATATAAGATCAAGGAATATGAGATTTTACGTTGACCTATTGACAGACATAAACCTAAGGGTCACACCGGAGGGTGAAACTCATTGACACATTTATGGAGAATGGCCTAAAGAGAGTTGTCTCGGGATATGACCAAAACTGGGTTTTGGGTCATGTGCCCGTAAGTGAATAGAACTTTACGGATCGAGACAAGGCTTGGAGTCTTGGGATTGATCGCGTCGGATAATGTTGGACATTTTCGGTATGGAAGGCTTGGAGGCAATGAGCGAATCACGGGACCTCGTTGGAAATGGCCACGGGCCATGTTCCTAGAGGCCCATGAAGGCCCATGCAACCAAGGCCCATGGAACTAATTAATCAAGTCTTGATTAATTAGTACTAAGTAAGCATGACAAGGATTAAGGTGTTGGTGATTCACCACCTAACCCCATCTTATCTAACCATACTTTGCCCTATTTACACATTACTTGTCACCATGCTTGTCTCATGCCTTTAGTTGGACAAGTATGAGGTTTGTTATGTTTAAGTCATCTTTTTTCAACATAAAAAACACAAGACACAAATGGGAAGCAACTTTTTTCTCTCACTCCTCCTACAATTTCGAGTTTGGCTTGCTTCTACGTAGGCGTCTTGGAGACTCAAGCCGATCATCCTTTTCTAGGTGTTCTCTTCTGTTATTGTGTTCTTGAACATTTGTTAGAAATGATGATTTCATTTTGTTTTGTGAATCTAATCGTGGTAGTTTTTCCTTGCATGGTCTCGGGTTTTATTTGCTTCCGCTGCGAGTATGCGTTCATACCCTCCATCGAGACCCAACATCAGATGCCCTGAGTATACAGGCAGGGAAGGAGAAAGACCCCAAGGAGCTGTATGGGAAAGCAGGCCCCATCAGGACAAAGGCACGGAAGGCAAGCTTGAGAACAAGGACCGTGTATATGTATGCTAGAGTTCCTGGGTTGAAGAAGTCTCTGTACCTGTCGGACCCCACACCAAGAGAGTACGAGCCGCACAATACTGAGGAGGACAAGATGAATCAAGTGGAGGCTGGATAACCTGCTATGCAGGAATGAGCCAACCCGGCGGGGGTGGGGTTGGCCGTTGCTGGCCTATACCCACAGACCCGGGACAGATAGTGTTGGGAGGTCTTGGGAAGCCTGCATCAACAACTCTATATTTCTGCTCGCTTTTACATTATTATGTTTTTTGTTGGAACAATCTGTTTTCTGGTTTGGTTTGGACAATTTTCTTTATGTCTCACTGTTTTGAGACGTCGCTAAGGGGATGTCCTGAGGTATTGTCTACGATATCAAGTAGGCTATTTTTATGGGTCCATCAGTGCTGGGCTTGCTACGGTCGGCCCGAACATATATCTGGAACCCATGGCAGTTACGCTCTACCATGTATGGTTTCTTTTTTTGCATTCACGCACTTCCCCGGTTACCCGTTTAAAAAAAAACACTATAATGTTTGTTGGATAACTCATTTTCTGACATCCATCTCGTTCTGTTTCGATTATTAAACTTAACAGTATGTGTATCCGTTACATTCACATCGTTGAAAACTTAAACGTAAGATGTATATTTACGAAAATACGTTTAATATTGAATGAGATAATAATATGCAAACTTGAAGAACAACATGTATGAATGACATGCATTAATAATATTTAATGCAAACCTACATTGCCCACATTACAACTTTCCATAATAATTGGAATAAAGGTCGTGGCCTTGGGTCACCACTAAATGTATAATGGAGAGAGCTCACATACGCGTCGCCGTCATCCGTCTGGTCCGGGCTTTACAAGAAATCCTATCTCTTTGCATGCAAGACTTAGCAAATTAATCTTCCTAACATTATGGAAAGATTCGTTATCTGGCATCTGATCAAGTTTTGAACAGACATGAGCCTTGTTTATAGAGTGGGAATCTTTCCGAAGGGTCACCTTGTCTACTATTTTAAAGGCGTTGTGAGGAAAAAATAATCACTTCATTTCGATTCTTCTTCTCCTCTAACATTCTACAGTTTGCGTGCAAGTCAGTTTTAGGTCGCTAGACTCCACTAGTTGAAGCACTCACTAGTGGTTTAGGTTCATTCCAACCTTTAGTGCCGTAGAGGGGGAAATTTTGTCTTAAGGAAATAGCCTTACACTAGACTCGGACTTCCTATAAAACAAACAATATATCGACTTGGTTATAAGTATATTGATGTTCTCTTTATTATTTTCGTTGTTCTTGATTCAGTTGCCTACAACCGTAAGACAAAAATTTTGCTCCAACACTTTTGGTTTCTGGAAAAATATATGAATATGTTTTCCCCACTAAAACCAGAATCATGGCTACTGAATCAAACTTATTTTCATCCTTTATCACGACTATACATCCCTACCAACGACATGCATCACCGCTGGTTCGGTGTTGTCAATAGCTGTGTCTCCTCATTGTGAGAAACCAGAGAAGTTCAATGACATGGATTTTAAATGATGGCAACCACATATGCTATTCTGGCTAACCACGCTTGGCGTCAATAAGTTACTCACCGAGAATCCTCTTGTCATAGACGGAGACGAGTCTAACAAAGATAAATTAATGGTTTTCGATGCATGGAAGAACTCTGACTATTTATGTAGGAACTATATCCTCAATTGTCTAGAGAATGAGCTCTACTATATCTACTGTGGATAGAAGACTGCCAAGGATCTCTGGCTAACCACGCTTGGCGTCAATAAGTTACTCACCGAGAATCCTCTTGTCATAGACGGAGACGAGTCTAACAAAGATAAATTAATGGTTTTCGATGCATGGAAGAACTCTGACTATTTATGTAGGAACTATATCCTCAATTGTCTAGAGAATGAGCTCTACTATATCTACTGTGGATAGAAGACTGCCAAGGATCTCTGGGCTTCCTTGGAAAAGAAGTACAAAACTGAAGATGTTGGAATGAAGAAATTCATTGTTTGAAAATTTATGCACTTCGAAATGGTAGACTCCAAGACGGTTCTCAGTCAGATATAGAAGCTACAACTGATCATCCATACCATCCATGATGAGGGTATGTCTTTTAGCGAGTCATGTTAGTGGCTGTAGTTATTGAGAAATTACCCCCAACTTGGAGAGACTTCAAGAATTACTTGAAGCATAAGCGGAAGAAAATGTCGTTGGAAAATTTGATTGTTCGCCTGAGGATTGAAGAAGACGACTGCAAGTCGGAGAAAGCGTATGGAAGCAACATGGTCGCAAAGGAAAATGTCATTAAGAAGACAAATGCTCACAAGAGGAAGCATACTGATAGTGGTCCAATCAAGAAGAAGATTTAGAAGTTCATGGGGAAATGTAATAATTGTGGAATTAAGGGACACAAAGCTGATGTGTGTCGTAAACCCATGAACTTCAATAAGAAAAAGAAGACTAAGGCCAATGCCATTGAGAATCTCTCTGATATGAATCCTTATGCTATGATTACCGAATGCAACCTAGTCGGTAACACTAAGGAATGGTTCATAGACACTGGATCAAATCAAAATATTTGTGCCAACAAGTCGATGTTCTCTACCTTCAAGGCTGCTACTGAGGAAGACCATATCTTCATGGGTAACTCATCCACTTCAAAGGTTGAAGGTACCGGGAGGATAGTGTTCAAATTAACATCGGGAAAGGAACTAACTCTGAATAATGTTCTCTATGTTCTTGATATCCGAAAGAACCTGGTCTCTGACTCTTTGTTGGCAAAGAATGACTTCAAAATAGTCTTCGTATCTGATAAGTTTGTTCTCTCGAAAAAATAATGTGCAAGTTCGAAAAGGATATGTAATTAGGGCATTTCAAAATGAAAGTTATGCTCATTGTACCTACTATTGTAAATAATAATAATAATAAAGTGGGTTTTTCAGTTTATATCGCTGAGTACTCTAATATTTGGCATGCTCGACTAGGCCACGTTAACTTTGATACCACTCGCCGTTTAATTTCCTTGGATGCAATTACTAAATGTTTTTTTGATAAGATAAATTTATTAAGCAATTGGTCTATAAGGTTATAGAACAAAGCAAGAAAAGATCCAAAGAGACCTTTTCCTCAAACCAATACAGCTCCAAGGAGCAAACACAGACCCAGAACAAACCAAGATGTAAACAAAACACCTGGCCTAATTCCTAATCGGGTTCAAACAAGCAAACCGGTTAGACACCGGAACAAGGGTTGGGGATTGATCAGAGGTCGGTTCCTGATCGAGCCCTAAAGAACATAGATCAACAGCTTTTCTACCAACTTTCGAGCTGTAGCTCCAATTACCCGTACTATCTGTTTTGGCTACGTCCACCACGAACCGACCCATTTTATCCCCTTTATCAGCAGAAGTTCTGGCTCTAGTCTGATACACTACGACTGGTTGTGCAATCACCTTCACCTGAGCCTTCTTAGGACGACCACGTTTTTTTGGCTCAACCCCGGAGATCGGTTTATCCAAGGCTTCCTTCCACGGACTTCCTTGAAATCCAACCCCCAAAGTCGGTTCATCACCCCGAAGCTGATTGACTTGAGTATCTAAACCCGAACCCATGACTGACGGGCCCAGATCGTTCTCCAATCGCTTAAAAACAGTACTAAAAACCGGACTATCCACTAGTTGGGCCTTTCCAGATGGATCTGCTGGAACAAGTCCAGAAATCCCTATTGGTGAGCCCAACCCGACCAAATCAGGTGGTGAGACTGCATGGCCCAGTCCAACCAGTTTAGCGTCTTGGCCCAAAACAACTCGCGGCCCAGCATCAAGCCCTAATTCACTCGAATCCGCCATCAATGACGGCGACACAATCTGGGAACGCGACGCGATCAAGGCAGAATCCGCAAGAAGATCAATCCCTTTATTCGAAATTGAAATCCCTTGACTCGAAATCCCTGAAATCAAGTGATCACCTCCTGAAACTAGGGGGAAAGGAGATGAACACGGAAGAAACTCACCGGACTTCTGTGCAATCGACGTCGATGCCGTCGCCGGAGAGGACGAGACCAGTTGGGCCACGCTTGGACACGCCATTCCAGCAACACCTGACCGATCAAGACCATTGGAGCTCGGATTCAAGTTGTCACGCAGAACAGAGTTGATGCTCTGTTTCTCGTTCCCAACAGAATCAGTCGCCGGAAAAGCCAAACGCCGTCGAGAAAACGCCACAAACAAAACGTGCCCATTCACGTTTGCTCCATTCAAAGATTCAAAAGACTGGGTCGCAGCTGAGGGCGTCGTAAAACGGACAAAACCGAAAAACAGAACTCTCTTGTTTGCTCGTTTCAGCATGGAGAAGGAAGCAAACTCGCCAAACTCGGACAGCTTTTCCCGAAACCATTTCTCCGACGAAGAATACGGTAAATTTCGAACATACAATTCCGTTTCGCTCACTTTGTATTGAACCGGAGGTCGTCGTCGGCGATCCACCACTGCAACTCCGGCCGGCTCCTCTTCCTTGTTCTCGGGCGCTTCAGTAACAGGACCAGAGGCCTCATTGGTAGCTCGATTCTCCTTGTCCTTGTAATGGCCTTTCGAAGCCGAAACCTTGGCCTTTGCTCGACGACCCGAGCCTCGTCGAACAGAGTCGACTTTCACGGCCCTTGAACCTTTCTGGTTTGCCTGCACTCTGGAGACAATCCGGCAGTAAGCTCTGTAACAGGATATCAGATCCGTGCAGAAAGTGGAGAACGAGAACAAGGAAGGCATCGAGAGATCTTTCCTGGAGGAAGAAGGCGAGTACCAGGGTTATGTCCGCTTCACCGGCGAGGTGGAATTACAAAATGTAGGATTAATCCAAAAAAAATGTGAAGTTTGTGTTGAAGCAAAAATGACAAGATCATCCTTTCACCTGTTTGAAAGGAACACCAAACCTCTTGACTTAGTACATACATATATTTATGATACAAAATTATGATAAACAAGAGATGGAAAAACGTACTTTATTACCTTTATTGATTATTGTACAAGGTACTGTTATGTGCACCTATTGGGGAGTAAAGATGAAGCATATGAAACCTTCTAACTTTACAAAGATGAAGTTGAAAATCAACTATGCAAGAAAATAAAAAGCTTTAAGAACGATAGAGGAGGATAATATAAATTTTCCTTTGAAATTTTTTGTGCTCAAAATGGTATTATGCACCAAACTACAGTACCAAATTCACCTCAGTCCAACGGGATGGCAGAATGAAAAAACCGAACTCTTAAGAAATGATGAATGCTCTCTTATTAAGTTCTGGTTTACCATACAACTTATGGGGATAAGCCTTACTCTCGGTAAACTACATTCTCAATAAGATTCCTCGTAAGAAATTGATTAATTCTCCTTATGACCAATGTAAAGGAACACCTCCATCCTATAAATACTTGAAAGTGTGGGGGTGCTTGTCCAAGGTTGAAGTACTTAAGCCTAAAAAGGTCAAAATAGGACAAAAAACTATTGATTGGATATTCATTGGATATGGATACAATAATTGTGCATATAGTTTATGGTATATAAATATGATATCCCAGATATCCATGCAGATACCATAATCGAATATAGGAGTGCTACATTCTTTGAACACATCTATCCTCGGAAAGAGCTAAAGGAATCAAATCCTCAAAAGAGATCACATGACATTGAGGAACGGGAAGCTCAATCCAGCAATGAGGGACATTTCAGGGAAGAACCGAAGCGTAGTAAAAGGGCAAAGAATGAAAATTCCTTTGGACCCGACTTTGTGTCACTATTAGTGGAAAATGAGCCACAAACTTACTCACAAGCAATGTCTTCACCAAATGCATTTTATTGGAAAGAAGAGGTAAATAGTGAAATAAAATCTATTATTCAAAACCACACATAGGAGTTAGTCGAACTTCCCCATGATATAAAACCATTGGGATACAAGTGGTTTTTCAAAAAGAAATTGCAAACTGATTGATCTATAGACAAACATAATGCTAGACTTGTGGTCAAAGGATACTGACAAAAGAAAGGGTTGGATTATTTCGACACCTACTCACTTGTGACAAGGATAACATCAATCAGAATGCGCATCGCAATTGTGTCACTTAAAGGGCTAGAAATACATCAAATAGATGTAAGAACAACCTTTTTAAATGGTGAACTAGAAGAACAAATAAACAAACAAAAATTTGAAGGGTTCTCAGTACCTAGGAATGAGAACAAGGTGTGCAGACTAGATACGTCACTTTATGGACTTAGGCAAGCACCAAAGCAATAACATGCAAAGTTTGATGCTGTCATGTTATCAAACGCGTTCAAATTCACTGAATGCGACAAATGTGTTTATGTCAAAAACAATGAATTTGGATATGTCATTGTATGTCTTTACGTAGACGACATGCTTATACTAGGTAGTACTTCATACATCATAAAGTCTACTAAGGAAATGCTGTCTTCTTGGAAATTAACAAAACTTTCCTGGAGCTTCATGATTTTTTCAGGAAAACTTTAACGGATGAAGGCTCTCTCCTTCTCTGTTTTTTGCTCGATACTTTAAACGACATACCATTCTTACTGTATAATCGTTTCTCGATCCGACGTCCAGCCTACCCGTCATGGTCTGTCTCCGGCCAAGGAGAAGTTTACGGCGGATACTCTTGGTGCAATCCGAGCACAAACGTAGAAGAAAGGTGTTCAAGCCAAGGTTCGTAAACGCCCGGCCAAATCAAAGTCCGGGCGGCTAGGTCTGATGCAACACTTCCAATGACAAAGGAAAACCATGCCCCGGTGGTGGTTGATAACGTCATTCAGAAAGGGAAGGATGGTGGTGGGGAGGTTCAGGAGGCTGGAGACTCTGATTTCAGATCCAGAGGGGTTGATGTGCAGCACACAGATCTGCAGCGGTTGGTCTTGGTGATTCCGGTGAGAATCAATCTGTATCCACTAGAGTGATCGCGAGTCCGGCGAGGGAGAATTCCTCCACTGCTTTGTGTATGACTTCTTCGAGGATACAAGATATTTCCACAAGATGTTCAGGTACAAAAATCTTCGTGTAGAACATACCTTTTGGTTCCACAGACGACTGGATTCAAAACACTTTTGTGGGAATTTGGAGAAATTAAATCGGTCATTGCGATTAAAAGACCAAATAGGAAGGGTCTATGTTTTGGCATCGTGAATTTCCTATCGTCGTCTGTTGCTCAAAAGGACATCGAGGTTTACGAAGGTTTCAAATACAATGACTACATTCTCTTCTTGGCTTTAGCCCGGCTGGAACAAACGTCGTTCTCGGCTAAAGGACATTCGGCACCAAAACAGAGCATGGTAAATTCTACTAGTTATGTTATGGAACCTCAAGTTTCGCAGGAGAAGATGTCTCTAGGGTTGAAGATGGGTTTTCTCCTCAAGCTGTGGATCAGGTAGAACCCGTTCGGAGCCGGTCCAGTGATATTGTAAAACAGGATATTGCTGGTGAAGGTTCGGACCCATCGTTATCTCATATGAAAAAAGCCAAGCTGGAGGATGGGAAGTTGTTTGAGCTCTTGCTCGCCGGTGATCGAAGTTCGACGTTGGTGTTTGACTGGCTGACGGAGGAGATCTGTGAGCAGATCACGCGTTATTCTCTCCGCGTGTCTCGCGATTCTCGACAGATTTCTTCCAATTCTAGTAAGTTATCTTCGGCGAATTGGCTGAGGAGGTTTGAAGAGAGGATCACGCGGATTTGGTATTGTGTAAATCGGAGATGGAGACTACAAACCATATTGTACTTCACACCCCTCTTGCTTGGTGGATCTAGGTGGAGTATACGAGTGGCAGGATTAGCTTTAGATTTTTCCTAAAGCCATTTTCAAAGTTAGGCTCAATTAGAAAGGGTAGGTTGACGTCGATGATGAAAAAAGGAAGGGTTTGGATATCCTACCTAAAGGTTTGGCATTTTTGGTTATTGAGAAAAGTTTAAGTGTTCAGTAACTTAACGGAATAAGGGGATATTATTTTTGGAAAAATCCTAAACCACTATTCTTATGTGCCATGACATTCGAGCTCTATTTCTTATGGGGCTTCTTTTTTGGATTGGCAGCGTCAACCTAGTTGGTGCCTTCATTTAAAGCGGCGAAGAAAGGTGGGTTGATGTGGAGTAAGGATATATAGGGTCTTGTTGTGGACTTGTTTTGTCCCTTGTTTTGATGTCATTTTTTTCTTTCATATTGTGTTGGGTTTTGAGCTTTATTTTGTGGTCGTAGAGTTTGAGGACTAGTTGGATCTTGGGCGGTCCATTGGGTGTCCATTCGAGACTCATCTCAATTTTCATTTCTCTTAATTGGGTCTGGTGAGTACTCATTCAGAGGGTCACATTAGGGGCCAACTTACTTGTTTATCAAGTGGAGGGGCATATATTAATTAACCATTCTAGGGTAAGTTATCCCCTTGAGGTACCGTTCACTAGTCCGGCTAAGTATGCATGTTTTGATCGCTGGAGAAACCTTTCACTAGTCTATCTTTTTTGGGTTGTTCTTAGTCTTCTCTAATTCCTTTTTCCTCCTTCTAACCGCGACCTTAATAACTGTATAATGCACACAAAAATCAGTAGCGTAGGTGTGTTGCTACATTGATTTGAAATTGTATTTAAAGTTTCTCACGAATCCTAACAATCTTAATCTCATGATAGTTGCAAAACTCATTACAAGTCACTCTAATATCATAATTATTCTTGTTGGGTATTGTGCCTTAGGAAAAATTGACATGTTACAAACGATTTTGTAAGTTAATAAATAAGTTGGTAAACGTTTAATTATCAGTAAGTTATAATGTGTTTTTATCAGAGAGATGGAAATGCATTTAAAAAGGGAGGGTGTTGGTCCTAGGATGGGAGCCGCAAACCACCAAACAAGAGTGTAACAAACACCAAACAGAAAAAAAAGCAACAAAATAATACAAAAACACTCTGGTCCATCTCACCGACCATCAATCACCGGTCCATCAAGTACGCTAGACCCGGAAGGAGAGACAATCGCCAAAGAGGATTGGAAACAAAGTGTTGAGCTCCTCAAACATGGAGTTACAGTCTCTAGGTGCTCCTAGTCAGCGCAACAGTCGGATTCACAATCCACTCGAGGATGCTAAACTGTCGGTCGTTCACTCTTAAGGAAGGAAAATGATCCATGCTGAACCCTAGCCAGTAGGATGCTCGGTTCAATGACAGCAGGCTCTGAGAAGACATGAACATTGCGTTCTAACCAAATATGCAGAGACACAAAAGTCTGATACTGGTCCGCTCAGACTTCAACCTTCTTATCCTACATAGAGGTGCAAAACTCAAGAAAAAGAGTCGGTGACAGCGGTAGAACACCCACAGTACCCCACCACCAAGGACTAGTCACCATTCCTTCAAGGTCCACGAGTAGGTGAAAAAAATATTCTCGGTATCCTCACCACCCGCACCACACAACGCACATCTCCACAAAGTAACGAAACCGGCACACCCCTATCCATCAAGAAGGAAATAGTGGGAAACGCATATCAAAACTCCAACAACATGGACTTTTGAATTCTTTTGATTGGAAACCATTTATAACATATGAATCTTGTTTAATGGGCAAGATGACAAAGACACTTTTTTTTGGAATTGGTGAGAGAGCTAGTGACTTATTAGGGCTTATACATTCGGATGTATCATCTGCCATTAATGAACTTCCTTCCATAATTGGTGATAAAGCCTCATTGTTTTCCTGATCCTCTTCAGGCTCATAAATTATTTCTGGAGCATTCATTTCCTCCTCATTTTGGTTATCAGAGAGAGGAGTTCCAGACTCAGTGGACATATCATCTGGATTTTGCTAAGAGGAATTTTCTGAATCAAAGTTTAAAGAGATGGCTGGAAATACTAGGAGGTCCTGAGCTTTGATTGTATTTATCCAGAGCTTATAAGAGTTGCTTCCCGGAGATATTTGTGCGTCCTTAGAAAAAGCATAGAGTCTAAAGAAATGAATCAACACATATGCAATGTCAATATAGGTACATGCTTTAGAAATGGGATGAATATAAACAAGAGTTCCTTGATCTGCCTCAGTAGCTTGGAAAGATTCTTCACACCACCCTTGATAGGGTATTCCATGTATAGAAACCCAGGTGAAGCTTCATCCTTTTATCACAAAGGTGGTTGAAATTTGGTATAAAGGTGAACCAGCTATGTAACCAATTCCTCTCCTCTTTCATTAATTCTTCACCAAATTGTTCATCAGGACGATAGACTAGGGCAGTATTATTTCCAAGGGATTTGATTTGTATCTCATACACTCCTTGCATAGCTATTTCATTTTGAATGGCTTCCACAGACAAATACAGATGTGCTACTGCTAGATGTCCTTGCTTCAGAATTTTTGTATTCTCTGTAACTAGAGAGCCTTTATGAATAAAATCCTCATAGGTTAGATGGCCAGTAAAAACTCTCTCTAGAGTTTCTTTGAACTACAATGCTGGAATGTATTGAGTTTTTGTCCCACATACTGCTTCTATCCCAAGCTTTTGTTACAAATAGCTTATAGTTCCTTTTAGAGAGACCATTGAAGGAAGTTATAGCATCTTCTAAAGTTGTTTCTGAATTGTAGTAGATAAAACCATAGCATCTTCCCCATTTATTTGGTCTTTGAGCCAGAAGAGCTTTGCAATATCCATTTGAGTATCCAAATGTCTTTTCCAGCCAACCTACATCAACTCCAGGTGGAATATTACAAAGAAAAGTTGTGTGGAAAGATCTGACAGTTGTTTTTTTATATTAGAACTCTGTCCCTTAGTGACTTGAACCCATTTCCTCTTTTTCTAAGCAATATTTGATTGAACATCTTCAAAACCAGACCAGGTGGAGGAAAACCCATTGATGAGAAGTCTTGAAAATCTTGTTGTTTGTCTGTGACTAGAATTGATTTGAGTTGCTGACAGTTCTTTCTTAAGGTTGTATCTTCATGAGCTTCTTCACTTTGGCTTCTTTCTATCAAAGCATGTCTTTTTGCTTCCACTTGTTCTGAGTTTACTTGTATTCCTTTACAGTTTTTGGTTTTCTGATTCTTCTTTTGCTTGACCAGATCACCCTGTTGTAGGCATTCCAATTCCAACCCGTATCTTCTATTTTCCTTGCTTGGAATGGGAGGGATTAGTGTTAGCCTTAATGCCCGTAGTTCAATCCTAAATGTCCAAATGTAAATATCATCGTTAGCAATAAAAGTAAAGCGTCTTCATGTATTACTTAAGTGTTGGAGTAATATATCGGTGTGTGTTCTGATCTATGCCCACCATGCGAATAGAATCATAGATCGAGATAGATCACACTCGATGGGTCCCTAGTCGACAAAGCTTCACTAGAAGCAACTAGTATGAAAGATGGCTCTTTATGGCTTACGTTCTGTTAGTCATTGCAATGGGATTTCGGAGTCTGATCATAGTTATCATGTGGGACATGATATTGGACGACCCGACATGAATATGTGCCATAGATCAAGTCATGAACATATTCATTGTCGTAGCTTGTCATGTATCCTTAGACCAAGGAGTGTTTGTGATCGCTATGTAGTCAACAACTGAGTTTGACCTGAGTCTAACGTTGTCCGTAACAGGGCTTCCATAACGGCCAGGATTGGCTTGGGGACGGGCTACATGAGTGACACGAAAGACGGCTAAGGGATTTATCCCTCATACTGAGGTATGAGAAAGATATCGGTTCTCAGCCGCTTGATCGAGAGTGACTGAAAGAATAGCATGGCCATGCACATGATACTGGGTATCATATATTCAGTCATCTCACATATCAAGGAACAGTGATTGAGAATAATAAGGATGACGGCTCTATGCCTTATCTCAATCAGGATATCGGAGATAAAAGGATAATGACAGGGACGACGGAAAGGTTAGAATCAACAGGGTCGATTCGTTATGCAGTGTCAGACAATACTAAAGTCTCGTTAGTTGCCACTTAAATAGGATCAACTAAATTGGGATTTTACGTTGATCTATTGACATGCATAAACCTAAGGGTCACACCGGAGGATGAAACTCATTGACACATTTATGGAGAATGGTCATGAGGGAGTTGTCTCGGGACATGACCAAAACTGGGTTTTGGGTCATGTGCCCGTAAGTGAATAGGACTTTACGGATCGAGACAAGGCTTGGAGTCTTGGGATTGATCGCGTCGGACAATGTTGGACATTTCCGGTATGGAAGGCTTGGAGGCGATGAGCGAATCACGGGACCTCGTTGGAAATGGCCACGGGCCATGTTCCAAGAGGCCCAAGAAAGGCCCATGCAACCAAGGCCCATGGAACTAATTAATCAAGTCTTGATTAACTAGTACTAAGTAAGCAAGACAAGGATTAAGGTGTTGGTGATTCACCACCTAACTCAATCTTGTCTTGCCATACTTTGTCCTATTTACACCTTACTTGACACCATACTTGTCTCATGCCTTTAGTTGGACAAGTATGAGTTTTGTTATGTTTAAGTCATCTTTTTTCAACATAACAAATACAAGACAAGAATAGGAAACACAACTTCTCTCCCCATTCTCTTGCAATTTCGGGTTTGGCAAGTTTCCACCTCCATTTTTGTGTTCTTGAGTCCTTAAAGAGAAGAACTACGTGGCTTTGATTCCCATGTGGATACGTAGGCGTCTTGGAGACTCAAGCCAATCATTCGTTAACCGGTGTTCTTGTTTTGGTAAGAAATAGTGCTGAATTTTTCTCTTGTGAATCCATTCTTTGTTAGTTGTTTCATGGTTTTAATCGTCTCTTGGTTTTCCTTGATTTTCCGCTGCGAGTTGGTTCATCTCCAACCCTACCTCGAGACCCAATAATTGGTCCCCAATCTTTTTTCCCATTGATCAATTTTGTTGTTCCATTTGGAGATAATCTTCTTATAATAGGACCA
This sequence comes from Erodium maritimum, assembly GCA_963921825.1. NCBI lineage: Eukaryota > Viridiplantae > Streptophyta > Magnoliopsida > Geraniales > Geraniaceae > Erodium > Erodium maritimum. Next base: position 74,417,206 of record OY997590.1, read on the forward strand.
CAACCCAGACCTCTCAGTTCCTCTTCAATGTACTTTATCATCCTGGCCACTACTTGTAGCTGCTGTTGACTTGTTGATCTTCAAACCTTGTTGATCTTGATGAGTTCTTCAGATGAGCTTGCTGATCTTGTTGTGTTCTGCAGTTGAGCTGTTGCAGATCTTGACTTGTTCTTCGGAAAAGTTGTTGTAGTTCATCGTTACTGTAGCTTCCTAGAGAGCATTTTCTAGCTTTGGATCAGAGCTCCGAAAGGTGTCCTAAAAATAATGGAATCCTGGCAGAGGAGGTTTCTTTGGCATGGCAGCTCAGTGGCAAAATCATTCTGTAAAGTGGGTTGGGACAAAGTCTGTATCTGTAAAACAAAATCAGCAGGAGGTCTAGGGATAAAGAACTTAGCCAAGATGAATATAGACCTATTGGCAAAGTGGTGGTGGTGATTTTATCTTGAAAAAAATACTCTTTGGAAAATAATTATATGTCCTGAATATGGCTGAGATTTAGCATAATGGCACTTATCTACTTTCTTTGAAATAGGGAACTCAAGCTTTATGACAAATATTCTAGCTCTCAATGCTGATCCATTATTTGTAAATATTTTTGGTGTCCAAGGCTTATCATGGAAAATAGGAAATGATGAGAGGATACTCTTCTGAACAGATTTCTGGTGGGGGGAAATTGATTTCAAATTCTTGTTCCTAAGATTATATCAGCTATCCTAGTCCAAGAAATTGTTGGTGGCAGAAGCTTTCTCTAATGGAGAGTGGGATTTCAATTTCAGAACTGTGCCTAGAGGTAGGGCAGAATCAGATCTAGCCACACTTCAGATTATTGTGGCTGGGGTTACTCTTACTCAGTATGATGATTTATTGATCTGGACTGGTGATCATAATAAAGGTTTTCAGTCAAGAAGCTCTATAGCCTCTTGGATACACAATCTTCAGCTCCTTCAATCAATGCATGTTGGACTAAAGCTTTATGGAAGCCTAGCATTCCACCCAAAATAACAACCTTATGCTGGTTGGTTTGCCTAGAAGCAATTCCAACCAAGTGTTTTATTGACTCAAGCGGGATGGATCTATCACTACAAGGTCTAATATGTCCAGTTTGCTTCAATGATCTAAAGGATGCATCCCACACTATTTTACATTGTCAGAAAGCCTTGGAAGTTTGGGCATTCATTTGTAATTGGTGGGGTATTACAGGGGTGGTCCAAAGCTCTACAAAATCACTCTTCTCTTCTTGGGCATCTTTGGTGAATTCAAAACTAAAATATAGTTGGGGCAATATAATACAAATTGGATGCTGGCAGATATGGTTAGCAAGGAATGTGACAGTTTTTGAAAATATAAGACTTGAAGCAGGTGACATATTCCATAAAGTGTTGAATCAATCTTATAACTGGGAATAAGCCAAGTTTAAATCTGGTAGACATTTTTTCCCTTTCAATTCATGGATATCTACCCCAGCCTCTTGCAGCACAATTAGATCTTGATAGTTTTCTTGGGTCTCAATGTTGGGTCTCGAGGTAGGGTTGGAGATGAACCAACTCGCAGCGGAAAATCAATGAAAACCAAGAGACGATTAAAACCATGAAACAACTAACAAAGTTGGGATTCACAAGAGAAAAATTCAGCACTATTTCTTACCAAAACAAGAACACCGGGTAACGAATGATTTGGCTTGAGACTCCAAGACGCCTACGTATCCTCCAAGGAATCAAAGCTACGTAGTTCTAAGCTTAGAGGACTCAAGACCACAAAATGGAGGAAGAAACAACCCTTGGCCGAAATTGTGAGGAAGAGGGGAGAAAATATTTTTCCTATTCTTGTCTTGTGTTTGTTATGTTGAAAAAAGATTACTTAAACATAAAAAACCCCATCAACTTGTCAAACTAAAAGCATGGGACAAGTATGGTGTAAATAGGACAAGTATGGTGCTAAGTAAGGCTAGACAAGATGGGGTTAGGTGGTGAATCACCAACACCTTAATCCTTGTATTGCTTACTTAGTACTAATTAATCAAGATTTGATTAATTAGTTCCATGAGCCTTGGTTGCATGGGCCTCTCATGTGCCTCTTGGAACATGGCCCGTGGCCATTCCCAAGGAGGTCCCGTGATGCGCTCACCGCCTCCAAGCCTTCCATACCGGAAATGTCCAACATTATCCGACGTGATCAATCCCAAGACTCCAAGCCTTGTCTCGATCCCTAATGTCCTATTCACTTACGGGGACATGACCAAAAACCCTGTTTTGGTCATGTCACGAGACAACTCCCTTTTGGTCATTCTCCATAAATGTGTCAATGAGTTTCATCCTTCGATGTGACCCATAGGTTTATGCATGTCAATAGATCAACATAAAATATCATTTTACTTGATCTTATATAAGTGGCAACTAAAGAGACTTTAGTATTGTCTGACACTACATAACGAATCGACCCTGTCGATTCTAACCTTTCTGTCGTCTATGTCATTTTCCTTTTATCTCCGATATCCTGAGTGAGGTAAGGCATAGAGCTATCATCCTTATTATTTTCAATCACTGTTCCTTGATATGTGAGATGACTGAATATATGATACCCAATATCATGTGCATGGTCATACTATTTTTCAGTCACTCTCGATCAAGCGTACGAGAACCGATATCTTTCCCATACCGTAGTATGATGGATAAATCCCTTAGCCGTCTTTCGTGTCACTCATGCAGTCCGTCCCCATGTCAATCCTGACAGTTATGGAAGCCCTATTACGGACAACGTTAGACTCAGATCAAACTCAGTTGTTTACTGCATAGCGATCACAAAGACTCCTTGGTCTAACGATACATGACAAGCTACGACAATGAATATGTTCATGACTTGATCTATGGAACATATTCATGTCGGGTCGTCCAATATCATGTCCCATATGGTATCTATGATCAGACTTCGGAATCCCATTCTAATGACTAACAGAACGTAAGCCATAAAGAGCCATCTTTCATACTAGTTGCTTCTAGTGAAGCTTTGTCGACTAGGGACCCATCGAGTGTGATCTATCTCGATCTATGATTCTATTTGCATGGTGGGCATAGATCAGAACACACACCGATATATTACTCCAACACTTAAGTAATACATGAAGACGCTTTACTTTTATTGCTAACGATGATATTTACATTTGGACATTTATGATTGGACTACGGGCACTAAGACTAACAATCTCCAATCTAAATTCCAATATATTCCCACTGACCTTACATGTCTAACTTGATCTGGCAGCGAGAGTGCCTTAGTCAATGAATTGTCTCTTTTATCATCAGTTGCAATATAAGTGGTCTTCACTTCATCTCGGTTCAGTATTTCTCTACTGAGGTGGATATGACGTTGTACATGTTTGGATTTTTTATGCGATCTGGGCTTTTAGCTTATGCAATGGCCCTTGTGTTGTCGCAAAATAGATTCACGGAGTTCGATGGGTTTTTAATTACACCCAACCCTGCCGTGAATTTCCAAATCCACATGGCCTCCTTTGCTGCCTCTACAACAACCATGTACTCGGCCTCTGTCGTAGATTCGGCGATGATAGCTTTCTTTCTGCTCTCATAGCTAAAAGCTCTGCCATTCAGCGTAAACATATGTCATGAATAACTTCTAAATTCATATGGATCCGTCTAGAAAACTAGCGTCAACTTATCATTCGACGACTAGTTCAACATCATCTTTCCCCAAGGGTTAGATTGATGTCTACTGGTACAACACAAGGCATACGAGACGTACGATCTCGTATATGTCATGGCATATATGATCAATCCTGCCCCCCCTAGGGGCATGGGATTCAGATCATCCTTTTCAGTTCATCAGGTGTTTTAGGACACCGAATCTTGCTGAAATGAACGCCATGACGAGCGGGTAAGAATCCTTTCTTTGAATCGAGAATTGAGAACCCACTCAATGCCTTGTTAACATAGGTTTTCTGACTTAATTCCAAGACCCTCTTGGTGCGATATCTATATATCTTAATTCCTAAGATATGAGGAGCATCGCCTAAGTCCTATATTGCGAGACACTTCCTCAACCAAGCTTTTAGCCTCGAGCAAGGTTGGGATGTCGTCTCCAATGAGCACCAGAAAGGCAATCTTTCTCCCACAAGCCTTCTTACAAATGCAAGGGTCATCCTCGTTCTTGATGAAGCCAAATCTAATTACCATTCCATCAAAACGAAGGTTCCAACTCCGAGAAGCTTGTTTCAATCCACAAATGGATTTCAACAACTTATAAATATATCCCTTTATTCTTCGGATCGTCAAAACCTTCGGGCTAAGACATACAAACGTCCTCAATCAAATTGTTGTTTAAAAGCGGTTTGACATCCACTTTCCATATCTCGTAATCAAGATACGAGACTATGTCAAGAAGAATCTGGATAGATTTGACCATGGCCACTGGTGAGAAGGTTTCCTCATAGTCAATCCCTTGGATCTTCCTATAACCTTTCGCAACTTGTTGGGCCTTGTAGGTACGAGGGTTTCCGTCCGTGTCCATCTTAACTTTGAAGATCCATTTTCATCTGATGGTTCTCACACCATCGATGGGATCAACCAGTTCCCAGACTTGGTTGTCCGACATGGACTGCATTTCCTCTCTTATGGCTCCTAGCCATAACTCGAAGTCGGGTCTATCCACGACTTCCTAAAAGGTGGCTGGATCCTTATGATCCACCATTAGCTCACCATCCCTTCCAGATACAAAATAACCATATCTCGGAGGTGGGTGATTGATCCATCCACATAGCCTTGGACCTTCAAGAATTGTTACAAGAACTGGTTCCTGCTCTACAACCACTTCTGGCTCCTCTACTGGGTTGTCAAGTGGTTCAGATGGATCTGTACCATCTTGAATTTCTTCTAGATGTACAGCCCTCTCACTAACGTCTTTGGAAAAAAATTACATTTCCATAAAGACCCCACCACCCCTAGCGATGAACACTATGTTCTCACTGGGTTTGTAGATGTAGTATCCTCTTGTTACTTTGGGATACCCCATGAAGGTGCATTTCTCAGATATTGGTTCGAGCTTAGTCGAAACCAAACGCTTCACATAAGTCTCCCAACCCCAGACCCTTAGAAAGGACAAAACGGGCTTCTTCTTGTACCATTTCCAAAATAGTGTCCCTTCCACACCCTTCGTCGAAGCCCTATTCACTATGAATGCGGCCGTCTCCAGAGCATAACCCCTTAAAGAATCAGGAGATCAGTCCAACTGATCATGGAACGGACAATTGTCTAACAATGTCTTATTTCTCATTTCGGCTACACCTTTCAACTACAGTGTCCCAAGAGGAGTCCATTCCAAAAAGATCTCGTTCTCTTTTAGATGATTTAATAACTCTGTGGTCAAGTATTTTCTACCTCGATCTAATCGAAGTGCCTTAAAACGTTTCCCGAGCTGGTTTTCTACTTCAGTCTTAAACTCTATGAATTCATCAAAAGTTTCAGACATGTGTCTCATCGAATAGACATAATCATATTTACTGTAATCAACAGTAAATGTGATAAAGTAGCTAAAACCACTATTGGCAAGCAAACTTATTGGTCTACACACATCCGAGTGTATTAGCCCCAATAATTCACCCGTCCTTTCATCGCAACCGATGAAGGGCGCTTTAGTCATTTTGTTCATCAAACAAGCCTCACACCTATCAATTGAATGAAATTCGAACAGACTTAAAAGTCTGCACTTCCGAAGTGCTGATATGCGTTTTTGTTTATACGACCCTAATGACAGTGCCTTAAAAGAGTTTCGGTTTAAATCGTTGAAATTAGACCTCTTGGCATTAACGTTATAAATAGAGCTTGAGGCATTGTTACCCATATCTAATATGTACAATCCTCCAACCATGTTAGCACTAACATAAACATATCGTTGCATAGAATATTGAAAATAAAAATTATATCCTTCCTTATCTAACATGCTACACGAATATAATTTTCCTACTAAAAGAAGGTATGCAATATACATTATGTAGCACAAAACTAGGCCTCTTGGCAAAGCAAGACTTATGGATCCTACAGCAGTTGTCACAACTCTGAGGTCCATTGTATGCTTTTCAAGCTCCTCCTACTTTCCAGTCATTGCACGTCAGTGCATATGTAAGATTCAGCCCCGGTATCCAATACCATGAATCTTGGAAGTAGAGAGATGTAGCTCTATAAAGTTAATACCTAATGAAGGTGCAGTCCCACTGCCCTTCTTCAGATCATCCTGGTTTTTCCCTCAATCCCTTTTCCGTTGACTAGGCTTCGGGCAATAGAAGTAGACATTCTCATCCTCCTTAGCCTTCCTTAAGGACTCCGGTCCTAGGAGGGTTAGGAGTGATCAAGTGTCTCATATTTCATGCCAAGTGCGCAGGGGCTTTGCCCTTGCCACTACCAGTTTCCTTATTGAAACTGTATCCCTTTCTGACCACCAGAACATCCTTGGATCTCGGATCCCTTATATTCTTCCCAGCAGTTACAAACTCGCCATGTAACTCTGATATGGTCATGTCCATATCGTGCATGTGATAGTTCATGATGAACTCAACCTACGCACGAGGAAGGGAGCGCAGAAACCTATCTGCTGCCATCTCTGACTCTATCTTAAGACCCAATCCATTAAGACGTTTGAGATGCCCCTTCATTTTCTGGACACGAGTGATAACCTTGTCAAGGACATATTCTTTGCGTTCAGACATGATGACTATCCTCAAAATTCTGTACTAGTCCAAATAGTTTGTCTCATTTAGCTTGACCCTGTCAAGAATGGTTTTTAATGACAAACTATTAATGTTCGCTGAATTTTCCATTTGATTTAAAACAAATAAAATTCAATCAGTAAACTGAATAAATTTTATAAAGATCAAGCTTAAACACCAACAATCGATTCTAAACCTTTATAATCGGAAACCAAGATCCTTGATTCACTCGATTAAGCTGAACTAATGCTCACCACTTAATCGAGCTATATAGGTATGACTGCATCCAATCACATCCAATGTGACTCTTGGATAGGGTATGTACTTATGTACACGACTTACCTATCTGTTACCCTAGCTCAACCTCAGGCTGGGAATCGTAGTCGGGTCCACCAATTTTCATCTATGGCCCGTCACTATGTAGGTGCTCCGCTAATGCGCACGACGCCCACATATGTCGTCCAAACCTACTACCTCGCTTTCCCATGGATGCTCCGCTAATGCGCACGACAGCCATAGGACGGGGAGGTAGTAAGGTGTTGATAATTGGTAGGTATCGGACATGAATCGTTTTTACTTGTCCGGTTGTGTTTAAATCTTTAGCACATCCTAGATGCGATGAGCACATCAACTACATTCCAAATGAAATGATGCCTCAAATTACATCCAATGTAATTCTTTCTTTGAACCTGTCAACTACATCCAATGCAGTGACGGTTCTAAGGGCTCACATACAATGATCAAAAACAAATTTTATCTTTGCATGTGAGGTGATATGCTCGGTAAATAAAGTTAAGCATGCAATTCTAATCCAACACATAGAATTAAATGTGCACATAATAGCCCCCCTAAACTAACTCTCACTAGGTTCTTGAGCTCCACAGACTCCAAGCCGATGTAACCACCCGAAAAACAACCAATTGACCTTTTCGCCCTTTCTTCGTCTCGAGCAAAAGATTACAATTGAATACAGTTCGTCGACCACACCTCGAAAAAAATAATTACACGCTAACTTTAACGGCCCGCAGACCATGAAAAGCGATAAATAATTAAAATGAGCTCGGGGCTATAATGTGCACCATGCCAACATCACATCACACATCGTATTATCAAACAATGATGTTATCAAACATCATGTGATTTTCCGATTTTATTTAATAGCCAAGTTTCGAAATTTTTTGATGCTCGGTTTATCGAAACCGTTCAAAAATGAAACTTTTGAACATTTGATTTTCGAGTTTGTCAAGACGGTTCCAAACTCATCATGACTAACAAAACGGTTTGGCCTGGAATATCGACCCTCCAATGGTCATGCTTGGCCTAGCTCCGTCCAACGGAGCTCCGTTCGGTCCTGGTTTTGGCTCCCCGAGAGTCCCGCACCCGAGACCCAAAAAATCAAACTTTTTCAAAAAATTCCAGATTTAAAATAATTTTCAAAAATTCATTTTACATGCATTAAATCCATAAACAAGAATTTAAAACATGTTATCAAACAATTTGGCAAATTAACATGTCAAAACCGAAACTTTCAAAACCGTCTTGTGAATCCCAAAGGTAGCACGGCTCTGATACTAGTGTTGAGTCTCGAGGTAAGGTTGGAGATGAACCAGCTCGCAGCGGAAAATCAATGAAAACCAAGAGAAACTATTAAAACCATGAAACAACTAACAAAAAATGGATTCACAAGAGAAAAATCCAGCACTATTTCTTACCAAAACAAGAACACCGGGTAAAAAATGATTTGGCTTGAGTCTCCAAGATGCCTACGTATCCTCCAAGGAATCAAAGCGACGCAGTTCTAAGCTTAGATGACTCAAGAACACAAAATAGAGGAATAAACAACCCTTGGCCGAAATTATGAGGAAGAGGGAGAGAAAATGTGTTTCTTATTCTTGTTTTGTGTTTGTTATTTTGAAAAAAGATTACATAAACATAACAAACCCCATCAACTTGTCAAACTAAAAGCATATGACAAGTATGGTGTAAATAGGACAAGTATGGTGCTAAGTAAGGCTAGACAAGATGGGATTAGTGGTGAATCACCAATACCTTAATCTTTGTTTTGCTTACTTAGTACTAATTAATCAAGTTGATTAATTAGTTCCATGAGCCTTGGTTGCATGGGCCTCTCATAGGCCTCTTGGAACATGGCCCGTGGCCGTTCCCAACGAGGTCCCGTGATGCGCTCATCGCCTCCAAGCCTTCCATACCTGAAATGTCCAACATTATCCAACGTGATCAATCCCAAGACTCCAAGCCTTGTCTCGATCCGTAATGTCCTAATCACTTACGTGCACATGACCTAAAACCCAGTTTTGGTCATGTCCCGAGATAACTCCCTTTTGGCCATTCTCCATAAGTGTGTCAATGAGTTTCATCCTCCGGTGTGACCCTTAGGTTTATGCATATCAATAGATCAACGTAAAATCCCATTTCACATGATCCTATATAAGTGGAAACTAACGAAACTTTAGTATTGCATGACACTACATAACGAATCGACCCTGTCGATTCTAACCTTTTTGTCGTCTATGTCACTATCCTTTTATCTCCGATATCCTGATTAAGATAAGGCATAGAGCCGTCATCCTTATTATTCTCAATCACTGTTCCTTGAAATGTGAGATGACTGAATATATGATACCCAATATCATGTGCATGGGCATGTTATTCTTTCAGTCACTCTCGCTCAAGAGGCCGAGAATCAATGTCTTTCTCATACTGTAGTATGAGAGATAAATCCCTTAGCCGTCTTTCGTGTCACTCATGCAGTCCCCAAGACAATCATAGCCGTTATGGAAGCCCTGTTACGGACAATGTTAGGCTCAGGTCATACTCAGTTGTTTACTGCATAGCGATCACAAAGACTCCTTGGTCTAAGGATACATGACAAGCTACGACAATGAATATGTTCATGACTTGGTATATGGAACATATTCATGTTGGGTCATTCAATATCATGTCCCACATGATATCTATGATCAGACTCCGGAATCCCATTCCAATGACTAACAAAACGTAAGCCATAAAGAGCCATCTTTCATACTAGTCGTGTCTAGTGAAGCTTTGTCGACTAGGGACCCATCAATTGTGATCTATCTCGATCTATGAGTCTATTCGCATGGTCCGCATAGATCAGAACACACATCAATATATTACTCCAACACTTAAGTAATACATGAAGTCGCTTTACTTTTATTGCTACCGATGATATTTACATTTAGACATTTACGATTGGACTACGGGCACTAAGACTAACACCCAAGGCAACCAGATCAATTTCTCACATGAGTCTTACTGACTGAGGAGATTGTACATTGTCTTCTAGAATTATCATCTGGTGGTGCTTTTGTTGTGTGGTGCTGATTCTCATCACCATTGGTTCAGCTCTTCCTTTAATCTTGGGTTTGGGGTGGGATGGGTTTTGGGAAGTGATGGGTACTGGTGTGAGTTTGTTAAGAGCTTTCTAGTTAGTTCTTCTCTTCTTTTGAGTGTGGGTGTTTCTTCTGTTCTCTTTTGCTGGTGTGAGGGTATCTCTTGTTAGGATGAGTGTTTTTGTTTCCTTGCACGTTATTGCAGTAGCCAATACAGATTTGAAAGATGCTTTTGTCTTGTGATCTCAAGGATTCCTTTAGTCCGAAATGCTTGGTTTTGTTTGTAGAGAAGCTCAAGTCTTCATGGCTTGATAGAGTGGAGTCCTGCATTAGAGAGACCAATGTTTCCCTTACTAGAAAAGGACATTGTTCTTTGGTTTTTGAACATCTGCAATCTTGTTTCTCTCGGGTTTGGGAGTGGAGATTGGGTTAAATGGGTCTGATTTATTGGAATTGGAGTTAGTGTTTTGGCTTCAAGAGTCCATCTTTGCAGAATATCTATCAGGTCGTAAGGAGCTCTTCACTTTGATTTTGGGTTTAAAGAGTGTTTTGTGAGAATCTGAGAGGATGTCTTGTTTTTAGAGCTTGATCTAGGTTTCTTAAGCCGCAAGAAACTGTGGTTAGCTCTTGATATACAAGTAAGTATTTGGGTTTTTTTTCTCAACGGGTGTTCTGATTATCAAAGGGTTTGATCGTTAGGAGTGGGGTTCCTAGGTTTGCATGGTTGTTTTGGGGGTTTTGGTCTTCATAGCCTTACGTATCTTGGAGTGTAAGTTAGTGAGTGGGAGCTAGTTTTGCCTAATCGTTAAGGGTGTCCTTGCCTATATTGTGGGTTCTTTTGTAAATTACTTCTTCTTTTATCTCGAAATAGGTTTTTAATCTAAATTCGTTTTATTGATTAAAATAAAATCAAATATGATATTTTACAAATTCGAGTATTTCCTTTACTCTAATTTTATACATTACATACTTTCTGTGACTTACTGAAAAGTTCAGTCTTTTTCAACTTGGAATCGTGATCTCTCCTCAAAGGCAAATATTGACCCCTTACCTCTTATGATACTGGTTCTAACGATAACATTTTGCCCTTCCTAGTTGTTTCTAATCTCATATGTAGAAAAAGAAAAGGATATGCGAAACAGGAAAGTGAGGAAACTATAAAGAAATAGACAAAAAGCAAAGCATGCACACGACCTAATCATTTGTCATCGCTACTATTTTCCAACCACAATATTTAATTAGACAAGTGGTCCCTTGTTGTCTTTTGGCGCACATGCAACAAATGTTTCAGAATTTGACCTCCAAACTAACCCACTATTATTAAGTTAATAATAACTAATTATGTTTGAAAAAATAAATACCAAATAAATTGTGTATGTATAAATATAATATTTCCATGGAAATAGCTTATAGGGAATTGATTAGTTTGCAAACATAGAGTAATTTGCAAGTCTTATTGTCACCTACAAAAGTGCTAAAAAAAATAGTGTGATGTGAGTCAGTTAGTCAAGCATGATCAATACCGAGTCTCTTCACTTAGCATATCAAGATTCCATCGTCAAAATCTGTGTTTCTCTCGATGAAATCATCCATGTATTATTTAAATGATCTCAAAAATCATATTAAAATATAGAATTAAACAACAAATGAAAGATGAACAAGTGTGATCTCCTAAACAACTACCTCATGTCCATAAAGAATTACATCGATATCAGTTTTTTTAGCATACGGAAAAAATTTGATTGATATAAAGATAAAAGGGTTTTAATGACCTTATAAAAGTGAAAATCAACTAACAAGATGAGATACAGTTTTGGTGACGGTCGAAACACTGATCTTATAAATGTCTGGTAGAAACCAGGAAGATTTTAGGGGGTGGTTTTATATTCCAACTATGTTTGGCACTGCGAATCCATGAGACTTTCCCCGTCTCCACTTGATCGTTCCTGCTATGTCGTAGCAATCGTCCAAGGAGTATGTTAGGGAAAGGAGGAGGTTGGGAATCAGAAGGTATCTAATTCAGAGAAGCTAGGGTATGACTCCTCATCAACACCCTGAGGTGCCCTAGCTGTCTCATGACGACCTGCGAGGCAGCACACTGTGCCTAACTACTTCCCCATCGAGGCTAACCTCCTTTTCATCGTTCGTGTAGTCCAGACTGCCTCGGGTAGGGGTGTCGGATCCATCCGACCTCGGGAGGAGAAGTACCAGCGTGGTAGAGCCATTCGATGGGTAGGAATGTTGAAATCGCCCAACCCAGGAGGGGATAGGTACGAGTGAGACTCCTACATTCGTATCCTAAAGGGACCCGAGAAGGCATGATCAGGCCGATGGCCCTCATTTTGTCAGCTGTCTCGGGGTTGCCAACGATCATCTCTTTGATTGTACATGCCTGAACGGATGTCCACCGCAACACGGATCCTAAGTATCATGTATGTCACCCGCAGTGATCGACTGGAGTTTTGCTCATCCAGCACAACATTGATCGGTTCGATGCAGACTCGCTCATGGTGGTGGATCATCTTCCACGGGTAGGGCTCTGTAGATAGAGACCACCAGTCCTGCACATGGTGTGGTTGTGGAGTGAGATCCTCCCTACAAGACCATGTAGGTCGCCTGATCTCCTGACGACACCTGCATCAAGATCTGGACCCGGAGTCTCGTCGATAGTGGTTGGGTTGTACGGAGGACTATGACCATGAACTAATAGGCCCTCGATGCCTATTACTCACCACAACATCATACGACATCCATTGGAGGATGGGACCGTCCTCCTCTTCTATAAAAACGACCCATTCGGGTGTCATTCGGCGAGGACCTGTCATAAGTTGCTTGTTCCAAGGTTGGGAGTATGTCATATCGTGTGAGAACAACCAACGGTACATGAAGAAGGTGGTGGGTTCTCTTGTGGCATGACACACGGTCCCCATCTTGTTGGCCGAGCTGATGAAGGACAACAGACATGTTTGTGGGAGGCGACAGAGGCCAATGGAGGTTGTGTTTGTGAGACCATGCTGATCGGATCGATAGAAAGGTTAGAAATGATGGCAATCGGAGAGAGATGAGACGGAGAGGCGGAAACGAATTTAAGGGCAAGCGGGGATTTCAACAGAAACCCTAAATATTCCGATTTTTTTTGTGAGTTTAGTTGACTTTTGTTGTAATTTTTTTATCAAGATCAGGTAAATAAAAATCTTATTTTATTCCACTTAATTTGTTTAAATATTTATTTATGCCCTTAAATTGAAATTGAATAATACATTTAGACATCTACATAAAGAGTGTCAATAAAGTAAAAACCATGAAACCAAAAAAAAATCATACATAACTACAAAACCACGTAACCACATTTTTTTGAGCGAAAGGTGTAATTCATTAGTTTAAATTCAAATATATCTGAGTGCATCTAAAGTAAATCCCTGACCACAAAGAACAAACAAAAGACACAATGGTGTTGTAGTTCTTTTCATACTATAACCGTCTCTGACGATATTGAGTGGGCCAGCTAACACTGAGCTAGGATATCGTATAGGAAAATAAGGAAGACGGGGGTTGAGAAGGTGATATGGAATTCTGCTCCGAAAATTGGCCAAGGACTTCAAAAGTAATAGTAGGAGGCAATACATGAATCGGGGTTCCATCCCTTAAAAAAATCCATGATTCTCTGCTCACTAGGCATTGAACATGCAAAGACAAGCTCAAATAAAGTAAAAAGGACCCGTTAAATTAGCCAGATCCATAACCGTGAATGGGGTCGAGGCGGTTGAGGTGGTGGAGGCCAAGGAGAGGGGCGCACCGTCTGCAGCTGCGACTTTAGGGACAACTAGAGGCAGAAACTCCCGGATTTGTAGAGGAGGGACCAAAGCAGGTCGGGAGACGCTGCGTTGGTGGTAGAAGAAAGTCAACACTGTAGTGGCTAGAGGAGGCTTCAACGAGACCCTAGCAGAAAAAACCTTTACTTTATTTGAACTTTAGAATCTACAACATTTGATTAATTAAAAGTTATAATCCAACAAACTTTATATCTTGATAATCAAAATAGAAAAATTGTTAGAAGCTACATGCAAAACCTCTTTCTTCCCGAGATCCTCTGCCCGGGAAACCCTAGCCCTATGATTTTCTTTGCTTCATCCACTGCCGCTTCTAACAGGTCTGTCTATGATGGACCTGTCTCGTCGCCGCTTGCCCAGGTGCACCTCTCGGTACTTGTACCGCCGTCTCGTCCCTCCTCGGACGTAGTGCCCCCCGCACGATAAGGAGACGTTGTAAGTCACTCCAACTGGCCAAGGCATCTTTTGCTCTCCCTCTCATCCCTCTCCTATCTTCTCCGGTCACAGCGGAGGGCTCCTTTTCCCTTGGCCAAGCAACCCCGGTGATCAAACCCCATCGGGGTCAGCCAAATTAATCCCTAGGGCTTGCGTCTTCTGCAAGCAAACATTGGGCCCCGCTTTCCACCCTCCAACTGATTTGGTTGGCGCATCGGCTACGGTTCACTTCTCTCCACCAGGGGTAGAATCGGCTAGGGCTCTGGTCCCTGAGGCTCTATCTGAAGTCGCCCTTGCGTTTTCTGCAAGCAAGTCTAAGGCGCCGCTCCTTCAGCCTGGTGTTGATCTGGTGGTCGTGGTTGCTAGGGGAACAGACTCGGATAGGGCTCCAGAGGTTCCACCTGGTTTTTCTCCCTTGGTTGTATCTTTTCCTGTTGCGGCGGCCTCAACGAACACAGAATTGGTCCAGGTTACCTCCTCTTCACGCTATCAAGATCCTATCCGAGGGAAGGCTCCGATGGAGGAACCAGATCGGACGGTGCTGCGGGAACTTTGTGGGGAAGGGATTACTCCAAACTTCGACCGTATCCCCATTGTCCCTACTGCTCTGGATCTTCCTCCAGGAGTAGTTCGACGTCGACGGGTCTTCAAGTCCAGAGCCATTGGCTCCACCTCGAAGCCTCCACCAGCAGGACCACCACTGGAGATTAACCTCACCAATCTTCAGGACGGCTTCTCGGTCCGCTCATTAGAAAATGAGGAGGAGGTGGAAGTCGTGATGCCGAGTTCACCATTGAGCCCTTCATTGTTGGCTCGCCAACAATTTGCTATGATGGGAAAATTGTGGGCGTCCAAACCACCTTGGAAGGACCTGCTGCTTTGAGTCATCACTATGGCATGGGGGAAGGCCGTGGAGGGCTTGATCATCATGGACATCGGAATTCGGGTATTTGGTTTCTACTTTGAGTCGGAAGAGGCGCACGCGTGGGTCTGTAGAAATGAACCTTGGTGCTTTGACAGACGCCCTCTCCTCCTCGGGGACTTGGACCCGATGGCTAGGGAGCCTCCAGCCTTGGATCGACTCCAACTTTGGGCTCATGCTCACGGTCTTCCTCCCTAGGTGCGAATCAAGACCATGAGGGTGACGATCGGCTCGGTGTTGGGGCTAAGTGTCGAGGTGCGATGTGACAAGTGGGGAACATGTTGGAGACGAATCGTTCGGATTCGATCTAGCACCTGATGCAGCGTCCTTTGCGTCGCCATCTCCTGCTCCGTTTTCGGGAATTCCCCGACCCAATTCAGGCATCTCTCACATACTCTAAGTTACATGACTTTTGTGGTAATTGGGGATTATTGGACATGGCATCAAGGAGTGTCCCCGGGAAGTGGTGGGAACCCCACGATTTGATTCTTCCATGCTGGAGTATCAACGGGATCGGGACAAGAAGGTATACGCGACATATTGGAAACCGATATCCGCGACTACTACACCTAATGGACCGTTGTATCGAGGAAACAATTCGATTGTATCCCCGACTACTGCACCTAATAGTGTGAGTCCTCGGGGCGCCATTTAGACCCGCTCGGTGGATCCGGGCTGAAATAATCTGGTGGTCGACCGGATCTCTGGTGGCTGGAAGTCTGACAACCCGACCCTTCTTGTGCATAGATATAGAAGTGGACCTGGAACTGTGTTTGGGTCTGATACAGGGGCAGGAAATGGGGGAGTGAAACGGGGTTCTACTGGTGAACCCAAGGAGGACCAAGAACAGGCGGGAAAGCATTCCCGCATGGTGGAATGAAAGGAATCCAGTGCTCTAGGGACTGACACTAAGAGGGGTCCCTGGTTAGAGCGATGTCTCCCAAAGAAGTGGATGATAGCAGGTTCGGTCATATATTGTGCATGCAGCGTTTAGGCAAAACCTCGAGCAACCGTAGTCAACTTCGTTTAGTTTTAATCTTATTATGTAGCTTTTATGGCATCCTATTCAATACCGCCAGGGACGGTTATAGTATGAAAAGAACTGCGACACTATTATGTCTTATGTCTTTTCTTCGTGGTGAATGATTTATTCTTGATACACTCAGATGTATTCGAATTTAATTTAAGTTAATGAATTGCACCTTGCACTCAAAAAATAAATTATAATCCAATACCACTATATTCTTAAATTTTAATAGTCTTATTTCCAAACATTGAATTTCATCATATATTTTCCAATAAACATAACTATGACATTTCTTATTCGTGATGTGATAGTCAACAGAATTCAGGACAAAACTAAATGTATGGTTTGAAATCGTCCTTCGTGGTGTGCTCAAAATTTTGCAACATAGACCTTTGAACTAACTCATTATAAATTTTATAGTTTTCTATAATTTGATTAAGCTAATTGTTTTTATTGAACTAATTGATGTTGATCAGCTATCCTTCTTGCATGTCACTTCAAAGCTGTCGTTGGTGATCGATTATCCTTTTGCTTTGGATGAGAATAAACGTCTCAACTTTAACTTTGTTCCGAAATAGCCGCATGCATTTCGGAGCCTTGCCTTGCCACCCACGCAAAGGTCTGAAATAGGCAAGAATGATTCAATAGCCATGCTCTAGTGTCCGTTGAGAGCTTCACCTACGGTTCGGAGGGAATATTTATGCATTCATAGGTCCTCTTCAAACGGCTAATGCTAGCTCATAAGGTGGGGTCGCTTATACTTAGCACCTCTCTATATGGTTTTATTACCATTTTTATCGCTTAATTACATCCGTAGGTGTCCCTTTACTACCTGTTTATTCTCGATCTTCAACGACATCAAATAAACAATATTTTTTTTGGGATAAATACCAAATTAATTATTTTCGGATTAGTGAAGATATGAGGAACTGAAACATTGCCCTACCAAAAATTGTCAAGGAAGTATCGAGAAGAACCTAGCAGCTATCATCTTGGCAGATGTCATGGCTTACGATTGAGCTATTATCCAAAAAGTTGTTGGAATTCAGAGAGTTTCCATGATTGTTTTTGTATTTTGATCGAGAAAATGTGTTTATATGTGATGAACTATCAAGTATGCCTTTATTCTTAATTTTGACTAATGTTGAATCCTGCCTCGAGGTTTTTTTTATTTCCATGTCTGAACAATTTTACTTTCGTTCTTGATTTCTCTTCTTGTCTTGGACTTTTTCAAAACCTACATCATCGCTTTCGATGTTTTCTTTTTGATCAAAGATGTTTTTATAAGGCTTTAATCTCAAAACGAAATAGAAAAACAGGTTGTCAAAAGACAAACTAATAATAAGAGTAGCGCAACAAAACCCACAAAACAGACTAAGAACAACTAAAGAACCATGAAAGTAAAAGCAAAACAAAATGAAAGAAGAAGAAAGAAAGAAGGGATAAGGATTTATGCGGCAATTCATGCTCGGTTTCGCATGCAGTCTTGGTAGCCGAAGCCTTTGGGCCCAAACCCATTGCCGACAAAACTCAGTTGGCTACTAAAGCACGAGCTTACTGCAATGGGCTTGGGTTTAAGTCCATAGTCGCAGCTGATCAGTTCATGAACAAATTGGATCGGTTGGACGTTGAACTACGCCCGCACGATAACGACTTAGAAGTTCACGCGAGTTTCATGGATTTAGCTTTCTTTTTCCTCTAATGGAATGTAAGAGGAGCCTCTTCAGCCCAGAAGATGCAGATGCTGAAGGAGGTTTTTGAAGGATTCTAGGGTGCCAAAAACGCAGCGCAAATTATAAAAGCCCTAGAAATTCCTTAGGATCCATGTAATTCAGAATAAATCGACAAACGAAAAATTAAATGGAGATTACCTCTTGTAGTTTCGAGCCTGGTTCGAGACAGAGACCAAGTGCACTCTGATGGTTTGACGAAGTCGAGACGTCTTCAAAAGAATCCGTCCTCTTCAGGTATCCACACCAACAAGCTCTTCCCAAACACCCTTGTGTGCTAGCACCAAATCAGAAATTTTTCTCTCGTTTTCTTCTTCCTTTTCTCTGGTTTTTTCTCTCTCGTTTTTCCACACCCCCACTATCAAAAATGTAACCCCTATATCTGATTTCGTAAATCCAAAGTGGGTTACGATATCAGATATATGGAGATATTTTAGGATGAGTGGAATCCAAAAAATAACTTATTTGAATTTCTAAAATTCAAATAATTATTAATTGAATTATAAAACAAAACAAAATAAATATAATGTATATAGATTTTATTCCGAAGTTTAATCTGAAATAAATACTTATATATATATAAATTTATTTCATTTTGTCTTCCTAATGTAATCTAATTATATTAGTAATTAAAAAACGAGAAATGAATGAAATTATATTATATCAAATATAATATAATTATATTCTATAGTTCAACTCGATTTTGGGGTTGTTGTTGTGTGTGACCCTGTAGGCTCATACAACGTTGGCAGTGAGCCCGAAATCCTCGTTTCGTCCACATGTCCTAGTTGGCCTCTAGCAAGGCATTATGGCTTCCCAAAGTTGTATGAAGATCGTCAATCCGATTTAACCTTTTACCGTTAATATCTTAATCCCTTTGTCATCGATATCTCGATCGAATATAAGGCATAGGATCGTCATCCTTATTTTATTCGATCATTAGTTTCTTGATCTTAAGTAGACTGCAAGTGATAACTCATTATCGATTCGCATGGTCATGCATTTCTGCAGTCTCACTTATCAAGGGGCCCAAACGATATCTCTCATATTTACATGAGTGACAAATCCCTTATCAGTCGCTAACATTCCTCACACATACAATTATGTATACAACAACAATCTTTATTGTTGTCCGGTCAAAGACAACGTTGAACTGCGTCAAGACACATAACCACCTATGTAGAAATCCATGACGACTATAAGGTCAAAAGAATTAAGTCATATTACGGTACTGAAAAATACTCATGACTGTTCCTATGTAGTATTCTCACAGTGGGTCATCCAATACCATTTCCCTAAATGACATCTATGATTTGGCTTCATATCCAATATGAATGATCTAGTAAAACGTGAGCATCAACCAACATCATACTAGTCTTAGTATATCAGTAAGACCATAGATCATTGGAATAATACTCTCTTTTTTTCTTCTAAGAGTTTTACTATCAGGTCACGTAATTGATGATCTTAGAAAGAGTCGATTATTCACGCAATTAACATTTAACAAAATGATAATGAAAGTGCCAATGTATTAATAACTGATAATGTCATACATGAAAATATTGGCCCAGGGCACAAAAACTAACAGTTTTCAGGTATAGGAATCTAGGTTTTATCTTAATCCAAGAGTTCTCTGTTTTTCCTACTTCCTTCTTGAGATCTCGTGGGTTAAGATTGATTTGGAATTTTGATTGGGTTAAGGCACAACATAACTTGGGTGGTTTAATCTCTATCTAGTGTGAGAGCTCTTTTTGTCAGGTTCGGGATTTAAAGTTGCCAAATGCTCTGTTGTGGTGGGGGAAGTGGATGGTTTGAATGTTGTAATTTGTATGATAAATTCATCTGCCTCGTGTGATTACCATGAGAAGATGGATTTGTGGGCAGTTCGTGAAAGAGTAATTTTGGAGGTTGTGGAAAAACGTAGTTTAACTAGACAGCATAGAGACTTCGCTGCTTTTAATGATTTTATGGATTCTTCGGATTTGATTGACCTCTCTATGGAAGGGGCGAAATACACCTGGTATGATCAGGCCCATAAAGCTTTGAAGCTGGACAGGTTTTTAGTGAATGCAGATGTACTATCATGTTTATGGGTTTGACTTAGAGGAATCTTCTTAGGCGCTTGTCGGATCACGTATCGGTGTGCTTGTACATGAAAGAATTGGATTGGGGCCCTCGCCCTTTCCGGGTCCTTAATGTGTGGATGGATGATACTCGTCTTCTTCCATTTATTGAGAAGTTTTGGAGAAACAATGTTTATTATGGGGCTCTTAGTTATTGTCTTTGGTGGAAGTTTAAGGATCTCAAGTCCGCCCTGAAAGATTGGAATTTGATTGTGTTTGGTAGGGTGCATAAGGAAGTTGAGAGGATGGTGCAAGAGGTTGAAGCTCAATATTTTTTTTATGGAGAGTTGTGACTTATCAGAGGCAGAATTTAGTAGCAAGGGTTTGTCTAGTGCCCTTCTTGTGCAAAATCAAAACAATTCGCTTTGATTCAGAGGCAAAAGTATAGGATGAAATGGTTAAAGGATGGAGATAGATGTTCCCAGTTTTATCATTTGATGGATGGATAAATTCATAGCTATTAGAAATCGATCTCTAGTGTTGTGGTGGAAAGGGTGACATTAGTAGATTCGACCCGAGTTAAGGAGGCTGCTAGTATTTATTTTGAGCGCCACTTTAGCTCGGGTGCGGTGTCTCTTTGGGAGCTCCCAAGCCTCCTTTTTTCATCTCTCATGGATCTCAAAAAGGATGGTTGGACAGACCTTTTTTTGGAAGATGAAGTGTTAGGTGTTTTTTCAGAGTATTGTGGCTCAAAGGCCCCTAGCCCAGATGAGTTTTCTATGTTTTTCCTTCAAAAGGGCTGGAGCTTTATGAAAGATGATCTAATGTCTTTTTTTTTTGTCTTTTGCCTGTTAGTTTGGTGTCTGCTATTTATAAGCTTCTTGCTAAGGGTCTCTCCTTGAAATTGAAGGCAGTGCTTGGTGGTTTGGTTTGTGACCCGCAGTCGAGATTCATCAGTGGGAGAGATTCTGAATGGGGTTTTGACTACATCGGAATTAGTTCAATACCTTCACAAATCAAACGAAGAGGTCTTATTGTCACGCCCCAATTTCAGCAAAACCGAACCCGGAACGCGAACGTTTAATTTAATAAAACCCTTTCAAACCTTTTGAATAAATCACTTCAAAACCATCAATTTGTTAAACAAAATAATCATTTACAACTCAAAAGTACGTCTCACAAGCGGACAAAATACAAGGTATACGTTGCTAGACTCTAAAGTAAACCCGGACTCCCGCTCCCATCTCTTCAAGCTTCGGAAGCTCACCTAGTCCATCCTGCGACCAGTACCTGTAGGAAAAGCAGCTAGGGGTGAGCGTTCGCTCACTTCCACGGATAACAGACTGACTACGACATACTTAGCAGACAATGCCGGTAACACCAACAACAACCCAAACACCGGGGACTACAATCCCCAAACTCAAGTAACCCGACTCACACACAAACCGTCACTTTCCTCAACCTACTCAACACTCGGACACGTGCTGTAGACCCGACACAACGATCACGACCTCTTCCAACGACACAAAATACCACCATGCAACACCCAAGATCACAAATGATCGCACACCAAACAAGATCACAAAGGATCGCACACCAGCTGCTCAGTATCCCCCTCTCCCTTTACTGATCCCTGCCAGGTCAGACGGTCGACCTGTCGCGCAAACTTCTCCCGATCTCTATCGGGAGGCTAGCCCACAACCTCTCCCCTTCCCCCGACCTCTGTCGGGAGGCTAGCCACACCCGCGCAACCCACGTAACTTCTCCCGACACACAGCCGGGAGGCTAGCCCACAACCTCTCCCCTACCCCCGACCTCTTTCGGGAGGCTAGCCACACCACGCAACCCACGAAACTTCTCCCGATCTCTGTCGGGAGGCTAGCCCACAACCTCTCCCCTTCCCCCGACCTCTGTCGGGAGGCTAGCCACACCACGCAACTTCCCCGACATAAAGTCGGGTCACCAACCCCAGGCAATAACAATCACAAACACAAGCAAAGTTCAACAAACAGCAACAAAACAAGTTCAGCACTCCTCAGGCACTCATGGCTACCCAAGACACCAGCAGCAAAAACACGGGTTCAACAACCCTACGGGCCCTCGTGGCCACCCAAGACATCAACGGTAAAGGCACGGGCTCAACAACCCCACAGGCACTCAAGGCCACCCAAGACCCCAACGGTAAAACACGGGTTCAACAACCCCACGGGCACTCACGGCCTCCCAAGACACACCAACAGTAACTCACGGGCTCAACAACCCCCACGGGCACTCATGGCCACCCAAGACACACACAGTAAAGTACGGGCTCTCATGGCCACCCAAGACACCAACAGTAAAATACGGGCTCCCATGGCCACCCAAGACACAAACAGTAAAGTACGGGCTCTCATGGCCACCCAAGACACAACTACACAATCAACCTCCGGGCATAACCAAATGCCTCCAGTAGTTATAATATCGAAAGTTCACTGCTCCTACGACACTACTAAGTGTCACATGTAATTCTATTGTTCGATACGTTCCCGTATCATACGACACCACCCGGTGTCGCTTGCCTTCCTATTATTCGATAAACTTACTTAACCAACGATACCCTAGTGTCACATGCATTTCTACAGTTAACTTTCCCTAGTCAGGGCCGAGATCCGGCCACTTTTCCCTACCTCTTGAAGCGTGTCACAACCGATGCCCGCTCTCCGACAATGCTCCAAATTTCCCGCTTAGCCTCCTCTTTCCACGGTAGGCGACACGGTCTACAATTATTACAATTTACACACTTTTTAAGTAAGCATGCGAAACCCGAATTTAAAGAATTAAGCGCCCAAACTCAACCCCGACAATGTAGATCACTCCCAAACTTCCCAATTACTCGACATTGTCGATAAAGGGCTCGGAAAAGCCCGATTCGCCCGACATGGCGAATCTTCCCGGGTTTTGAAAACGTCCTTTTTGGGGCTCCGAAAATTCCCTTTTTTGTTTCTACGGTCTTAGAATAATTCAAGGGTTCCAACGCAATCGACGGAATCAATTTCCGACTTCCGAGCGATTTAATTCGCGTTTAAAGTTTCTAAACCCGAAATTCCCAACTTTCACAATTTAATTCCAAAATTCGTTCTGTGTGTGGATTAACGACTTGGGGATCGTCCTAAACCACCCAAACACGAAAAACCCGAGGCCCTACCAAGTGGGCCCCACACGGCCACAACGAAAAATTTTCCTTTTCGCCCCAAAACGTTCCTAACGAACCCCACACCTCAACTCAACCATAAACCACTAGTTTTAACCCAAACCCTAACTTTCAAACTTAACAAAACGAAAATCGGTTAGGTGCTCACCGTAGGGAATGACGGTGTGAACTCGATTCCTTGATCGTTGAGACGATCCACCGGTTTGATCGATGGGAAATCACCAAACTCCGAACACTTTTTTTTTTCTCTCCTCCTTCTCTCTTGTTTCTAACTCCCTTTCTCTCTCTAAAAACTCCCCCCTTTTTACATGTGTGGCCGAGACTAACATTATGACTCATCTTTTGTTTGTTTCAAAAACACACACTTTTCTATATTTACAAAACTACCATCAACTTTAATTTCCTTTAGTTTTGTTCAACAAACCTAACACCACCACTTGTGTGACATGTGGCAAGTGGGTCCCATCCCTTTAAACAAATATCTTTATAGATATTTTTCTGTTAGATTCGTGAAATTCGACCGTCTCGGGCCCCGAACGGGCACTTTTTCCAAGAAATTACGAAACTTCACGGGCTACAAGGAAACGGCTCAACTAAGACCGATGTGACGACGGCTAAGCTTTTTGGATCCAAAACGGACCTCGAACGGACCAAAACGTCGCTCGGTTGACTTTTCCAGCGAAAAGTTAACATTTCCCAAATTGGTCAAAAAGTTGCCCTGAGTCCCCCGGAACTCACCTTGGTCGATATCGGGGTCAACTTAAGTCCAGTATGACCCTCGGGATCAAATTTAGGTTCATTTAAGTGTCTGTCTAAAATTTTTAAATTTTCCTGTTTTTCGCAGGTTTGACTGGCGTTGAACGGGAGTGGTTATTACACTTATTGTTTAAGATAGACTTCAAAAAGGCTTATGATACAGTGAGCTAGGAGTACTTGCACACATCTTATTTTTACTTAACGGGTCTCTGGCACCCGAGTTTCCCATGGGAATAGGCCTTCGTCAAGGTTGCCCTTTGTCCCCTTTCTTGTTTTTTTAGTGGCCGAGGGACTACATCCGTTGTTGGTGTTGGGTGAGAAGGTGGGAGATATAACGTGTTCGGTTAAAGGATCGAGGGAAAATTATGTGTCATTTGTAGTTCGCAGATGACACGATTATCTTTATACATGGCAATTGGACTTCCATTCATAATTTTAAGCAAATTCTTCTTGGGTTCCAATCTTTCTCCGGTCTTGAGATTAATTTTGCTAAATCTAGCAGCTTTGTTTTCAATCACTGATTCTAAATAGGGAGGAGGTGGCGAGCTTTCTTCGTTGTGGTGAGTGTGAGATTCCTTTCCCTTACCTGAGTTTTAATTTGGGTCCAAATCCTAAGAGTTTGAAGACTTGGGATCCTATCATCTCATAGTATAAGAAGAAGCTCAGATTGAGGCACATAAAGTTTCTTAGTTTTTGAGGTCGTGTGACGCTTATTAATTCAATTTTGTTTTCCCTACCATTATATTACATGTCGTTATAAAGGATTTGGAGAGGTGGAAGAAGAAGTTTCTTCAAGGAAGGGGGGCTCTTCGTCTAGACGTTCCCTTTACAAGGCCAATTGGGACATCGTATGTGCGACAAAGAAGAAATGGGTGTTGGGTTTAAAGAGGTTGTCGCGAGTTAATGAGAGACTCTTCTTGAAGTGGTGGTGGAGATTCTCCCTTGATGACAACTCATTTTAGAAATAGGTGATTTGCAATCGTTATGGTTGGAAGGCGTCGGACTAGGATCTGGGCCGGTTGAAAGTGGATGAAAATCATTTTGGGTTGACCATCTGCAGAATTTGGCTAGGGAGGATCGATTCAGGTGATTGTTCGGAGAATCTGGTTTGCATTGGTCATTGGGCTCGGGAAATAGGATTTGGTTCTACCTAGATGTTTGGATTGGGGGAGAATCTCTTCAGTCTAATTTTCATCGTCTTTTTCATATGTCCAAAAAACAACTAATTTCGGATACTAAGGCATGGAATGGGGATGGCTGGGAGTTAGGTTATCCAAGGAACCTAAAGGGTAGAGAATTGAGGCTCTTTGTAGAATTGGAGGGAATTCTACAACCGGTGGTGCTTCATCCAAGAGTTGAGGGTTCTTGTATTTGGTTAGGGGATGCGAATGGATACTCGGTTGGTAAGTGCTTTCGGGCTCTTAAAGAGAAGAGAAAAAATGAGCAATAGTCGAAGGTACTTTGGGTGTCGGGGTTTCCCCCAACAATAGGGGCTTTTGTTTGGTTGTGCTATCACAATGCTGCTCCTACTTCGGTTTTTTTGGAAAGCAGGGGAATTTTCATTCCGATTCAGAGGTGTTGGTGTTATTTTTGTGGCCTTCACTTCGAGGATAGTCGGCACCTTTTCATCTTATGTGGTTTTGTTTGGTTGGTTTGGTCTGGTATTATTCGATGGTGGGGGTTGAGGTTGTCATGTTCCTTAAACGTACGAGACCTCTTGGTTTCTTGGCCGGGTTTAGTATCGAGATGGTGTAGGAAGGTTTGGACCCCGATGTGTGGTCTTATTGTTTGGGAAGTGTGGTTTGCTAGAAATGGCCTAGTGTTCAGAGGTGATATACCTCAGGTGGATAGGATGATCCATATGGTCCAGGTGGCGGCTTTGGATGTGGGCGGGTCTTGAATCCGGATATGCTTTCTGTTTCCTTTTTGGACTGGCATCGTTTCCCTTTGGTTAGTTGTCGGAGGTCCATTCGATCCAAAGGAAGGTTTATATGATTGTGGTGTACTGTTCTAGTTCCATTCCATTTCACTTTCGATGTGTACATTTTAGTACGCTTATGTTGAATCACATGCCAACAAAAAAGTTCAGTGCATGCAACCACGAATACTATCAAACATCATTGAACATTTTGTGATGAACCTCCCCCAATAGTATCCAATATTCCATTGTCGAAAACTATTGAACAATACAATAATAAATTTTCACGACTGTGTCTAGTAATGTTGGAGGATATTTCAGTACTGTCTGTCATTTTTCGAGTATATTCTGATATGTTCCGATTTGATATAAATCCATGTAAGACATTTATGTGAACTTCAAATGAACATTGTATATAAATGCATGTATTGTATTTTATTTCAACTCTAAAAGCCCATATTATGGTTGTGTACAAATTTTTATTATCAACATATAAAAGATGGAATTTAAAACATAAAAAAGTAAATTCAATGTTTTCTATCGTCAACATCTAAAATATATACAACACATACACCTATTGGTTACTCCATGTCCTAACCCCCACCTTTCGTTTATTTCTAAATCCTAACCCAAGCAAATGTTTATTCTCATGTAGTAACGTTGACTCAACCTATTGCATTTTCCGTCCACAAAGTTAACGGTCGTTTAGTCGATAACATGAAAAGTTGATAGGCCAGAGTTATGATTTGAGAATAAAACGAAAGGTCTATGTTATGGCATCAAGTTTTCGCATTCCATGTTAGGAAAGTTTTAGAGCACGTGCCAAGCATGTGATTGGTATTTCACGGAGTTAGTCACACTTAATAGATTTTGCTACATTTTGAGATTTAATTGGTGAAACCTATTTCTATGTAATAATTGTCATACGTCTGGGTTATGATTTGGTAATTTACCATAATTTAGTGAGGTGACCTACAATTGTTCCTAGATATTTTGCATGGTTCTCAATATTTTACGAATGAACCCTACACTTAAAAGAGAACTTGAATTTCTATACAAGAGACCATTTACCATTCAAGTTAATTTAGAAGTAGAGCGGCTAAGTAAATAATTTTTCTCATAATGAAAATACATTTTATGAAAATACACCTGACGAAAAAGAGTTATACACCATCTTTGTTCTTACATTTAACTACCTCGTGTACTTCGGTGCGTTATGATCCACTAAGCCAGGAATGACCGAAACTGTGGAGATTGTGTTTGTGTTCCTACTAACGATGTGATCTCCAAAATTAAGAGATTCAAATTAAAGGGATAAAAAAGGTGATTTGCGTGAGGTTTAATGGTATAAATAAAGATGAGACATGTTTATTTTCACGACGGATCTCATACCCGAATGTTTCAGAATTTGAACTGTAATCAATACATTAATAACACAAGCCAACTACTGGATTTGCCTATATCAATGGAAACCATTATAATTCTTCTTGATGCATCGAACATTGAATTTGATGTTATCCGAAATCTTATCTTAATATCCTTTGACGAAAAACCCTAAAACTTATTGATAAGAACGTGTCTCATACGATTTTTTGAGGTCTCATTCCTCACATTTAAGCTTACCTCAATCCTACAAGGAACATTTTTGCCTTAGTTTAGTTTATTTCGTTTTTTTATCCCTTGTCCATGTTTGAGTTTTTAAAGTTGTGAATGCCTGAGACTAAAAGAATACATGGATGGAGGCATGTGGATTTTAGGGAGCAAGGATACGATAGGATTAGAGTTTGGAGCATGAGGCGACTATTTCATCATGAAGGCAGATTTATGTACAGTTTTGACATCGTTGACTAAAATTTCCAAGTCGGCGACCCTAGCCTTGAAGACGTCGAAGGGTCTCTCTACATTCCATAGGAAATATCTTAGAGTTTCCAGGTGTGTGATATGCTCATTTCATTGACCTAAGTACAAAAACCCGATGTTGTCGATTTAACATCGACACTAACCTCAATCCATAGT
Source organism: Erodium maritimum (assembly GCA_963921825.1). Taxonomy (NCBI): domain Eukaryota; kingdom Viridiplantae; phylum Streptophyta; class Magnoliopsida; order Geraniales; family Geraniaceae; genus Erodium; species Erodium maritimum. The sequence goes on from OY997590.1 coordinate 74,445,179, forward strand.
GTCTAACATCAAGGTTTTCTTACATATCAGGGAAACGTTGATAAGGGTGCTTTTGTTCCGGATTCTTCCAGCTCGCAGAAGACTTTGAGGTTTAGTTCGAAGAACGGGATTAAATCTCTACAGGGCCTTTTTCGTGGTCAGAGAGGGAGAAATTCCAAAAAGGCCTCCAGTGGTGTTTCTACTCAAGTGAAACCAAAATAACGATCTCCTAGTAGACTTCGGGAGTCCAAAAGTGGTACTTGGGAGCTTTTCAAATAGGTGGGACAGAAAGCTTTGGCCTTGAGTAAAGATATAACCAAGTAGATTAATAACTTCAATGTTAAGATTAATGGTAGCTTAGACCTAGGAAGTGATACTGATTTGGAGGATGACATTTGTGGTGAGGATGAGCCACCCCCAGTTCCTCTGATTCATGCCTAGAGTTGGTTTGGATCCTGGTTCGAAGTTAGTTCATGCGTTTTGATCTCCCCTTTTATCTTTCCAACACTTTTTCGTCTCATTTTTTAGGTTTTCTCCCAGGTTTATGTTTTTTTGGGGTTTTTGTCTTTTTTTTTGTTTCTATAGGCCTCGGGCCTCATGTAAATATTTGTGGTTGACGAAAAGGAGAAGAAAAAAAGAAGAAACAAGAAGAGCCAAGAAAGGCTAACAATACAAAACATCCTGAAACATTTTGATAGTGTCCTTATTGTCGCATAAAAAGGTGAAACCCATCGATTTACAGAGGGCCCAAGCACGTTTGGCCTCAGACTTCTTCCGAAGAGAACGAGAGGGGCTAAATTCTTTGAGAGCCCGAGTAAGCTTCTGACGACCGTTTCTAATCCTTTTGTTCTTCCGTTTGGGACGGGAGAGGTTTGGAACCGGGGCAATAAAAGGGGAGATAATGTCGACAATGAAGGATGAGAAAATCTGAAGTTCGTGAATAGAGGTCGGACACACGGGAGCTATAGCAGGGCCCAAAGATGGCCCAGAGATGGCCTGATCCGAGAAGGCCTGTCTAGAGTTGGCCAGTCCAGAGAAGTGCTTTAGGATGAGCTCAGTAACAAGCACCAGAGATGGCTTGTCCAGCCCAAGAGGAGGCAGGTCCAGCACTGGAGAAGGCCGGCCCATTGGCACAGCCCCAAGGGACAACGTCGAACTCGAGGGGTCGCGCAATAAACCAAAGGTCAAGTTTCGAGAGGCATTGGGACTTACTACCTGGGGAACAAAAGAGACGACTATTTCGGGGCACTCAGATGGAAAAGTCGAGGAGACGCACCAAACACCAGGTTCCAATAACGGGGGCCGGCCACGGTGAGGCGGGGAGACAACTGCAAAAGGGACGTCGCTTGTCTCAAAACTGGCCACTCCGATCTCGAAGGTCGGAGAGCAAGTCTTGAATCTTGGAGTTAAGAAGGAGGTTTTCTTTCTTGTGTTTCTCAACCCAAGCCCTTAATTTATTTTTACTACCCTTCTCAATCTTCTTCTGTAGTACTCTTATACCCATTTTTGGTTTCAACTCCATGGCTATGGTTAATGAACCATGACCTTGAGTGTTTGGACTTGTAAGATGTTTTATTGACATTGTTATCGAGTAATGATATTGAGTAGTATAATTTTGAGTATTTAATAATCTCTACATTCCATTGGTGTGTTTTAAAGTTATAAGTTCAATTGATATAATTGAGTTCAAACTTGGAATTTATCTTGTGTTGATCTTGCAATTGAGAGTTGTTAAATGTAATCAAGAATAAGAGCAAGGTTCTGGGTGAGACTATAATTCAAATTCGATATGGTAACACGTCTTATTGTATGTGGATGGTGCTCCTAAAGAATGACTGAAGCTTGGTGGTCAATGTGAAAGAAGGAAAAAGAGATTATTGAAGGTGTTTGGACGAGAAAGAGAGCATAACAACGCTTTCCAATGAGCATTGAAGATGCTAGAGTGGGTGGCCTAGGCCGCCCTCTCAGTTGAGCTAACGACATTAAACAAATATGTTAGTTTGGAGGCACCCCAACTATGAAATAGAGATCAAGAGCGGTTTAGTAATATGATTTTACGCTTAGGCGATGAGCTTTCCATCTATCCATGCATCGAAGGACCACATATTTAGATAAAACCAAAACAACGATTCTTCGGGTGCATTATTTATTTCCCTTCATGCTTTATATTGTTTTTTTCCGCTGTATATGTCCTACATATTTTCTGGTGGGTGCTAAGAACCCGACTTGATGTGTTGTTAGTTGATGTACATATGATTTTTTTTAATTTGTTGGATTTCTAGTTATAAGTACGGGTTTATTCAGTAGGTTATGTACGTCAGGTGTATGTATATAAATATGTTTATATGTGTTAGAGTCGCACTAGGGACAATGCTTTTGGTATTATAATGGGTTGGTATTCCTTACATTTTTGTTTTCATCCTATGATGCATTTAAAAAAATTACAAAAATAATCAAAAAAATATTTTCTCGGTGATTTGTTAAGTCGTTAGTGTAGGATCTTAAGACTTCCATGATTGAACTATTATGTATGCCCATCTTTTTTCATAATTCAAACTAATACATGAGTATTAAATGAATCAACTAATGCATTAAGAATGACTCCTTTAAGAATGCTTCTTTGGCCTTCGATCGTAGAGTCCCGAAGGATGAAAACATCGAGGTTAGTGAGGTTGTGGTCTACCCTGATCCGACTACAGAAGAAGCTCTTATTCCGGTTTCGGTGTCTAACCGGTTTATCTGTTTGAATTCGAGTAGGAAGTAGTTGATTGTTTTTCGTTTGTTTTCCTGCTTGGGTTTTTTTGTTGCTCTTTGTAGCTGTTTTGGTATGGGGAAACAGTTCTTTTTATGGATCGTTTTCCGGCTTTGTTTTACTTTCTTGTAAAATATTTTCTTAATAAAATTTTATCTTATAAAAAAAAATGACTCCTTTACTTGCTCTTTGAGTATTCACTAGAATTAGTTATCGGTTCCTCTCATTCCTATGCATTGTAAGTTGAGTCCAAAACGGAATTGAATAAGGAATATGGTTAGTTTGAAAAATCATATTTAGCTATCGATGGACCGTATGAGCCAAATAATTTCCTTTTGTATGTATTATTTCTTTGTTGCATTTTTAGCCTTAGCCCTGAATTTTGAACTCAAACATTACAATCATATTTTGCCTTCATTCATTTTGTATATCTTTGTTATTATTTGAACACATACTTCTAGGCTTAGGTCTTTCATCAAGTAGGGTTATTCTTTCAGAATGAGATAGAAAAAATGTATACTGGTGTGTCATATGATTGTATTGAGTTTTGATTTGTAACCTTAATTCGAAAGGCAAGAAAGGGAAAATTAAAAAATTAATTACCGAGTGTAAAAGGAAAAAGTGTACGGTAAGCCAGAAAATGAGAATAGGTTGAAAAGATACATCATAAGTTGATAATAGCTTGAGTAAAGGGGAAAATGGTTGATTGAAGCACTTTTTTCAAGGAATAAAGGGTGCTAGAGAAAGTACGAGGAGGTTGGTTGGACATGAGTGATACACTTTTGGACATGAGTTGAAGCACTTTTAAAGATATATGTTATAAGTTTTTTTTTCAAAATCCTTTCCATACCTCTTGTCTAGCCTTATATTATAAGCTTAATTAAAGTCATTGTTTTATTCTTCATTGCCATAATTTCTTACTATTAGTGGAGATGGGACTATCATGATAGCATGTGAAGCTCTTAACTCCATGTATAATGAAAAGAGGAAACACATTATTACAGTGAATGAGGGAGAATAATTTAAATAAAAGAGATAATTTTGAATGCGAGCAGCGTCATGTTTAGCTATGTTCAGATGTTAATGTATATTCTTGAGTTGTATAAAAATTTGAAGTGTATGAAAATTTTGAGAAAACTCTTCTGATTAATGTATGCTCTCGCTTGAAAATCCACAATTTTCGTAGCTCTTTGCATAATCATGTAATAGTCATATGTTACATTAGTAATTTATGAGTATGTCTGCATCCCCACTTTTTAAAAATAAAGGGTGCTCAAACTTCTTCTATCGAGCTGAATCTCAAAGTTTTAATCAATTCTATCTTAGTTAGATTTCATTTAATTTTTTATTTTTTGGGGGGCAAGAAAATTATAATTGTGGGGTGTTGATGTTGGCCATCTTAGACCTAAAGTGCCAAGATTTATCGAGTTTACATAGGGCCTTAGCTCCGTTATTTTCCATTTCTATTTTATGGATATTTTGGTTATCTTCGTGAATTGCATGACTTGGAGTGAAATAAGGAGTTTTAAAGCTAAAATGGAGAAAAGATCGGTTGAAGGAGTCTTGGTGTTTGATTAATCTTCCGAAGGGAATAAATATCTCATACAAGCTCCCGTTTTGGCCCGTAAGGGAATTCACATATCTACATTCTAATATGGGCATGTTCTAGGTATGGGTCATGCCTCAATCCGTAATGGACCCAAGAACGTCCGCTTTTATCGAACCAAGAACGGATCCTTACCCCAGATCGTCCAGGTCCCAGGCACGGTTTGTGACTCAATCCGACCAAGTTATCTTCTCTTTTACAGACACTATACGATTTCAACTAGAGTCATCACCTGCTCGTGTTATTGATAGAGCGTAGCGCTAAGGACTTGTACAAAGACTGGAGGCACGAGTGCAATATGTGGTGGAAGATATATGTCGAGATGTAGTTGGTCAAAGGAAACTTGAGTATTAAGATGAAATCCCTGAAGAGTTCCTAAGTCATCCCGAGTGTTATAATATAACTATAATTGGGCCTTAAACTATAAGCTTGAGCTTTTAGTTGAGTTGGTCCTCTAATATGGTATCAGAGTTTGGCACCTCACGGACCCGGGTTCAAACCTCATTCTCTACAAAAATTATATCTCTTCTCTATTTATCAAATTTTCCCAAAATGGGCCAGCCCTTATCATTCTTCTCAATGGGCTCATCTCCTCTTCTAAATAATTCACCTCCAAACCCGTAAACGGGCTTGTCCGTGAGGACGCGTGTTAGAATATAACTATAATTTGGCCTTCAACTATCAGCTTGAGCTTTTAGTTGAGTTGGTTCTCTAATACCGAGCAATGGTAGTGGCTTTGCAACAACCAGAATTATAATGAACATAAGGTTACCATATAATTAGAAGATAACAAATATGTTGGTTCATTGTGTTACAAATGACTTCAAATATGTTTGCAAATGGTATGAAAGGCCAAGAAGGCTTCAAAGTCTTGGTCACACAATAACTACAAACACCGTGTGGGAAGAATATCGATGGACACCATAATTAACTATATTAAATCATGTAACACAACCAAGTCCAACACTTAGCGTTTTAGCGTTGCAATGAAGGAAATCCTACCAAACGATTGATCGACTCCTTGTTTGGTGGCCTAAAAGAAAGAGTTCAGGATGGAGTCGAGAATAAGTTAAAGCTCATAATTGTAAGGGGTGATACCTCTTCCTCCACAATGTCCTTAGAATTTTCTAAGAAAGAGAAGGAGCTCAGTCGTCTTGTGGAGGAGCAGCAGGAACTGCTGGTTCATAAGAGGTGGGCGTGGGACGACTTGGAAGCCCAACTCGCCCAAGAAAAGGAACGAGGCGACATGGTAGTCAACTCATATATGTAACTTAATTCATGCATTGTGTCAGGAAGGGTCCACCACCTTGTAGTACTAGCGATTAGGTTTCAGTATTTCTTAGTTTGTGTGATGGACACACTGTATTTGAAAATTACTTTCGGATAATATTTATTTTTGTTGCATGTTTTATTAAAATTTACGATTAATATCTTTCTTTATTTTTTGTTGTTCTAAGGTTAGACTCCTATTAGATGTATCATTTTACAAGTAATACGAGTTTGGGTGCACGATTTTCATATTCTTTTTTTCTATTTTGATACTCAACATAGCCGACAAAATTCTTACAGCCCTTGGTAATGGAGGTAAAGATATTCATCACCGATGGTTTTAAAACTGTCGCTATAGAATAAATTTGTCGATAAAATAAGAACGCTGGTAATGAATAACTATGACAACGACCTAAATGACATTGGTGGTGAATAAATTTGTCGATGGTTTATGTTTAGTCGGCAAAGATATTTATCACAGGCGGAATAAAGGAAGTTAGTGTTGGGTCTCGAGGTCGTGAACATAAAAGACAAAAAAATGCAGCGGAAATTAACCAAGAAACCCTCAAGATGAAGCTACCAAATATGGAAAAACAAGACAGAAAATTAAGCAAGAGTTTGAGTATATAACCTTCTACTTTCAATGGAATTTGAAGAGAATAACACAAAACTTTGAATGACTTGTGCCCCTTGGACGCCTACGTATCCTTAATGGAATCAAAGTCAACGTAGTTCTTGAGTTTGTAGAGTAAAGAACATGCAACAATGGAGCTTGCTTTCTCTTGGGTTTGTTCGACCAAGGTGGGAGAGAACATGAAATTGTTGTGTGAAATTTACGAAGTCCTTGCATGTATTTGAAATGTCAACACTCTTGTATGTTGAGATAAGTGGGATGTGTCAACTCACTTAATCCCCATCAAGAGCCATGTGTCCATGCAAAAAAGCAAGGTCCACTTTAGCATCTTCAATGCTCATTGGAAAGTGTTGTTATGCTCTCTTTCTCGTCCAAACACCTTCAATAATCTCTTTTGCCTTCTTCCACATTGACCACCAAGCTTCAGTCATTCTTTAGGAGCACCATCCACATACAACAAGACGTGTTACCATATCAAATATGAATTATAGTCTCACCCAGAACCTTGCTCTTATTCTTTTTTTTTGATAAATGATGAATTTATTAATCTTTTTACCCCAAGGTGGGGAAAAGAGAGGGGACCGCTAAAAAGCTATACCATAAAACCTTCAAAAGAAACTCTATCACAAAGTGATGGGAGAATCTTTCTAAAACACGAACAACAAAAAAGAAGAAAAGGGACAACGTCCTAATACAAACTAATCGATAGAAGGAGGAGCGGCTTCTATTTAAAACCTTGCTTTTATTCTTGATTACATTTAACAACTCTCAATTGCAAGATCAACACAAGATAAATTCCAAATTTGAACTCAGTTATATCAATTGACCATATAACTTTCAAACACACCAATGGAATGTAGAGAATATTAAATACTCAAAATTATACTACTCAATATCATTACTCGATAACAATGTCAATAAAACATCTTACAAGTCCAAACACTCAAGGTCATGGTTCATTAACCATAGCCATGGTTGAAACCAAAAATGGGTATAAGAGTACCACAGAAGAAGATTGAGAAGGGTAGTAAAACTAAATTAGGGGCTTGGGTTGAGAAACACAAGAAAGAAAACCTCCTTCTTAACTCCAAGCTTCAAGACTTGCTCTCCGACCTTCGAGATCGGAGTGGCCAGTTTTGAGACAAGTGACGTCCCCTGTTGTAGCTGTCTCCCCGCCTCACCGTGACCGGCCCCGTCATTGGAACCTGGTGTGGGGTGCGTCTCCTCGACGTCTCCATCTGAGTGCCCCGAAATAGTCGTCTCTTTGGTTCCTCAGGAAGTGCGTCCCAATCCTTCTCGAAACTTGACCTTTGGTTTATTGCGCGACCCCTCGAGTTCGACGTTGTCCCTTGGGGTTGTGCCAATGGGCCGGCCTTCTCCAGTGCTGGACCTGCCTCCTCTTGGGCTGGACAAGCCATCTCTAGGCCTTGTTACTGAGCTCATCCTAAAGCACTTCTCTTGACTGGCCAACTCTAGACAAGCCTTCTCGGATCAGGCCATCTTTGGGCCCTGCTATAGCTCCCGTGTCTCCGACCTCTGTTCACAAACTTCATATTTTCTCTTCCTTCATTGCCGACATTATCTCCCCTTCTATTGCCCCGGTTCCAAACCTCTCCTGTCCCAAACGGAAGAACAAAAGGATTAGAAACGATCGTCAGAAGCTTATTCGGGCTCTCAAAGATGTTAGCCCCTCTCGTTCTCTTCGGAAGAAGTCTGAGGCCAAGCGTGCTTGGACCCTCAGTAAATCGATGGCTTTCACCTTTTTATGCGGCAATAAGGACACCATCAAAAGGTTTCAAGATGTTTTGTATTGTTAGCCTTTCTTGGCTCTTCTTGTTTCGTCTTTAAAAAAATCTAATTTTTGAAAATAAAAACTGATTTTTTAAAATAAAAAACAAATTTTATAAAACAATGGCATGCTTTTGAAAATTAAACTGTTTGTGAGAGGTATTATGGATTTTTTAAGTGTTTCCATCCAAAAATGGATGAAAATTAACGGTGGGTATGAAAGTGCAAAAAAATGCGTTTTAGGGCAGTGAGGTGCCACAAAAAATAATTAGAGTAGTGAATAGAGACTGAGACGTGTTACAACGCCTTTGGAGATGAAGCGAGGAACCATAGATACCTTTAAAAGGTCAAGTGAAAGAAATTAGTCGTGCATATGCATGTTATTTGGACTTTATAATAAGGGATATATTCATATTTTGTATATTATAATTCGAGTTTGAGTGTCGGACTCCATATTAAGATTTTTTTTTGTCTAGATACTGATATTTATGAAGTTCTTTTTCTGCATGCGTTTTTTTATAGCGAAAGTTGAATTTTATTAAAAAATTATATCAGAACATTGATTTGCGCCATGGAACATGGTCTCAGGCCACTAAGGTCAGACAAAAAGAGCAATGGCTCACTGAACCTTTTTTCACTAGAACCGTCACAAACGGTATTTAAAAGCCATATAGGCAAGAACAAAATACGAAAAGGGGGAAGGGGGTACCGGAAATCCAGAAGGATCTCAACAGTGGTGATGGTGGGAGGCAAAGGATCTTCATGGGACCCCTCCTATGGCCAGTCCCCGATGCTCATCCAGCCTCTCATTCCTCTTGGCGGGGCTGCTTCCCCGCCCTGACCTGCTCCTCTCGAGGTGCTCCAGCTGTTGACCTTTTGAGCACTCCAGTGCCCTCTCCAGGTACTCTTGTGGGTGCCAGAGCGTCAGTCCCCTATCTTCCCGATCCACGCGTGCTTCACCACCTAACTCACCAAAGAGCGAAGGTGGGCCCCCCAAAACCGAGCTAGCATGGGACTGACCGGTTTCAAATCGGGTATTACCTCGAGTCCCCAGACCAGGAGGCACGGCCTGTGGAAGCCTGGGGGGGCTATCTAGAGCCAATGTCCCCTTAGGAGCGACGCCCTTGGGAGTAGGCGACCGGTCAAGCTTTCCAAATATGTCGCATAGGCCTTGACCTTCTTATCCTCTGGTACTCCAGTACGGAGGAACCAAACTGCGGGGGGCCTTTGACTGACTACGTGCACTCCTTCAAATCATGGCCGAGTCGGCCATAGTTGTAGCAGAAGCTCGGAAGCTTAAAGTAGGTTAGTTCAACGTGAATTGGCCTAGGGAACCCCTTGAACCGAAGGACCACTCCCCTTCGGAGTGGCCTCTCGAGGAGGTTCCAGAACCGAACTTTGACAGTTCCGCCCCAACCCATGCAACATTGGTCACATGGGACATCCACACACGCTCCCAGAGCGTCCCCGTTGGAGGTACCCGTTTCCCACGTCCTTACCAGAGGTGGTAGACCCCTGGCGTGCGGCCACAATTGCACTCGGTCAAGAACAAGCATCTCCCGAGCACACGGATCCAGATCACCGAGCAGTAGGGCCCGACCGTCAAATCATCGGGGCTCATTGCCTCGAACCCACACGCTACCCTCAAAGGAACGAAAGTAAAAAATAAAGAGCCCAGGCCCTAGGTACTTGATCATGAGACCCTCAGCAGCCTTCCCCCACACGTTCTTAATGATACGCATGAGAGTGTCCTTCTGAGGGGTCTTTAGAGACCATAGTTTCCCCATCATCCCCCATTGCTGGCAGACAATGACTATCGACGTTTCCCGAGAAGATGGGGCCATCACTTCGACCTTCGTGTCCTCTTCCAAAGAACAGGACGATAAGCCGTCCTGAAGACCCTTAAGATCCGAGACCAACTTCGGCGAGGGCGGAGCGAATTCCTCCTTAGCCAAGTGTAGTGATTGATCTCGCATCATCCCTCTCGGAGTTGTAAGGTACACCGGGATGAATGAGATATTGTCCTGGATGGAGAGGCACCGGCCTAACCCTAGAGCCACCACTGCCGTTCTAGGAAGCCCCCCCATCAGAACCTTCCCCTTGGCCGGAACTCGTTGTAGCGGCGGTGCACTACTAGCGCTAGGGTTTGACGTAGTCGCGGCTCTAATCCATGCACCCGTAGTGGGAGGAATTAGGGCATGCTCGTGACGCGAGGGTGAAGGAACCCTAGATGCCTTACCGCGATAGCGAGGACCTGACGGCGGCGTAATCCTAGAAACCGCACCACCCTGGTAGGGGAGAGCCAGAGCAAGGTCATGACTCACTTGTAGGGCCGACGAGCTAGGGTTTGGGGGTGGGTTAAAAGGCCATTACTTGCAGGGGAAGTAACTTTGGGACGGCATTTGGCGGCGGGCCTCCCACGTCTCGGCTTGCCTATCGGGGTCGGGGAGGCTGGTCCCTAGGATAATGAGACCCCGTCCGAGACTTCTCCCAGAGGAGGGAGAGTCGGAGGCGGCAACACAGGCGGAGACACAGAGGGAGCCAAAGGCTTGGGTTTTCTCCGACGACGGCTTGTATCCCCAGCACCGTGGGCGGTCTGCAGGGGACAAGGGAATGCAAGGAGAGCATCACCAGCAGCAGCTACGACAGCACCCACGGTTGGAATCACCGCAGGAGACATGTCGGCAGCGACGAGAGCAAAGGAGAAGAGCACCATAGTTTCGCACTAAGACTAGGAGAGAATCTCAAAGTTGAGAGAGTTTTTTGTTTAGGATCTCTATGTAAATAATAATAATACTATGACGCTTTCTGGATGTGTTTTATTTTATGACATTGGAAAAAACTGCCAGTGTTTTTTATTGTTTATCCAGGCGGAAAATTGGATTTCCAAAAGCCAAACAATAATCTAAACTAACGGATGCTCACCCCTAACATCAATCATCAGACTGAAATGTCTTGTTTTGGTTCGGTATTGAGGTGAAGTCTAATTTACCGTTTCGTATAGCAAACATTTATGCCCCTATTTTTTTTTATCAGCAAGACTGGAATATATTAAGACCTCTTTAGAGGTTAAAGAGGAATACAATTTTTGTCGATCAACTAAAGATCAGACACCAAAAACCAAACCAAAAGGATATGAAGATCTGTGAGGAGATGTGAATACAAAGGGGAATGAAAATGAAACCCCACAGAGTAAGATTAGTGCAAGTAAATATAGCTGAAGAGTAGCTTATGCTGAGTTGAATTCCAATTAGAGATACAGGACATGAGCAGCCCAAGTGTTGATCCCTTTGATGGATGGAGAGTAGCTTTGTAGTTATGCAGACTCAACCTGATAACTGAAGATTGAGCCATAATGTAGCCAATAAAGTGGGAATGCTGAAGTGTTTCATGGTAGATGTCTGAAATGCTTCCGAACTTTGAATGAGGTGTCTTGGACTTCATTTCCCGGTTCAGTTCTGGAGAATATGTTTGATTCAGAGACATCCAAGGCTGAATTGAAATGGAAGGATATCAGCAGGAGGCTCCATTGGAAGCAGATCCAAAAGAGTACACAAGATGAAGCTATAAGAAGAAACTGCAGCAAACACAAAACAACCAGCCAGGGGCAAAAAGAACCACTCAAACTAAGAAAAAAGACTACCCACGCACAAGGAGACCTAATGTGGAGCTAACCACACACACAGAGAGAAGAACCCAGCAGAGGAGAATGACCTCACCACTCACCACACTCACCACCACCACCCAAAACCCAGCCCAGAACCCCCACCCCAAACAAAATAGGAGGACCAAACCATTACAAGGGAGCAGGAACAGGAGGGAGCAATTTCCAATCAAGACAAGCTTTGGGATAGAGTTTCCAATTGCTGAAAGAGAAGTACTTTTTTGCTTTGTGGAAGGAGGACCATTCCCAAGTATAGGATTGCTGTATAATTTTATGGAAGATCTCATCAGCTGAAGAAAATTCACCTCTGAAAACTTTAGCATTTCTAGCTAACCATAATTGCCATAAAGTGAGTTGGAAAATCTGGATCCAGTTTTGCTTATATTTCCTCTTGTGGAGTGAAGGCCAAGAAATCAAGAACTCTTTAACAGAGCTTGAGATAACCACTACAACTCCCCACCAAGCAGTTATCAGACACCATACCTGCCAGGCTCTAGCACAATTCCGTTTGTTTAAAGTCATGAGAATGTGCTGGGATATGATATAAGTCATGATATATGTAATGGTTTGTTCTCTTGAAGGTGCTTATTATTAGCCCATTTTCAATTCCCTTGTTTTAAAGGGGGTGGACTTAAAAAAAGAAGATAAATCCTCCGACAAAGCTGAGATTGAATGTATAGTCTCCTTCGCATCGCATTGGGTAGGATCTTCATGGCCAATAACCGATCACAATAAGGTCAGATCATCCCCAACGTAAGCTTGAATGTGTGTGACGAACCAAATAGATCCCCTACCGAAGCTCGATCCTTTCTCGCCAAACGATACGTATTGCGAACAAAATACCAACTGAAAGAGTCTGGTTCCTAATATCCACCATCATCACCGTGTGAATGTATATAGAGGCGTATAAAAAAAATAACGCCACATCAAGTTAGCAAGTTTTATATTTTAATTATGGATTATAATCCCACATATTCATCAACTAATTTTTTTTCTTCTAAAAAGCAAGTGATATTATTTGATATGTGTAATAATTGTCTAACCTCACATGGTAATCTAACTGTTTGTTACGTCTAAAACGTTACCTTCTGAAGATTTTTTGTTTTTTTTTACTAAAAAGATACAATTTCATCAAATTAGATTTCAACTACAAGGGAGTGCAACAAAAATAATTTCTCTCGTTTTGGGAGTCTACCATAACGCTAGTCTGTCCTCGCCGCTATGAAGCTTCCTTCTACCGTTGTCGTTGTTGCGCCGCCTGGAGTTGTCGGCTTTGCCGTCCCCGTGTTCGACTGTCCCATCCCATTGACCTCCTCGCAGACCACGCCGGGTGCGGGGTTCAAATACGGATGGAAGTGGATGACTATCCTACAACCATCGGTGCCTCTCCCTCCTCTTGTTCCCTTGGTGATTTCGTCGATTCCTTGTCCGATCACCATGACCGCTCCTCCCTCTATGTCGGTGCTACCGGCTCTCCCTACTCCGGGTGGTATGAAAACCCCACCACCATCCTATTCTCCCCTTCCATACGCCTCGGGCTTGCCTACTCTACTAGTGGCTTCAGGGGGTTCTCTAGGACCGACGGGGTCTTTTGGTCCGCAAGGGCTACCCTCTAATCCTCATGTGGCGGCTATCTATCGATAACGTGGGGAGAACCGACGTTGGTAACGGCAGCATTCAGAGTCTTTTTCTCTAAGCTACAGGTCTTCTCCCCATGGACCGAACCCTAACTCGCATCTCAGGGTTCACCACCGCCAGCACCATGCCCATCATCACCACGACCTGGCTCTGGTGCCTGAGAGGCCTGCTGTTGGAGCTAAGGACCCGCCCTATACCCTAGGCCATCATATCCTCCCTTGCCTGGACCAGGGTCCGTCGGACAGGGCCAGTCACGACCTTGCTCTGGCGTTTGGGCTCTCTGTCGGAAGGTCTAGGGTTCAGCACACGCTGATCCCGTTGAGGTCCCTGCCTCCTTGTTTGCCGATGGGGGTGGTGAGGGACGGAATGGAGTGCTCGGCATCTGTCAAGGTTCTGACGGTGAAGGCCTGGTATTAGGGATGGACTCGTGCCGGCTACGGGGTGCATGGGTGCATGGTGGAGACCTCGTCGCAATGGACACCAGGCGCTGGATGTGGAGACGGGCACGAGCATGGCTTCCCTCTGGCGGGACTACATCAGGAGCTGCTACATGCCTCGGTGGGTCGGTTCAAAGAATTGGCGGGTCCCCGTACCAGGCTGCGAGGGAGACGGTTGTGATGCCCGCAGTGGATACGATCAGGAGGCCAGCTAGGTCGGATCCCTCAGGACATTACCCGCACTATCGTCTCTCGGCATACCGGAAGGGCCTTCTACGGGTTGTCCCGGTGGGGGGACCTTGGCCCCGTAAACGCCGATGTCTACCAGAGGACCAAGATGGAGCAGGCATGGATCGGGGTGAAGAACTGGTGAACACTGCACCGCGGGCGCTGACATTGAAACCGTTACCTACTCCTAGATTATCTCACCAAGGGGAAGTCGGCACAACACTAGACCCGATACCTAACGTGGGTCTCCACATACCTAGTTGGGATACTAACCCACTGTCAATACAAGGCCACCCCCTCCCGTGTTCTTTTGTACATGGGAAGATCAGGGGGTCGGGATTTGGTCAGCTTGCTGCCTGGACTGCTACCCTCTACCCCTTAGCATGGTGGGGTTGGAGGTGGGGGATACGCTCAGCCAGCCGAGCGAGGTGCGGCAGTTCCAGCTCATGAGGAAACAATTGCTGGGAGCCTGAAGATGGTGGCACATGGCGCTGAGTGGGACAACTCATCAATAGCGGGGAAGAAACCCCGCCGGAAGGAATGAGGCATCGTCGGAGCATCGGGGACTGGCCCTGGGAGGGGTCCCCAGACGATGCTTTGCCTCCCACCATCACCATTACCGTCGAGGTCCCTCCGGATCTCCGGTACCCCGTTCCCCCAACCCATATTCTGTCATCGCCCATAAGGCATCAATCCAAAACCGTCAAGGACGGTTCTACTGTGAAAAGAATAGCGAACATTCTAAAATGTTCTTGCCTTCTTCTTCGTGGTCAGCGAGTCTCTGATTCACTCTATTGTCTTTAAACGATTTGATTAATGAAATCTGCACCTTTCGCTCAAGAAAACTACAACTGAGTGCATCAGGAGTAAATACCTGACCACGAAATATAATAGAGTTATTATATTATATAGAGTACCAAAATGTGTCTTTACAAAAAAAACTCTGAGACAGATGATCTGGTACAACCGGTGTTGGAAAAGCCATAAAGGCGAACTGAAAATAAAACTAAACTATGACAAAACCCATGATTGTTGCTCAAGGTGTAGCCTTCATGCTCCATTCGTTGTGTTAAACCGAATCTACGATCATTGATTTCAAGACGAGGCGGAGCTCTTTCCAGGGACCCCTCCCAAGGCCAGTCCCAAGAGCACTGGATTCCTTTCATTTCTCCTGACGGGGTTGCTTCCCCACCCTAGCTTGATATTCCCTGGACTCCCCAGGAGAAGCCCTATTCAGTCCTCTAAGATCTGTGCCCTTTCTATCTATGTGCCCAAGCTGGATACTTGGGTTCGAGGGGCTTCCAAAGGTGTGGTTGATCACCAAGTTCTTCCCATCGGGATCGGATACCCGGGCTTCTGTATTCTTAGGTATAGTTCTGGAGGATACAGTTGGGTTCCTTTCGTCATGCAAGTTTCCCTTAGGTACAGTCCTGAGGGATACATCCTTCTCCCAGTCGGTTGCATAGGCTTTTACCTGAAGGTGCTTCTGATACTCAAGCATAGAAGAACCAAATCGTGGTGGGAGCCTTACCTCACAATTGCAGTCCTTAAGTAGGTTCCCTATCAACCCACATTTGTAGATGAATATCGGTAATTTTGTGTAGGTCATATATATGCATACCGAGTCCAGAAATTATGTGAAGCGTAGGAGGAGTTGACGACGTAGTGGGCGATCTATGAGGTGCCAGAAGCACACCTTTACCGTTCAGCCCCAACAATGGAAACACTTGTCACACAGAACCATGACATAGAATCCCAGGGCCAAACCAATGGTTTCCCCCATATCTTTGGTTTTGACTGCTGGGGGGAGGCCATGGGCGTGGGCCCAAAGTTGGAGTCGATCCAGAGCAGGCGGTTCCCATGCCATCGGGTCTAGATCACAGAGGAGGAGCGCCCATCCGTCAAAACACCAAGGTTCATTACCTCGAACCTAATCTCGAGCTTCTGGCATCCCGAAGTAGAATCCGAAGACACCGGGTCCTACTTCTTTGATCAAGAGACCATCTACAGCTTTCCCCCATGCCTTTGTTATTATCTAAAGTAGAGTCCCCTTCCGGGGTGGTTTTGTAGCCCAGAGTTTGCCCAGCATAGAAAAGCTCTAGTAGGATCAGACCGAAGGACTCAACGGAGTATATGGTACGAGCACCTCCAGTTCCTCTTCGTCGTCCAGAGAACAGGCCGAGAGTCCATCCTTCAGCGCACTCAACCCGGGATCATACTCAGATTGAGGGGCTGTCTCCTTCAGAGTCGGTTCAGCAGCGTAAAGTGGAGGTTTCCGGGGGTGTCGCATCATGCCCGACGGTGTAGTGAGGCAGGTTCGGATGACCGAGATCCTAGATGCATTGGGGAGGTCGGGCTTCCCGAGTAGAACGAGCACCTCTTCCCTTCCTTCAGCGGTCATCGGAGCTTTACCCCGTTGGGGGTCCCGATAGAACGGGGACGAGGGTTCAGGGGTCCCATTCTCTATCTAGGCCGGAGGGGGCTGGAAAGGACCATCCGAGATGGGCTTGGAAGACCCATCCGAGAAGGACTGAGGAGGTCCACCAGGATTGGACTGGAGAGCCCACCCGAGATGGGCTGGGGAGCCCACCAGAGTTGGGCTGTGGAGGCCCACCAGGATTGGGCTATAGAGGTCTCTTAGTAAACCTTATGGGGTTTTTCTTGGTGGACAAACCACGAGGGAGAGCGCCGAGTGTGGAATCGACGACAGTGGTGACATCACTGAGGGCAGCACTTTCACCCAAGAAATGGCCAGCGATGACCGCCCCACTGAAGCTGACGGGTTGGGGTGTTGGGTGTTGTCTGGTGGTGGGAGCGGGCGGTGTATCCCCCGCGTCGAAGATCTGATCGCCTGAGGGCACGACGGAGGGTAGAGCAATACGAGCAGGGACTTTGAGCTTGGCTAGGCGGCCACGGTGAGGTTTTATCACCGGGATCGACGTCCCGGCTGAGAACGCCACGGTGGCCAGTGACAATGGTTGGTCAGCCGACGGTAGTGGTGGGAGCGGTGGCAGCGGCGCAGGAGAAAATGAAAGAGATAGGGGCGGCGTAACAGGGTCCTGATTGGGTTTCTTGGGTTTTCGGGGTCGTCGACCTTTTAATGGGTATGTAATCTCGAGGATGGGCGTGGTGGCGGAACAAGTGACGAGGCATGCAGGGAAACAGACTTAGATAGGACAAGACCAACAAGGCTCGGCTTGTCAGTGGTGGGAGCAGGAGTAAGGGTAGATATCATCATAGATTAAGGCTAGGATTTCCTCGAGAGAGAAGCGTACCCGAAAGAGTTCCTACAATCTATAAGATCTCTAACTAAACATATCACTATTACTTTTTGTTTTTTTTATGAAGATGTGAAAGTGTCTAACATATAGGTAATATTAATCTATAAATCTATACTAAATAACAAATATAGATAATTACAAATGGTAAGGTAACACCGTATTAATAACATTCACCTTTCACTTATAGAGTCCAGCCTAATACTTTATCTAATTTTAGTTATAACTAATACGAGTTTTCATCGCTCTTTTAAAAACGAACATGAGCTTTCATCACATGCTCCCAAGGTCATCCATATAGGATATTTAAATGTCTTGGAATGAAGTGTTGTCTGTTAGAGGATCAACTCAACTAAAAGCTTAAGCTGATAATTGAAGGCCCAATTATAATTATATATTCTAACACGCGTCCTCACGGACAAGCCCGTTTTACGGGTTTGGAGGTGAATTATTAGAAGAGGAGAAGAGCCCATTGAGAATAGTGATAAGGGCTGACCCATTTTGGGTAAATTTGATAAATTGAGAGAAATTGGAAATTTTTTGTAGAGAGTGGGGTTCGAACCCGGGTCCGTGAGGTGTCAGGCTCTGATACCATATTAGAGGACCAACTCAACTAAAAGCTTAAGCTGATAGTTGAAAGCCCAATTATAGTTATATATTCTAACATTGTCAATAGACAACTCCTATTATTCATTAAAGTGCTGTCTGAACAATTTGTTGTATTCTTGTCTAAAAATGGTATCTGAATACGGCCAATTCACGTAAAACCATAAGTTGGGTCCATCTTCAAGGTTTGGAATTGTATAATCCAATACCTATTAATCAACCTATTGAGTTTAAGTATTCATTATTAGATACATATCACCACGGTCATTCTTCTAGTTTCCCTTTTACATTCTTCTATTTAAAACAAGATATAAAAATGGTACTGAGGAACATATCACTGATAGTTCTTACAATTTAGCGTATGTACATTTCATAGAAAACATTATTGACTCAATTCTGAGACATTCTTCAATACGAAGAGAAGAACAATACACACATGCAAACCCTATAATATGCAACATACGACCTATTATGGTCCAAAAAATACAACATAGTTGAGTTGGCCCAATATGAGACACAAATGGACAGTTACATTCCAAATGTTTGGGAAAATTAACGCCACGTCATCATCCCATGAGCCCAGAATTGAAGGACACTCCAGTGGAGGGCAGCCATTGATTCCCCGATATCAACCCACTCACGGTGTAAGATTGGGCCTCGGTCGAACTCATGGACCCGTGGTAGCTGGGCCAGTTCACCCTCCCGGAGACTGCGGACCCAGGCCCAGAGTTCTTGTACTCGCCGTAAAACAGCGTCTTGAGAGCGAAACCGCCGGACCACGGCGACCAGCCGGCGGGGTGGATGCCGGCGTCGATGAAAGACTCCATGACGACCACCCTCGCGTACTGCTTCCAGGGGCGCCCGAGGTAGGTCCTGCGCCCGGCCTCCGCCGCCTCGATCCGGGAGCTGTGGATGGAGAATCCCGTGTTCTGGTTCGGGTCGGTGCGGCCCTGGGCGGTCACGAAGTTCAGGTGGTCGGAGGAGGCTGGCCTGCGCGCGTGGATGTAGCACGACTGGAACACGGCGGCGGCGTTGCCGAAGATGAAATCGACGGTGCCGTGGATGTCGCTTTCCCGGTAGAATTGACGCTTGGAGTGCGCGTAGAGCGAGTCCTGGTAGCCTTCGATCGAGCACCTGAAGATCACGGATCTGTCCGCCCCGACCCGGAGCGCCACCGCCTGGTGCTTGTCGGGTCCCGCGTTGTTCACTATCGTCAGGTCACGCGCTATGAACCCGTCCCCCATGCCCGCTGTACAAATCACCAATTAAATATTAACTAATAATTTTGTCAGGTCCATTTGATCCAAGGGACTTATCAGGTTTTCTTTTATTGGATCGATTAGTTGATGATTGTCGATCCCTTCTGATTATTCTCGAGGATGTTAAACTATAATATATTTCTAGGACAACGTACAAGGCAGTCTACTGGTTAGTTCGGAAGGTCTGTATTGTGTCTGTCAAATCGTGATTCGATTTTACTGTCTCGAATGCCCTAGAATGTATTCTTTTCAATTTCAATTTTTAAATACATCTTATCATTTCAAAAAAAATGTCAGAAAAAAAATAAAATTAACTAATAATTTCATACAATATCTGACCATAAATATTAAGTATTTTTATTATGCGGAAAAGACATGGGAAATTCTTACCAACGGTCGCTGTTTTGTAAGTTGAATATCCACCTTCGTTGCTCCTACTTCCAACAATTACACTTTTGCCCTTCCCGTCACCGACCAACATAACGTTTTTTCGCTTGGTGGGGATATCGATGTTCTCATGGTAAGTCCCAGCAGTGACGTGAATTACGGTTTTACCCCCACCGCCTCCTTCTCCCGCCAGTGACACCGCCATCTCAAGTGCCTCGCCGATGGTCTTGTGCGTCCCGCTTCCATCCTTAGCCACCACCAATCTCGCCCCTAACTCCTCCACCGGAGCTTCTAGAAGCCTCCGCTCCTCCGCCGACACCCAACCCGGAAAATCCCCTGACAACAATTTCCTTCCGGTTCTACCCTTGTTAGTTTTCACGAACAACGCCAGTGAATCGCTTATGGACCGACTCAAGTTCCGCGCCGCCTCATCCACCGCCATGCTTCTGTACCCCTTACCCTCCCCGAGGCTCTGTAGGCACGTTTCTTGGTTCGTGAGAGCGGCGCTTAGCCACGTGTGCACGTCGTCGTGATCACCCACTCCGTCCACGACTTTCTCGAGCTGGTCCAGGCTGTCGTCGAGCAGCTCGGCGCAGTCGCTGACGGCGCCGGCCGCCATGGTCTGGTCAGCCCTGCGGTGCGACACGGCAACGATGTCGTACGCGAGAGACCGAGCCATCTGGGCTTGGACCATGCTCGACTTGACCGATTGATGGAAGTCATGGACCTCTACATCTCTGGCTCTAGAGAATTTCGAGAAATGGGTCTGCGAGGACGCAGTTGCTAACGCTTGAGCTTCGAAAATGGTCAGGATCGTGACAAGTAGAGCGATTGAAACAAACATTTTGGTCGTGGCCATTATGATAATGTACATGGCTGTTTTGGGTACGTTAACTTTAGTGATAATAAATTTAGAGCTTGTGTGCGTCTATTTATAATAATATTTTAAGTGAATTTTTCTTCTAAATAATAATAAATATGTGAAAGAAAATAAAATAGTTAGGGAAAATAGATAGTGGTTGTCAATTTGTCATAATCACCACCGTTCGTTAACTAACAAACTTTGCATAGTACGTGATCTTGATGGAATTGCATGGATTACGTAAATAATGAAATTAATTATAAATTAAAGCAACCTTATCCTTTGTGTGGCACAATCAGTACGCGAGCATGTAATGAGTTGTTGAAGAAAAAAAAAATGAAGTTGCTATTTCAAATCACTATAGACTACACGAGAACTTCAATAATTTTGCATGACACGTACGTTTATTATGAGCGGAGGAGATTGGATCGATGATATTAATCCATCATCTATAGTTAGGTGTGTATAATATAATTTTAATTTCTGAAATTAATAATAAGGTGATCCAACAATGGTATATAAGGTGTTGAGATCCTGAATTGACTTGACCTGAATTATTTGGTTAGAATTTGTTTGGTCTCTTTTTGCATGATGATGAGTTACAACGCTTAACATGAATAGTGTAGAATAAAGGCTCTTAAAATTAAAGGTTTGGGACCCATGCTACGCATTTGGGCGGCTTAGTATTTTCTATTACTTGTCTGTGTGAGTCAAATACGCGATGTAGTTATAATAGCGTTGTCTTATGGTCACAACACGTCGTAAATAAATTGTTGCATCGTACAAGCTACTAAAACGACATACTAGCCTATGACTCTAAGGTTTGTACAAAATATTGTATCGTTTCGATGATTGTCAGTTGATTGATAAAAATAAAATTGATTATAGTATTTTTTTTTTTTTTGGGATACATCGAGTTTTTATGTTAGATCGTATAAATAAATGAATATAAAAACACAAAAAAAAAACAAATTAGAGAGATTTAATGATCAAAACAAACTTTCAATTCTTGAGCTCCACATATTTTCCAAAATCCCAGCTTATTTCGTTACTATGCATAATTAAGATTTTAAAATATGATTTGCCTCATACAAATATGGTTATTCGATTGAATAATAATTAAGATTAGTTTTGGAGATTTAATATAGGATTATTGCAAAAATCGACCCTCAAATATGTAGCTTTGACAATGTGTGTCCCTGGAGAAAAAAAATTCTTGAAACTTGTACTCTTTAACTTTTATTATTTTACACGTTAGTAAAAAGTCAAATTCAAGAGATATAAAAATATTATTTTTTATTTTTCAAATATTATATTTAAAGGGTTATTTTCACTTCAATATCTTAACTATTGGGTTTTCGTCACCTCAATACCCTAACTTTCGTTTGTGGCACCTTAATACCCTAGAATGTCAATTTGTGTCACTTTAATGCCTATCGTCAACTTTCCATCTAGTTTTGGATGGAAAAGGGTCATGTGACAAGCACATGACCTCATTTGTTCCCAAATGACCAAATTACCCTTTTTGACTTTCAAACCCTAAACACCCTATTTCATTTACCATTTTTTTTTTAGATAGAACGATAGATATTATAAATTAAAGTAACTTGGTGCCCGAGTATACGGAAAACACCATACATCCAAGAAAACTAAATATAAACTGAAAGATAATTGCAGAATAGTAAATGTTGCTCATGGGCATCGGGGCGGTCGGAGGGGTGGGACTGCGGTAGCATCTAGAGACACCGATACAGTATACTTCAACCATAAGAAACTGATCTAGCAGATCAGAGGATAAGGATGCAGTGGTGGACCGATTACTCCCCCGGTAAGTCATCGTGCGTCATCCTCCCTTGACTGATAGTGGTAGGGCTCCTGAACGCGAGATTGCTGACCCCGAAATGGTAGGGAAGTAATAACTCGACTGTTGGTAGTACCAATGCCGCCTATCTGCCAGGGAGGGGGTACAGTCGACAAACCCATCCCTGGGACCCCCAGCACTCATTCTTGAAGGCGGGGGTGCTTGAAGCCCCCCGCCGCTACTTGTGACTCTCCATTCGAAGCCGATGAGCCTTCCTCCTCCTCAGGATCCTCCTCCTCCCTTTTTGCCCTCTTTTTTCCTGACAGCGACGGACATGGTTCACCGGGGGCCAACAAGTCGGGATTTCCTACTTCCTCCCCCTCTGCCCCCCGTACCTCCTCTCTTGCCTAGGTTGTGGGGGCGTCCTTGGTGTTCTTTGACTGGTTCCCCTTTTTTCCTTATTTCCTTGGTATGTCCAATTCGTTCCCGGGACGGCCTTCCCATGTTTCTCATTTTCCAAGGCCGATCTCGGATCCGTCGGCGCCTTCAGTGATGATCCCCTTACACCACCAACAATTGGGCAAGCCGGGAACAGGTGTCCCGCACAACAACATCCAAAGTAGTGCTCAGGTAAATGTTCGTACGAAATTAACAGCCTAGTTCGTACCTGGGATACCGACAGTTGAAACCAAAGCTGGCTCTGGAGAGGTACACGAATGTCTACCCGAATTCTGATGTTCATAAAATCCCCCCAGCAGAGTCCGTCCACATCCACATCCACTCCCTCATAGATCCCCAAAGTGTTCCCTACTCTGAATCCCGCATCTCTCGTCTAGGCTCCCACAGGTAGATTCGAAACTCGTGCCCAGACCGAGAAGTGATGAAATTCCAGATCCTTCACTTGCATATGAGCTCTCAGATCCGTGAACAGGACTAGGGAATCCCAGTGGGACCATGGTTCCCCCTTCAACACCCGTTCCCGTTCCTTCGTTGTCCTAAAGAAAAGAGCGATCAGGCCACCCTCCAAAGGTTTAGCCTCCACCTTCATACCCCAGACATCCTCCAATCTTGCCACCACTGATTTCCAAAACAGTTTCTTGGATGTGAGGACCCTGGCTGCCAACGCAAACCTATACTGATTCCCCCTTCCAGTTACCTCCTGGACCGGTATCACGACCTCTTTGATCCTCATGGCCCCCATCTGGGATCCCAATGCTCCGACTTGCTCCCTCGAGATCTGTCCATCCCTTCCTAGAGGTCCAAAAGGGTTATCGAATAATACCTGGCTCGATTGGAATCCCATTTTTTTCTTATTAAAACTCACTTAACCTGTTCAAACCTTAAAACGCACATAAATACCCCATTTTTAATAAATAAAACTGATTTTTAGTTAAAATTAAATTTATTAAAATAAAAAATGATTTTTTTAAAAAATATAAATAAACTTTAATAAATAAAAAACTGATTTTAACAAATAAAACTGATTTTTTAAAATAAAATATGAATTTTTTAAAATATTTAAAAAAAATCAATGGCATGCTTTTGA
Organism: Erodium maritimum; assembly: GCA_963921825.1. Lineage (NCBI taxonomy): Eukaryota > Viridiplantae > Streptophyta > Magnoliopsida > Geraniales > Geraniaceae > Erodium > Erodium maritimum. Next base: position 74,468,913 of record OY997590.1, read on the forward strand.
AAATTTGAGTGTTAGTGAGGGGTATTTTGAACTTTTTAACTGTCTTGGATGGAAAAATGATGGGAAGTTGACGACGGGTATGAAAGTGAAAAAATGCATTCTAAGGTATTGTGGTGCCACAAAAAAAGTTTGGGTATTGAGATGATAATAAGTATTTTTTAGGGTATTGAGATGAAAATAAACATATTTTAAATTAAAATTTCCAATGGTAAAATTGTTATTTTAAAACAAAATTTATACGAAATGCGACAAAATTTCAAGTTATTGGCATGTTTTTGCAATTATCAAATAACAAGTCTATAAATTGTAAGTAGTGAATATCTCATGGTATTTTTTACGCAATAATATAAATTCAGTCATATATTGAAAAATATCATACTTTAGTGACATTTTCTACAAATAGTACATTTTACTATGAGGATAAAAATGGTATTACACATATTTTGGATGGCACATGCCACCAAACAGAAAAGTCACTTGGCCAAGTCAATTAAAGAAGTGGGTCGGTAATGAAAGTTTTATTACCGGCTCACTTAAAATGAGTTGGTAATGAAACCATATTACCGACTAAAAAATTTTACCGACCCACTTGAGTTGGTAATGAAAATTCATTACCGACTCAAACCGCTCTTTGTTTATGTAGAGAAGGAAGCGAAGAACCAGTTCTCGGATTGAAAAAATAAGTGCAAGGAGTGATGGACTTATTATAAGGAGGAGGAGCTAAAGGTTGACAAAAACCCATATCTTGTCATCCTGAGGGAGTTCCTCACCTGCCCCAATGACTGGATCTTCATTCGTGGTTGTCGGGAGTCACCCGTAGGCAAGGTATATGGTTCAAACTACTTTTATTTTTATTTTGATGGTAATAATCTCACATGTGATGACTTTGTTATTGATAGGGCATAAAGACTAAGGCTAAGAAGGCTCGTGAAGTGAATACCTTGAAAAGTCGGAGGGACTAGTAAAGCCATGTACAATTATGCACAAGCCTACAAGTCTCAGATACGACCGAGTCCCTCAATCTCTTCAGTAGCTCAGGAATGAGGTGTTTCCCGCCTAACGATCCACACTCCCCTACCAGGATAAGCGGGTAAGATTTCTATTATTTAATTGTTTCTTTACATTAAGTTATATTTTTAGTTAACCGTTCTCATTATCGACCGTCATCTCAGCAAAAGTTCCTAGTAGCCCAGAAGAAATATGTCAATGCCTTAGCCTCCATAGCCCCCACAGAAGAGTCGGGTGTTGATGACACGCCACTCAAGCCCATGGAGGAGCAAGCCTTTGAGATTGATGCGATTACTAAGCAGTTCAGTCAGTCTAAGGGACAATTATAGGTTGGAATTAGGAAGAAATTGCGTGTCTAGGGGTACAGGTATCTTGTCGATTCGTCCAGTTCTCCGTCTGTCAAATCCTTTCAGAGGATGGACAAAATAGTCCATTTTGTCGAGATCGATGATAAAAGTTATCCCAAATGGCTGAGGAGCTTGAAAGGAAGCGCCGAGAAGAGTCCCAGAAAACTCAAGAGGAGTTGACAGCTCAAGTTCGTGTGTTCATGGAGTAAATGAAGAAGTAAGGCCACAACGTTTGAATTGTAACTTGTTTAAAACAATTTTATTTCGGTCACTTTGTTAAAACAAATAAAAAAAATATTTTTTTATTCTGTCACAAAACTTACCCGACTCAATACAAGTTCATTCCCTACTCAATAATTAGGCAAGTAATCCAAGTTCATTCCCGACCCACAATAATTCTTTCGGAAATGAAAGTTCATTACCGACCCAATAATTGAGTCGGTAATGAACGTTCGTTACTAACCTAATTATTGAGTTGGTAATGAACTCAATAACTGAGTCAGTAATGAACTTTCATTACCGACTAAATTATTGTGGGTCGCAAATGAATCAAAAAATGGATTCATACCCAACTAATCTTGTCGATTAACCTATAGGTTGGGAATGAGTGGTCGACTGAACCGTATTTATTACTAACTCAATCATTGAGTCAGTAATGAATGATTTTGTACTAGTGTGCATGAGATATGACCTATTTAGATGGATAGTATAATTTTTCGGGTAGTACAAAATAATAAAGGTTCAGAGGTATATGTTGCAAGGGTTTTTTCTTCAGGGACACAAGTTGTCAAAACTGAGGCTCATTTTTTTGGCAATATTTCCTTTAATATATTAAAATTAGGTAAATAATACTCGATAATTATAAATTATTTTTATTTTTTATTCTTTATTATATGCATTATTAGGTGATTAATGGAATAATTTGGTTATACTTGTTAAATATTAGTCGAATACTTGAACATTTTCTTATAAGATGAATTGGTTAAGATAAATTGATTTTTAAACATTAGATGAATTGAGAAATGGTTATTGAATTTATTTATCAGATGAATCGATAAATATAAAATAGTTATAATTCTTGAGTATTTGACAAATAATTTATAATTGGATGTAGATTTTATTTAATATTGTTAGATATTGAGAATTGCATATATTTATAAATCAAGTTGGATGATGATTTTCAAATTATGGAAGAAGGTGTGATGGCCATAATGTAGTTTAGTAGTTGTTTGTATTGATGTGATGAATTGAGTGTGTATTTTTTTTTAAATAAAGAAAAAAATTTATTACCATGAAAAAGAGTCATTACATGTTTAACCTTACACCAGGTCTAATAATAACTCATCAACAGTAGAACATGGATGACGGTCTTGATGAAAGTAAATGACTGAAATAAAAAAGGTACTACAAAACATTGCTCAAGGTGTGATCTAATCGCCGCTCATTCCCCTGAAGAGGACCCATATAGTCTGGTTGAAAACTGAATCTGTGTGTTGCAGTAGTGAAGGAAGGGCTGGCTTGTCTCAATGATCCCTTCCAACAATCTTCCCTAAAGCCTTAGGTGGTACTCATTTTCCTTGGTAAGGCTTTTTCCTTGCCCTCGCCTGATCTTCCCGGGGTTCCACAGCGAAATCCCTCTTTGTTCTAGGCGCCATCCTCGAAGGCGCCTCCATTCCACTGACCGAGGGCTGGATCACTACCAAGTTTTTCCTACCTGGAAGATCGCCCCCTCATACACTCTTGTTAGGTGCAGTGTTGTAGTTTAGTAGTTTAAAGTTATCTCAAGAGAAGTATATTGAGAAGATTTTGAACAAGTTCAGTCTCCAAGATGCTAAGACAAGAAGTACGTCGTTGGGAGGTCACTTCAAACTCACTCGAGAACAGTCACCTAAGACGGTTAAAGACAAGGAAGAAATTGATAAAGGTTCGTACGCATCTGTAGTGGGCAGTTTGATGTACGGAATGGTTTGCATAAGGCCAAACATTGCACATGTAGTGGGAGTTGTTAGTAGATTCATGTATAATCTTGGGAGAGTGCATTGGGAAGCAGTCAAGTGGTTGTTTCGCTACTTGAAAGGAACTTCAAAGGTTATACTACATTTCAAGAAGAAGGGTGTGATCTTAGAAGGGTTTTCTGATGCAGATATAGGTGGATGTTTGGATACAAGAAAGATTACTACATGGTATATCTTTACCTTGGGTGGCACGATAGTTAGTTAAATGTCTTGACTGCAGAAGAGTGTTTCTCTTTCAACCACTGAAGCTGAGTATATGACTATTTCAGAAGCTGGAAAGGAATTGATCTGGTTGAAGAATTTCTTGGAGGAGTTAGGGAAAAACTGGCAGACAGTCCTTTGTATAGGCGACAATTAGAGCGCCATTCACCTCGCTAAGAATCATGTGTTTCATGTTAGGACGAAGCATATTTCGTTGAGATATCATTTCATTAGAGGATTAATGAATGATGGTACTTTGTCCTTGAAGAAAATCCTTGGGTCAAAGAATCCTGCAGATTTGTTGACCAATGTTGTTACAACGGAGAAGCTAAAGTTATGCATAACTTCAGCTGACCTTCATGGATAGTTGAAGGAAGATGTCTCACTACCTCAGAAGCTTATTGATGATGCAATGGAGTGTTATTGGAGTTACATGAGTAGGAGTGAAGTGAAGTGAAGACTTTCATGGACAATCTCCAAGTGGTAGATTGTTAGGGTTATGGAGACTTCATATTTTATTTAGTAAAGGTTTAGTCTTCCTAATAGATTTAGGTAAGGACTTGAGTAGGCAATTAGAAGAGATTTCCTATTAGGATTAGGAAACCTAATTGCTACCTTATTTACCTATTGTATGCTCCTATAAATTCCATGTACTTGTAAACCCAAATTATTCATTCATTGTGAGAGCAATAAGAAGAGAGTAGTGAGACTGTAGACGTAGGTAAATTGCTGAAGCACGTAAATTCTTGTGTGATTTCTTATTTTCTCTTGGTTTCTTCTTGCTTGAATATTTTTCCACGTTATTATACCCCAACATACCTCGAGGCAGGAAGAAATATCTCGGTGCAGGGGACGGAGCAACAAGCTTGGAGTAACAGGTTGACTCGATATGCTGAGCCAAAATACTACCACAAGCACTCGATGCAACAAGGTTAACAAAATCAGGTGAGAGCAACGGATATTTAGCACACAAATACGCTGACATCACTTCAGAGCAACGACTATTTAGCACACCAATACACTAATGTCATGTGGAAGAAACGACTAATTCTTCCACCCACCTAAAAAATCAGAATCCCCTATAAATACTCACCCCCGTCCACATATTTTTTCCACACCAACTTGAGTTTTGCTCTATTTTTCCCATATTATTTCCCGTATTCTCCTTTATGTAATATTCTCGTCTCTTCATCTCCCTCTTCCATGTATCCACCGCACGACGGGGATCGAATCATGGAGCTACTATAAGTACAAATTGATGCGGTGTGGGGACAAAAAATTGAGGTACGACTAACGGCACTTAAACAACAACAATTGGTTTTCATAAACAGTGGTAGAGAAGATATGAATAAACATATGATGGCCAAACACTTTGTTCGGAAGCTGGTATACTGTAATAAAATATTTGATCGTCGATTATGAATGCAAAAGGATCTCTTCCTTCGTATGCAATCAGTCGAATAGATTCGTACTTCCATCAAATATGTGTTGTAGCTATTCGTCAATTATGGTACAGATCACCAACTTACTTGATCGATGCATATGTGCACATGGGTGTCACCACGACTTAGGAGTTCATGCATAAGTTATGCACGTGGATCATCAATTTATTTTGAATAAAGTATTTACGTTATCCAATTGAAGAAAATATGAGGCATATATGGGAAGTCAATGAAGCACACGAATTCTCCAGTATGTTTCGTAGTCTTGACTACATGTACTAGTAATGAAAGAACTGTATGGTAGAATTGGCTAGAGAACCATGTTGAAAGTCGTTGCAACTCAAAACTAATGGATGTGACACATGTTTTTGGTGTCGCAGGATAGAACAACGACATCCACATGCTCAATCAACGTTGTTCCAGGAAGCCTTGGGAGGATTTCCCCACTAGTAAAGTACATGATGAACGATAACGAGTACTCAACTCCTTAATGTTTAACTAATGGCATCTATCCACCGTATGTTTCCTTTAGGAAATCAATATCAATTCCACAACTACCGAAGTATAAGTTTCTTGCTAAACACCGAGATGGGGCTCTAAAAGATATACAACGAGCATTTGGGGTTTTACTAGACCGTTTTCACATTATTACTCGCCCAATCTGAATGTGGGTTAGAGAATCACTCGTCGTAATCATGAATGCTTGTACTACCCTCCACAACATGATAATGGATAACAAATGACATATATACTAAACAGCTGTTAACCCGCTGGACATTGATGAGTCTTCCGTGTTAGTTACTCACTCAAAGCCCCCCCCCCTCCGAACTCAATATCATAGTCATCAAGGATCATGACACTCATTACCAGCTCGATAAAGACCTCATGGAGCACCTTTGGAACAAATCTTCATTAGTACTACGATCGTTACACAATCTTTTTATATCGCCGTGTAATTTCCATTTGAATAATGCAATTTGATTTCATTTTAATCCAAGTTTTAAATGAAATTTTATTAATCTTACTTCAGTCAAGCTACTTAGCCGATATGAACAATTAATTTTAATCTCTCTCTCTATCGCTCTCATCGAGATACCTCTCCCGAGGAAATCCTAGCCCTAATCTATGGCGCTACCTACCTCTACTCATGCTCCCACCGCTAAAAATCCGAGCCCTGTCAATCTTGTCCCATCGTCGTCTGCATCCCTGTATGTTATTCCGCCACCACGCCCATCCTCCGAGATTACATCCTCATTAAAAGGTCGACGACGCCGAAAACCCAAGCAACACACTCAAGACCGTACTACGCCGCCCCTCTCTCCTTTTCCTTCTCTTACGTCGTTGCTACTGGTCTCGTCTACACCGCTCCCACCACTAGCGTCGGTTGGCCAACCATCGTCACTGCCCAATATGGCGTTCTCAGCCAGGATGTCGACCCTGGTGATCAAACCTCGTTGTGGCCTCCCAGCCAAGCCCAAAGTCCCTACTCACATTGCTCTACCCCCGGCCATGCTCTCAGACAATCGAATCTTGGACGTGGGGGCTACACTGCCCACTCCTACCACCAAGCCACCACACAATTCCCAACGCCCCAACCCACCACCTTTAGTGGGACGGTCGTCGCCGGCCACTTCCTAGGTGAAGATGTTGCCCTCGGTGATATCACCACCACCGTCGGTACCACGCTCGACGCTCTCCTTCATGCCTTGTCCACAAAGAAAAACCCCCTAGGGTTTGCTAAGGGACTTCTGTAGCCCAATCCTGGTGGGCCAGTGGGTCTTCCCAGCCCATCTCGGGAGGGTCTCTCTAACTCAATCCTGGTGGACCTCCTTACCCATCTCGGGTGGGTCTTCCGATCCCATCTTGGGTGGGCCTCTCTAGCCCCTTTTGGCTTAGATAGAGAATGGGACCTCTGACCCCTCACACACGTTCTATCGTGACCCCCGACGGGGTAAAGCTCCGATGACCGATGAAGGGAGTGGAGAGGTGCTCGCTCTACTTGGGAAGCCCGGCCTCCCTAATGCATCTAGGATCCCGATCATCCCAGCCTTCCTCATTATACCGCCGGGCATGACACGCCACCGTCGAAAACCTCTACTCCATGCTGCTGAACCGACTCTGAAGGAGACAACCCCCTCATCAGAGTATGACCCTGGATTGAGTGCGTTGTAGGATGCACTCTCGACCTGTTCTCTGGATGATGAAGAGGAACTGGATGTGCTCGTACCGTATACTCTGGTAAGACTCTACTTCGGATTATAACGAAGGCATGGGGAAAGCTGCAAACGGTCTCATGATCAAAGACATAGGACCCGATGTCTTCGGCTTCTACTTCAGGACGCCATAAGCACGAGATTGGGTCAGAGGTAATAAACCTTGGTGTTTCGACGGACGGTCGCTCCTCCTCGACGATCTGGACCCGATTACGGGGGAACCACATGCTCTGGATTAGCTCCAACTTTGGATCCACACCCATGGACTCTCCCCGGCAGTCAGAACCAAGGCTACGGGGGAAACCATTGGTTCGACCCTAGGCCTCTGTATCACGGTTCTGTGTGACAAGTGGGCCCTTTGTTGGGATGGCACGATAACGGTGCGCTTCTGGCACCTCATAGATCGCCCACTACGCCATCAACTCCTCTTGCGCTTCACAAAATTTTCGGACACGGTATGTGTATCACTCACCTACACAAAATTATCGATATTTTGCTACAACTGTGGGTTGATATGGCATCTACTTAAGGACTACAACCGTGAGATAAGGTTCCCACCACGATTTGGTTCTTCTATGTCTGAGTATCAGATAGACCGTCAGGTGAAAGCCTATGCGACCGACTAGGAAAAGGATGTATCCCCCATCACTCTAGCTAAGGGCACCTTGCATGACGGAAGGGGCCCAACTGTATCCTCCAGCACTGTACCTAAGGGTATAGAAGCTCGGGTACCCGATCCCAGTTGGAAGAACTTGGTAATCGGTCTTACCTCTGGAAGCCCCTCGGACCCAAGTCTCCTGTTTGGGCACAGAGATTGAAAGGGCGCAATTGTTGGAGGACTGAATAGGGGCTCTGCTGGGGATCCCCTGGAAGATCAAGCAAGGGAGGGGAAGCAACCCTGTTAGAAAGAATGAAAGGAATCCAGTGCTCTAGGGACTGTCCTTGGGAGGGGTTCCTGAAAAGAGCTATGTCTCCTCTTGAAATCAATGATCGCATGTTCGGTTTAACACAACAAATGGAGCATGAAGGCTACACCTTGAGCAACAATCATTGGTATCGTCATAGTTTAGTTTTATTTTCAATTTGTCTTTATACCTCTTCCAACACCGGTTGTATCAAATCATCTGTTTCAGAATTTTTTGTAAAGAAACCTTTTGAAGCTCTATACAAAAAAAATATTTAGCCGATCCTACTAATAAAATTCAGCTTAAATGCATGACATAAACCAGAAAAAAAACTTATTCGTAGGTTTGAGCCAAACTTCAAATTAAATACTTAGCGTATACACTGGACTAAACAATGGCCATCTACAGTCTACACGTTGCCAAAACAACAAAATATTAAAGTTGTACAGTAGAAGTGTTTAGTGTGACACAACTACAACGAATCGACTCAAGCGACCCAGTCTGTGAAAAAGACAACGTTGTCGCATCATCAAGTGACTTCTTCCCGCGGTATGACTAGAAAATTCATTTACCAATAAATTGTTCTATTATTTGGTAAAATAGTATATAAAAACACATATATTCGAATCACAAGATATATAGATTTCCTTTGATATAATCATGAAACAAAGCCGTGCAAAAAAATAGACTTAAATTGTACGTAGATACCATTCGGAGGCATTACCTTTGTGGAGAACACATATATTACATAGACAATATAAATAAACACTTTCTGCAAATTTGATTTGATGTTCCACCAAAATAAGTAGTGAAGGGAACCAAGTGGATCATTCATGACCCAGCGAGTTTGTTTCAATGCCTTGATTAGAAAGCTTAACCAATGAAATTTGGCATCGACCACAATCTTAGACACCTGTTTTTGGGTAATCTGTTCATAAGCAACTATCATTCAATACCTTGCTTTGGAGTGTTCGTATGAACTAATTGTTGACTTAATTCATTTGATGCTGCAATTGATTGATGTGAGGGACCTTTAGTTTTAATTACAAAATTATGATATGGTCGCTAATTGTGTTTTCGATCGATTAAAGATGATTTTGTATTGATTTGTACTCACCAGGAGGGGAAAAGGGAAAGGGATAACTCCCTCGTATAAAGTTACCAATTGTTAACATGCTTGTCTAATTAAATTGATATTTATGTTCGCACGATCGTAAGATTGAATTACTACACTAACTCTATTCTCTCTTAGAACAGTTAGGGTTTCAGCAAATAATAAAGGCGGCAGGACTTCTTCATTCTAGCAGCAATCATTCATCAAGCGCCGATGGATCGAGATCAAAGACGATGAGCATCTCACCTCCTGCGTCACCGAGCTTGCGGTCTCGTAAGGGAAACCGGTCTCCTGGCATTCTATCATCGGTGTTTGATGAGGAAATCAGACAAGGGAGGTCGGACTTCATGTTCTCCGTTTGTAGAACGGCGGAGCACGACCCTTAGGGGACAATCAGAGGAACAAGAGGGCGGCAAACTCAGAGAAGATTTTTGAAGACACAGCGTGGGATTGGGCGACGGACTCCGGTAGTGGGTCCTAGACCACGCCATCAGAACGTCGTCCATATGCCCGAGACTGTGATTCCGGGGGAGTTTGTTGACTCGACCCAAGAATCACCGGTACTCGGAGGTTTAGGATCCACAAGTCATGTACGATGGAGGAGGAACGGCACGACGATAGCTGGGACAGAGGAAACCGAGGATGTTTTGATGGTGAACTATGGTGGGAGCCTGCCGGAAGCAACAATGATGTTGGTACTGGAGTTAAGTGGTCATACCGTCGGTCGAGCAAGGTGGTGGGGCGTTGCGGGCCGAGGTGACGAAGAGGAGGGTTGTCCCTATCCAATCATCAGTCGGGGCCCATGTTTTTCCAGGACCGAGAGGCCGGGTGGAACCCGAATCCGAGAGCTTCCCAAAACCGAACCCGTTTTGATAAAAATCTGAATGAATCCGAAGTGAAGGCAACCAGTGCAACGGCGCGGGGGGGGGGGGGGGGGGGGGGGGCTATAAGCACCCTCGCCTCGCCAAATGAGTCTTAAGTGGTCTAGTGGGGGGTTGGCCGGTATCACCGCCCCATTGGTTGTAAGGTGGTAGAAGTTCCACCAATATCTGGCAAGGTACCTCTATACCTTCTCGAAGGCCAACAATTTCGTGTTATGGAGCCCTACTTCTATCATTCCAGTGAGGACGGCGCAAGGTGGCATCCTGGGGAGTATCTAGTCCGCCGTAGTACCCTCCGGAAATGGGTCCGCTCTACCCTAGCTTCCAAGTTAGATTTGTTGTATCGGTGTCTCACGGTGCTACCGCAGTACTCCCTTCTGAACGTATCAGCGAAGCGGTTCGGTTCAAAGAGTTAGATTTCCTTTTGTTGCAATTTATTTTTGTTATCATTTCACTTTCAGTACTTTTTTTTTTTGGTGTTTGGTTGTTTTTCTGTCTTTCATCAGTTTACATTTAATATATCAAATCGTTTGCCTGTAAAAAAAATCATAAGATTGAATTTAAAATGGAAGATTTGTTATCCTAAAAAAATATTATTATTTCATTATATTAGCCTGTTTTTTTTTAACAAAAGGTGCAAGTATTATTAGATCTCAGATTGAACGGTACATTGTAGTGCGGCAGGCACAAGGCCCGACCACTGAAGAACAGCCACTGAACGAGCTTCCCGTGCTAACTAGTGGGAAGCTCTGTTCGCAATTCTTTATACAAATTGAAGGGTAATCCCCTCGTGTTGAGAAAGTAGAAGACGAATGTCTCGAATAATAGTCCCTAGTGGAGAAGTCGTGGGTTCTCCATGGAGAATCATATTGATGAGGACCTGAGCGTCAGACTGAATAATAATAGAGTACCCTAGCTTAGCCGCATTCTGAAGAGCAGTAGCCAGGGCGCAGGCCTCCACCATGATCGGAGACCAACTCCCTGGGAGCAGGCAATTAGCAGCCAGGTGGACCGTCCCATGTATATCCCTTGCGATTATGCCCCACACTGATTGCTTCGTATCATGGAATATCGCCTCATCAACATTAATAGCTATGGTACCTGGGGGCGGCCTGATCCACTTATCCGGCCAGGATGGGGCTTGCGGCCAAACCGGGGTAGCCACGACTTTCGCTTCCTAACGTGCCTTAAGGTGCGTTGCCGCAGACGAGACCACCCGCAGCGCAGCCGGGGACACCTCCACATTTTCGACTATTTCTTGCCTTCCATATCTCTCATAGGACGGATAGGATTTCGTCCACCTTATGTCTCGGTCTCCTAGCTTTTATACCCCCTACTACTGCACAAAAACTCCACCTAGGCCTTAAGGGGTCAGACTTCCATATCTCTCATAGATGATCAACTGTTTCCGGCGCCCGACCATATATATCAACCGTGACCAGTACCGGGACAAAGCGTTGGTTGAGGTTGGAAGCGACTTGCAGCGTACTTGTCAGGCATCTCCATAGAAAAATCAAGAGGCGAGGTGGAGTTGGAATATTCCAAAGGTTTGACCATGCCACCATTGCCATGTTCTGATGAGTAGCATGCCTTTCACCTGCCAATAAAGAGTAACCTGCCTTTGTAGTGTACACTCCGATCCTCTCAGAAGTCCAATACCAAGTGTCCTTAGTCTGAAGGCCAGAGAGAGGTATCTAGAGGATGTGAGCTCTTTCCTCTACAGGGAACAATTGGGCCAACAACAGTGCATCCCAACATAACCTCCCCGGAATCATTAACCCCACAACCCGAGCTCTGTCCAACAAAGGTCGTGTCGAAGTGATATGGGGGTTAGGGGCTAAAAGCCAAGGGGTACCCTTAATGTAAGTGTCTCAGCCATCACATATTGCAATGCGAAGCCCCTTCCGAAGCAGATCCTTAGTTGATATAATACTAGCCCAAGTAAATCTAGGATTTGTTGCAAGTATAGCTTCCAAAAAACCAGTCTTCAGAAAGTAGCTGTAAGAACTGCCCCCGGTCGAACTGGTGAAATTTGGGGAAAGTTGACTTTCCGTCGGAAAAGTCAACCAATGACTCCGGGAGTCATTCGGGACCTTTTTGGGACCCAAAAATCTTAGTCGTCGTTACGGTTAGCTTAGTTGGGTCGTTTCCTTTCTAATGACTATTTTTGTGAAAAAGTCAACCGCGGGTCAAACGGGGTCTAATTAGAGGCTAAAACGAATTAATTTAAATGTGCTGGAATTATTTTGGGTAGAGGTGGACCCCTCATGGGCACATGTCAATGGTGGCTTGGGTGAGAAGAAATAGGGGAGAAATGACTCAATTACCCTTAACTTTGGACATGAGAGGCAAATGGGCAAGGGGCAAAAGGGTCTTAGCTCAATTAGGTTTAAAGAGGCATGGAGCAAATATTTCAGCCCATTTACAAGTGTTGGCCGAAATTTAAAGAGAATGGAGAGAGAGAGAGAGAAAAGCCATTGAAGCTTGAAGAAGAAGAAAGGGAGAAAATAGAGGACTTTGGGTGATTTCTTCACCAAAAAGCTTCAATTCTTCTAGTTTCCTCATCCTTTCTTCATTCCCCAAGGTAATCCCTCAATCTAATCGCATTTTTAATGAAGTGTTAGTTATGGGTTTGTTAGAGAAAGCATGAACAAGGTTGGGTTTTCATGGGTTTGAGCTGGGATTGTTTAGATGATTGATTTATAGAGATAAGAGGGAGATTTTGATAGAAATCAATTAGGTTTTTGATGTTTAGATGAAACCTAACATGGGTATTGAAGTATTGAGGTTTATGGGACTGTTTTGGAGGTTTTGGGGGGATAAAATGAAGTTTTGAGGTGTTGATTTCGTGGAGAAGAAGCTGGAGGGAGAAGAAGGACGGAACTGTCAGACCCGTCACGGACCCGTGACGGGGACCGTGACAAAGTGCGTCACGGCTCCGTGACGGAGGCCGTGACGGCACACGTCACGGTTTCGTGACGTCACCCGTGACGGGGAACATCACGGTTCTGTGACCTGAACCGTCACGGAGTCCGTCAAGGCTCCGTGACCCTAACCGTGATGGATCAAAATTGGGCCTTTTAGGCCCATTTTAGTCATTTTCGAGTAATTAGGAAGGTTATCTATAACCGAGCCTATTGGGGGTTAAGTTGGGATGTTTCCTCTTTAAAACGCTCTTGAATTACTATTAATTCTCGTATTGCTTGTGATCTTAGATGTTGTTTCCAAGCTCGGCGGAGGAGGCTACTAGGCGACTCGCGTTGACTAAGCGCTTGGATAGCGATTGAGGTAGGGAAAAGTAGCGAATACCGGTTTAATTGCGGAAAGTTACTAGTATGCATATAGGTTATTAACACTTGATATAATTGTAGAATTGCATGTAGGATGTGAGGAACGAGTGTAGCCGTGTAAAATGTGGGATAACTTGCGGGCCATGTCGTGCCCGTAGGTATGCAAATTTTCGTGTTGTAGTATCACATGTGGGTCCCTGGTTGGGCCCGTAGGATTGTGTGATGGCTGTGTTGTTTTGATTGATGGCTTGTAGAACTTGATATGTGGTATATATGTCGTTGAATCGAGGATCATGATATGACATGCTCGGTATGATAGGTTGGTATGATATGTTGGTATGATATCTTGGTATGATATGTCTGGTATGATATGTTTGATATGAAGTGAACTACTGCCTTGTGATATGATCGGGTGAATGATAGACCGATGTGTTGTGTTCGGTAAGATTGTTCGATATGGTATGCTGTGAGTTTGAACTATGGTCTTGTGACATGTTTGAGACACTTGTGGTTGTGATCCGATACGATATGTTCTGAGGTGAGATATTCCGGTACGATATATATACCGTTGAGGATTCCGGTGTAGGATATCTAGGCCGAGGATGGTGTCCCACGTACGCGGTACCCCGGGGTTACGGGTTCCGGCATGATGTCTATACTGATAGAGAATTCCAGTATAGGATATCTAGGCCGAGGGTGGTGTGATTTGTACCCCGATGTTGTGTGGTCCGGGAAGAAATCTGACCGAGGTGTGTGCTGGTTCGGTATGTTGATTATGAGTTGTACCCCGATATTGTGTGATCCGGGAAGATATCTAGGCCGAGGTTGTGTGTTCCGGTACGATATGGTAGAGTCGTGCTATGGAAGTCGGTGACGGAGGGGACTGTTGTACGGGACTTGTGGTCGTTTTACTGTGTGTTGTTTGATTGATGATTGGGTAAGTGATGTGATTAAGCGTGGTTATAGTCAGTTGAGTAAAGTTTGTGATTGTGTGATTCCTGTGGATGTCGGTAGTTGTTGTGCTTTTCTAGTATGCCCTAATTGGACGGTTACCCGTGGTGGTGAGCGGATAGCTCATCACCTTTACTACTTTTTCCTACTGAGTGAAAGCTCATCCCCTTTATTTACTGTTTTACAGGTTTCGATCGTGAGTTGGTTTAGAGAACGTCTCGGAGCTCGGGAGCTCATCGAGAGTCCGGGGATTATTTTCTTAGTAGAGACGTACTTCCTCTTTGCAGTAAACCTTGTTTTTCTTATTTTGGATTTCAAGCGTTTGACTCATGGTATTCGGAATTGTTGATTGGAACTAAATTTCAGAGTTGTATTTCGTTTAATTTTACTTTTATTATTATTGTTTTAGTTCACGTCTCGAGTCCGGCCAAAACCGGATTTGGGGCGTGACAGTAGCGCGCTGATCAACAAACTCCAAGGCTGGTTGAGGCCATAGTTTTGATGATAAAGGAGGTTTCAAGCATCCATGAGCTTCCCACCATCTCCAACTTTTCCATTTTCATGGGTTGAAGCTTTGGAGAGTTGGAAATGGCAGATTTGCAAACTAGAGGTGTTTTTGGTTGGGTTTCTCAACCCAATCCCGATTCTAATCTCTACTCTTCTCTATTTTTTTTGTAAAACTACCCTCTCTCTAGAAAATTTGCTATGACCTCTCTCTACTTTCCTCTTACAAACCCTAACCCTCCCCTCTCTTGGCCGCCGACTCCGGCGTCTTCTTTAGACTCCACCGGAGCCACAAAGGACGTCAGAGGTCCTCCTTCTTCTCTACCCCTCGAGCCCCATCTCCGGCGTTGCGGTGTCTCACACCATCATAGCGACTTCTTCAGATCTGGTGTGGGACTCTCTTTCTCCGCCGATCTCGGTGGGGATGAAGCACATCTGGTAGAGACAGCCTTCGATCTGCTTCCTTTTCTTTTGGATCTCCGACTTGCGTGGCGATGTGGTCTCCGGCTTCTATTTCCGTCTTCTTCAGCTGTTTCTTGGTGGTTCCCGGGCTTGGTCGGAGCGAGTGACTTTGGCGAGGTGTTTTGGTCAGTTTGGCCTTCGTTCTGAAGAATCAGCGACTGGGCGTGGAGTTCCGGATAGTGACGTCTTTTTCGAAACTCTGGTGGTGAAGAGGAAGTGACAGTTTTGCGGGGTCTTGGTCGTCGATTGGAACTAGGTTTGGGTCTATCTGTGTTTTACTTCACTTTCATCTCTACTCCCTCATCCCTTATCTATCCGCAACCTTGTCTGTGTACTCTGTCTCTCCCCTTGGGTTCATCGGTCTGGTGTTGGCCACCGATGAGATCTCATTATGAGATCTGAGAGAAGCGGATCTGACTTTATTTCCTCCTTTCTCCCCTTCAATTTGTAGATCTCTCCTCTTTGTCTCATTCCTTGATCTTGTTCACCTCGGCTTGGTGGTCGAGGATCAATGATCGGTCTTGACCACCATTGATATATTGCTTAACGGCGTGTTCAGGATTCTCGGATTGGGATTGGGGGAGGCGGTCTATCGTTTTTGGGTGTGGGAAGGATACCTGACCTCCCATTTGTTGGGTAGGGCTGGGGATTGGGTGGTGTAGCTGTGGTGAAGGAGGATAGGGCTTGCCCAGTTTTGACGGTGGTGGTCTTTGTCTTTGTGCTGGTTGCGGTGGTTTCGGTTTTTTTCTTTTCTTTTTTCTGCTTTTTGAGCTTAATGGTTGTGAAATAGTAGTTACAGACCCTGTTTCCTTTTGTTCTGTTTTCCTTGGGTTAAGACTGGTGTGTCTTCCCTCCTTGTGCTGATTTGTGGTTATTCTGGGTGCTAGACCTGTGGTGTTAGTTATGTGCTGGTTTGGTCCCCCTTGTTGGGTTCTTTTACTTGTAACACTTTGTTCTGTTGGTTTGGTTCTCCTGGTTGGGTTCCTCTGTTTGTAACACTATGTTCTGTTTGTGAAGGTTCGCCCTTGGCCTCATTCTTCACTTTGAAGACTTGGTTTTTATAAAAAAAAATTGCTGATAAAAAAAAAGCTAAGATTTGTGGTATGCTTGAGTAGGATTTGGAATCCATGACCTTGTATTTCAATCTTTGGTCATGGGTATTTCGTAAATGTTTATTTCCTTTAAATTGATGCATGAATTTATGGTTAATTTGAGTTGGGTAATGTTATTTACGTGATTTGGGTCTTTTGAGCTTAAATAACATTCACTTGCTTGTATGGGTATTTGTCTATATGTAAGCTAATTGATGTTCAAGCATGATTTTCTTACTTTTTATTTGAACTTTAATGATTTTAAAACCCGATTTCATGTGCTAGCTATTTCATCTCTTGGGTGTATATTAAGTTCTAGGCTAGAGTTGGTAAAAATGCAAACTTTAGCCATTTAGTGAATTTATCTAGTATTTCCTACATTTATATGTATTGATTTCCTATTGACGAAATAGAAATATGCTAGGATGTGTTTCTCGATTCTCTTGGGTGATTCAAATAGACCAAAAGATTTGGAGACTTTCCATGGTTGTTGTGTGCGCTATGTAGATCGATGTTTGGAGCGATCTATGATTCGATCTAGCGTGAGACAAGATTTCACTTTTATAGAATTTACTTACTCTTGCGTATTACCAAAATGTCGTCATTCGATATTCTATGTAGTTCTACTTGATTCCTAAACTCATCTTGATCAGTGGTGTTCGGTTTTCAAGAAGTGAGCTAGGCATAGCTAAGTAGATTTGTTAATTGATTTATGGTGTTATTTATGCTTATGTATTACAAGAGCTGCGTGATTCGTTGCTTTATTAAGTTCTCCTTGATTATCGATGCATTCGGTCGTTTGGTTGATTGAACTAGGCGTAACTAAGTAGATTCGACAATTTATTTAGAGTCCACTCATGCTTGTGTATTACTAGAGTATCGTGATTCGATACTTTATTTAGTTCAACTTGATTTTCGGTGTTCATCTTTATTGATGGCATTCGTGAATTAAAAAGTGAACTAGGCGTAGCTGAGTAGATTCGCTGAGTGGTGTAGCTATCTCTACTTGTAATAGTTGTTAGCGAAAGTGACATGCATTCGTTGTTGTTATTTCTCGTTCAGTGATTGATCGAGCTTCGCTCAAGAGCATAGAACTACACCGTATTTTTATTGCTTTACAATGATTGGTGGTTCGCATATCGGTCCGGCAATGGTCTTGTGCCCTCTCCCCATGACTAGTATATGTTTGATTTCATGATTTCACGTACATTGGAACTTAAGTGTTCTAAGACTACAAGGAAAGCATTATTTGATTTCACCGTCGTTAACTATACCATACGTTAATTGGAAGTCATGTTTACTTGTACTCGTGACCAACTCTTTCGTGAAGAAATAACTATGTGTCTTAGGTGACCAACTCTTTTCGGGATGTGGAAGTGACATCCCACGTCCCTTGGTTTTAGAGAAATACTAATGATATCTCTATTTCTTGTGGGATCGACCGGTACTTAACCGTTACATATATTGCTTGATGACCGTATCTTGATGCATGCTAAATGAGGGATTTGACACATAGTCATCCTCATTCATCAGCGTCTTTATGTTATTATGCTTTTATATTTGTGTTTATTTCTGCTTTCTATGATCCGTTAGCTTGGACGTGTCATGGATTTCTCGGGATGAGAAAGGTTAAAGTGTAGGAAGTTGGTGAGACCAAGTTTCATAGGTATAGTTGGACGTCTAACTAAGGGCACACTCTCGGGCGTCAAGGAGACTAGAATTTTTTTTGTTTTTCTCTTTGTCTGTATTTGTTTGTTTTTGTTTTTAAGGGGACTACTCTATTTTGGGTTCCAAAGGTTTTCTCCTTTGAGATCCATTGCCGGGAGCTCCTCTATAATCGTTGTTTTTAGTTTCGACCTTGAGATTCTTTCTTGCTTGAAAAGTTTCTTTCTCTAAATAAAATTTTAGAGCTGATCCAAAAAATAATAATAATTAGAAGTCTATGCTCGCTATTTATGTCTGTTTTAATTAGACGCGATTATTTTCCTTTTTATTTTTTATCCACTCAAGGTTTCCTTATGTCGTATGGAAAGGAACTGATCTTGATCATGTATATGAAGCTCAAGCATATAAAATGAGGAGCAGGATCTTAAGAAGAAAGGTTTGATGCGAAGAAAGGAAGGATGGACTTAGATTTGTTGACCGACCTTGCAACCCCACGGTGTGGATGTCAAGTGTTGTAGTTTCAGCTAGGGATGGGAGCATGGAACAAACCGCCACCTCCTCACGCCACCATGGTTGAAGAGTGAGATTCCCACGATGTGGCAATCTCATCAGTCCACGACATGGGAACTTCTCTCACGCAGAGGAAATCTCACGACTCCACGAATTGGGGTGAGCTCCACTGTATGAAAATCACAATCCCATGGTATGGAGCATGCCAGTTCCCAAATTCTATAAATAACTACTCCTAAATCTGAATATGGAGAGTTCCAGACCAAGGTTTGTGGATAGAAAGTTTTTAGGGTCTTGTCAAAGAGAAAGAAGGAGCTTCATCTTCATGGGGAGTTTCATCCAGCCATCAAGGGCAAGGAGAGCAAGAGGAAACTTAACTTGTTGTGCAAGATACCAAAGAAAGAGGAAGAAGAAGATGGATTTTGGTGTTCTAAAAGGAATTCCTTAATCCTTCTATATAATATCCATTTTATATCGTTTCTTGTATCTCGTGTTGATGGATTTTCATACAACATCTCATTTCTTGTATCTCGTGCTGATGACTTCGTGGATGTATGGCTTTATATATGTATATATTGGATTTGAGTTTGTTCAAGTGTGATGATAGTGGTTTGTTGTTGTTTATCAAGTCTTTTAGCTTAGATTTTCAGTGTATGAGCTGAAAGTCTCATCTTTGTGTTCTAGGGTCATATAGATCAAGGATGAGACCTAAGAAAAATTAGAAGGCTGTTCTTGTGGTTTGGTCATTAATAGCTTGATTGTTTATTTCAACTTTAAAAATCAAAGCTTTATTAGAAGTCAATTTCAAGAAATCGGTTTGGTTATAAGGAAGGACTTACCTAGATGGTCTGGTCGGTCGACTCTTTAGTCGGACGGTTGGGCCACTCGAAAGGAAAATGCTAGTGGACGTAAAGTGCGACTCTTGAACCGATCGATGATTAACATTGTGATTAAAGACTAATCATTCCAAGCCATAGTCGAGGTTCCGCCCATGAAAAAGGTTTGACACACCGATAAGAAATTATGAACGGTTTGCTAACTCCCTAGATTAGTCATTGTGGGATGGCGAGTTGTAGAAGGTACTAATAATCCCGACCAATAATGCATAGCCTAATAGCCTCGTAGTTCATTTCTTGGGGATTGAACTGTAGTTCCTTTGAGCTGGGGTTGGAACTCTTTTCCTTTACCAGCGGGTGAGAACTAGGAAGAAAGAAAAGTTGTTTTTAATTGGTTAGTGATCCCAACTTCTATGTAGGGAAGGCGTCCATAGCACTTGGCATGAGAGACTCTAAAGTTTTAAACTTTCTTTACTTCCGTTTGATTGTGGAAATTATGGATTTTTGATGTTTCATCAACTTTTCTAACTGTGTTCTCAAGAAAGGCATAGAGAGTGGGTTCTTTTGAAATTGAGTTTGGGGATTTATAAGTGCACTTCTTACGGGATTCATCTCGAGAATATTATCAGTAATGGTAGAGATTCTCATGATATTATCCAAGGTGGTTCATGTAACTTGTTACACGAACTTGACAACGATGATTGATGTTCCTATATAGAGATATAGCATATCACAATAAGTCTTTTAAACAAAACACAACACCACGAGAACATGATATATCTCTACTCATATTTCATATGTATTTCTTGCATTCCATTATCTCTTGCCTTTACATGAACTTTATGTTCACCCATATGCCTCTCTACTCCTCCTTAAGGAAACTTTCGGAAGCTTTTTGACCCCATTCACTTCTACCTAATGATAGCCTAGCATGTGAGTTGTACTTGTAAATATGTAAATATGTATGTAGGAAAGATAACTAGATTATGGGTAGTGACAGCTTTAGTCTAGGTGAGCCCTTGGAACTGATTTACCTAGCGCTTCCCTGTGGATCGACCGATACTTTACCGTAAAAATATACTATGCTTATAAGTAATCATACAGATATGTATATATTGAGTCATTTTTTCAGCACAACAACTATTTGTAAGGTATAACTTGCTTGACAAAATAATTCAGTACGATCGGGCTTGTTAATTGAGGAAACCATGTCAGGGGTTTGACATAGTGATCACTCTCTTGATATGACCCAACATTCCAAGTATCACCCGAATGACTGGCCACCTATGCATAAAACTATAGACGAGGATGAGACAACGACCACTAGTTGCGTCACGCCACCATTCCTCCGGAAGGGCACCATCGCCAGGAACCAATCTTGATTTCTGGATGCCAGACTCGCTAGGACCAATAGCGTGGTTGTGCAATCAAGACGGAGTTTGTTTGTTGGGAACCAATTGTCTGAATATTGGTCGTTTGTCTTGCGGATGATACCTCTAAGGCTCCAAGATGACATCTTTACCGGGGATCATTATTTTATTAGTCACAATAATTGGTACGTCATCTTGGCGAGGATTGTCATCTTGGAGAGGATTGTCATCTTGGAGAGGATCGTCATCTCCTCGCAACAAGAAGTCTTGAACCTCATCGTGAAACCCTACTCGAGATCGAAGCTCAAACCTCATGAATGAAGACTCGAGGCTTGAGCTTGGTTTCTTACTGAAGAGATAGGGATGAGAACCCAGTTGAGATCTAGAACCAACGGCGGAGTGGAGCACTAGACTGGCGATTTTATTTCACGACGACAATAGGGTATCAACGGATGGTGGCCTGAATTTTGCAACCATTTTGGTTGTGTTTCGATGTGAAGATGAAAGGAGGTGTAAGTCTGGTCGTATTTCGACGAGAAAGATGAAAGGGCATAGATAAATGCGAATCCAATTTGGTATAGATATATTAGTGTTTTGTTTTTCTTTATTGACTTTTATATATTTTTATTATTTTTTAATTTTGTTACTCTTTTATAATTATTTCTTATATTTATTTATTATTTAACAAGGGTAAAATAATAATTCCCCTGTAAAATCAATAGAGTTCAAATGAGTGAGGGAAAATCAACATTTTCTCTCTCCATTAATTAGCACATGGTAGAATGTGACAAACAGAATAGAATATTTTGTCCATTTTTAGTGTCAGATGGTTATAACCATTATACAGTCATTCATTTAATATTTTTAAATTTAAAATAGTTTACCGCTCGTGACTAATATTTTAAGGTAGATTTCGACATTTAATCCTAGAATCAAACACATCTACATGGTATTTTATTTTGCTCATAAACTACAAAAAAAAGTTAAGAGACTTGTCAGATAAATTCGGTCCAACGAAAATCTTGTTTATTTATTCCTAATATTTTCTCAACTGTCATTTTGAAAAGGTAGTGTATAGAAACTATATACAAGATTCAGCAAGCAATCAAAATAGCTCTGGCAACAAGTAAGAGAAACAAGAATCATATATGGTACTCTTTTTCTTTTGTTCATTTTTTTATTTATTGAGTTTTCTTCAAAATGTTTTTTTTACTAAAAGGTGTAGTTTTCATTAATCGAGATTTGCAACAACATGTAAGTGCATCAGAGGCTCTCTGACCACGAAGAACAGACATAGAACAATTAAGTTCGCTATTCTTTTCATAACATAACCGTCCTTGACGGTATTGGATGGGGGTCCATAAAGGCGACTTAGAACTAAAACTAGGCGAAGTTGACTACGGCTGCTCAAGGTCTTGCCTTAAAGTTGCATGCACAATAGAGTATGACCGAACCTGCTATCATCCACTTCTAAACTATGGCGAAACTGACTACGATTACTCATGGTATTTCCTAAACGCTGCATACTCTGGAGAGTACGACCGAACCTGCTATCATCAGTTTCAGAGGGAGGTATAGCTCTTACCAGGGACCCCTCCAAGGGCTAGTCCCTAAAGCACTCAATTTCTTTCTTCGTTGACCCTGGAAAGATGAAATCAGATAAAATAAAAAAGACCCACTCGATTAGCCAGATCCATAATCGAGAGAGGGGTCGAGGGCGGTGTGGTGGTGGAGGCTAGGGAGGAGGAGGTTTAAGAGACGAGGACGAGGACGGCTTCAGAGACGGCGGTGTCGGCTTCAGAGGGTACGGTGGTGGAGGCCAGGGAGAAGGACGCGCCGGTGGCGGCTCCAGCGAAAGCCATCGGAGTTGCAGATGGGTGCCGAACAGATTCGGGAGACGCGTCGTTGGTAGCAGGAGGGAGCCAACGTCGTGGTGGCTAGAGGCGGCGCGAAGGGAGCCCTAACAAGAAAAACCCTAACAAAATTTTCAGGAAGAGGCGCAAGGGAGTAATGATATGTGAACTGCATCCAAGCAATACTGTTGTCAAAAGAAAATTAATAGAATACGAGTAGAAAGAGGGAAGGCATGACAGAAGCCATGACAATGGCCATAGCTGTCATGGCCTTAGGCGACTAGGTCAAAAAGAGTCCTAAAAAATAATTTCTTCAAAATGTTTTTAACGAGATAGTCTATTACGCATATATAATTATTTATACTTATTCAGGAAAGTGTTATAAGGAAATGTACTCTACCATTTTATATCTAAATTGATGTGTTGGAGGTTGTCTTTCAAGATAAGTCTAGACTAGTTGCCTGTAAAAGAGCTCCAAGAAAATGAATGAGAGGTACTTGACTTAGCTTTCTATAAAATCTATACATCAGATTTAAATATAGCTCTCTTCTCTTCTGCTGTGTTCTGTTAATAATCATCTCCATATCTCATACTAAGATACTTAAGCATATTGCATATATAGGCTCAGTGGTGAGTTTTTTTGTTATGAGCATGTTCTCTTGATCCTCTATTTGGTAATCACATCAATGAAGTGCTCAACTTACGGAAAAATTGAAATGGGTGCTAACTATCGTATTAGCTTTCAAAGAGGGACCCAGTTATGTTTAAAATAAAATCTCATCAAATCCAAAGATATATGGACAAAGTTTGTTGTATATTTTAATTTTTGGTTATTTGAATTAGGTAAAAGGTTACTCTCAAAAAATGACCTCGAAACCCTTTCAATGAGGTGCCATGTCATGCTCTAGACCTTGTCTATGTTCTTTCTTAATCACATTATTACTTATTGATTGAGAATTGATTGGCTCATCTTAACTCCTTGTCAAAATTCCATGCATCCACTGCAAGAAAATATTACTAGAAGATTAGCCCACTTTTTATCATACAATTCTTTTCTGGAATATTCTCTCTACTTTTATGTCTACACATAGATATATATATTTTTTTTGATAAGGTGTTCTATGTCTACACATATATGGTGCAGCTAATGAAATTTCATGTTCATTAAGTACCAAGGGTCTTTTCCATTGTTCTTGAATCTTAACCTTCAATTTGAAGGCTAGGTCTTTAAATCAAAAAATTGCTGAACAAAAAATCAAATACCAAGCATGTGGTAATCCATGTACTCATTTTATAAGAGCATACAGTGAAGGATCACGTATAGGAATCATGATACGCGAATTGTATGGTGATTGAGATGATTTGTAATGCGAACCCTTAAAACATTTGGTAATTCATGTACTCATTTTATAAGAGTATATACGGTGAGTGGATTACATATAGGGATCATGATGCGCAAATCATGTGATGATTGAGATGATTTGTGATGCGAACCCTTAAAATTAAGTTGAGTTTCACAATGAGACGATCACATATGGAGATCATGGTTTGCAGAAGTACTGAGTAGATGCTGACTGGATAATTAGTTATTCTTTTGTTGAATTTATTAAATTCAGATTTAAAACAGTAAATACTAAATAAAATTAATAAAAAAAATGATAAAATAAATTAAGTGAAATGCAAATCAAACTTCAACTTGTAATTAATAAAAGTAAATAAATAAAAACCAAATAATTCATTCGCGATTCAAAATGTAATTCAATTTTGGTACAATCTCGATTCGAAGTGTAAATGAATGTTTTTTTTCTGATCAAAGACATTAAATAAATTATTTAAAACAATATGAACCTAAAATTGAACTTTTAATTAATAAAAAATAAAATAAATAAAAACCAAAATAATACATTCGCGATTCGAAGTGTAAATCAATATATTTTTTGATCAAAGACATTAAATAAAAATTTTAGAACAATACGAACCTAAACTTGAACCTGTAATTAATAAAAAAAGAAATTAAATAAAAAAATAATAATACATTCGCAATTCGAAGTGTAAATTAATTTTGGTACAATCTCAATTCGAAGTGTAAATCAATATTTTTTTTTGTGATCAAAGACATTAAATACAAAAATTTAGAACAATGCGAACCTAATGACTATAAATTTATAAATTGTGGATACCGTTTACGCAAAATCGAATTTTTTAAAAACCATGTGACACGTTTTGGTTGTCTGACCACGACTCGCGAATCACCAAACACAAATATAAGTTGTGGTTCAGTACACGACTCGCGAAATATGATTTAGTGGTTCGCGAGTCACGATTCATACACGTCTCAACGTGCGAATCGTGACTTACGACCACTAAATCATGATTCGTCAGATGATTCGCACGCTGTAAATACTTTAAGTGCGATAATGTTGAAAAGGATTCATATTTAGCAATTATGTATGTGAATATTAAAATATGGTTAATAAATCACACCTTTTATTTCCTTTCAAAACAAGTATATTTTAGAATAATGTTTTCGAAAAAAATATCGTTTTCTTTTGAGAAAGTGAATTACTTTTACTTATTATAATTATAGACATGGACAACACATAGAAACTTCAAACTAGTTGATGTATAGACCAATTCTCATTTGAAGGAAAGTTATTTACGCCTCTTCAACAACTGTTGATTTTAAAATATTCGTTAATTTGATTTTAAATCAAGGAAACTGAGTCTGAGAGACTGAAACCCTGGGATCTATTGTCGATGTCGAAGTACTGATCACTCGTCTCCGGCTCGCTTTTTTCGATTTCAGTTTCACCGGTCTCACCATTTCAAGCTCCCTTTCAGCTCCTCTTACGGGTACGACATCATCTTCTCTATATTTTCGTTCCCATGTGTATTCTTCGTGCTTGTGTTCGTGTGTATCCGCTTTTTTGCTCTGTCCATGACTAAGATATTGGTTTGGAACTACCGGGGATTAGGGTCCGACAAAAAGAGGCAACAACTGAAGGATTTGTGCCAATCCTTGAAACTAGACGTGGTATTTCTCTCCAAAACTTTCCACACTAAGAGCAATCGTTCTCGATCTCGGCTGGCTCTCCTCAAACAAAATTGGTTCGATGGCGGGACGGGCCTACCTGCAGAGGATCAAAAAGGGGGAGTTATGATGGTATGGTCGGACAGGTGTAAGGTTACAATACTGGATAAACAACAAACACACATTCCTTCTATGATAACCATAGAGACAGAAAGTGAATTCCGGTTCACTGGTATTTACGGGGAACCAACTCGAGAAAAGAGAAACCTAACTTGGGACTTTCTTCATCGGTTGGCCCAAGTCCGTCCATGCCCGGATTGGATCTTAATGGGAGATTTTAATGGTATTTTGCACCCCCTGGAGAAGAAAGGAGGGAACTGATACCCTATATCGCTTATACAGGCCTTCTATCAGGCGTTCACGGATATAAATGTGGGGGATCTCCCATTGCATGGTTATCAGTTCACTTGGACGAAAGGCAAGGACCCGGGATCACGAATGGAAGTCAGATTGGACAGGGACTTCATGTCTCCTTCGGCCAGAACGAGGTTCAGAAAGGTAGTGTTGAGAAATGTGGGTTTTTCAACTTCAGATCATATGCCACTACTCCTAAAACTACAGGTAGAAGATGCTACTCCACTTGAGAGACAATTTCGTTTTGAGAATGCTTGGGCCGAACACCCGAAATATGGCTAGATTGTGCAACAGGAATGGGGCCAACCGGGATAAAAGTATATCAAGCACTATATTGAGGACATTGGAGTTACATTAAATGACTGGGGTCAGACTGTGTACTGGGAGAATATTAGAGAAATTCACCAATGCCAATGGCAACTACAGGGCTTGAATCATATAAGAGACCGTATGGGTATTCGTTATAGACTAGCGGTTCAAAGAAGGTATGAACGGGCGTTGTCCAAACATGAAACTCTCTTGAAATAACGGGAAAAACAACACTGGTTAATGGAAGGGGACCGTAATACTAAGTTCTTCCAACGGCTTCTACCAAACAACAGCGCAGAAATCAAGTAACCTGCTTGGAAGATGATTTAGGGAAGGAGGTCACTTGGGTTACGGGCACGTAGGACCTTTTGTTGAGCTACTTTAAAGATATCTTCATGACAGACCCAGAGAAAGACATCGACCTCCCAATGCCGATCCCTAATCTGATTTCCAAAGACTAGAACCGAATGCTGATAGGACGGGTCATGGATGTAGAAGTGCGAACGGTTGTGTTTCAAATGGGACAAAATAAGTCCCCCGGTCTTGATGGTCTGAACCCGTTCTTTTTCCAACATTGATGGGATACCCTACAGAATGAGGTGATTGAGTCTGTACGCCAGACGGTCAACACATGCATAATTGATAAGGACGCGAACAAAATGACTTTGGTCCTTATACCCGAAAACCAAACCCCCGGGCAAGTAAAGGATTTGAGACCGATAGCACTGTCCAATGTCATATTTCGGGTTCTCCCAAAATTTCTGGCAAATAGGATCAAGCCTCTACTAGAGTCGATCATCTCCTCCAATCAAGTGGCTTTTGGGCCGGGTCGGGCCATACAAGATAACATTTTTATATCCTTTGAGATTATTCATACATTACGCAAGAAGACACAAGGCAAGATGGGTTTATGGCCCTTAATCTCGATATGCGCAAGGCTTACAACGGGTGGAGTGGTCGTTCATACTATCAATGTTGGGGGGTTCGGTTTTGGCCTAGGTTGGAGGTCCCTAATCTTGGCATGCATGCAATCTATACAGTATACTGTCATCTCTGGAGGAAAGAGAACGTCACCCTTCACGACCGAGAGGGGAATTAGACAGGGGGGGCTCTCTCACCATCTCTTTTTATTTTGCATGAAGAACTATTTAGAATGATCGGGCAGGACGAAAGGGAGGGGTTATTACATGGGGTGAAAGTTTATCAAGGGGGTCCGGTAGTGTCCCGTATATTTTTTGCAAACGACTGCTACATCTTGTGTAGGCAGATAAACAGGAAGTCGAACAGCTTCAGGCTATTCTCACTCTATTCGGGAGCATGTCGGCCCCAGTAATTAACAAACCAAAGTCCTCGATATATTTTTTTAGCACAAATACGATGCCAACGGACCGAGTCATATGTTGTACCACACTGGGTATCCGGGAAATTTCTCAAGCCTCAATGTATTTGGGGGTACCAAACATACTGGAAGAAGAAAGGGCCAAATTTTGCAATTTGTGTGTGACCGTTTCCTGGAAAGAATTCAAGCATGGAATGGGCAAATGATTTCTGCCGGTGGAAATGAGGTCATGGTTTGGTCGGTCCTGCAGGCCCTCCCCATTTATGCCATGAGCGTTTTCCTCCTCCCGAGGCTCGATCAACCAGATACATGTGGCACTAGCCAGGTACTGGTGGGCAGGCACCCCGAGGGAAAATAAACCAATCATTTGGAAAGATTGGGTGAAATTATGTTGTCCTAAGGAGGTTGGGGGAATGGGATTCCGGGATATGCATGACATGAACTTGGCTATGCTAGCAAAAACAGGAAGGAATTTTCTTTCTGAACCGGAATCGTTGATAGCTCGTATTTTAAAGGCCCATTATTATCCGAAAGGGGGCTTTCTCACGGTATATGCGGGTCAGAACCCGAGTCAGCTATGGTCGGGAGTGAGAACCACTCAGGAACTACTCCAGTAGGGCTTGCGAAAAACAATTGGTGATGGAAAAACAACACTGGCCGAAGGGATCCCATGGTTAATGGGGGACAACCCTAGTATCCCAATCCACACTACAGGTTCGCCTAATCTTATGGTATCGGAACTAGCTTCATCTACTATGGATTTTTAGGACCCGACTAAATTAGCCCAACTTTTTCCACCTCCTATTATTCAGGATATTTTACAGGTTCCCCCACCTATGGTCGGTAGTAAGGACAAGTGGTATTGGACCCATAATACCCAGAGTATATACACTTCTAGAGGGGTTACCGCCTGTTAGCTTGGGGAAATGGAAGATGGAAGCCCTCTGGAGGAGTCTAGGTCTGGACAGGAGTATTAGACCTAGATACACAGCCTCGGATCAAGGTATTCCTTTGCCGTGCCATCTCAGGTACATAGTAGGTAGCAGCAAACTTCTGGACGAAATATGTCCCTATTCCGGAGGTATGCCCCGTTTGCAATACAGATAGAGAGACTACATCCCACCTACTCATTCATTGTAAGTTCGCCAAAGAAGTTTTGTAAAGATACGGTGTCCAAACACAAATAACGATTGTACTGGCGGATTTGGGTATGGGAATAAAATCTTGTATCGCTATGACATTGTGGGAAATTTGGAAAGACAGAAATGGAGTCGTGTGGGATCAGTCTATCCAGACAACAGAAGCCCTAGCTACCACAGTTCGCAACCAATTATGTAGTTGGTCGGAAGCACATACAAAAATGCAAATCGGATCTCCAGCACCGAAGCCGAGAAGGGAGGTGGTCTGGTCACCTCCCCCGCGGGATTGGTGTTCTATTAGTATTGATGGGGTTGTTTTTGCCGATACAGAGCAAATCGGATGGGGCTGGATTTGCATGGATGATAGAGGCTGCATTGTGGAAGGAAATAATGGTATCATAGGAGGAAAATTAAGTTTGGAATATGCTGAAGCTATGGCCATTCTCCCAGCTCTCCAGTGGACTCGAACATAGGGACACACTAAGGTCGTGATCAGGAGCGATGCATAGTATGTGATGCAGCTGATTCTGGGTAGTAACTCCCTGTTTTCACTGGTAGGACGCATTCTAATTGAATGTCATTCTATCATTTCTACTCTCGAGGATGTCAAACTCGTGTATATAGCTAGGACAACAAACGGAGCATCATATTGGTTAGCTCGGTAGGCCAGTTCTGTGCATGTTCTTTTGTGGTCCGGATTCCTTATTCCGGATGCACTGTTATGTATTCTCCGTCATTTCAAATAAAATGCCGAAATGGATTTGTTTAAAAAAAACAACGGTTGATTTTTAAAAACACATTTTCACCTTCAAAATCTACGGAAACACAATAAATGACAACTTTTCTTAAAAACAAAACGAAAAGTGACTATATGTTCCGATAAATCTACAGTTACTCACTGTGTTTTTCAAGATTAAAGGTGACCAAAATGTGTTATTAATGTTTTCATTTCTTTAAGCAAGAGAATGAAGAGAAATATCTAATAACTCGACCTTGTGATCTACACTTCGAAATCGTGAATACTAGATATGTTGAAAGTCTCGATCTTTAACCTTGAATCCCATTTATTTTAGGGTAAATTTCATCTCACTACTTTAAAAATAGTTAAGTTGCATCTCACAACCCTAAAATAGTTTGTGCCACCTCACTATCCTACAAATTCTTACATTTCATCTCACTACCCTAAAAATAGTTTGTGGCACCTCACTACCCTAACTATGAGCTAAGGAGCTGTTTTAGTACCTACCGTTAGATTCCATCCATTTTTCCATCCAATAGTTAAAAAGTCTATAATACTTCTCACTAATATGTACAAGGCACATGACATCTTTATTTCATGGAGGCTTTTAAACTTATTTTGCAAGACCTTTGACTTTTCCATTTCCCTTCTTTATGTATAGATTAATATGGCATTAAGGTTATGACCTCTCATGTACATGTTATGAGCCTATAAATAGAGGCTATTATAAAGGATAAAATCATATCAATACAACAATCTATTCTACTCTTTCCATGTTATCTTGTTCTCTCTAATATTGTTCTTCCATTTGCAAGATATTGTTCTTACTTTCACAACACGTTATCAGCACGGCTTGCTCTACTGTCCAGGTATCAAAGTTTCGTATTATTGTGAATTTGTTTAAATTCAATTCATGCTTAATTATACAAGTTCATTTACGAATTCCGATAAGTATGCTATGTGATTGCTAATATACGTTGGATCTTTCAGATCATAAATTTGATGTTATTATATACTTGTGTTTTTGTTGTTGATACCCAAATGTGAGATTTGTTGAAATCGAATCATTTGGACCTGAAGTTCCAAGATACGAACCGTTTTTCTTATAGCATGCAACTTGGCTTAAAGGCATGAAACTTGAAAGAAAAAAATTATATATGGTTACATGGGTAGTTTGGCTACTCCATGTATTCTCTCGTCGCATGGTTATTTTGTGAATAAATTTGTGAGGTCGTATATTTGTATCCTGAAGTTTACAAATATGATGGTATGTTGGATCAGAAATTCCAAATACATAGTTCCATCGACTTGATGTATGTTGGACCAAAAGTTCCAAAAACATGGTACAACAATGGTTGTAAATTCTCTCCCATATATGAATTACATTTGATGGTTCATGATATTTATGGAACGTTCTTTACTTAGTTGATCATAATCATTTTATAGTATTACAATGTCGAACTATTTAGAACCCGAAGTTCAAATATGAACGAGAAAATGTTTACGAAACCTAAAGTTTTGATTAAAGATCACGGGTCTTATGACTTACTAAAATTAGTGTGACCCGAAGTTCAAATGTACCTAATGATGACAAAACAAGAAGTTTTGGTTCAAAGTATAAACTTGAAACTTACTTTGATGACTAAATGACAAACCACAAGCCCAAAGTTTGTAACCTATGTCTATGGCTTGAAGCCCAAAATTTTATATATAGTTATTTTTATTTACTATGAATACCCCACGAGCTTTCTCGGTGTGTGGTTATATACATATCTAATTTCTATATTTATACACCCATGCCCTTCCTCTCTATTTTTTTCTCACTGATAAAAACCCCAAAAGCCATTATTAAAACATGTGAGAGTTGGCAAAGAAGATTTATTTGGCATGGCTCATCTGTCTCAAGAGTTTTCTGTAAAGTTAGATGGTGCACATTATGCAAGCCTATAGAGCATGGGGGTCTGGGAATTAAAAGTCTACAAGATATGAACTCTGCTTTACTAGCAAAGTGGTGGTGGAGTTTGCCACTGAAGGTGATTCCCTATGGAAACAAGTCATTTGTGCAAAATATGGATGGCCTTTACATGAATGGGATCTTTCAAATTTTTCAGAAATAGGAGTCTCAAGTTTCTTCAATCAAATTCTCCTACTAGCAAAGGATCCAAGATATGCTGATATTTTTTTGGCTCAAAGGGTTGTCTATGGAATTTAGGAAGAGGAAACAAGATTCATTTTTGGACTGATCTTTGGTGGGAAGAACTTACCTTCAAAGAACTCTTTCCAAGGATATATCTATTAGCCAATTCCAAGGGTGATCTGATAGAAGATTTGTGGTCTGATATGGCATGGGACCTGAATTTAAGAAGATCACCAAGAGGATGGGAGGAGACTGAACTCAATTTTAGCTGGTGTAACATTATCTGCAGAAGATGATTCACTCTCTTGGTCTCATGATGGAAAAATTTTTTCAGTTAGAAAAATGTATTCACGTCTAGCTCCACAAGCTACTGCTTCACCTGTTTGGACAAAAAATCTTTGGACCCCTGGTGTGCCCCCAAAAATTTCTGTTTTTTGTTGGCTTGCTTGTCTAGATGCATTGCCTTCAAAATGCTTTCTTGAATCAAGAGGAATGGACTTCAGTTTAGAAGATTTGGTTTGCCTTTCATGTCTGTGGGATTTTGAAGACTCTGCTCATATCACTCTCCATTGTAGATTGGCTTGGGAAGTTTGGGGTTTATTAGCAAGCTGGTGGGGTTTTAGCTGGATTATGCCTGGTGATATCAAAGCTCTCTTTTGGTCTTGGATTCATCTTACAAAAAACAGATTCAAAAGGATTTGGGGAAACATTCTTAAAGTAGCATGTTGGAAGATTTGGCTTGCAAGAAACAATAAAGTTTTCAACAATGTGGATTTTGTCCCTTTCTCAATCCTAGCCAACATTCAAAATACTGTCTACTCTTGGGAATGGGCCTCTTTCACACAAGCTTATCATTTCTCTTTTGAGAATTGGATTAAGGCTCTTGTAATGTGTGTTGCTACCAATCTTCTGCCTCAATTTTAACTCATTGACAAGATTATCTCCTATACTTCTCTGTTGGCTTATGTTCTTTGTTCCTCTCCTTTTGGGTTTGGGACTGGGTGGTTGGTTCTGGGTCTAGTTTGGGGAGTGATTGTGAGTTTGGGTGTTCTCTCCTCCTTCTTTTTTGTTGGTCTTGGCCTTTCTAGACCTAGAGTATGGGTAGTTGTTTGTGTCTTAGGTTTGCTGTTGTGGGAGTGGGGTTAGTGCTATCTAGGAGGTTGCTTTGAGTGTTTTTTTGGTGAGTTTTGGGTCTTGGTTTCATTGCTCCTGCAGGTTCTGACAGCTGCTTTGGATCATAAGTTTTCTTGGACTCCTTATCTGATCTGTGGAGACTTAAGTACTTCAGTGCACTTCATCTGCATTTTCAACTTCCAGCTTGATGCTATTAAAGTTCATTTACAACACATCCGGTTACATTTCAAGGGCTCATCTCCTCTCATCAGCTGGATCAACATCAAGTTTTGGTCATCTAAAGAGCAACTCTGATCAACAACAACAAGATCTTGCTTTCAAAAAACAAAGATCAGTCTCAGTAATTATCCAGCCACTTCAAACTTCTGATTCAATTTACAATTTCATGGTGGAAAAGGCTTGTCATTACATTTGACAGGTTACAAGGCTTGATCTGTAGCTCCTATGTCTACTGCAGCCTCTTTAAAACTTAATTGCAAATATGTACCCACTTGTTTTGTAACCATTATTGGTTTCATTTTGTATTCTCTGTAGCTAGAGAACTTTGTCCCTTCCTTTCAATCTTTGAAAGGGTGGAGATTTATAATAATGCTTTGCTGATCAAAAAAAAATTATACATCCTTATTCATATTTGTGTGGACATTATGTATATTCAATATGTATAACCCGAAGTTTACACAAGTCATGGTATTGTGAACATGAAGTTCTATAATGTTCAAGAAACAAATTTATTGGACTCATCGTTTCAAGTAAACAAGATGCATGCAATTACTGGAAAAGAAATTGACATGAAGCTTACATAAAGACTTGAAGTTCTAAATTGATGATCCATGTAGGATAAATCAAAGAAAATATTTCCATGCATCATCATATTAGAATCAATGAAAATGTTATCATTCAAGTAAACAAGATACATGCAATTATTGAAGGAAAAAAAATGTGACTTGAAGCTTACATAGACTTGAATTCTAAATTGGTATCCTTGGAGGATAAATAGAAAAAAAAAATATTTCCACACATCATCATATTATAATCGATGAAAAATGTTTTCATGTACATTTCTTCCATCTAGTATACTCTTGAAGTAGCATTATCGAGAATACCAAAAGAATCAGATTTAATATATTTATTGCTGAAATAATGAATTATTGAAAACCATCAAGCTCGCCATGTTGGCAGCACTCCATTCCCTGAAGTGAATGTGATAGGATATGAGTAGATCCAAACCCAAGCAAGGCTGATACCCTAGACGTGGTCATGGTCGTTTTCATGGTTATGGGCGTGATAATTTCCAATTCCATGAAAAATAATGTGTACCCCCAGTAGGGGAACGAGTATGAAAGGCACAAGAAAGAATATGGCCCACCAAATGAAAACTAATGAACGTGATGGAAGTTATATTGTAAATGTAGTTGGTTGCCTACCTGAAGTGCGACCAAAGATTTGATTGAAGGAAAAAAACAAAGGGTAGAAACAAACTTTACTAATGACCTAGATCCTGAAAATCTAATCGAAATTTTTAACTCATTTGTAGATGATGACGGGAAAATAAGTATTATGCGTATGAGTCAATCTTTGGATGATTTGTATTAATATTTATGTTATATTCTTTTGTGGTATGTAAACTAATACATTAATCTTTTCATATTAAAGGATATGGATCCCAGAAGTGATCTATCTAATTACATAAACGATAAAGATATGTGTATAGTTGATAGTGCTACAACATTAAGGCAAACGTAAACACCATTATGGGTGCTGCAAATATAACAGAGGGCTCCGGAAGAGCTACTTTGTTATTGCAAAATGAAACATTTGGAATGTCTTGTTTCTAATTTTATTTATTTGTCTTATAAAGAACTATGGACAAAAGTCTCCCTAATTATGTTAAAAGCAACGGGAAAATATCTGGTGCATCAGATCTTATTGAAGGCTACGGAAGAGCCAATGTAATGTTCCACAATTTATTATCAATGATGCAATGTTCTCAACTAGATCCAAAGGAGACTTGTTAAGTTTCAAAGATATTCGTTGAAATTGTTATCACATTGAGACAACAACTGAAAATGACGTTGAATGTTTATACATCACGTCCATGGTCTCGGGGAGAAAACAAATTGTGGAAAAACTCCCTTCATATTGTTCTGGATTATATTATGCTTTCATTATTTCAATTGTATCCAATAGGTGCGTGATTAACCAAAAAACCAATGGACCCATCAAACTTTATGATATGGAATGATCGTTTAGGCCATCCGGGCTCCACAATGATGCAAAGAAACATAGAAAATTCACATGGACATACTCTGAAGAGTAAAATTGTCCTTTTATCAAAAGTTACCCATGTGTTGCTTGTTTTCAAGGAAAAATGATCACAAGACCATCTACATTGAAAGTTCTGGCTGAGTGTCCAACATTTTAAAAAGAATTCACAAAGATATATTGGAATTCATGACATGTGATATGTTTACAGCACGATTTTCCGACTGTCAATTTGATGAGACAATTTTCCATGCATTAGGGGGAGAAAAAGAAACGTCTGAAATAGAAAGACTAGAAGTTTCATGGAATGCATTAACATTGTCTCATTTTGATCCTCGTACAAATGTGAACTAGAAGTTAAAAAGATTATCCACTTACAAAAGGTTGCAAATACATAGCCTGATGCATTTACGGATGTTAAGACTGTGATAAAATCACATACCCCAGTTGTTAATGCTCCTTGCATAACTACTCTTTCTGATGAAGAAATGAGAAATATGCTAGCAAATGAGTCTAAAGCATGCCAGAAGCATGGAAAACCTATTGGATCCAATAGATAAAGACCAAAGAAAAAAGAAAGGAACAAGGACGGGAATTTTGTACATCAAATGTTATCACAATTCCCGAACAATAAGAAAATGTGATAAATGAAGAGACGTTTTCAAAATATGATTAAGCACCTGAAAAAGATGACAATAAATAGATCTCGATTAACTAAGTCACTTACAATGAAAGATGGAATAGAAAAGAAGTTATTGTGGATGATATACTTGCACGTGTTATTGCATTAGATATTTCAAAAGAAAACGAGGATCATGAACCAAGATCGGTCAGTGAATGATGAGTTATGGTTTGTGTGTCTTGGGAGGCCGTGAGTGCCCGTGGGGTTGTTGAGCCCGTCAGTTATGGTTGGTGTGTCTTGGGAGGCCGTGAGTGCCTGTGGGGTTGTTGAGTCCGTGTTTTACTGTTGGTGTCTTGGGTGGCCATGAGTGCATGTGGAGTGTTGAACCCGTGTTGTTGCTGCTTGTTGAACTTTACTTGTGACCCAACTGTGTGTCGGGAAGTGGTGCGGAAATTGGCTGGCCTGACCGAGTTCGAGTCTCGGGAGGTTGCGAGCGTTCTTTGGCTGGCTTGACCAAGTTCGAGTCTCGGGAGGTTGCGAGCGTTCTTTGGCTGGCTTGACCGAGTTCGAGTCTCGGAAAGTTGCGAGCGTTCTTTGGCTAGCCTGACCGAGTTCGAGTCTCGGGAGGTTGTGAGCATTTGTAGGCGATGAGAGGGAAGCTCCCCTTCCGACTAGCTATCGGAAAAGCAGCGCTGTATATATCGCCAACAGGTCGACCGCCTGGAGCCTGACAGGTATCGGCAAAGCGCGTGGGGCAGGCTCGAGCCCAGCCGGTTAGCAACCGGCACTGAGCAGCTGACAGGAGTGCGATCCTTTGTGATCTTGTTTGGTGTGCGATCCTTTGTGATCTTGTTTGGTGTGCGATCCTTCGTGATCTTGGGTGTTGCGTGGTGGTCTATCGTGTCTTTGGAGGAGGTCGTCAATCGTTGTGTCGGATCTACTTTACGTGTCCGAGTGTTGAGTCGACTGAGGAAAGTATCCGTGTGTGGGTGTCGGTCGGGTTACTTGAGTTTGGGGATAGTGATCCTCGGTGTTGAGTTGGTTGTGGGTGTTACCGGCTTTGTCTGTTGATTATGCCGTAGTCAGTCTGTTATCCGTGGTGGTGAGCGAACGCTCACCCTTAGCTGCTTTTCCTACAGGTACTGATCACAGGAAGGACTAGGTGGGCTCTCGAAGCTTGAGGAGCTAGGAGCGGAGTCCGGGTTTTATCTTTTGAGTCTAGTGACGGATACCTTGTACTTTTTCCATTTGTTGGGACGTTTTTGAAGTTGTAAATGATCCTTTTTGATTTATTAAATGGCGATTTTAAAGTGTTGATTCAAAACAGGTTTCAAATATTGTATCTTTTTAAATGTTCGCGTCCCGAGTTCGGTTTACTGAAATTGGGGCGTGACAACGTGAAAATTCCTGAAGGACTAAAAATGCTTGAAGCATGCATCTCAAAACCTCAGGAAATGTAATCAATAAAGCTCCAAAGATCTTTGTATGAGCTAAAACAATCTGGTCGAATGTGGTATAATCGTCTCAGTGAATACCTTTTGAAAGAAGGATACATCAAAAATAAAATATGTTCATGCGTTTTTATCAAACGGACGAAAACCGGATTTTCCATCGTCGTGGTTTATGTTGATGATTTGAACATCATTGGAATTCATGATAAACTTGTAGAGACGATGAAATACTTGAAAAGTGTATTCGAAATGAAAGACTTGGGAAAAACAAATTTTTGTCTTGGCCTTCGGATTAAACATTTGTCGAAGGAAATTTTTGTTCACCAGTCATCATATATTGAGAAGATCCTTAAACTATTCAATATGGATAATTCACATCATTTGAGTTCCCCCATGGTTGTTAGATAACTTGATGTGTAAAAGGATTCATTTCGCCCCCGAAAAAAAAAAGAACTCCTTAGTCCGGAAGTACCATATCTTTGTGACATTGGGGCGTTAATGTATCTTGCTAATTGCACCCGTGGTGATATTGCATTTTCTATTAATTTTCTAGCAAGATTTAGTTCTTCTCCGGCTCGAAGACATTGGACTGGTGTTAAACAAATTTTAAGATATCTCCGAGGAACATTATATATGAGGTTATTTTATTTAAAAGACTTGAAGTCTAGATTGATTGGATATACTGATGCTGGATATTTATCTTATCCTCACAAAGTGCGTTCACGAACTGGGTATGTATTTACATATGGTGATACTACTATATCTTGGCGTTCAACAAAATAGACCATTACAACCACTTCTTCAAATCATCTTGAGTTGATAGCTCTTTATGAAGCAAGTAGTAAATGTATATGAATAAGGTCTTTGGTCCATCATATCTGAGAATCATGTGATCTTTCAATAAATAAAGGAAGTCCAACTGTCCTATACGAAGATAATGCAATTTGTATAGCTCAGATCAAAGGAGGCTACACATCAAAGGAGATAGAACGAAACACATATCTCATAAGTTTTTCTTTACTCATGAACTTCATAAAAAGGGAGATATCGATGTTTGTCAAATTCATTATTGTGACAATCTTGCAGATTTGTTCACTACATCGATTCTTACAAAAGTTGGTCTGCAAGATTAGCATGAGAAAACGTTGTGATTTATGAGGAAATTAATAGAGATGTTGCAATGAGGGGGAGAAATACGTGTTATACTCTTTTTCCATTGCTTTAGGTTTTATCCGAATGGGTTTTCCTAACAAGGTTTTTGATGAGGTAACTTCTATACGTATTGTACAAATTATGTACTATTTTTCCTTCTAGGGTTTTTCCCACTGGGTTTTTCCTAGAAAGGTTTTAATGAGGAATAATAATATTTGTACATGTCATCCAAATGGGGAGTGTTATGAAAATATGTGTTGGATGACATCTTTATTGCATGGAGGCTTTTAGACTTATGTTGCAGGACCTTTGACTTTTCCATTTCCCTTCGTTATGTATAGATTAATATGACATTAAGGTTATAACTTCTGATGTACACGTTATGAGCCTATATATAGAGGCTATTGTAAAGGATGAAATCATATCAATACAACAATATATTATACTCTCTCCATGTTCTCTTGTTCTCTCTAATATTTTTCTTCCATTCACAAGATATTGCTCTTACTTTCACAACAACCTTATGTTTTTTTAGGCAGAATATTTTTTTTTGGATCAGCTCAGAAATTTTATTTAAAAGAAGATACTTTCCAAGTAGGAAAACATCTCAAGGTCAGAAGACCAAAACACGATTACAAAGGAGCTCTCGGCAATGGAGCTTAAAGTAAAAACCTTTAAAACCAAAAGGAGGGTAGTCCCATGAAAGAAGAAAAAAATGAACGAAACAAACAAAGAGAAACAACATTAACTGCTATTCTCCTTGACTCTTGGAAGAGCACCCTTAGGTGGTTTAGCTGCCGCTTGCTTCCACATGTCCGCCGCTGAAGGGGCAGTTTTCCTAGCGCATTCCTGACTCATGGACCTTGTGCTAGGCTTAAAGTAGGTAAGGAAGCCAGAAGAATTAAATGTCTTAACAACCCGACCCCTAGATATCAGGAGTTTATTAAAGGCATCTTTCCAAGGGTTACCCTGATCCCCAACATCCGAGATCGAATCCGTTAGAGCATTAATAGATATTGGCCCCAACTGTAAGAACCACTCCCGGTCAACGCCAGTCAAATCGGCGTTGACCCCGAGGGTCATATCGGACTTAAGTTGAGCCCGACATCGACCAAAGTGAGTTCTGGGGGACTCAGGGCAACTTTTTGACCAATTTGAGAAAGGTTGACTTTTTGCAGGAAAAATCAACCGAGCAACGTTTTGGTCCGTTCGAGGCCCGTTTTGGATCCAAAAAGCTTAGCCGTCGTTAAAGCGGTCTTAGTTGAGCCGTTTCCTTGTACCACCGGAAATTTCGTAATTTCTTGAAAAATGGGCCCTATCAAGGCCCGAGACGGCCGAATTTCGCGAATCTGATAGAAAAATATCTACAAAGATATTTTTTTAAAGGTGGGACCCACTTGCCACTAGTCACAAAAGTGGTGGTGGTTGGTATTTTGAACAAAACAAAAAGGAAATGAGGGGTAGTTTGTAAATAGGTAGTGTTTGGTGTTTTTGAACAAAATAAAAGGGAAAGGAAGGAAAGGGTCTCGGCCAAATAGAAAAAAGGAGAGAAAGAGAGAGAAAAAAAAGAGAAAAAGAAGAGAGAAGGAGGAAAGGAAAAAGGAAAAGAAAAGTGAGGAGTTTTGTCACGCCCCAAATTCAGCAGAACCGAACCCGGAACGCGAACGTTTAAAACAATAAACATTTTCAGACATTTTGAATAAATCATTTTAAAACCACCATTTACTTAAACAAAATCATAATTTACAACTCAAAAGTACGTCCCAACAAGCGGACAAAATACAAGTGTACGTCGCTAGACTCAAAAGTAAACCCGGACTCCCGCTCCTAGCTCTTCAAGCTTCGGATGCTCACCTAGTCCACCCCGCGACCAGTACCAGTAGGAAAAGCAGCTACGGGTGAGCGTTCGTCACCACCACGGATAACAGACTGACTACGGCATACTTAGCAAACAATGCCGATAACACCAACAACAAACTCAACACACACAAACAGTTACTTTCCTCAACCGACTCAACACTCGGACCCGTAATGTAGACCTGACCCAACGATTACGACTTCCTCCAAGACACGAAACGTAACCACGCAACACCCAAGATCACAAGGAAACGCACACCAAACAAGATCGCGAAGGATCGCACTCCAATTGCTCAGTAACCTCCTGCCCTTTTCCCAACGCGGCGATTGGATCAGGCAGCCGACCTGTCGCACTTTTCCCAACGCGACAGTTGGATCAGGCTGTCGACCTGTCGCACTTTTCCCGAACCCAATGGGATAGGCTGTCAACCTAATGTTCTTTTCCCAACGCGACGGTTGGATCAGGCAATCGACCTGTCTCACTTTTCCCGACACAAAGTCGGATCAGGCTGTCGACCTGTCACTCACCAACCCCAGGTAACCACAATCACAATCACAAGAAAAGTTCAACAAACACCAACAACACCGGTTTGACACACCACAGGCACTCATGGCCACCCAAGACACCAACGGCAAACCACGGGTTCAACAACCCCACGGGCACTCAAGGCCACCCAAAACACCAACGGTAGAACACGGGTTCAACAACCCCACGGGCACTCAAGGCCACCCAAAACACCAACGGTAGAACACGGGTGGCTAGGGCATTTTTGGGCCCGGCTCACCATGGTGGTTGCCAGCCCTAGCTCCGGCCAGCCACCACACACGGTGGCCGGAGCTCCCCCCCGAGCTCCCGGTCACTGGAAAATGTCCAATCCTTGCTCCAAAACGTCTCCAAGATGTCTCCAACGATCCCCACACCTCAATACTACCAAAAACTACTAGTTTTACTCAAACCCTAACTTTCAAAATTAAGCAAAACGAGAATCGGTTAGGTGCTCACCGTAGAGAATGACGGTGTGAGCTTGAATCTTCTATCGTTGAGATGATCCAATGGTTTGATGATCGGGAATAGTAGTAAAACCCTAGCAAGCCTTCTCTTTTTCTCCCTTTTTCTCTCTTCCTTCTAGCTCTTTTCTCTCTCTAAAAAGTCACAATTTTCTCCTCTTTTTTGTAAGTGGCCGAACCCCCCCCCCCCCATGTAGTCTTGCCTTTGTTTTGTCCAATAAACCTAACACCACCACTTGTTTAACAAGTGGCAAGTGGGTCCCACACCTTTTTGGGAAAATATCTTCTAGATATTTTCTAATCAGATTCGCGAATTTCGGACGTTTCGGGCCCTGAACGGGCACTTTTTCCAAGAAATTACGAAACTTCACGGGCTACAAGGAAGCGGCACCGCTGCGACGACAGCTAAGCTTTTTGGATCCAAAACGGACCTCGAATGGACCAAAACGTCGCTCGGTTGACTTTTCTAGCGAAAAGTCAACATTTCCCAAATTGGTAAGAAAGTTTCCCTGAGTCCCCCGGAACTCACTTTGGTCGATATCAGGGTCAACTTAAGTCCGGTATGACCCTCGGGGTCAAATTTAGGTTCATTTAAGTGTCTGCTTAAATTTTTTAAATTTTCCTGTTTTTCGCAGATTTGACTGGTGTTGACCGGGAGTGGTTATTACAATCTATCCCCCTTAAAGGAATTTCGTCCGCGAAATTTAAAACAGACGTACCTCGGGAGTCGAACAGGTCGGGGTACTTCGCGCGAACCTCTTCCTCGCGTTCCCAAGTCGACTCAGCCCCGTGATGCCTCCACTGCACCCGTACTAGGCGGATAATCTTGCCACGCAATACCTGCTCCCGTGTGTCCATGATCAAAACCGGTTGCTCCTCATAGGAGACATCGTCAGCCACCTCGATATCTGTCCACTCAATGACGTGGGAGGGGTCCGCATTGTACTGCCGCAACTGGGACACATGGAAGACGTTATGAACTCTCCCAAGTTGCGGTGTTAACGCCAGACGATAAGCCACTGCTCCCACTCTGCTCAAGATCTCGAACGGGCCAATGTACCGCGGGGCTAACTTGCCCCCGCTGCGTCTGAACCGTACCAGTCCCTTCCTC
The DNA here is from genome assembly GCA_963921825.1 of Erodium maritimum. Lineage (NCBI taxonomy): Eukaryota > Viridiplantae > Streptophyta > Magnoliopsida > Geraniales > Geraniaceae > Erodium > Erodium maritimum. The sequence continues at coordinate 74,511,276 of OY997590.1, forward strand.
GGGCTCACCTTCAGGAATACGTGATCCCCCACCGCGAACTCAAGAGGTCAACGTCGTCTGTCGGCATAGCTCTTCTGCCGACTCTGCGCGGTCTTCAACCGCTCGCGTATCAGCGCGACCTTCTCTGTCGTCTCTCTGACAAGATCTGGCCCCAGCAGACTCTTGTCCCCCACCTCTGCCCAACACACTGGCGATCGACACGGCCTCCCATACAACGCTTCGAACGGTGCCATCCCAATACTGGCCTGGTAGTTGTTGTTGTAGGAGAACTTGACCAACGGCATGTGGGTTTCCCATGATCCCCTGAAGTCCAGCACACATGCCCGTAGCATGTCTTCCAAGATCTGAATAGTGCGCTCGGACTGGCCGTCTGTCTGGGGATGGTGTGATGTACTGAGTAGGACCTCGGTCCCCAACGCGGTCTGCAGACTCGGCCAAAATATGGACGTGAAACGAGGATCCCTGTCAGACACTATTGACACAGGGAACCCATGGAGACGCACTATCTCCTGAATGTACAGGCTGCTCAACTTGTCGACCGGATCAGTCATCCTCATAGCCAGGAAATGAGCCGACTTGGTCAACCGATCGACTACTACCCATACGGCATCATGTCCCTTCGGCGATCTCGGCAGTCCACACACGAAGTCCATCGTGATATGCTCCCACTTCCACTGGGCAATCGGCAGTGGCTGCAACAATCCTGCGGGACGCTGTTGTTCGGCCTTCACCTGCTGACAGACGAGACATCTCGACACAAATTCTGCGACTGCTCTCCGCATCCCGCGCCACCAGAAGTGCCGCCTGATGTCACGGTACATCTTGGTGCCCCCCAGGTGCACTGTAAGACGCGAATGATATGACTCTCGCAACACGTCGTCTCTACAGTTGCCCGGCACGAACAACCCTCCTCGATACCGTAACCCCCAATCTGCACTAATCTCCCAACCTACCACCTCGTCACCGCTGACGACCCTCTCTCGGATCTCTGCCGTCTCGACGTCCTCCGACTGCGCCTCCAACACTTGGGCAATTAGTGAGGGCTGAGCCACCAACGAGCACATGGCCATGCCACCAGTAATCTCCTCTAGCTCAAGCCCGAACGTGCTCAGTTCCCCCATCATGTCCCACTCTCGGACTGATATGCTGGCAAGGCTCGGAACCGACTTCCTACTCAAGGCGTCGGCGACCACGTTCGCCTTACCCGGATGGTAGTGTAGCTCAAAGTCGTACTCCTCAAGTAGCTACATCCATCGCCGCTGGCGCATGTTCAGGTCTCACTGGGAAAAGATGTACTTGAAGCTCTTGTGATCCGAGAACACCTAAAACCCCTCGCCATATAGATAATACCGCCAGCCCTTTAGCACGAACACGACTACTGCTAGCTCCAAGTCGTGGGTAGGATAGTTGCGCTCGTGTGTCTTCAACTGCATGGAGCCATAAGCAAGCACTCTACCCAACTGCATCAGTACACAGCCCAGTCCTTCCCCGGACGCATCACAGTAGACCTCATACCCGATCCCTCGCTCTGGCACTACCAATACTGGAGATGTGGTCAGACGAGTCTTCAACTCCGTGAATGCATGCTCACAATCCTCTGTCCACACAAACCCGACTCCCTTGCGCGTCAACAGAGTCATCGGCGCGGCTAGTCGCGCAAAGTCCTGGACAAACCGCCGATAATAGCCTGCCAACCCCAGAAAGCTACGGATCTCGAAGACACTCGTGGGTCGTGCCCACTTCGAAAGCGCGTCGATATTCGACGGATCGACCAGTATACCGTCACGGGATACAATGTGACCGAGGAATTTCACCTCAGCGAGCCAAAACTCGCACTTCTCCAGATTGGCATATAGCTGATGTGTGCGTAGCAGGGTCAGAACAGTTCTCAGATGTACCTCATGTGCTGCCTCGCTCTGCGAATAGATCAAGATGTCGTCTATGAACACCACCACAAACTGATCTAAGTACGGCCGGAATATACTGTTCATCGGATCCATGAACGCTGCAGGTGCGTTCGTCAGTCCAAACGGCATCAACAAGAACTCGTAATGCCCATAGCGTGTCCGGAATGCAGTCTTTGCGACGTCCCCCTCTCGAACTCGCAACTGGTAATATCCGGATCGCAGATCGATCTTCGAGAAACAGGTCGACCCTCTCAACTGGTCGAACAAGTCGTCAATCCTCGTCATCGGGTATCGGTTCTTCACCGTAACCCGGTTCAGCTTCCGGCAATCTATACACATCCAAAGCTCTCCACTCTTCTTCTTCACGAAAAGTGCTGGTGCTCCCCACGGCGATACGCTCGGACGGATAAATCCCTTCTCCTGAAGCTCCTCGAGCTGACGCTTCAGCTCAGTCAACTCTGCCGGCGCAAACCTGTAAGGCGCCATCGATATCGCTGCCGTTCTCGGCACCAGATCAATCACGAACTCCACCTCACATTCAGGTGGCAACCCGCTCAACTCCTCAGGAAAGACCTCGGGGAACTCGCATACCATTCGCGGTAACTCTCGGCTCTGCACAACCGATACTTCCTCCACTGCGGACAACGCCGACAGGAGAACCCCGCTCTTACTACCCAGCACACACGACACCTTTGTGTTGCCTGCTAACACTGTCACTCGTCGCCTGTAGTAGTCTATATTGGCTCGGTACCTCGTCAGCCAATCTATTCCCAAGATCACGTCAAAGATCGTCATTCCCAGCACGAGAAGGTCACCAGGGCAAGGACAGTCTGCGACTCTAATTTCGCAGGCACGACAAACCCTAGTCAACAATACATCACCCCCAACTGGGGTGTCCAGGCATAGGGGTGGACTCAACGGCTCTAAACTCAACCCCAACCTCTCAGCACAACTTAACGAAATAAACGAGTGTGACGCCCCGGTATCAAATAAGAACAACGCCCATAAATGATACAAAAAACACGTACCCTGAATGGTCTCGCGATAGGTAGTGGATCCTGGGGCCCAGGAGTCGGTAACTGCGTACACTCTTCCCTGCGACGCCTGCTGCCTCTAACCCGGCGCACTGACTGCTATATACCCAGATCTCTGCTGCTGTCTCGGAACCGGCGCGCTCGTAGACGGCTGTGAGAACCTCGACTGCTGACTCTGACGCGGGCGTCCCCTGGGTGACTGCACTATATGCGACTGCTGCGGTCGTTGCGCTGACGTTGCTCCAAACGGCGCATGGCACCTGGTACTAGAGTGCCCCAACCGGTCGCACCGGAAACACCTGAGCTCGTCGGCCCTCGGCCCCGAGCCCTGGCCTGTCCGGCTGATCACGGGTAGCGTCGTGGGTCCTCCTCCCATCGGACACTCTCGTTGCATATGGCCTGGCTGCCCACAGGTGTAGCATATCGGCCGCCTCTCTGAGGCGACTGGCCCCACTGACCCCATTTGTCTCGCTCCGCCCTGCTGAGCCTGTGGTCTGAAGAACCCCGTGGTCCTCTATCTCCTCAGATCTCGGAACTCGGACGGCCCTGCCACACTGGTCGCCCGATGTCGAACCTCACGGGTCCTGGCCGCTTCCCGGATACCCTGCTCCACTGTCGCTGCAGTGTCCACGAGCTCTGAGTACTCCCGCAACCTCAAGGCGAGGAATCGATCCTGAATCACCGGCCTCAGTCCCCCCTCAAACCGCAGGCAACGGTTCTGCTCTGTCGCCAACATTTCTGGCGCGAATCTGGTCAGGGCCGTGAATCTGGCCTCATATTCTGCCACTGACATCCCATCCTGCTGCAGTTCCAAGAACTGCCGATGTCGGTCCACCCGTGCCGAACCGGGAAAGTACTACGCCAGAAAGACCGTCAAGAAGATATCGTAGTCGTGCCCGACTCTGTCCCTCACACGCCCCCATCAAGGTTAGGTGTTGTCCCTCAACTGATGAACTGCAAAGGACACTCTTCTGCGACCATCCCTGATACCTGAGGTGTCCAGGTCCGGCGTAACACCGGTTTGGGTTCGGCTAGGTCTAGGTTCGGCTCCCCGACAAATGTGGGTATGCCCAGCTTCAGAAAGTCCAGCAGTGTCCGGGCCGTGTGGTCCTCGGCCTGAACGGGCCTCGCTGGGACAGCTGCTGTCTCCGGAGCTGGCGATGCCGACTCTCTACTAGCGATGATCGCCACCAAACTCTGCATTGTCCTGGTCAGCTCGTCCAGGGTGGTCGTAGTGGGAGGGTCTACGACCGGCGGGACGGTGGGCGTGCCCGTAGATGGTCCGGCGTCGCTCCTCTTGTCCTCTTCGACAGGAGTACCCTGGGCCTCCGCGTACTCAGCAGGCTCAACGGTGGGCACCTGTAATAACCACTCCCGGTCAACGCCAATCAAATCGGCGAAAAACAGGAAAATTTAAATTTTTTTGGTAAAACACTTAAATGAACCAAAATTTGACCCCGAGGGTCATACCGGACTTAACTTGACCCCGATATCGACCAAAGTGAGTTCCGGGGGACTCAGGGCAACTTTCTGACCAATTTGGGAAATGTTGACTTTTCACCGTAAAAGTCAACCGAGCGACGTTTTGGTCCATTCGAGGTCCGTTTTGGACCCAAAAATCTTATCCGTCGTCACAGCAGTCTTAGTTGAGCCGTTTCCTTGTAGCCCGTGAAGTTTCGTAATTTCTTGGAAAAAGTGCCCGTTCATGGCCCGAGACGGCCGAATTTCTCGAATCTAACTGAAAAATATCTAGGAGATATTTTCAAAAAGGTGTGGGACCCACTTTCCATATGTCACCAATGTGGTGGTGTTAGATTTATTGGACAAAACAAAAGATGGGACTTGAGGGTTAGTTTTGTAAATATGGTAAAGTTGTTGTTTTTAAAACAAAACAAAAGGAAGACAAATGGGAGGCCGTGAGTGCCCGTGGGGTTGTTGAGCCCGTGAGTTACTGTTGGTGTGTCTTGGGAGGCCGTGAATGCCCGTGGGGTTGTTGAGCCCGTGAGTATTGTTGGTGTGTCTTGGGAGGTCGTGAGTGCCCGTGGGGTTGTTGAGCCCGTGAGTTATTGTCGGTGTGTCTTGGGTGGCCAAGAGTGCCTGTAGGGTTGTTGAGTCCGTGAGTTACTGTTGGTGTGTCTTGGGTGGCCATGAGAGCCTGTGAAGTGTTAAACCGGTATTGTTGTTGTTTGTTGAACTTTGCTTGTGATTGTGATTGTGGTTACCTGAGGTTGGTGACCCGACTTTGTGTCGGGGATGTTGCGTGGGTGTGGATAGCCTCCCGACAAAGATCGGGGGAAGTGGCGAGGTTGTGGGCTAGCCTCCCGACAGAGATCGGTAGAAGGTGTGCGGGTGTTGCTAGCCTCCCGACAGCGATCGGGTGAAGTGGCGAGGTTGTGGGCTAGCCTCCCGACAGAGATCGGGAGAAGTTGCGCGACAGGTCGACCGCCTGGCCTAACAGGGATCGGTAAAGGGCGTGACGGGGGTTACTGAGCAGCTGGAGTGCGATCCTTTGTGATCTTGTTTGGTGTGCGATCCTTCGTGATCTTGGGTGTTGCGTGGTTGTCTGTCGTGTCTTTGGAGGAAGTCGTCAATCGTTGTGTCGGGTCTACATTACGTGTCCGAGTGTTGAGTCGTTTGAGGAAAGTAACGGTTTGTGTGTTAGTCGGGTTACTCGAGTCTGGGGATAGTAGTCCCCGGTGTTCGGTTGTTGTTGGTGTTACCGGCATTGTCTGCTAAGTATGCCGTAGTCAGTCTGTTATCCGTGGTGGTAAGTGAACGCTCACCCCTAGCTGCTTTTCCTACATGTACTGTTCGCGGGATGTACTAGGTGAGCTTCCGAAGCTTGAGGAGCTAGGAGCGGGAGTCCGGGTTTACTTTTGAGTCTAGCGACGTATACCTTGTATTTTGTCCGCTTGTTGGGACGTACTTTGAGTTGTAAATTATTATTTTGTTAAACAAATTGATGGTTTTAAAGCGATTTATTCAAAAGGTTTGAAAAGGTTTTATTAAATTAAACGTTCGCGTTCCGGGTTCGGTTTTACTGAATTTTGGGCGTGACAGCTTGGTATCAGAGCTCGAGGTTTCACACCTCGGACTGTACGTCAATTAGGTGGGAGAGTCGAGTCAGCAAAAGTCCCATCGTGCGTTGGGTACGCAAGTCGGAAACCGTGTGTAGACCCGTAGTGTTGTGAGTCTTGTTTGTGTTTGTGTGTATGTGCAGTACGGTCATTACTGGCATATTGTTTGTGTGTGCTGCGTGAAACGTTTATAGGCTGTCGCGACTCGACTCAGGGGCGCCCTTGTAGTCGAGCGTGACGATGTTGATATCAAGTGGGTACAATGTAGTTCGGGGACGCCTGGACCGGGTTGTAACTACGTGATGTCAAGAACTGAGGTTTTTAATGAAGTGGAGAAAGTTTTAAAATTGGTTGGCCCTGTGGGCATGTTTTATTTGGATTGGCCCTGTGGGCGTGTTTTGACTTTGGTTAGCCCGGTGGGCGTGTGTTGTTGTTGTTTGGCCTTGTCGGCTTGTGATTAGGGTTGAGTGACTTGATTTTGTCTGTGAGTCGTTGTGCGTGTGTTGTTAAATTGGTGATCGAGCGTGTGTGTCGTTCAAGGCTATATTTTGGGGTTAAAAAGGGGTAAGGATCGAGTTTGAAACGATTTTGGAAAACAGGCATGTGCGAGTGTCACGGACCCTGTCACGGATCCGTGACGGAGTAGCGCGTTTTGGCAATTTTAGGGCTTTCGTCCCGGCTCCGTGACCCCAACCGTGACGAGGTCTGTCACGGACCCGTGATCCCTGTCTTTTTCCACCGTCTTGATTGTGCAGTTTGAGTGTTGGTTTTGCGTGGCGGTGTTCGCGGTTGTGTTGGTTGTAGAGCTCGTAAGTTCGGTGTTAAAGGTTGAGGTCTTGGGTTCGAGACTCATCAATAACCTACGGTAGTGATACAGCGCCTCGGTGTGAGAGTCTCACCACGGAAAGGGGTTAGGGTTGATGCGCTGCGGCGCCATACGAACTAGGTTCCCTCGCGTGAACAGGTGGTTTGAGGTTTCCTTCACGTGAGTTGGTTATTCGAGGTTTCCCTCGCGTGAACGGATGGTTTGAGGTTTCCTTCACGTGAGTGGGTTATTTGAGGTTTCCCTTATGTGATCGGGTAATTGGGGTATTGATAGCGTGAGCAATAGTGTTTGCTTAGTTGAGAATGTGATCCCCGTTTGAGGTTTCCCTACGTGATCGGGTAATTGGGGTATTGAGGTTGTGAGCAACAGTGATTTGCTGAATTGAGAGCATAATCCCTGTTTCGAGGTTTCCCTTACGTGTGAGAGTATTTGAGGTATTAATGGCTTGAGCAGTGTGACATTTTGGTATCAGGTTTTGAGGTAGTGGTTTGCCCTGGCTAGATTGGTAAGTCGTTAGTGCTTTACTAGTATGCCATAATCGAACGGGTATCCGTGGAGGTGAGCATAACGCTCATCCCCTTTACTACTTTCCCGCATGGGACGAGTAGCGAACACTGGTTTGGTTGCGGAAAGTTATAAGTGAATGCATAGAGGACCGTGTGGGGGTTGTACTATACCTTGTCGGTGTGACTAATGGAGTAGTTGTCCGGTCTTTGATATGGGCGTCAGTTTTACTGGATACCGGGGTGTCACACTCGTTTGCTTCGTCAAGTGGTGCTGAGATGTTGGGGCTGATTTTAGAGCCATTGAGTCTGCCCCTGCGTCTGGATACGCCGGTTAGGGGTGATGTGGTGTTGACTAGGGTCTTTCGTGCCGGCGGAGTTAGAAAAGCGAACCGATACAGGAGGCTTGAGAGAGGGCTCAAGAGCCCTGATGTTGGATCGAGTCCTCACCCCGAGGGTTCGGGTGTGTTCGGAGTTGGTAGACACGAAGACGGTAGAGGAGCGAGGTCTTAGAGAGACCGCGAGGTTCCGTGAGGTTCGACATCGACTGAGCTTGTGTGTGTATCCGTGGGAAGGATACTTACGAAATGACAGCCTTTGACGTGATCCTAAGAATGGATTGGCCGGCGAAGTGCCGAGCCAATATCGACTGTTACTGGCGACGAGTGACGATGTCAACAGGCAACACGAAAGGTTCGTGTATTCTGGACAGTAAGATCGGAGTTCTCCTGTCGACTTTGTCCACAGTGGAGGAAGTACCGGCCGTGCAGAGCCGGGAGTTACCGCAGGTGGTGTGCGAGTTCCCCAAGGTCCTTCCGGAGGAGTTGAGCGGGTTGCCACCAGTTCGGGAGGTGGAGTTCAGGATTGACCTGGTGCCAGGAACGTCGGCGATATCGATGGCGCCTTACAGGTTCGCGCCAGCCGAGTTGACCGAGCTGAAGCGTCAACTCGAGGAGCTTCGGGAAAAAGGGGTTTATTCGGCCGAGCACATCGCCCTGGGGAGCACCATCACTCTTCGTGAAGAAGAAAAGTGGAGAGCTTCGGATGTGTATGGACTACCGGAAGCTGAACCGGGTTTACGGTGAAGAACCGATACCCGATGCCGAGGATAGACGACTTGTTCTACCAGTTGAGAGGTTCGATATGCTTCTCGAAGATCGACCTGTGATCCGGATATTACCAGTTGCGAGTCTGAGAGGGGGGCGTCGCAAAGACTGCATTCCGGACACGCTATGGGCATTACGAGTTCTTGGTGATGCCGTTTGGACTGACGAACGCACCTGCAGCGTTCATGGATCTGATGAACAGTATATTCCGGCCGTTCTTAGATCAGTTTGTGGTAGTGTTTGTAGACGACATCGTGATCTACTCACAGGACAAGGCGGCGCGTGAGGAACATCTGAGGGGTGTTCTGACCCTGTTGCGCACACGTCAGCTATACGCCAACCTGGAGAAGTGCGAGTTTTGGCTCGCTGAGGTGAGAGTCCTAGGTCACGTTGTGTCCCGAGACGGTATATTGGTCGATCCGGCGAAGATCGACGCGGTTTTGAAGTGGGCGCGGCCGACGAGCGTCTCCGAGATCCGTAGCTTCTTGGGGCTGGCAGGATATTATCGGCGGTTGGTCCAGGACTTTGCGCGTATAGCCGCGCCTATGACTCTTTTGACACGCAAGGGAGTCGGGTTGTGTGTGGACAGAGGATTGTGAATGTGCGTTCACGGAGTTAAAGACTCGTCTGACTATCGCTCCAGTATTGAAAGTGCCAGAGCGAGGGGTCGGGTATGAGGTCTATTGTTACGCGTTCGGGGAAGGACTGGGATGTGTACTAATACAGTTGGGTAGAGTTGTTGCTTATGGCTCCAGGCGGTGGAAGACGAACGAGCGCAACTATCCTACCCATGACCCCGAACTAGTAGCAGCAGTGTTCGCGCTGAAAGGCTGGAGGTGTTGTCCGTATGGCGAGAGATTTCAGGTGTTCTCGGGTCACAAGAGCCTTAAGTACATCCTTTCCCAACGAGACCTGAACATGCGCCAGCGGCGATAGATGGAGCTACTTGAGGAGTACGACTTTGAGCTACTCTACCATCCGGGTAAGGCGAAGGTGGTCGCCGACACCCTAAGTAGAAAGTCGGTTCTGGGCCTTTCTAACACATCAGTCTGAGAATGGGACATAATGGGAGAGTTGGGCACGTTCAGGTTGGAGCTAGAAGAGGTTATCGGCGGCGTGGCCATGTGCTTCTTGATGGCTCAGCCCACCCCGCTTGGTCGGGGGATAGAGGCACAGTCAGTGGATGTCGAGACAACAAAGATCCGGGAGAGAGTTGTCGGCGGTGTTGATGCCGAGGGCTGGGATCGTTGTGCTAATTGGGAGTTACGGTATCGCGGGGGTTTGTTCGTACCGTGTAACGGTGGAGCCGACGAACTGCGAGAGTCGCATTATTCGCGTCTGACAGTGCACGTGGGTAGCACTAAGAGGAGCGCGACATCAGGCGGCATATCTAGTGGAGCGGGATGCGGAGAGCGGTCGCGGAGTTAGTATCGCGGTACCTCACTCGTCGGCAGGTGAGAGCCGACAACAGCGTCACGCTGGATTATTGCAGCCACTGCCGGTTGCACAGTAGAAATGGGGGGCACGCCACGACGGATTTCGTGAGCGGTTAGCCGAGTTCGCCTACAACAACAGCTTCCAGGCCAGTATCATGATGGCACCGTTCGGAGCGTTGTATGGTAGGCCGTGTCGGTCGCCCGTGTGCGGGGTGGAAGTGAGGAATGAGGGTTTACTGGGTCTAAAACTGGACCGAGAGACAGCTAAATCGGTCGTGCCGAAGCGTGAGCGGTCGAAGACCGCGCAGAGTCGGCAGTAGCTAAGCTGACAGACGGTGCCGACCTCTCGAGTCAGCAGTCGGTGACCATGTATCCTTGGAGGTGAGTCCGAAAGGTGGACTGGTGCGTTTCAACCGCGGCTGAGGCAGGTTAGCCCCGCGGTGTATCGGTCTTTCGAGGTCTTGAGTAGAGTGTGCACCGCAGCTTGGGAAGATCTACGTTTCCCAGTTGCGGAAGTATCTGCGGACCCCTAGCACGTCATTGAGTGGGCAGATGTCGAGTTAGCAGGTGATGTCTCGTATAAGGAGACACTGGTTTGGGAAATGGATCCACGGGAGCAGGTCCTGCGCGGAAAGGTTATCCGCTTAGAACGGGTGCAATGGCGGCACCACGAAGCCGAGTCGACTTGGGAAAGCGAGAACGAGGTTGGCGCGAAGTACCTCGATCTGTTCCACTCCTGAGGTACGTCTGTTTTAAAATTTCGGGGACGAAATTCCTTTAAGGGGGGTAGATTGTAATAACCACTCCCGGTCAACGCCAGTCAAATAGGCGAAAAACAGGAAAAATTTTAAAAAAATTGGACAGACACTTAAATGAACCCAAATTTGAACCCGAGGGTCATACCGGACTTAAGTTGACCCCGGTATCGACCAAAGTGAGTTCTGGGGGACTCAGGGCAACTTTCTGACCAATTTGGGAAATGTTGACTTTTCGTCGTAAAAGTCAACCGAGCGACGTTTTGGTCCATTCGAGGTCCGTTTTGGATCCAAAAAGCTTAGCCGTCGTCAAAGCGGTCTTAGTTGAGCCGTTTCCTTGTATCCCGTGAAGTTTCATAATTTCTTGGAAAAAGTGCCCGTTCGGGGCCCGAGTCGGCCGAATTTCGCGAATCTGACTGAAAAATATCTAGGAGATATTTTCCAAAAGGTGTGGGACCCACTTGCCACATGTCACCAATGTGGTGGTGTTAGATTTATTGGACAAAACAAAAGATGGGACTTGAGGGTTAGTTTTGTAAATATGGTAAAGTTGTTTTTAAAACAAAACAAAAGGAAGACATATGGGAGGTCGTGAGTGCCCGTGGGGTTGTTGAGCCTGTGAGTTACTGTTGGTGTGTCTTGGGAGGCCGTGAGTGCCCGTGGGGTTGTTGAGCCCGTGAGTATTGTTGGTGTGTCTTGGGAGGCCGTGAGTGCCCATGGGGTTGTTGAGCCCGTGAGTTATTGTCGGTGTGACTTGGGTGGCCATGAGTGCCTGTGGGGTTGTTGAGTCTGTGAGTTACTGTTGGTGTGTCTTGGGTGGCCATGAGAGCCTGTGAAGTGTTAATACGGTATTGTTGTTGTTTGTTGAACTTTGCTTGTGATTCTGATTGTGGTTACCTGAGGTTGGTGACCCGACTTTGTGTCGGGGACGTTGCGTGGGTGTGGCTAGCCTCCCGACAGAGATCAGGGGAAGTGGAGAGGTTGTGGGCTAGCCTCCCGACAGAGATCGGGAGAAGGTGCGCGGGTGTGGCTAGCCTCCCGACAGGGATCGGGGGAAGTGGCGAGATTGTGGGCTAGCCTCCCGACAGAGATCGGGAAAGTTGCGCGACAAGTCGACCGCCTGGCCTGACAGGGATCGGTAAAGGGCGTGAGGGGGGTTACTGAGCAGCTGGAGTGCGATCCTTTGTGATCTTGTTTGGTGTGCGATCCTTCGTGATCTTTGGTGTTGCGTGGTTGTCTGTCGTGTCTTTGGAGGAAGTCGTCAATCGTTGTGTCGGGTCTACAATACGTGTCCGAGTGTTGAGTCGGTTGAGGAAAGTAACGGTTTGTGTGTCAGTCGGGTTACTCGAGTCTGGGGATAGTAGTCCCCGGTGTTCGGTTGTTGTTGGTGTTACCGGCATTGTCTGCTAAGTATGTCGTAGTCAGTCTGTTATCCGTGGAAGTGAGCTAACGCTCACCCCTATCTGCTTTTCCTACAAGTACTGGTCGCGGGATGGACTAGGTGAGCTTCCGAAGCTTGAGGAGCTAGGAGCGGGAGTCCGGGTTTACTTTTGAGTCTAGCGACGTATACCTTGTATTTTGTCCGCTTATTGGGACGTACTTTGAGTTGTAAATTATTATTTTGTTAAAAAAAATTGATGGTTTTAAAGCGATTTATTCAAAAGGTTTGAAAAGGCTTTATTAAATTAAACGTTCACTTTCCGGGTTCGGTTTTACTGAATTTGGGGCGTGACAGCACCCGTCCTGGTGTCCCTACTGATCGTCCCCGCCTGCCTCGCGCGGGCGCCCGTCCCCATGTCATGGCTGATCGTCCTCGTCTGCCACGAGCCATGTGTCAGTATCCTCTGCACGGATACACGCAACATTTAGTTTGCGAATTTATATAACGACGATATGCTCAAATATACTAGCGTTCACACGGTCTACGGCTACCCTATCGTACTTGTTAATAAAACGTCACCCTGCTCACGCTATCAATACTTCAATTACTAGAACGCGTAAGAGAAACCTCAAGTCAACCGCACAAACGTGCACCCAGTCACGCAACAACAACACGAAAGCTGCGTAATCAAGACGGTGTAAAAGACAGGGGTCACGGATCCGTGACCGACCCCGTCACGGTTGGGGTCACGGAGCCGTGATGACGGCCCTAAAATTGCCAAAATGCGCTGGTCCGTCACGGATCCGTGACAGGGTCCGTGACACTCGCGCAGGCTTGTTTTCCAAATTCGTTTCCAACTCGAACCTTACCCCGTTTTAACCCCAAAGTAGTCTTAAACGACACACACGCTTGACCACCAATTTAACAACATACGTACAACAATTCAACGACCAAACACAAGTCACTCGACCTCAATCGCAAGCCAACACGGCCAAACAACAACACACACGCCCACCGGGCCAACCAAAGTCGAACCACGCCCACCGGGCCAAGCAAAATCAAACCACGCCCACAGAGCCAATCAATTTTAAAACTTTCTCCACTGCATTAAAAACCTCATTTCTTGACATCAGGTAGTTACAACCCGGTCCAGGCGTCCCCGAACTACATTATACCCACTTGATAGCAGCACCGTCACGCTCGACTACAAGGGCGCCCCTGAGTCGAGTCGCGACAGCTTAAAAACGTTTCACGCAGCACACACAAACAGTATGCCAGTAATAACCGTACTGCACATACACACAAACATAAACAGGACTCAAAACACTACAGGTCTACACACAGTTTCCGACTTGTGTACCCAACGCACGGCGGGACTTTACTGACTCGACTCTCCCCACCTAATTGACGTACAGTCCGAGGTGTGAAACCTCGAGTTCTGATACCAAGTTGTCACGCCCCAAATTCAGCAGAACCAAACCCGGAACACGAACGTTTAAAACAATAAAACATTTTCAGACATTTTGAATAAATCATTTTAAAACCACCATTTACTTAAACAAAATCATAATTTACAACTCAAAAGTACGTCCCAACAAGCGGACAAAATACAAGTGTACGTCGCTAGACTCAAAAGTAAACCCAGACTCCCGCTCCTAGCTCTTCAAGCTTCGGAAGCTCACCTAGTCCATCCTGCGACCAGTACCTGTACGAAAAGCAGCTAGAGGTGAGCCACGGATAACAGACTAACTACGACATACTTAGTAGACAATGCCGGTAACACCAACAACAAACTCAACACACACAAACAGTTACTTTCCTCAACCGACTCAACACTCGGACCCGTAATGTAGACCCGACCCAACGATTACGACTTCCTCCAAGACACGAAAGGTAACCATGCAACACCCAAGATCACAAGGGAACGCACACCAAATAAGATCGCAAAGGATCGCACTCCAATTGCTCAGTAACCCCCTGCCCTTTTCCCAACGCGGCGGTTGGATCAGGCGGCCGACATGTCGCACTTTTCCCAACGCGACGGTTGGATCAGGCTGTCGACCTGTCGCACTTTTCCCAACCCCAATTGGATAGGCTGTCGACCTAATGCTCTTTTCCCAACGCGACGGTTGGATCAGGCAGTCGACTTGTCGCACTTTTCCCGACTCAAAGTCGGATCAGGCTGTCGACCTGTCACTCACCAACCCCGGGTAACCACAATCACAATCACAAGAAAAGTTCAACAAACAGCAACAACACCGGTTTGACACACCACAGGCACTCATGGCCACCCAAGAGACCAACGGCAAACCACGGGTTCAACAACCCCACAGGCACTCAAGGCCACCCAAAACACCAACGGTAGAACACGGGTTCAACAACCCCACGGGCACTCAAGGCCACCCAAAACACCAACGGTAGAACACGGGTTCAACAACCCCACGGGCACTCAAGGCCACCCAAGACACCAAAAGTTAAGGCACGGGTTCAACAACCCCACGGGCACTCATGGACACCCAAGACACCAACAGCAAAGACATAGGCTCTCATGGCCACCCAAGACACAGCAGTAAAATACGGGCTCTCATGGCCACCCAAGACACAACAGTAAAATACGGGCTCTCATGGCCACCCAAGACACAAATTAAACAGACAACCTCCGGGCATAACCAAATGCCTCCAGTAATTCTAATATCGAAAGTTCACTGCTCCTACGACACTACTAAGTGTCACATGCATTTCTATTGTTCGATACGTTCCCGTACCATGCGACACCATCCGGTGTCGCCTGCCTTTCTAATATTCGATAAACCTACTTAACCCACAACACCCACGTGTCACATGCATTTCTACTGTTAACTTTCCCTAGTCAGGGCCGAGATCCGGCTACTTTTCCTTACCTCGTATGCTTTCTCCAAAAGCGCACAAACAAGCTCCGGCGTGATCTCGATCACTCGCCTAGCTTTCCCTTTCCTCTGTCTGCGGCACGATCTAATAAGAACACAATTTAAATACTTTTAAGTTCGCAGACATAAACCGGAATTTAATAAACTTGACGCCCAAAAGTAACCCCGACAATGTCGATCACTCCCAAACTTCCCAATTACTCGACATTGTCGATAATGGACTCGAAAAAGCCCGATTCGCCCGACATGGCAAATCTGCCCGGGTTTTGAAAACGTCCTTTCGGGGCTCCAAAAATTCCTGTTTTCGATTCTACGGTCTTAGAATAATTCAAGGGTTCCTACGCACTCGACAGAATCGAATTCCGACTTCCGAGTAATTTAATTTGCGTTTAAAGTTTCTAAACCCGTCAATTACAACTTTCACAGTTTAATTCCAAATTTCGATCCGGGTGTAGATTAATGACTCGGGGAACGTCCTAAACCACCCGAACACCCGAGCACGTGGGCCCCACCCGGCCAACCTTGGTCGTGGGTGGCTAGGGCATTTTTGGGCCCGGCTAACCATGGTGGTTGCCAGCCCTAGATCCGGCCAGCCACCCCATGGCCAGCCGGCCACCACACACGGTGGCCGGAGCTCCCCCTGAGCTCCCGGTCACCGTAAAACGTCCAATCCTTGCTCCAAAACGTCTCCAAGACATCTCCAACGATCCCCACACCTCAATACCACCAAAAACTACTAGTTTTACTCAAACCCTAACTTTCAAAATTAAGCAAAACGAGAATCGGTTAGGTGCTCACCGTGGAGAATGACGGTGTGAGCTTGAATCTTCTATCGTTGAGACGATCCAATGGTTTGATGATCGGGAATAGTAGTAAAACCCTAGCAAGCCCTCTCTTTTTCTCCCCTTTTCTCTCTTCCTTCTAGTTTCTTTCTCTCTCTAAAAAGTCACCATTTTCTCCTCTCTTTTTTGTAAGTGGCCGAACCCCCCCCCCCCCCCCCCCCCCCCCCCCCATGTAGTCTTGCCTTTGTTTTGTCCAATAAACCTAACACCACCACTTGTTTGACAAGTGGAAAGTGGGTCCCACACCTTTTTGGGAAAATATCTTTCAGATATTTTCTAATCAGATTCGAGAAATTCGGACGTTTCGGGCCCCGAACGGGCACTTTTTCCAAGAAATTACGAAACATCACGGGCTACAAGGAAACAGCTCAACTAAGACCGTTGCGACGACGGCTAAGCTTTTTGGATCCAAAACGGACCTCGAATGGACCAAAACGTCGCTCGGTTGACTTTTCCAGCGAAAAGTCAACATTTCCCAAATTGATCCGAGAGTTTCCCTGAGTCCCCCGGAACTCACTTTGGTCGATATCGGGGTCAACTTAAGTCAGGTATGACCCTCAGGGTCAAATTTAGGTTCATTTAAGTATCTGCTTAAAATTTTTAAATTTTCCTGTTTTTCGCAGATTTGACTGGCGTTGACCGGGAGTGGTTATTACAAGTTTTGTTGATTTCCCGACGATCCGACCGACGAGTCGTCTCAACGACTGCGGATTCGAACTCCCCTCGTCATTCCCTACGGTGAGAACCCAATTTTTTCTCGTTTTGGTACATTTGAAATTTATGGTTTGAGTTTAAACGGTTTGATTGAGGTTGGGTTTTGTTTAAGATTGGTTTAAAGATGAATGGTTGATGTTTGGGGTTCGTTAGGAACGTTTTGGGGCGAAAAGGAAAATTTTCCTTTGGGGCCGTGTGGGGCCCACTTGCCAGGGCCTCGGGTTTTTCGTGTTCGGGTGGTTTTGGACGATCCCCGATTCGATAATTCACACCCGGAATGAATTATAGAATTAAATTGTGAAAGTTGGAAATTTCGGGTTTAGAAACTTTATACGCGAATTAAATCGCTCGAAAGTCGGAAATTGATTTTGTCGATTGCATTGGAACCCTTGAATTATTCTAAGATTGTAGAAACGAAAACGGGAATTTTCGGAGCCCCGGAAGGGCGTTTTCCAATCCCGGGCAGATTCGCCGAGTCGGGCGAATCGGGCCTTTCCGGACCCATTGTTGAAAATGTCGAGTAATCGGGAAGTTTGGGAGTGATCGACATTGTCGGGGTTGCATTTGGGCGTCAAATTCATTAAAATTCAGCTTTGCCTGCGAACTTAAAAAGTGTTTTAATTGTGCTCATGTTAGATCGTGCTGACAACCGCGGAAAGGGGAAGCTAGGCGAGTGATCGCGAGAACGCCGGAGCTTGGGCGTGGACTTTTGGGAAAGTGTTACGAGGTAGGGAAAAGTAGCCGGATCTCGTCCTTGACTAGGGAAAGTTAACAGTAGAAATGCATGTGACACCTCGTGGTGTCGTAGGATAAGTAAGTTTATCGAACACTAGAAATACATGCGACACTTAGTGGTGTCGTATGATACGTGAACGTATCGAACAATATAAATGCATGTGACACTTATTAGTGTCGTAGGATAAGTGAACTTATCGAACAATAGAAATACTGGTGGCAGTTGGTTGTGCCCGGAGGTTGATTGAATTGTTTTTGTGTCGTGGGTGGCCATGTGTGCCTTTGGGGTGTTGAACCCGTATGTTACTGTTTGTGTGTCGTGGGTGGCCATGTGTGCCTTTGGGGTGTTGAACCCGTATTTTACTGTTTATGTGTCGTGGGTGGCCATGTGTGCCTGTGGGGTGTTGAACCCGTATTTTTACAGTTTGTGTGTCGTGGGTGTCTGTGTGTGCCTGTGGGGTGTTGAAACCGTATGTTACTGTTTGTGTGTCGTGGATGACCATGTGTGCCTGTGGGGTGTTGAACCCGTATTTTTACTGTTTGTGTGTCGTGGGTGGCCGTGTGTGCCTGTGGGGTGTTGAAACCGTATGTTACTGTTTGTGTGTCGTGGGTGGCCATGTGTGCCTGTGGGGTGTTGAACCCGTATGTTATTGTTTGTGTTTGTGGGTGGCCATGAGTGCCCGTGGGGAGTTGAGCCCGTATTTGGTTGACTGACATGCCGAGTGGTAGTTAGTCGTGTTGTCGTATTCTTTTCCTTTCCTTTGCGGGGTATTGTGTGCCTTTTGGTTGTGACTGTGATTGTTCTGGTGGTACTGTTGAGCTATGCCCGATGGGTGTGTCGTACCCTCCGGTGCGCGGTCGGTAAAGTGCAGAGGGTTGTGGTCTCCATCAGGTGAGTCGCACCTTCCGGCGCGTGATCGGTAAAGTGCTGAGGTTAGAGTTGTGCCCGAGGGGTGTGTCGTACCCTCCAATACGTGGTCGGTAAAGAGCAGAGGGTTGTGGTCCCCGTAGTTGAGTAGCACCTTCCGGCGCGTGATTGGTAAAGTACTGAGGCTGGATTTATGCCCGAGGGGTGTGTCGTACCCTTTGGTGCGCGGTCGGTAAAGAGCAGAGGGATGTGTCCCCATCAGGTGAGTAGCACCTTCCGGCGTGATCGGTAAAGTACTGAGGCTTGTGGTTGTGGTTTGCGTGATTTTGATCCCTTCTGTGTTGTGTTCTTTGAGGTCTTCATTACGATGTCGGGTCTACACTACGGGTCCGAGTGTTTAGTTTGGTTGGGGAAAGTAACAGTTTACGTGTGACAGTCGGGTTACTTGGGTCTGGGGATAGTAGTCCCCGGTGTTTTGTTGTTGGTGGTGGTT
Source organism: Erodium maritimum (assembly GCA_963921825.1). NCBI lineage: Eukaryota > Viridiplantae > Streptophyta > Magnoliopsida > Geraniales > Geraniaceae > Erodium > Erodium maritimum. Next base: position 74,529,859 of record OY997590.1, read on the forward strand.
CTGGCATTTCTGCTAGTATGTCGTAGTCAGTCTGGTATCCGTGGTGGTGAGCGAACGCTCACCCCTAGCTGCTTTTCCTACAGGTACTGATCGCGAGGCGGACTAGGGGAACTCTCGAAGCTTGAAGAGCTGGGAGCGGGAGTCCGGGTTTTGGGGAGTCTAGCGACGTACATGTTGGTTTTTGTCCGCTTGTTTTGGACGTATTTTAAGTTGTAAAATATTATTTTGTTTAACTCAAAGTGGTGATTTTAAGCGGTTTCATTAAAATGTTTGAAAATGGTTTTATTGTTTCACCATTCGCGTTCCGGGTTCGGTCCTACTGAATTCGGGGCGTGACACCAACACTTTTCCTCCAAGCCCACTACACGGATCCGACAGGAGAGAACTAGGAACATGGGCCCTTAAAGTCGAAGCACGCCCAACCTTGGCATCCAACTTTGAAATCGACCCAACAACCCGAGAACCAACAAACAGAGGGTTGTTTGGGCCAAGGTCTTGAAATTACTTTGGGCCAAGATCTCTCTTTGGGCTTGTATTCAACTGAACAACACCCATACCCAGATCAACTTCCATAGAACTCGGCAACAAGCAAGGCATAAACTCTTACATTATAGGACGACCAGAAGAAATTGGGATCTCGGATTCAACAACAGGTAAGGAAATAATATTCGATTTCAAATTTGAAGATTTGAAACCTCCTGAGAATCCGGAATTCAAATTCAAAGAATTAACACCTCCCATGAAAGCTGTGGATGGATCGCCGGAGCAAGTCGCCGGTGAGGGGCTTAAAACCTCTTGTGAACGCTGAACTGGTACCCAAGCAAGACCCATCCCCTTAATAAACTACGAAGTTGCACCAAGTGCGAGATCGGAAGTACTAAGTCGACCTTCTCCCATACTCTATTTTAGAGTTCATTCCACATTCGGGACAATCCGACGTCTGGTGATGGCTACAAACATGATATAGCCATTCAGTTTGAAGCCATTGAGGCTAACGTCAGCCTGCTTCGCCTCCTCCTTCGAACTGGAATGAACGAACCCGAAGATCTGTCCCATATGATTTGGAGGACGAAGAAGAGAGGCATTCACAACTATGCCAAACAGTCCAAAAACATTACCCGAACCCCTGTTTCCCCCATTTATTGGGTTACTCCCTGGATGTCTGATGTCCCATCAATCGCCCTGGATTCGTTGTTATAGGCATCTTTAGGTCGAGATAAGAAGTTGAAATGAACGACATCTTATCATCTTCCCAACCTCTCGAGGCACTGATCTCATCATTATTCCCCTTGGTATAACCGGACACTTTGTTATAGAGTCAGCGGTTGATGTCTACGGATTAGACCTTAACCATACTCTTTTTCTCTATATTTACTCTCGGTGTATCCTCTATTCATCCAATTAACAAAAGCCTCTTATATGCTAAAAAAAGAGAATAATTAAAAATTAAGAAAAAATTTAAAACTTAAAACCTCTAACTCTTGTCGATTAACATGTCTCTTTTCTCTTTTTCTAACTCTGCCTCTTAACATTCAGTTCATAACTTAATCCAAAATCCTCTCCTCCCTCACTAACTTCGTCGTCTCTATCATTCCTCTTGTCGTCATATTCTTCTTCGTTAACAATACTCGTCTGAGAGAGAACCGTCGATCGGTTCAGACAAAGACCATTGTTGCAAAGTCTTCCAATTCAAACAACCCTAGAGAAGATGACATCCCAGCTCAACTATCAACCACATAAGCATGATATCGCCGAGGAGATTAAGGAAGCCTTTCAATTTTGGGGTTTTTTACAAAATAGTAATATCTCAATTTAGTTTTTGGTTATGTGTGTTGATTTTATGGATCCGATTGTATAATCGTTATTTGTTGTTGCTAACCGGATGAGATTTCTGCTTGCATTTATATTGGTGATTTGATTTTCACTGCAAAAAAATCAAGTTTACTGTTGATGAACACAATGATATTGCAGAATATCTTATGTATCAAGTTGTTAATGAATATAAGACCTTCCATCAGTCTAATCTCGATCTAATTAAACAAAAATTAGGGAAAAGGTGGGCCAAATTGACCCGATTCGTGGGCCTATTTCAAATCACCTTACAATGGGAATAGACCCTATTCGTCTATTCTGAGTCTAGTGTATAAAAAATTAGATAAAAATTAAATTTTTATTAATTTTTTTATTTCAAAACAAAGAAAAAAACAACGAAATACGATGAAAACATATTATTTTTTTCGAGAACCAACAAAACAGACCACCGACCAAAGCCTACCGCATGACAAACACTACAAGAACGTCACCTCGAAGCACTTATTATTAATAAAAAAGGAAGGGAATTTTTTGTATTATAAATAAAACAATATAAATTTAAACAAATAATTTTAAACATATCGATTGTATCATTAATTAATTTAAACATATAAATAGTATTATTAATTATGTAATATTATTATTAAATTAATAAATACAAAATTTATTAAGGAAAATATAAATTGTTAAATTATGAAAACAATGAATAAAATAGTATAATTTGTTAAGTAAATTATTGAATATCTATTATTTAGGATATTTATTTATTAAGAAACCATATTAAGGAAAGTTATTTACTAATCAAATTTATTAAGAAAATTTATATATTCTTAAATTATTTGATGCCATGTGGAGATTCTCTATAGGAGAATCGTGACATTAGACTCGAATAGATGATCGACGAATCCCTAGACAGGCTTTGCGGTCGAAACCCAAGAATTGTGGGACTTTGGGCTTTTTCCTAAAAAATTGTCGATTCGACGCCCGATTCGACACACAGAAGACCCCATTGAGGAAGGCCTAATGATTTTAAAATCCAGCTCATATCTACGGAGCCTATAGTTTTGGATGATTTCTATATAAAAGAAATTGCAAAACAAATTAACATAATTAATGAAAATATGATGATTAATAAAAATTAATAGAAATGTGTATTTATAAAATGACTAAAAAATAATTAATTAAAGTTTATAGGAATAAAAATAAATTTTCGTAGAAAATTTGAATTTTTTAATTTATAAAAATATTGAAAAATAAATTTTGGAAACTAATACAAAAAAAATTAAAATAATTGATAAAACTTTAAAGGAAAATAAATAGTTTTTATAGAAAATTGAGAAAATTAATTTATGGAAATTAAAATAAAAAACTAAACATAACTAAAAAAATTAAAGGAAAATAACTTAAATATTAATGAAAATATAATTATGTATTAATTAAAAAATTAAGTAATTAATGATAATATTATCGAGAAAAATAGAAAAAAATTGAAACCCAACATTTCTCTATCAAACTCCCATAACGCTCTTTGCGGTCAAGCTATCGCCTCCTCTTCGATCCCTCTCCCAATGACCTCGTACGCTACTACCAACCATGGAGCCACAAAAAGGACGCTCTACATTACTGACTGTTTCTCGCCAGCCTACTATGAGTCGTTAGACACGGTGGGGGCTTAGATACTCCCGAGGGAAGAACCCAGCCCCAATATCAAATATCGTCGTAAACTTCCCCATGAGATGATATGCCATCAACCAAAGGAGCACCCAACCACGGATGATTCTCGTCAACCACCACCGAGTAAGGTTTCTCGAACCGATGGGAATATGGATGGACCGTCCATTCATTGGATCCCAACGAAAACGCTGAAGGGGGATAACCTCACCGGAATGATTGAGAAGAGATCGGGGGTGCACGCTCCATCGCAGATCTATACTAAGGCGTCGACACCAAAACCCGGAGTTGATGATGGTCATGCCACCATGCAATGGAAAGGAATTCTAGGACACGTACCACGACCTCTGCAGGAAAACTGGCACTATGATGGTAACCTCTCCCCGTGAACGAAGATCCACCACTATGAACAGGTTCTCCTCGAACCAGGATTCACTAATCCCTTTGAACAAGGCTCTCAACATCTACTAAGGGAGTGTGGAATCCAGATGAGAATTCGGGTTGCAATGGATGTGCACATCCTGAGCACAGTCCTAGGGCATGTGCTAATGGAACCAAGTGATCTGGATCGAGGAGACGAGTCCCCAAATAGGAACCATAGCGCCCAACACCACAAGGTCCCCAACAGGGTCCTACGGCCACCTAAACGGGACGCCCCTAATGCTCCTACCCATCGGGTCTTAGATCCTTGTTAGGACGTCTCGTGCCAAGATTCGAATGACTCGGGCACCTATGTCCTGGCCAGCTCGCACTCCACGGATAAGCACACCAATGTGGAGAACAACCAACATGAAGATACAGTGAGGCATGCTAGAAGGCGTCGCGGATCATCAAGAATTGCATCGGAAATCTTGGAGTTCCTCTAAAGAATCACACCCCGATTGACACGAATCAACCCTCTTATATTAATAAAAAAAAATTGTTGGCTAAAAAAAGTGATTAATAATAACTAATAAAGAGGACTAGATGAGCATAATGGTTAGGGAAACTTGACTAACTATGCCTTATAATGTGCAATATTCTTTTAATATGCTCATATAATTTAGAATTGGTAAACTATGCCTTTTTTATTCACGTAGACAAAAATGCCCTTAACTGAACTCTCTCTAGCGTAAGGCTTTAACCTCAACTCTATCTCTGCAATGTCTAACAAAAATAAGTAGAGATGCAAACTTAGTGCCGATCAAAAATTAACGAAACCTTGTATTTAAACAACAACTATCTTTTATTTTACCCAAAACTAACCATAAGTATATCACCATTGTTCTAGATTCCCACTGGTATGTAGGTGTGAACGAAGATCAGGGTAAGAAGATAGGATGTAGAGAGGAAGCGATTGATTGTCTTAACTGATTCTCTATCTTGCTCCTGCTTCTTCTCTATCTTCTCCAACCGATGCAAACATTGATGATTGACCTGCATATGGTTTCTTTCTTCTGCTTCTATGGCAGTTATGATTTATTGTTTTGTTTCATCATTTTTTTTGGATTTTGTTTCATTAAGTTCTTTTTGGTTTGGTGGGAGATTTCACTATTTTGGTTGCCAGAAAATCACTGGAATACTGAAAAAATAGATAGATTCTTTTGTCTCAACTTGACATATGAAAGAAAATGTCTTATGGTTCTCTTTGCATCAATTGTTGGGTAGAAATGTCATGTTTTCTCAAATCTCTCCTTTAGAAAAGGTAGAGCCTTATATTCAACGATTTGAGGGAACTAATAATTACACTTTTAATTTAGGAGGCAATTATTCAGGTAGCCTTAGCAGGCTAGCAGCAAACCATATTCAAGTTAGTCTGACAATTTAACCAAAACAGTTACCATATGTTTTTTGTTTCTGAAATAAATTTGTTTTGATGTTGGACAAAAAGGAAAATCTCATACCCAATGATGTTTTAATTACATGTAGGGAAATGTTATGATAAAATTATGAAGGTTTGAAAGGTTTAGTTGTGAAGATTGAAAACAAATTATATATTTGGGAGCACAGGAGAGAAACCGACAACTACACAGATGGAAGAAAAAGGGAATGGCAAAATAAAAAGTTAGTTTGTTTTATTTATAAGGGTATTTTTGTCTTAATAATTGTGAAAAGCATATTTTATCAATTTTCAATTATGAAAGCATATTAAAAAAATATCAGTTAGTTTGAGGCATAGTTTATCAACTTTCCCAATGGTTATTGCTTGTCTTATTATTAGATTTTTTAATCGATTCTTGTAACCAAAATTTTATATATCACATTGGATATTTTCTAATATATAGTATCAGAAGATACGTGGCAAAAATATAAAAATGTTTAAAAGATAAAAGTCGTGTAAGAGTTGGAGGAAAACCCTATGGTGGTTCCGCCCACCGTGAGTTTGACTAGGTATTGATCATCAATGATGGTTAGAAGATCGATCATTATGATTGATGTTCTTGTTTTGTGTGTTTGGTTGTGCATTGTCATTATTGTGAGTCTTTGCGGTATTGTTACGCTTTTGGAAGACGACATGGGCAAAAGATATGTATCTTCCGTGGCAGTGGATTCACTCACCCCATTGTGGGATTAATGGCGACACTAAATTTTCGGGTTAGCGATGTCGTTCGTTTATATACGACCATTGAGCAACGACGGTGTTCCTTTCGACTTTCCACACCATCTACGATCGTTTCGAGGTGGTGGGGAAGGGGATTAGGTTCGGTTCCTTGTTGTTAGAGGGAGGTGTAAGACGTCCGTGGCATCGGGTTGGGTCTCCAAACACGATGGTGGGGCTGGGTTTCAGAGGAAGACAGAACAAGAGTCGGTGACGAGTCAACTGATGGGGACCATCATCAGACCACGTGGCGAGATTGTGACAGGGAGGAACACGACTGCCATCTGGTTCAGGTGGGGAGAGACAGTGGCGGTGGTAGTTAGACCCAATGGGTCCTATGGCTCCATCGCCTTACATGGACCATCAAGCTTCCATTGGGCCGGGTCGTAGTGGTCCGCATGCGGGTGGGACGAGGTGAACCAAGGGACAAACGGTTTAGGGGGTCCGTAATTCTATGACTTCCCTCCTAACGGGCCACAAGTGTCTGATGGGAAATATAAAATCCGAGCTCGAGGGTTCTACGCGTCCTAAAGGGATGCCTTGTTCAACAGCGGGGGCTATAAGCACCTTCGGCTCGCCTAAAGAGGGGTCCAGTGGGGGGTCGGACAGCAACACCGCCCCACTGGACATAATGTAAGAACCGCTCCCGGTCGAACCGGAGGTTTGCGGCGAAAGTTGACTTTTTACCAGAAAAGTCAACCGATGACTCCGGGAGTCATTCGGGACCTTTCCGGGGCCCAAAAAGTTTAGCCGTTGTTACGGTTAGCTTAGTTGGGTCGTTTCCATTCGAAAGAGGGTCTTCGCAAAAAAAATCAAATTTGGTCAAACGGGGGCTCGAATCAGATTATTTTATCGAATAAAATAAGTGGGCTGAGATTATTTTAATTGGAAATGACCTCATTTGGACACTTGACATTATTTAATTAAAAGGGAGAAAAGAGGTGGGAAAAGACCCTTGTGCCCTTGCTTTTTCCCCCAAAAAGGTGAAATAAGACAAAAGGGCCTTATGGTTTTTTCCACTTTAGGTTAAAGAGCAATTGAGATACAAATTTCAGTTCATTCTCACCATTGTGGCCGAACCTATAGAGAGAAAAAAGAGCTTGGAGACCTCCATTATTGCTCAAGGAAGAAGAAGAAGAAGAAGAAGAAGAAGAAGAAGAAGAAGAAGAAGAAGAAGAAGAAGAAGAAGAAGAAGAAGAAGAAGAAGACTCATCCAAGCTCCATTTCTCCATCGAAATTCCATTTTTCTTTCATATTCCTTCTCCTATCTTCATTCCCTACGGTAGGAACTCTTTTATTTTCGTTTTTGAGCAACTAAAATCTGTGGGTCTTGGAAGAATCAACTTGTTTTGGAGTGGGTGTGGTTAGAAACAAGAAAACAAGGTTGGATTTGTAAGGAAATGTAAAGAAAAAGTTGGAATTGAAGATTGGAGTTGAAACCCTAACTTGGAGATTTGGGGAAAGTGTAAAATTGGGACTCTTATTAAGGGGCTTTTGATGAAACTTGTTGGATTAAGGACCTAAAAAAATTTGGACGAATTTGGAGAAAAAAGAAATGTTTTCCGGCGATCGGAAGCTCGCCGGAGGACCGGCCACGGGTGCCGAAATTTGGGAACATAGGGCAGGGCACCTCGGGACCCGTGCCTCGGGGGTCGTGCACCGGGAACCGTGCACTCGGGGCTCGGGTGTTCGAAGCCCGCTTGTTCGTGAATTTCGTGCCTAAACCGTTTAAATTGAAAAAAAGACGATTTGTTGGTTTAATTTCGGTTTTTGTCACTTTAAATCAATGTTGGACTCGTTATTAATTTATCGTGTTCCTTGTTAATTTAGAGTCCGGCTTCGTCCACGGAAGAGGAGGAAGCTAGCCAGGACGTTAGCAGCTATGAGTAATTAAGCGTTTGAGAATTTAAGGTAGGGAAGAGTAGTAAACTTCACTCTTAATTTAAAGAATGCTAATAGTATGCCTATAGGATAATAATAACCGGAAAGGTCCTAGTTTGCATGTAGGATGTGATTCACTAGAATAGTCTCTTTCAATTATGTTAATAACCGGAAGAGTCTTAGTATGCATATAGGATGTGATTCACTAGTTTAATCGTTTTCAATTATTGGGAAATTGTCGTGCTGGTAGAATGCTCATGACGAGCCTTAGGATTGATTGTGTTTGTGTTGAATTGTGATCAATGGTATCAAATGCCGATGCATGTTTCATTCTTTGGATAGTATAAGAGTTATACTAAATTAGGCGAATTGTGATGATTGTAATGTGAACGGTTGATTCGTGTTATGATTGATCGAGTGAATGTTTGAATGTGATTATGTGATTGTGCCCTGATGGTATGATCGGGTGAGTGATAGACCTTTGGGATATGTTTGGTAAGCCATATCGGTAAGCTTGGTTGATAATATGAGTTCTATGTGACGTGTTGTGGTAAGATTGTTGGGCTTGGTAAGTCGTGTTTAAACTATGACATTATGATGTGTGTTATTCTCTTGGTGTGTGTTCCAAGAGGAGTTGTATTCCGGTATGGTACATACACTGAGGGGGTATGCCGGTGTGGGGTAGTACCTAGACCGACGGTTTGGGTTTTGGCACGAGGTGTCGTATTTATGCCCCGAGGGATTTTCGGGAGGACCGATGTGCATTCCTGTATAATGTTTACCCTGATGTGTGTTCCGGGAAGACCGATGTGCATTCCGGTACAATGTTTACCCCGATGTGTGTTCTGGAAAGACCGATGTGCATTCCGGTATGTTGTAGTATGTGGTTGCCCCGATGATATGTGTTCCTGCGGGGACATTTCCGGGAAGACATCTTTCTTCACCCCGATGATCTGAGTCTCTTTGGAGACATTTCCAGGAGCCCCGATGATATGTGTTCCTTGTGGGGACATTTCCGGGAGCCCCGATGATATGTGTCCCATCGCGAACGAGGGGCATTCCGATATGATGTGTTGATTTGTGTGTGGATCGGAGTCTCGTGGTTTCAATTATCTATATTTCAGTACTCGTGTGGTCTTTATTTGTTCTTTTGGTGGATAAGCTGTCTCCCCGTTGATCCCCCTGAGTTACTTTTTTATTAAGTGTTGCAATTCTTGTTGGTCTCCGATTATGGTGTCTTTTGGTTGATCGTACTAATCGGGATTTTGTTGTCAATGCGGGGGTTCTTTTTACTTTACTACTTTTTCCTACTGAGCGTAAGCTCACCCTCTTCGTGTTTACTGTTTTTACAGGTTTCATTGATGAGTAGACGTAGAGTTGGCCTCAAGGCTCGGGAGCTCCTTGAGGATTCGAGTGACTTTGTGTAGTAGAGACGTACTGCCCTTTTGTATCAAACTACATTTCCCGTTATTCTGTTAAAACGAACGTTTGACTCTTGACTTTAGATTTGAATTATGTTTTACTCGGAGATTGCATTATTAAATTTCTTTTTATTTATTATTTAATTATTATTCCTAGTTCTCGTCTCGAGTCCGGTCAAAACTGGATTTTGGGCGTGACACGTAAGGTGGCAGTGGTTCCACAAATTTTGAGTACGATACTCTCCTACCATCTCAGAGGCCAACATTCTCGCATTTTTGGAGCCCTATCCTATCAATTCAGGGAGGACGACGCATACAGGCAACCCAGGAGAGTCTTTAGTCCGCCTCGGCGCTACCCCAGAAATGGGCCGACTCTGCCCTACCTCTCAGTTTGGATCTGTTGTATCGGTGTTACTTGACGCTACTACAGCATCAATTTTTAAATATTTTAGTAGAACGGTTCGGTTACTTGAACAATTTTATATTTAGTTTGATCTCATAGTGTGAGGACCGTTTATTCAATATTCTCTTTATTTTGTTTATTGCTTTACTTTAGGGTGGAAGTTTATCTGGTTAATATATTATTCTCGTATTCCACTCACAAATAATGTCAAAAGATATTTAGTCCTAAGAGAGAGAGATTTATTATATACACAGACACATAATTATGAAGCTATTAAATTGATGACGACGGCCATAGATCTGTTCCAGATCATCCTCATGATAATCCTCTTCACTAATGGAAGATGAAGCTTAAATTAAGCCATCTAAAAGCTTGATTTGATGCTTAATTAAGAAACTCCAACCATATTATATAGCGACCTGAAGCAAGTTGAGAGCCATTGGTACATAAATGGTTTGTTAAGAGGCAATCTAGTGTTGAAAACATGTGTTGGTACTTAACAATTATGTATAACCTAATTAGAGTCTCTTCTTTTATGTCTGGAACGATCTTTAACTAATATGGATCACTTGTTAACTAATATGGATCGCTTGCCAGTTGTCACAGGCTAGTGAATAACAACAAAATGTTGTCATTTTCTTCTAGGCAAATAAAAGTGATAATATGTTTCACCTTATATATATTTTTATTGGCAAAATAAATTTAAATTAAAATCTCTTTAGAAGTAAAAGAGGAGTACAAGATAAATAAAACTAGCTACGTATCATAAAAAGTCAAAAATAGACACAACCACAAGACTGATACAAACTAGAGCACTGTCAAGAAAGCATAGCCTCAAAGACGAGCAAACAAGGGCGATATAAGACAGTGGTCTAAAAAACAGATTTTACAAACTTTAAGTACAAGAAAAACAATGAGAAAGTCTAACACCCTAATTTTCCAGCCATGAAGCACTAGACGAGAAAGACAGGTAAGGTCTTGAAACCTAAGTTTTCCAATCATGAAGAACTAAGAACCCGACATCTCAAGCTGCAGCAATTCCAAATCACAGAGTAAACTAGTTCGTTGACACCTACAACGATGACGACACGCCGACGGCCAGCACCGCAAATGACGGAACCAAACCCAACGAGCTCGAAACAGAACAATTATGAATCGAAGATCGAGAGGGAGGTGAACCATAGAATACTTCTGGAAGAGAACACACAACAAGTATCTGCCACGCCAGCAGACTGTAACACGCCGAAACCTCAATCCTCAAAAACACAATACTGAGAGAAATTTCCACTACTACAAACCCCAAGAACTCAACGTCGAACATTGCTCGAATGATACAAGAAGATCCCAACCGAGGCCAGCACCATCGGTCAACCCTAAACGGGGAGTCGGGACTAAAACCCTAAAGTCGTCGACGGAGAAACGGGTAGGAGGGCATTAGAACCGAGTTCACATTTTCCCACATTCACATGTCTTGATTTCCTATAGACGAGATAGAAATATGCTAGGATGTGTTTTCTCGATTCTCTTATGTGTTTCAAGCCGACCGAATGATTATGAGTATTTCCATAATTGTTGTGTGTGATATGTATATTGATGTTTGGAACGATTTATGATTCGATCTAGTGTGAGATGAGATTCACTTTTATATAATTTACTTACGCTTGAGTATTACCATAATATCGTGATTCGATGTTCTATGTATTCTACTTGATTTTCGGTGTTCATCGTTATTGATGGCATTCGAGAATTAGGAAGTGAACTAGGCGTAACTGAGTAGATTCGTCGTGTGTTGTAGCTATCTCTACTTGTGGTAGTTGGTAGCGAGAGTGACATGCATGCGTTGTTGTTATTTCTTGTTCAATGATTGAACGAGTTTCGCTCAAGACTATAGAACCACACCTTATTATGATTGCTTTTCCGATGATTGGTGGTACGCATATCGGTCTGAGAAATGGTCTTGTGTCCTCTCCTCGTGACTAGTATGTGGTTGATTTCATGATATTGCATACATAGGAACAAAGTGTTGTAAGACCATAAGGAAAGCATTATTAGATTTCACCATCGTTAACATTACCATGCGTTAATTGGAAGTCATGTTTACTTGTACTCGTGACCGACTGTTTGTGTGAATCAAATGCTATGTGTCTTAGGTGGTACTGTATATATAGATTTAATTGTTTTCTAAACTTAAACAACTCTTTTACTTTTTTCCCTTTATTTTCTCTTTCGGGAACGTGGAAGTGACATCCCATGTCCCCTGGTTTTAGCACAATACTAGTGATACCTCTACTCCCTATGGGATCAACCGGTACTTAACCGTTTATATATTGTTTGATGACCATGTCTTGATGCACGTTAAAAGAGGTATCTGACACATAGTCATCCCCGTTCATCGATATGGAGATGTTGCCGGGGATCGAACCGGATGAGATAAATATTGAATATATTATGAAGCACCAAAAAAATATCAACGATTAGAGGCTTTAAGTAAATTATTAAAATATGCTAAAAATATAAAATAAAGGAAAATTAAGATAAAAATATGTGGAAAAGAACGAGTCATCGGAAATCAAACGGAGTGTGAATGAGTAAAATAGTGCAAAGTATTAAAGTGGTGGACTTTGACCAGCCTGCGCCACATGGCGCGCTCCTGTTCGCTATTCTGGCGAACTGCACCAGAAAGTCCTATGCTTGCCCACACTGGATCCGAGCCTGAAATTTCAGCTCCTCCTTCCTTTAAGCTTCGTGAATATTAGCAAAACACATCAGAATTTTTTTCAGAAAAACGAGCTGGAGAGGCCAATTTTGAAGAGCCATATCTCCCACATTCGGCGACCACCCGACGGAGTTCTACCTACCCACTTAAAGCTCTTACTCCCCTCTAGATAAATATTCCATTAGACAAGAGTACTGAGGTTTAAAAAGGCAAAATTCAAGGATCCAAAGTCAGCTGAAAATCCATTTCGGGTTCAAGCATTTCTTAGAGTTTGAAAATTATTTTGAGCTAGGAATCGTCAATCCTATCAAGGTTTTAGTTTCATATCATCCTCTTCTTAGTTCAAACTCGTTTTTTCAAGCTTGATTTCCATAGATTTTAGCTTCATGTCCATGGAATAGTCTCAATTGCCATGGGTGCCAATTATGTATGAATATAATGATAAATTAGTACTTGGATTGTTGAAATTCGTTGTTGATGATGTTTAATTTGGTTTTAATTCATCATTTGTGAAGATGAGCTTATCAAGATTTATAAGAGAAATACCCAAATTCTTTAATTAAATGTTATGTACATTGTACATGCTCTATTGCCCCGAACACTATTATTATTATTTTTTATCAACAAAGAATTATTAGAGAACCAATTCTTTGAAGTAAAGAATAGGCCAAGAGTAAAATTTTCAAGAACACCAAGATACAATCCAACTAACCAAGCACGAGAATCAAAGCTTGCACTCCAAGCTAAAAAGCTCCCAAAACCCCAACTAAACTAAGAGTAGCTGGAAATCAAGAAACAACTGATACAACACGAAAAAACAAAGACTCTACTAACTTGGCAAGCCAAGGACCAAATGATCAACAAACAAAACCAAGACCAAGAGATTACTTCAGCCTCAAGGCAACTCCAAAATCAGCAATAGCATGTGAACAGCAAAACTGAAGCCTATGGAAGATGATTATGCAGCAAAGTTACTAAAAGAATAACTGCTGTAAAAATCTCCAACTATCCCACATACAAGATGGCCTCTATAAATATTCAGTGAGCTATAAAACCAGGCAGAGTAACCAGAAAACCCAAACATCAGCATCCTAACATCTAGAGCTGAACAACCTAAGAAAACTTGTTGCTAAAGAAGAGTATTGAGACAAACTAAGTCGGGCTTCCTAAGATCTACACAAATATAAAAATCTCTCAGACCTGAAACAACCTCAAAAGGCTCCTGCCAAAAAGCCCCCCATTTCCTAAACTTGCAAGGAGCATATACACAACATTGCAATATATAATTCCCAATCCACATCTTCCTCAAATCATATCAAAACAAGTTGAAAGGGTTTAAAGCTCAGAACTATGAAGACTTATAAAGTCCAAAGGGAACAAATATCTCCTGATAAACCTGGAGCATCAAATGAGGTCAGCTCCCAACCTAAAAATAAACCTACAGACCTTAAAAAAAAGGAGATCGATCCTCTCATAAACCAACAGAGGATCTTCATCCTTTGAATTATTGAGGATATAGAGATTTGGCTTGAGATTCTATCTCATCCAGACAAGTATCGTCCTTCCCTTCAGGATCTACAAAATCATCTTCTGAGTCGGTCTCAAAATTCACAATTCCCGAACACTATTATGACAATGAAAAAGGTTGATGATCAGTAACTCGGTCCATCAGAATCATATAACAATTTAATTAAATCGTCCATCTTCCAATCTTATAGTTTCGAATGATCTAGCCAAGTTCAATTAAACAATATAATAAGTAAATTATATACGATAGAGAAGGGTACTATTGTTAGTTTTTAAAAAAATATGTACAAGTAATCATTGCTTAGATGTTTTCTCTTTTCAAACGATATAAAAGGGAAATTGAAGAAAGTAATGTGATACATAAAACCACGATAATATAATAAAGGGGCTTCTCCATGAAATACCAGTTCTTTGACTATGGTTTTCACAGACTAACGTGTTAGTTGAACTTTTTTCAGAATAGAACGGAAGACTAACGAAAACTGTCACATAATACCTGTAATTGTGTATCATTTTGTAGACATCAACGGTAAAAAAACGTCAATTTACCGTTGCTTTTTAAAAAATTACTGTTATTCTCTGCAAAAAATAACAACTATGGGGATACAAAGTGACAATTAAGAAGTTAACAGTTATGATGTGATAATGAAAGTCAAAAAACCGGTGTTTAGCGGAGTTTCCCCTATAATAAATTTGAATTTTCTCGATTATTAATAAGTCTATCTGCCACGCATTGTTATAGAGCCTACTTAAATCATTTTTATCTTGGGATTACTCCTGAAAAAATACCAGTTATATGATTATGTTTTGGACATAATAGCGTAGAACTTTGAGTTGCTTCAGAACGTAACGGAAGACTAACGGAAATTGTTGAAAACTAACGAATTTCGTTAGTTTTGACAGAAACTGTGAGAAGTCAACCACGTGAGGTGCACATTCTTGTTTAAACATTTCTAAATGGCCAAAATACCCTCACATGTTCTAAGTTTCATTCTCAAATCATAACTGCCAACTGTACACTTTACTAATATATATATTTTTATTCTTTTTTCATATATTTATTAATATTTTTTAATTTAATATTTCAAAAAATAAAATATTTATAAATAAATAGAAAATCTTATAAAATTTTATAAAATGTGTTATTATATATTTATTGTTTCAAAAAAATTAATATATAAATAAATAAATATAATTATTTAATAAATCATATTTAATTAATTTATATCATATTTTAATTCTTTCTTTTTTTGAATTAAGATTTTATTTATAAAAAATATATACAAAACATATCTTACCTACCCACCTTCAACCATCAACAACACACTAGCAGTGTGACTCCTCTCTCCCTCCTCCCTCTTCCCCTCTTAATCCTCTATTTTCTTCATTCTCTTTTGCTCACCTTCTTCAAGTTTGCACCGGAAGCTTTCGCGTTCTCAATCTCGCCTGGTCGGTTTTATTCTTCCATTTTTAGATATGGCGTGGTCGAGTCCGTTGGCCTTAATCCGAACTGGGTCGTGATGGTGTTCATCTCGGTAGGAGGTGTTTGGGTGACCTTCACTCGTCGTTGAGACGCTGGATTCTTCTATTTGAGCCTCCGGTCACCTCGTTGGAGCTACAGCACCAAATAGTCATCAATAGTCCCTCTTGCTCCATGCTGAACATCTCCGTAATTAAAATAACTAATCAATAAGGTTTTAAAAAGAGTGACTAAAAACTAATGAACAATTCAATAGTTAATGAAAATTATAATAATTATAAACTATAAAAAATAATTAACTGAAAACAAAAATTATTATTTCAGTATTTTTATAAACTGAAAAAATAGTATTGTCTACGGATATAATCTGAGAAAATAGAAGTATAGTTTAGAGGGGGGAAAGTCTTTTTGTATACTCCGTTAACGCTCCGTCCATTTTTGGACGGAATCTGTTAGTTATTAACATTTTCCGTTAGTCTTCAGATGACACTTAAAAAAGGTATACTCCACAAGTGTTGATGTAGAAAGGAAAGTATAAAACACGTGTCTAACGGAGTTTCCCCTTTTTTTCTTAACGAAAGATATTTTTATTACTTTAAAAGGAAACACCTACATGAAGAACTAGTGTATGGGTATAGATTTTCCTTAGAAAATCCAACATATTGATCCTAGTATTATAAGAATATAAGTTCAGCACTAACAACTAGAACTAAACTGTAAAAACAGAATTTTAAAAACCAAAAGAACCAATCTTGACTCGACCTGATACAAGTGATAGTATCTGACTACTGCTCGGTCCTCTAAAGATGACTATTTATTTTTTATGGAATGTCACTACTTGATCAGGGATCACAATCGTTAGGGAATGAGGACGATCAGCTGCAATCAATCATGATGGGGTGGGACGCTTCTCTTCTCCGACGTCATGCTTCCATGCATATGCCTCATTGGACCTGACAATGCTGAGTAGTAGACATCCCTTAATTGTTAGGGCCAACAAAGACACTAGATACTAAATCTTGATCACCTTCAACGGTAAGAACCTGTGGTCTAGGCGTCCAGCTATGACGCTAGTCGTTCTCTCGCTCCTGACCCGTCCATGACGGCGCGAGAAGCTAGCACGGGGGATAAGATACCCACCGCAGCATGTAGCTGTGGATCGCCTCTAGAGATGGTCTGACCTTCAAACACAACGACGTTGAAACTTAAAGTGTGGGGAAGAGATGTTGGGTCTCGAGGTAGGGTTGGAGATGAACCAACTCGCAGCGGAAAATCAATGAAAACCAAGAGACGATTAAACCATGAAACAACTAACAAAGAATAGATTCACAAGAGAAAAATTCAGCACTATTTCTTACCAAAACAAGAACACCGGTTAACGAATGATTGGCTTGAGTCTCCAAGACGCCTACGTATCCACATGGGAATCAAAGCCACGTAGTTCTTCTCTTTGAGGACTCAAGAACACAAACATGGAGGTGGGAGCTTGCCAAACCCGAAATGGCCATGGAAGAGGGAGAGAAAATGTGTTTCCTATTCTTGTCTTGTGTTTGTTATGTTGAAAAAAGATGACTTAAACATAACAAAACCCATACTTGTCCAACTAAAGGCATGGGACAAGTATGGTGTCAAGTAAGGTGTAAATAGGACAAAGTATGGCAAGACAAGATTGGGTTAGGTGGTGAATCACCAACACCTTAATCCTTGTCTTACTTACTTAGTACTAATTAATCAAGACTTGATTAATTAGTTCCATGGGCCTTGGTTGCATGGGCCTTTCATGGGCCTCTTGGAACATGGCCCGTGGCCATTTCCAACGAGGTCCCGTGATTCGCTCATCGCCTCCAAGCCTTCCATACCGGAAATGTCCAACATTATCCGACGCGATCAATCCCAAGACTCCAAGCCTTGTCTCGATCCGTAAAGTCCTATTCACTTACGGGCACATGACCCAAAACCCAGTTTTGGTTATGTCCCGAGACAACTCCCTTTTGGCCATTCTCCATATATGTGTCAATGAGTTTCATCCTCCGGTGTGACCCTTAGGTTTATGCATGTCAATAGATAAACGTAAAATCCCATTTTACTTGATCCTATTTAAGTGGCAACTAACGAGACTTTAGTATTGCCTGACACTGCATAGCGAATCGACCCTGTCGATTCTAACCTTTCCGTCGTCCCTGTCATTATCCTTTTATCTCCGATATCCTGATTGAGATAAGGCATAGAGCCGTCATCCTTATTATTCTCAATCACCGTTCCTTGATATGTGAGATGACTGAAGATATGATACCCAGTATCATGTGCATGGCCATGCTATTCTTCCAGTCACTCTCGATCAAGTGGCCGAGAACCGATATCTTTCCCATACCTTAGTATGAGGGATAAATCCCTTAGCCGTCTTTCGTGTCACTCATGTAGCCCGTCCCCAAGCCAATCCTGGCCGTTATGGAAGCCCTGTTACGGACAACGTTAGGCTCAGGTCAAACTCAGTTGTTGACTACATAGCGATCACAAAGACTCCTTGGTCTAAGGATACATGACAAGCTACAACACTGAATATGTTCATGACTTAATCTATGGCACATATTCAGGGCGGGTCGTCCAATATCATGTCCCACATGATATCTATGATCAGACTCCGGAATCCCATTCCAATGACTAACAGAACGTAAGCCATAAAGAGCCATCTTTCATACTAGTCGCTTCTAGTGAAGCTTTGTTGACTAGGGACCCATCGAGTGTGATCTATCTCGATCTATGGTTCTATTCGCATGGTGGGCATAGATCAGAGCACACATCGATATATTACTCCAACACATAAGTAATATAAAGCCGCTTTAATTTTATTGCTAACGATGATATATACATTTGGACATTTAGGATTGAACTACGGGCACTAAGACTAACAATCTCCCACTTGCCCTAGTTCCAATCTAAACTCCAATATGTCCCCATCGACTTTACATGTCTAACATGTTCAGGCAGTGACACTGCCTTAGTCAAAGGGTTGGCTATGTTATCATCTATTGCAATATCGGTTATCTTCACTTCACCTCAGTTCAGTATTTATCTGATGAGGTGGATACGCCGCAGTACATGTTTGGATTTGTTATGCGATCTAGGCTTTTAGCTTGCGCAATGGCCCTTGTGTTGTCGCAAAATGGATTCACCGGACTGGATGGGTTTTTAATTACACCCAGCCCTGCCATGAATTTCCAAATCCACATAGCCTCCTTAGCTGCCTCTGCAGCATCCATGTACTTGGCCTCTATCGTAGATTCGGCAATGGTATCTTGCTATACGCTTTCCCAGCTAAAGCTCTGCCATTCAGCGTAAACACATATCCTGATTGAGTTCTAAAGTCATCTGGATTTGTCTTGGAAAACTAGCGTCTACTCATCCTTCGACGACTAGTTCAGCATCATCTTTCCCCCGGGTTAGAATGATGTCTACTGGTACAACATAAGGCTTACGAGACGTCTGGTCTCATACATGTCATGGCATATATGATCGATCCTGCCCCCAGGCGCATAGGATTCTCATCATCCTTTTCAGCTCATCAGGTGTCTTAGGACACTGAGTCTTGCTGAGATGAATGCCATGACTAGTGGGTAAGAGTCCTTTCTTTGAATCGAGCATTAAGAACCTACTCAATGCCTTGTTCACATAGGTTCCCTGACTTAAATCCAAGACCCTCTTGGTGCGATCTCTACATATCTTAATCCTTAAGATATGAGAAGCATCGCCTAAGTCCTTTATTGAAAAACACTTCCTCAACCAAGCTTTAGTCTCGTGCAAGGTTGGGATGTCGTTTTCAATGAGAACCAGAAAGGTAATATTGCTCCCACTAGCCTTCTTATAAACGCAAGATTCATCCTCGTTCTTGATTAAGCCAAATCCAATTACAGCTTCATCAAAACGAAGGATCCAACTCCGAGAAGTTCGTTTCAATCCATAAATGGATTTCAACAACTTATAAATCTTTCCTTTATTCTTCGGATCGTCAAAACCTTTGGGCCGAGACATACAAACGTACTCAGTCAAATTTCCATTTAGGAAAGCGGTTTTGACATCCACTTGCCATATCTCGTAATTATGATACGCAGTTATGTCAAGAAGAATTTGGATCGATTTTGACCATAGCCACTAAGGAGAAGGTTTCCTCATAGTCAATCCATTGGATTTGCCTATAACCTTTCGCCACCAGTTGAGCTTTGTAGGTCAGAGGGTTGCCGTCCATGTCCATCTTCACCTTGAAGATCCATTTGCACCCTATGGTCCTCACACCATTGATGGGATCAACCGGTTCCCAGAATCGGTTGTCTGACATGGATTGCATTTCCTCCCTCATGGCTCCCAGCCATAACTCGGAGTTGGGCCCATCCACGACTTCTTGAAAGGTGGCTGGATCATCGTGATCTACCATGACTTCATTGTCACCTCCGGATACCATATCTTGGAGGTGGAAGATTGATCCTTTCAAATCGCCTTGGACCTTCCGGAATTGTAACAGGAATTGGTTCTTACTCTACGACAATCTCTGGCTCCTTTCTACTGGGTTGCCAATTGGTTTAGACAGATCTGTACCATCCTGAATTTCTTCGAGATGCACAGTCCTCCCAATGACGTCTTTGGAAACAAAACTTCTTTTCCATAAAGACCCCACCCCAAGCGACGAACACCATGTTCTCACTGGGATTGTAGAAATAGTATCCCCTTGTTGCTTTGGGATACCACACGAAGGTGCATATCTCAGATCTTGGTTCGAGCTTAGTCGAAACCAAATGTTTCACATAAGCCTCGCAACCACAAATCTTTAGGAAGGACAAAGCGGACATCATCCCGTACCATTTTTAAAATGGTGTCCCTTCCACACCATTCGTCGAAGCCCGATTCACTATGAATGCGGTCGTCTCTAGAGCAAAACCCCTAAAAGAGATTGGGAGATCAGTCCAACTAATCATGGAACAGACCATTGTCTAACAATGTCCGATTTCTCCGTTTGGCTACACCTTTCAACTACAGTGACCTAGGAGGAGTCCATTCCAAAAGGATCCCATTCTCTTTTAGATGATCTAATAACTCTGTGGTCAAGTATTTTCCACCTCGATCCAATCGAAGTGCCTTAATACCTTTGTCGAGCTGGTTTTCTACTATAGTCTTAAACTCTTTGAATTTATCAAAAGCTTCAGACTTATGTCTCACCGAAGAGACATAACCATATTTACTGTAATCATCAGTAAATGTGATAAAGTAGTTAAAACCCCTCCTGACAAGTGAACTTATTGGTCTACACACATTCGAGTGTATCAGCCCCAATAATTCACCCGCCCTTTCATCGCGATCGATAAAGGGCACTTTAGTCATTTTGCCCATCAAACAAACCTTGCACCTATCGATCGAATGGAATTCGAATGAACCTGAAAGCCCGCACTTCTGAAGTGCTGATAGGCGCTTCTTGTTTATGCGACCCAAATGACAGTACCATAACAGAGTTAGGTTTAAATCGTTGGATTTAGACCTCTTGGTATTAACGGAATATATAGAACTTGAGGCATTGTTACCCATATCTAATATGTACAATCCTCCAACCATGTCAGTACTGGTATAAAACATATCATTGCATAGAACATTGAAAACTCCATTTCCAATATTAACATTATATCCTTCCTTGTCAAACACGGATACAGATATAATATTCCTACTAAAAGTAGGTATGCAATATACATTATACAATACTAAGACAAGGCCTCTTGGAAAAGCAAGACTCATGGATCCTACAGCAGTTGCCACAACTCTGAGGTCCATTTCGTGCTTTCCAAATCTCTCCTACTTTCAGCCACCATATATTAGTGCATGTGTGAGATTCAGTCATGGTATCTAATACCCATGAATCTTTGGAAGTAGAGAGATGTAGCTCTATAGAGTTAATACCGAATGAAGGCACGATCCCACCGCCCTTCCTTAGATCATCCAGGTTTCCTGATGAAGGCGCAGTCCTACTGCCCTTCTTCAGATCATCCAGGCTATTTGATGAAGGCGCAGTCCCACTGCCCTTCTTCAGATCAGCCGTGAACTTCCTGTAATCCCGGTTCCAATGACCAGGCTGTTGGCAGTAGAAGCAGACATTCTCAGGTGTCTCATCTTTCCTGCCAAGTGCGCATGGGCCCAGCCCTTGCCACTTCCAATTCCCTTGTTGACCATCAGAATATCCTTGGATCCCAGATCCCTGAGATATTCTTCTCAGCAGCTGATGACACTTCATGTAACTCTGATATGGTCTTAGAGACAGCCTTGTCAAGGACATATTCTTTGCGTTCAGACTTGAGGACTATCCTCAAAATTCTGTACCAGTCCAAATAGTTTGTCCCATTTAGCTTGACCCTGTCAAGAATGGTTTTTAATGACAAACTATTAATGTTCGCTGAATTTGCCATTTGATCTACAACAGATAAAATTCAATCAGTAAACTGAATAAATTTTATGAAGATCAAGCTTAAACACCAACAATCAATTCTAAACCTTTAGAATCTGAAACCAAGATCCTTGATTCACTCGATTAAGCTGAACTAATGCTCACCACTTAATCGAGCTATGTAGGTAGGACTCCATCCAATCACATCCAATGTGACTCTTGGCTAGGGTATGTACTTATGTACACGACTTACCCTATCTGTTACCCTAGCTCAACCTCAGGCCGAGAATCGTAGTCGGGTCCACCAATTTTCAACTATGGCTCGTCACTATGTAGGTGCTCCGCTAATGCGCACGACACCCACATATGTCGTCCAAACCTACTACCCCGCTTCCCCATGGATGCTCCGCTAATGCGCACGACACCCATAGGACGGGGAGGTAGTAAGGTGTTGATGATTGGGAGGTATCGGACATGACCCGCTTTTACTTGTCCAGTTGTGTTCAAAACTTTGGCACATCCTAGATGCGATGAGCACATCAACTACATTCCAAATGCAATGATGCCTCAAATTACATCCAATGTAATTCTTCCTTTGAACCCTTCAACTACATCCAATGCAATGACGGTTCTAAGGGTTCACACACAAGGATTAAAATTCCAATTTTATCTTTGCATGTGAGGTGATATGCTCGGTAAATAAAGTTAAGCATGCAATTCTAAAACACATAGAATTAATCATGCATAAACTAAACCAAGCATAAAGCGATAAATGTGCACATAATAGCCCCCTAAACTAACTCCCACTATCTTCTTGAGCTCCACCGACTCCAAGTCGATGCCAACACCCGAAAAGCCACCAAATGACCTTTTCGCCCTTTCTTCGTCTTGAGTAAAATATTACAATTTAATACACGACTCGCAGGTCGGGAATAAATAAATATTACAAACAAGTGGTTCGACGACCACACCTTGAAAGAATAATTACACGCTAACTCTAACGGCTCGCAGGCCGTGAAAAGCGATAAATAATTAAATTGAGCTCGGGGCTATTATGTACACCATGCCAACATCACATCACACATCGTGTTATCAAACAAGCATGTTATCAAACATCATGTGATTTTCCGGTTTTAATTAATAGCCAAGTTTCGAAATTTTTTGATGCTCGGTTTATCGAAACCGTTCAAAAATGAAACTTTTGAACATTTGATCTTCGAGTTCATCATGACGGTTCCAAACTCGTCATAACTAACAAAACGGTTTAGCCTTGGCATATCAACCATCCAATGGTCATGCTTGGCCTAGCTCCGTCCAACGGAGCCCCGTTCGGTCCCGGTTTCGGCTCCCCGAGAGTCCCGCTCCCGAGACCCGAAAAATCAAATTTTTTTTTTCAAAATTTCCAGATTTGAAATAATTTTCAAAAAATCATTTTACATGTATTAAATCCATAAACAATAATTTAAAACATGTTATCAAACAAATTAGCAAAATAACATGCCAAAAACGAAACTTTCAAGCAAAACCGAAACTTTGAACACCGTCTTGTGAATCCCGAAGGTAGCACGGCTCTGATACCACTGTTGGGTCTCGAGGTAGGGTTGGAGATGAACCAACTCGCAGCGGAAAATCAATGAAAACCAAGAGACGATTAAACCATGAAACAACTAACAAAGAATAGATTCACAAGAGAAAAATTCAGCACTATTTCTTACCAAAACAAGAACACCGGTTAACGAATGATTGGCTTGAGTCTCCAAGACGCCTACGTATCCACATGGGAATCAAAGCCACGTAGTTCTTCTCTTTGAGGACTCAAGAACACAAACATGGAGGTGGGAGCTTGCCAAACCCGAAATGGCCATGGAAGAGGGAGAGAAAATGTGTTTCCTATTCTTGTCTTGTGTTTGTTATGTTGAAAAAAGATGACTTAAACATAACAAAACCCATACTTGTCCAACTAAAGGCATGGGACAAGTATGGTGTCAAGTAAGGTGTAAATAGGACAAAGTATGGCAAGACAAGATTGGGTTAGGTGGTGAATCACCAACACCTTAATCCTTGTCTTACTTACTTAGTACTAATTAATCAAGACTTGATTAATTAGTTCCATGGGCCTTGGTTGCATGGGCCTTTCATGGGCCTCTTGGAACATGGCCCGTGGCCATTTCCAACGAGGTCCCGTGATTCGCTCATCGCCTCCAAGCCTTCCATACCGGAAATGTCCAACATTATCCGACGCGATCAATCCCAAGACTCCAAGCCTTGTCTCGATCCGTAAAGTCCTATTCACTTACGGGCACATGACCCAAAACCCAGTTTTGGTTATGTCCCGAGACAACTCCCTTTTGGCCATTCTCCATATATGTGTCAATGAGTTTCATCCTCCGGTGTGACCCTTAGGTTTATGCATGTCAATAGATAAACGTAAAATCCCATTTTACTTGATCCTATTTAAGTGGCAACTAACGAGACTTTAGTATTGCCTGACACTGCATAGCGAATCGACCCTGTCGATTCTAACCTTTCCGTCGTCCCTGTCATTATCCTTTTATCTCCGATATCCTGATTGAGATAAGGCATAGAGCCGTCATCCTTATTATTCTCAATCACCGTTCCTTGATATGTGAGATGACTGAAGATATGATACCCAGTATCATGTGCATGGCCATGCTATTCTTCCAGTCACTCTCGATCAAGTGGCCGAGAACCGATATCTTTCCCATACCTTAGTATGAGGGATAAATCCCTTAGCCGTCTTTCGTGTCACTCATGTAGCCCGTCCCCAAGCCAATCCTGGCCGTTATGGAAGCCCTGTTACGGACAACGTTAGGCTCAGGTCAAACTCAGTTGTTGACTACATAGCGATCACAAAGACTCCTTGGTCTAAGGATACATGACAAGCTACAACACTGAATATGTTCATGACTTAATCTATGGCACATATTCAGGGCGGGTCGTCCAATATCATGTCCCACATGATATCTATGATCAGACTCCGGAATCCCATTCCAATGACTAACAGAACGTAAGCCATAAAGAGCCATCTTTCATACTAGTCGCTTCTAGTGAAGCTTTGTTGACTAGGGACCCATCGAGTGTGATCTATCTCGATCTATGGTTCTATTCGCATGGTGGGCATAGATCAGAGCACACATCGATATATTACTCCAACACATAAGTAATATAAAGCCGCTTTAATTTTATTGCTAACGATGATATATACATTTGGACATTTAGGATTGAACTACGGGCACTAAGACTAACAAGAGAAACATGAAGGCTTCTAAGAGTAAGGCCATGAAACTCACAAAATACTTGTGTGACGGCATGGATATATACGGGGCATCTTCAACAATGACATGGAAGGGACGGTTAGGTCTAGGGTTAAGAGTTCTCAACCCTAGGTTATTTCTTGGCACATTAATCCCTTAATATTACATGAACCAAAATTTCTTTCCCTTTTCACTCAAGTATTTGTTCTAAAATGATACCATGGGCTTTAGGCCTTTAAACATACATATTGTAATGGTTGAGGGGCTTCTCTCCGATCTAAAGAAAGAAGGCTTGGAACCCGACACAAAAGTTTATACTGAGATGATTGGAGCATATCTTCAAGTGGATCTGATAGAAAGTTCAAAATAGTGCTTCTGAATGTTTATAGACTTGACAGCATCAATCCAGACAAGGATATAAGAATAGTTACAAAATTTATTCATCAATCCACCCTTAACAATTAATTGCAGATTTAGTCACCCTTTAAATTCTTTTTGACAGTTATAATTGTCCAGCTAATCCAATATATGCGATAACACTCTAGAGTTTCACTAGGATCTACTCTACCTTCTTGGCAAAAAAAACTACAATGAGTGTCCTACATTTTTTTTTTGTAAAGATTAAGGATGAATGAGGTTATGCCCTGATTTCCCCCTGTGTCCGATATCCTATTACTATGCCTTAACCCACTAAGTGGTGAAAGCTAACTAATGAGAAATTCTTTTTACTGATATTTCATGCATGGTATTCAGGTTGGCAGAAAAGGGTTCATTGTATACACTCCTCTTCATCAAGGGTTCTAAGCTTAGTTGATTTGCTTGAGGAACATGTTATTGGATTTCAAAAGGTGCTCTAGGCTCAAAGCAAATTTTCATAAATATAAAGCTATATTATTAAGTAATGTGATTATTGACGCTTTGGTAACTCAAGCCTCAGGGTATGTAGTAAGGGAGCTTCTTAGGAAATACCTTGGATTTTAATTGGGAGCAAATCCAAACAAATTAATTTTTTAGGAGCATGTGATCCAAAAGTTTAAAAATGACCTATCCTTATGGGGATTGAAAACCTTGTATTTAGTTGGTCGATTGGTTCTAATACTCAATATTTGTGTATGTATATATGAATCAGTGAATAACACGTACAGATACATGGCTTATATATAGAGCTATACAACAGTCCTATACATATAAGAACACTAGAAGATAGAGATGAAGCATATAACTACTCTATATGATAAGCCTTAGCTATTATATGATGAGCCTTAGCTATTCTTATCTGATACGCCCCCACAAGCTGAAGTCGGTCGAGAGAGAAGGAGAAGCTTGTCCTTAAATCGAGTGAATTGCAACCGTGGAAGGGGCTTGGTGAGCACATCGGCCAACTGATCTGCAGACGACAATGTAGACACAATCAACAAGCGTCGTAGAACCAATTCACGAACGAAGTGGAAGTCAACCTCCACATGACGCGTGCGGGCTGTAAACGCCGGGTTGGTGGACAAATAGACAGCACCCACATTGTCGCACCAAACATGCGGCGGGCGAGAAGGTCGAACACCCAATTCAGACAACAAACATTGCAACCATCTGAGTTCAACACAAACATCTGCAACAGCTTTAAACTCAGATTCAGTAGACGACCGAGCAACCGTCTTTTGTTTCCTGGAGTTCCAAGCCAATAAATTAGGTCCCAAATAAATAAGGAACCCACCAGTCGACCTCTGATCATCAGAACACCCTGCCCAGTCAGCGTCACTAAATGCTGTAAGAGAGGACAAAGGAGCTTTTGTAATCAAAAGACCGTCAGTAAGCGTTCCTCGAATATAACGAAGAACCCGTTTGAGAGCCCGAAAATGTGAGGAGGTGGGACTATGCATAAATTGGCACAATTTGTCTGCCGCAAAAGATAAATCTGGTCGTGTTAATGTAGCATATTGCAAGCTGCCACAAAGACGACGATACAAGGTACAGTCAGAAGGCGACAAAGGCAACCAGTCCACTTTGGTCAACTGTTCAACGACACACATAGGAGTGGAACATGGCTTGCAGTTTGTCATACCTGCAAGTGCCAAAATATCTTTAAAGTACTGGTGTTGAGAAAGCAACAAACCATCATCATGTGGCAGAACTTGTACACCAAGAAAGTAATGCAAAGAGCCCAAAGACCGAAGTTTAAATTCACGAGATAGACGATGGATGAGCAGGGAAACAAATGTAGTATCATCTCCTGTGACAATAACATCATCTACATAAACCAGTAGGAAAATCTCATGACCAGAAGCTCTGTAGATGAAGAGAGACGAATCAGAGTTAGAGCCAACAAACCCAAGGTGAAGCAAAAAGGTACCGAGACGCTGAAACCATGCACGAGGGGCTTGTTTAAGGCCATATAACGACTTCTTGAGGTGACAAACATAACTCGGATTCGACTTGTCCACAAACCCTTGTGGTTGAGCCATATAAACATTCTCTCGAAGATCCCCATTTAAGAAAGCATTACTAACATCCAACTGTTGAAGAGTCCACCCTCGAGATACAGCAACAGAAAGGACAGCTCGAATAGTAGTTGGCTTCACCACCGGACTAAATGTTTCATTGTAGTCGATGCCAAACTCCTGAGTAAAGCCTTTAGCAACCAATCTCTCTTTGTACCTATCAAGAGATCCATCAGCCTTACGTTTGATGTTAAAAATCCATCTGTTGCCAACCACATTAGCATTTGGTGGCGGAGGTACTAGATCCCACGTAGCATTACGAAGCAAAGCCTGCATTTCCGCCTCCATAGCTTGTCGCCACTCTGGATAAACCACTGCCTGGCTAAAGGATGAGGGCTCAATAGAGGGTGAAGATGAAGTTTCGGCAAGTAGGACACGAGGTTTGGGATGAGGTCGAAGAGTCATAGGGTAAGGACGACGAGTGGACGGCGGTGGAGGTATAGTGGAGGTACTATCAGACAAGACGTCGAAAGCAGGTAACATAGGTACAGGTGGTGGCAGGTCCACGACATTAATTGGTGCAGGTTGCGGTTGAACACAACCAGTGGGAGGAGAGGTAACTGGTTCGACAGAATCCTGCACAGGTAAATTAGAAGCCATAGAATTGTTAGGAAAATCATTCATACCAGAGTGTTGTTGCAACAAGGAATAAGGTGATGGTAGTAACACGTGAGAAGGAGGAGTCGGCGACACCACAGCTTGAATTAAAGGAACCCCAGAGACAGACGAGGTAGAGTCAGACCGAGAGATCGTAACTGAAACATCTTTGAAAGGAAACACTTTTTCATCAAATTGGGCATGACGGGCAACATAAATACGACCTGTAGCAATATCAAGGCATCTATAACCCAAGTGAGACGGGGAGTACCCAAGAAACACACATTTTTTGGATCTGAAATCAAACTTATGTTTATTATAAGGACGCAAAAAAGGGTATACTGCACAACCAAAGACCTTAAGAAAAAAGAAATCAGGAGAAGATTTATACAAGAGAGTAAATGGAATCTGATTGTTGAGCGAGGAACAAGGCAGCCGATTAATGAGAAAAACGGCAGTCTCAAAAGCATATTCCCAGTATTTGAATGGAACACCCGACTGTGCAAGCAATGCCAACCCTGTGTCAACAACAGAACGTATCTTTCGTTCAGCGGTGCCGTTTTGCTCATGAGTATGAGGACAAGCAAGGCGATGATTAATGCCAATAGTTTGAAAATACTTGTTCATAGACATGTACTCACCACCCCAATCAGAAAGAACAGATTTAATAGATAGAGTAAATTGTTTTTCAACAAGCAACTTAAACTGGTGAAACTTCGAAATGGAATCACTTTTGTTTGTAAGGGGAAAGAACCAGGTGAATAGAGAAAAATCATCAATAAATATAACAAAATACTTATAACAAGAAGAAGAAGTCATCGGGGCAAGACCCCAAACATCACTATGAATCAAATCTAAAGGAGAGACACTACGACGATGCGTTTAGGGCAACGACAACCGATGAGACTTTCCAAGACCACATGCATGACATAAATCAGACTTGGGTTGTTTGGTGGAGCACGGAAGACGAAATTGGTTGACAAGACTCCGCACGGATTGAAAGTTGGGATGACCAAGCCCAGCATGCCAATCATCGATGGAGGAAAGAAGAGCTGAGACGGGAGACACTGTAGACGACTTGGATAACCGATATAAACCACCATCACTCGTTCCTTGAAGTAGAACGCTCTGAGATGCCCGATCCTTCACAAAACAATTATGAGCATCAAATTCAACTGTACAATCATTGTCAGAACACAACCTTTTAATGGAAAGTAAAGGCCTAGTAATGGTAGGAACATGCAAAACATTATTCAAGTAAAGAGAACGAGATGGTGTTTGAAGCATATTGGAGCCAACATGTGATATGGGAAGGCCAACACCATTTCCCACAACTAATGAATTTATACCTTGATAAGGAGAAGGAGAGTTGAGAGAGACAAGGTCGGAGTAACATGATGCGAAGCACCTGAGTCAAGCAACCAAAAGGCAGTGGAATCATCCGAAATGGAACGCGCCGGGAGGACGGAGTGAAGGCCATGAGTCGCACCAACGGGATCGGACTGACCACGGCCAAAGTTATGGGCATGCTCATTACCAACGGGATCAGAACGACCACGAACAAAGCTCTGAGTATGCACATTAAATGAGGCATCAAATCGACGACGACACGAAGAAGCGGCATGGTTCTGCAATCCACAAATTTGACAAGCAGGACGAGGTGCATTCTGGTAGCCCCGTCTTCCCCTAGACGCACCTCGGCCACCACGACCACGAGTATTGTTTGGTGATCCATAAAAACGAGCCGAGGACGATGTATGTGTAACCGGCACAGTATTGGCTAAGGGAGCAACACTTTGTTGAGCATTCAACAACAATTCATAAGACACTAGCTGCCCATGCAACTCCGAAAAAGACACAGGTTCCGACCGTTGTTGTAGTGCCCAACTATGCCATTGAAATATGCACCAAGTCGACGGAAAATTATAGCATTAAATTCGGAATCTGAAATGGGATTACCAGCTATGGCGAGAGAATATGCTAATGATTTCGCCTGATGCAAATATTGATTGACAGTTTTGTCATCTTTGGACAAACTGTGGAGCTCTAAAATGAGTTGTGTGCGTTGCGCGTGGCTCACGACACCATAGGCCGTGGCTAGGCTGTCCAAGCTTCAGCTGACGTTGTAGCCCTTGCAAGATGTGGATAACATTCTGCAGAGATAGATGAGAGAATCCAAGAGAATAGTAACTGGTCTTTTTGGTACCGAGCCAAATAGGCCGAGTTCGGAACCGAAACATTTGTTCCTGGGTCCGTAACAACAACAGCTGGAGGAGATATCTCCGGCGATAACCAATCATGGAGTCCAAGCATATTTAGGAGAGGTTGGAACTGTAGTTTCCAAGGTAAATACGTTTTGTGATGCAGTAAGTTTGATGGAAAATGATTGATTGGGAACAGAGGTAGGAAAGCTAGCTGATTGAGAGAATAAAGATGAGAGGGGGGTAGAGTTCTGTGACGGAGACGTCGCAGTGGTGTTGGAAGAGGAGGATGCAGCAGAAGAAGCCATGAAGGAGAAAAAATAAAGGCTCTGATACCAACTCAATATTTGTGTATGTATATATGAATCAGTGAATAACACGTATAGATACATGGCTTATATATAGAACTATACAATAGTCCTATACATATAAGAACACTAGAAGATAGAGATGAAGCATATAACTACTCTATATGATAAGCCTTAGCTATTATATGATGAGCCTTAGCTATTCTTATCTGATACTAATAAAGTAGTCATTAGCAACCCTACCCGTCTTTTATATGACACGACTCTTTTTAAGGCTCATAAGAAGGTCATTCAGATTATGGAAGTTTTACAAAGAAGATTCTTATGACATAACAACGTGGCTCGCATAATTTTGTGTAAGGTTAAATGGTCAAACGCGTGCAAATCAAAAGATGAAGGTGGTCTTGGGATCGAGAGGTTGGAAATGGTGAATTTAAGCTTGTTAGCTAAATAGTTTCGGAGATTTAGGTGGAGGAACTCTTTATGGAATAGAATCATATGTGCTAAATATGGATGGCATCAGAGAGATTGAGATTTGTTAGCTGTGGATAAATCTTAGAATTCTTTTACTTTTAGGCACATCATTTTGTTGGTTAGAGAACCAAAATTCGTTGCTCTGCTTGGAGGTCAATACTTGTATTGGAATATTATTGATAGGAGGCGTATCTTTGTTTTGGGAAGATGCATGGTTGGGAGAGATTGGTTTTCAATTTCATTTTACGAGATTGTGTTCGTTTACGACTACTAAACGGAATAGGGGTAGCCGATATATGGTGTGATAATGTATAGAATATTGGATAAATGAGAAACTTTTTTTGTAGAGAAGGAGATTTGGATGAGGAATTGATGTCGTTGTTGAGTTTAGTGCTTATTCAGTCGGGAGTCAAAGACAAGATTGTTTGAACGAAGAACTCAAAATATTTCTCTTTTGCTCTAGCTTATGATTTTTTTGTTGGATGTGAATCATGTTATAATTCCTTGGGCTCACATTTTTTCGATCACGGGTTTCCTACAATGTATAGCGTTTTTGTTTGGCTTGTGGTTCACGATGTAGTGTCAACTTTCTTCTTTTTAGAGAGTCGTGGCTTGAGGATACTATTGTCTGGTATGTTTTGTGTGTTATGTAAGAAGGTATTTGAAGACCCTGATTATCTTTTCTTGTATCGTGATTTCGCTTGAGATTTATAAGGTCGGGTGTTTGCTTGGTGGTCTACAGTTTTTGTTATGCCAAAATCAATAGTTCAAACGATTATATATGTTGGAAAGGTATGGATAACAAGAGATGATAGTTGTTGAGGGTGAAGACGGACTATTTAGTGTTGTGGCATGTTTAGCTGCATAGAGACGCTTTGGTGTTTAGAGGGAGGTCTAAGAGTGTAAGGACAGGGCTTATTAATTTACAACACCATTCTTTTGGAGTAGTAAACGTTGTTAGTAATGTGGAGGTGAATTGCTCTTTTTCGGACTGGTCCTTAAGTCTATCGTAGGGGTGGGCATCGGCGGGGTCCCGACAATATTTTTATTATTTGTAATCCAAAACAGGAGGACCGGTTATTCAAAATCCTTAACCGGTACCGCTACCGAGTTCCGGCGGGCAACTTGGAAATCGACAGTCATGGAGCCGACCGGTTACGGTTTATTAATCGGCCCATTGGGCTTTTTTGGGGGCCTTCAATTAAAGCCCGACAGAGAACCTAAAACATCAAATTCTGAAACAACTAAAACAATAAAACCAATTTACAATAAACACACAATCAGCTATTACTGGTAATTTACTACTAAGCTATTACATCAAGAAAAACATCTTTAATAGTCTAAAAAAAAAATCACAAACAAACCCAAACAGGTGATTGATGCCATCCTCACTATACCTATTTCCTGATCTCCGTGCACGATGTCTTTCAGAAGCTTTGGATAGGGGATTCATTTATCTAAATCAATGTACCTTTCTCAGAGACCTTTGAAAATACTAAACCAACAACCTAGAAATGAAACTTAGGTTACTGAATAGAGTTTTCATGCACATGTGTTACAGTGTAAAATTAGAGCTTTCATGCAAACATTTTGGCCTTTAGTTTAGAAAGCCTAATAAGAACAAAATATAATAGGTTTATAAAATAAAGGTTGTTCGGTCGGTTTTTTATCGGTTCGGCATACTAAAAACCGCCCCTACTCGAAATACTGTCGGTTTGGTAGTTTTTCACCGTGACCATCGTCGGTGACACTGGTTCCCGGTTTTCTGGTGACAGAGACGGTCGGGGACGGTCGATTTACCGTGATGGTCAGATTTTTACCCAGCCCTAGTCCTTCGTCATGTTTCTAACACGAAAGAATTTTGATGTCGGGTTATAATGTTCCTTAGTTGGTTTTGTGTTGTTTTTGCGTCTCGGAATTTGTTTTTTTGCAAAGTCTTAAAGATGATCCTCATGTTTTGAAGTTCTATATCTTTTCTTTGAATTTGCATCTTACAATTTCAAATAATTACAATAAAATCCATGTCTTACAAACAAATGACTGGTGTTTTTAATAAATGTATGTAGCATTCAGCACATGGAATTTTATTTCCACGCATGGATCTATTCGAAAGTACCGTGATCTACACTTACATGGGAGAGAGATTTGAAGCTACTATTCCTATTCCACTACCTTCCTTACAATACAAGTCAACTCCAGCCGCAGCTGCTCTGTAAAGGCCCATTGGACTTTTTGGTCCCGCCTTATATATATATATATTTTTATCGCAAAACTAATCTCGTCATACAATGACATGGTTACTTTTAATCAACCATAAATTATTTTTCATCGGTAATCTGATTGAATTTTCTTAAAATTAATCACCCGTTTCTTCGTACTTTCAATGGTTGATAGGTGTGGGCTTTGACAAAAGAAACGAGCCCATTTTTATCGGAGTTGGGCTCACCGAAATAGGTGGTGTGGGGCCCAAGACAATCGATTGCCAACGAAAAAGAGTATAAAAGGCACGGCCCTACTCTCGAAAGCCGGCCTGGTCATCGCACGTGCGCCTGATTATTGCAAAACCCAACTGTTTAATGTTTATTATTGTCATCAGTGCAAAAATTAAGACAATTAATTACATTGACTCACCTGACTTAACGACTTCATCGGCCAACTGTTCCAGGATTGGCCTTGTCCCTGTATCCAAACAGGGTCCTCAAACAGCGCGTGTACGAGTCAACTCCACTGTATTATCTCTGCGAAATGTACAAAACCAATCAGTTATAAACCCTAATCATTTATATACAATCAGTCTGCTCCCTCTAGCTGCCTTTCTCCGCAACTCTACACCCTAGAGAGAGGTCTGGACGACACTCCCCATTTCTGCTCCGATTCCTTCTCTTCTCGTCCCTGACCCTTAGGGTTCAGGTCATCTGTCCAATTTTGCTGCAATGGATCTCCCCAGCCTCTCCGTCATCCTCCAAGCTGCTCTCAGCCCCAATCCGGATGAGCGCAAAGCTGCCGAGCAGAGTCTCAATCAGGTTCCACTTCGACCTTGCTCAATCCTATTCGTTCGATCGCAATTCGGACTCGGCTCATTTTTTTGTTCATTGATGTGATGACGTTGACTATTTGTCATTGATTCCTTTCTTGTTGCAGTTTCAGTACACGCCGCAGCATCTGGTGAGGCTGTTGCAGATCATCGTCGACAATAATTGCGACTTGGCTGTGCGGCAGGTGGCGAGTATTCATTTCAAGAACTTTATTGCCAAGAACTGGACTCCCCAGGAGCCTGGTAAAGTGTAATTTTCATTTTTGGTCATTGGTTGAGCTCGTTTGTAGTGGAATTTTGATGGATTTCTGGGGTTTTTCTCGTTGTTGTAGATGAGCCACAGAAGATCTCACCTGGTGATAAGGACATGGTGCGCGATCACATTCTTGTCTTTGTTGTACAAGTTCCCCCTTTGTTGAGGTGATAGTTGTGTAGTCTTATCTGTGTTTTTTTTCCAGTTAATTGCTACTGTTTTATCAAACAAAACCATATTTCTGTCAATGAAGAAAGATAGTATAGTTTTGGGGGGGGGGGGGGGGGGAGGAAACTTATTTGGGTGCCTTGAATTTTATTTCACTCTGCAGAGTGCAGTTGGGAGAGTGCCTCAAGACGATAATTCATGCTGATTACCCTGATCAATGGCCCCGGCTTCTGGATTGGGTGAAACATAACCTTCAGGATCAACAAGTTTATGGATCTCTGTTTGTATTGCGGATTCTCTCTAGGAAATATGAGTAAGCTTTATTTTTTATTTTTGTTACAATAATTTAAAATTCCAATCTGCATTTTTAGTCAAATTTTAAGATTATTAAGATGTACTAATCCACCACTTAGGTGCAATCCTTCTGCCATTTCATCTCAAAATGGGTATAAAACATACGAGTAAGTGCTTACATATTACATTAAGTAATTCAAGATAGGTCTATCTTTTTTACTTTTATATTTTTAATTTGTGCTAATCAAACGTAGGGTTTGTACTTCCAGTGACACGTACTCATCAACTTGTTCCTTATCAATTGCCTTACTCTAGATAACTAAATGATATACTTCTACTATTCAGTGGCATCATTAATGTATGTTCCATTTAAGGTTTTTATTTGTTGATGAAATATGCAACATCTCGATTTATCTATGTCATCCTTCCTTTAGGTTCAAGTCAGATGATGAGAGGGCCCCTGTTCATCACATTGTCGACGAGACGTTCCCTCATCTGCTCAATATATTTAACAAGCTTGCCCAAATTGTCAATCCATCACTTGAAGTAGCAGAATTGATAAAGCTGATCTGCAAAATATTCTGGTCATCCATTTATGTAAGTTCTCTATGGTGAGATCGACATCATGTTATTACACACACACACACGAATTCGTGCTGACTGCATTTTTTTCCGTATCAAATATGACTTGTGCTCATAAATACCATATTTCTGTACACTACATGTACAGATTGATAGCCTCATTGAGTCATTTTGCCTTGAAGTTCCTGTACTGTTTCTGTTAAACTCGTGGACTTGCTGTATTAGCAAACGAATCTTTCTGACAGACACTAAATCCAAATCGTTGCTTTAGATAACATCATTAGTTTGTTGTTAGCAACAGGGTCCGCAAAATGTGCTATTTTATTATCATTTCGGTATGCATGCTATTAAGTTTTTGCATTCAAGGATACTAAAAATAATAATTCTGACAATCTGCTGTAGCAGTGTATTTTTATCCACATACATTCATGTATACTTTTTACAAGTTATGGATGTAATTTTCAGTCCTTACTTGTTCTTGCAGTTGGAGATTCCAAAACAGCTATTTGATCCAAATGTGTTCAATGCCTGGATGATGCTTTTCTTAAATATACTGGAGAGGCCAGTTCCCACTGAGGGCCAGCCCATGGATCCTGATCTCCGCAAATCTTGGGGGTGGTGGAAGGTGAAGAAGTGGACAGTACATATACTGAACAGACTTTATACTCGGTGAGTTTTCTGATCCATTTTTTTGTATGTAGCATGAAGCTGGCTGAATTTGCATCTGATATTTTACATCACGTATTACAGGTTTGGGGATTTGAAGCTTCAGAACCCAGAAAACCGAGCTTTTGCTCAAATGTTTCAGAAGAATTATGCAGGGAAAATTTTGGAGTGCCACTTAAATTTGCTAAATGTGGTCCGTGTTGGTGGATATTTACCTGACAGAGTTACGAACCTTATTCTTCAATACCTAAGTAACAGGTACATGAAACACGAGTCTTTGTGATCCTTCATTTTATTTCACCTAGGTCTTTTTCATTTTGAAATTCTTCCATCCAACTCCTGTGAAACAATATCACTCAGTTTTTCTTATATAATTGTGCATTTCTTATGTGGTTATATAATTGTGCATTTCTTATGTGGTTACACAAATGTTTGGTTGCACATAATTTCTAGTCTGATAACTATCACATCAAGGTCATAATTTTTAACTCTTGCTTATTAACAAGTAAAAGTTGTCTCATGAAATTCTTAATGATAGAAAACTGGGTGTGCAATTGGTTCGCTTGTGTGTGTAGATTATATTTAACTTCTTGTTTTTGTCTGTATAAGGTCGATGACATCTATCATAGCATCCTGGAATCTTATTTAAGTGTTAATTTTGTTTTGAATATGTTAGTTTATTCATTGCTTTACCATATAAAAACCTAACTAGAAAGATACATTAAAATACCGTGACATTAGTCTCGCATTTCAATGATGGGAAGGGAGTGAATTTGGTGGTATAATGGATACTCCAAAGAACATCGAAATCCTTCTGTTTTTTAGGTTTGTATCCTTAATTAAGTGTTTCCTTTTATTTCAAAAATGCCCCTTAGTTCATTCCAACTATTCACATCCACTTCAAATAATATTTTCAACCTTTTTGAGTCTATTGAAAACAGAGGTTTGTTCATTCCAACCTTTTCTCAGTCTGATCTTTATTCCAGCTGGAACTTTTGTATTGGCATGAGATGTCCATCATTCAGTTATCTCTATATTCATTTATTTCTAGCAACTTATCAGCTTGATATACTTTGTTGGCAGGAGATGCTTGTCATTTTCTCATTTTCTTATATATAATTACTATTGTACCTGGGATTTTGTTCTTGCAGCATCTCCAAGAATAGCATGTATAATTTGCTGCAACCAAGACTGGATGTTCTTCTTTTTGAGATTGTTTTCCCCCTTATGTGCTTTAGTGACAGTGATCAAAAGCTCTGGGATGAGGATCCTCACGAGTATGTGAGAAAGGGCTATGGTATGTCTTTAGAAATTTGGCTTTGTTTTATATATAGAGTTAAGGCTGGTATACCTAACTTGTTTTATTTTTGTTGATGTAGATATTATTGAGGATTTGTATAGTCCAAGGACTGCTTCCATGGACTTTGTCAGTGAGTTGGTCAGAAAGCGTGGGAAGGAGAACCTTCATAAATTTATTCAATTCATAGTTGAGATTTTCAAGAGGTATTATTTATGTCGTTCAATGTTATCTCTATTTGGTTATGTTTATCTGTTTCTTATCGAGTTTGCATATTTTCATGTTTCCCTATTGCAGATATGATGAAGCACCAGTTGAATATAAGCCTTATCGGCAAAAGGATGGTGCACTTCTTGCTATTGGTGCACTTTGTGATAAACTGAAACAAACCGAACCTTACAAGTCTGAACTTGAGCGTATGTTAGTGCAACATGTTTTCCCCGAGTTTACTAGTCCTGTTGGTCATCTCAGAGCCAAGGTTTGTTGCAAAGAATGCTAATTGTTGAATGTTGTAAGAAAAAGTGATGTCAAAACCTGTTGTGGGTGTCTATTTGTTCAGTAAAAGCCCAGTATTAGCATTAATGATTTTAGTGGGAAAAAAAATCAAAAAATGTATTTTTGGAAAAGAATAATCCCCTGTGGTTCACAAAACATGTAACTTCTGTCATTTTCTCTGTGGGGACTTATGTAAAAGTACCACTAAGTTGATCTTTGGATTTGAGGTCATGTATAAGAATATAGGTTGGGTTATATGTGTATAATTATACACAGTTCGTGACCTCAGCATATCATTTTTCTCTTATTCCATATCAATTTGAGGTCGTGTATGCTGCTTGCTTTATATGTAGAACTATCATAGAGTTCATATATTTTCTAAATTAGTGCTATAATATTTAAGTTATATTTATATATTGCTTCTACTCTCTCCTTTTCTTGTGCGTTAGTGAGTAACTTTTCTTCCTTTCCATTTTGTTTTTGATGTGTTTAAATTGGCCGCCTGTGTTGCCCCATGTTAGCTTGGCTTGGATTATTTTCTGTTTCTATGTTTTTTCCTCGTAGGGGAGTCTAATCTTTTCTTCCTTTACATTCTGTTTTTGATGTGCGAAATTAGGCTGCCTGGGTTGCAGGACAGTATGCCCATGTTAACTTCGCGGACCAAAATAATTTCCTTAAGGCACTACATAGTGTTGTCTCGGGTATGCGCGATCCGGAGCTTCCAGTTCGTGTTGATTCTGTTTTTGCATTGCGCTCTTTTGTTGAAGCGTGCAGAGGTATGCACATTTTTTACCATTTCACACTACCCGTGGGATCACTGTATCATTTTTATGAGTTGCATTTGTTTATGGGTTTCTGATGGTATTCGGGGCCTGCTTTTTCCCCTGTAGATTTGAATGTGATCCGTCCAATTCTTCCTCAACTACTTGATGGTAAGTAGCCTTACTGAACTTCCATTGCATGTGGATAGTTGTAATGCAATTCATTGAATATATTTAACTTTTTTTCTCCAGAGTTTTTCAAACTTATGAATGAGGTTGAGAATGAGGATCTTGTCTTCACCTTGGAAACCATAGTTGATAAGTTTGGGGAAGAAATGGCACCATATGCTCTTGGTTTATGTCAAAATTTGGTAACTGAGCATCCTTGGCCATTTTAATTTGCAGTAGTCCATCGTTCAATTTCATATTGACGGTTATCATACTTAAATTTCAGGCAGCTGCATTTTGGAAATGCATGAACTCTGCTGAAGCTGAAGATGAAGCTGATGATCCTGGTGCATTGGCTGCTGTTGGTTGCTTGCGTGCTATAAGCACAATTCTTGAATCAGTTAGCAGGCTTCCTCATCTTTTTGTCCAAATTGAACCAACTTTGCTTCCTATAATGCGTAGAATGTTGACAACAGACGGCCAAGGTAATGTATTCAAACATCTTAAATTTTAAAATATCTTGGATATCTGTGTCTCCTTTTGCCAGAACCTTTTCTATTCACCTTCTGATTCAATTCCTCGTTTGTGTTTCTGATGTAATGTACAGAGGTGTTTGAAGAAGTTCTGGAAATTGTGTCATATATGACTTTCTTCTCCCCTACGATATCACTAGAGATGTGGACTCTATGGCCTTTGATGATGGAAGCATTGTCGGATTGGGCAATTGATTTCTTTCCAAGTATGCATACATTTAATATTCAATTCATCCTTCTGTCACTCTGTAATGGTTTCTTAGATTTGTATATTCGTCTAATTTCTTTCTACAAATGTGTATTGAAAGGGTGTTGTATAGTGCATAGAAACTTCATTGTTCCGCGTAATACTATGAGAAGCTTTTTTTTAGTTTCATTCTGAGTGTCCATACTTTTGTTTCTGATATGCTGTCCTATCATTTAGATATTCTGGTCCCTCTTGACAACTACATATCAAGGGGAACTGCACAATACCTATCTTGCAAGAATCCAGATTACCAGCAAAGCCTTTGGAATATGATTTCATCTGTGAGTGCCTTCTTTAAATTTACTCTTGACTACCCGGTATTGGATGAGTTCTCTGAAAAGATTATAGTAGTTTCCACATTTTATTGTTTTGATTTATCGGTGTAAATCTAATCCCATAATTTCTTTCTAACTTCCTCAATGTAGATAATGGGAGATACCAATATGGAAGACAGTGATATTGAGCCAGCTCCAAAGCTTATTGAGGTAGTTTTTCAGAACTGCAGAGGACAGGTGGATCATTGGGTCGAGCCATATCTCAGAATCACTGTTGAGCGGTTGAAGAGAAGTGAAAAATCCTATTTGAAATGTCTTCTCATTCAAGTGGTAAGAAGCTACTGGCCAACTATGAAAATTTGATTTCATTCTTGAGTTTTGTTTTTTGTTACTAATATTCAAATAGCATTGATGTGAACAGTCCCTATTTTAAGTTTTAGATTCTATATTAGGATACGACTGATAGAGGTTCTGTTAAATTGATTATGCTGATGACACGAGTTTTCAATTTCTTAGTGATGTGCCTCATTTAGTGCCTTTGTTTTTATGTGATGGTATCAGTTTCTTGTCCAGCTTATCGCTCGGCCCCAAATGAAGCAATTCACATTGGGAAAATATATATATTTGCACATATATCTTTCATTACACAGAATCTGTGATGATTTGTTTGTAAGTTGGATGATGATTCAAATGTCAGATCAATTATTCATGTATTTTTGTATACTATTGTAATCTTGAACTGTGCACTTAAAATATTGTTTTCCTTGAGTTTCTAAACATGTCTACTATTATACTGATACAAATTTTTCTCATTTGGTATTCCTGTTTTCAACACCGGGTGTATATTTTTGCTTTCCTATTATGGCATTTTTTGTTTTTTTTAACTTGGTGCATTGAGATATCTTTTAGTGTTCACTTCTATTGCTGACAAAGTAATCTAAATACTGTTGCAGATATCTGATGCACTTTTCTACAATGCTGCTTTGACACTCAGCATCTTGCAAAAACTTGGTGTTGCTACAGAAATATTCAATCTCTGGTTCCAGATGTTGCAGCAAGTCAAAAAGAGTGGTGCACGTGTTAATTTTAAAAGGTTTTTATCCCGTCTTTCTTTCTCTCTTATATTTTTATTTTCTTTTGCATATAGTTGTATTATACTGTTGAAGTTTCATTTCCACGACTTTGGCTGTACAGGGAACATGACAAAAAGGTTTGCTGCTTAGGGTTGATTTCACTACTTGCACTTCCCGCTGATCAATTACCCGGGGATGCTTTGGGTCGTGTTTTCAAGGCTGCCCTTGATCTACTGGTTGCTTATAAAGAACAAGTTGCAGGTCTCACTCAAATACATGCATGAGTTTTTATTTATTTTCAATTGACCTTTATTTTTTTATTGCATAATTTCTTGTTCCTTGTCAATCACTTTCGTTACACATCTTGCGTTATAGAAAGATGAATTTTGAAATTCTCATGTTATGTTTAATTTCAACCCGTACAGAAGCTGCAAAGGAGGAAGAGGCTGAAGATGATGATGACATGGATGGATTCCAAACTGACGATGATGATGAGGATGGTGATGGGTCTGACAAGGATATGGGAGTTGAAGGTGAAGATGGTGATGAGGCTGACAGCAAACAACTTCAAAGATTAGCAGCACAGGTGAGTTGTGTTTACTGGGAGTTGTATCATTATATTTTCTTGCATTGCAATGCAATGCCTATTTTTAAACGAGCCTTTCCTTCAAGTATTTTGACTGCATTCCATACAGCTATCTATCACTATTGTATTCAAATT
Source organism: Erodium maritimum (assembly GCA_963921825.1). NCBI lineage: Eukaryota > Viridiplantae > Streptophyta > Magnoliopsida > Geraniales > Geraniaceae > Erodium > Erodium maritimum. The sequence continues at coordinate 74,571,683 of OY997590.1, forward strand.
TTTTTCTCACTTGTTCTTTGTTCCTTTGATTGATATACCTAACAGGCAAAGGCTTTCCGTCCACATGACTCGGACGATGACGACTCTGATGATGACTACAGTGATGATGAAGAGTTGCAATCACCAATCGATGAAGTGGACCCTTTCATTCTGTTTGTGGATACTATTAAAGGTGAGCGTCTGTTAGGAGGCCATGTGTTCTTCCTTTATTTTTTCTAACCTTGTTTTTGTGTCCTCTACTGTAGTTATGCAAGCAGGCGATCCATCGAGGTTCCAGAACCTTATGCAGACTCTGGACTTTCATTTTCAAGCACTTGCAAATGGTGTTGCCCAACATGCTGAACAGAGGAGAGTAGAGATTGAAAAGGAAAAACTAGAAAAGGCATCAGCTGCCTCTTGAGCTCTGCTTTGGCGCGAAGTTTGGATTGCATTCCCGGTTATTTTATTTATTCCATTGATTTGATAAATGACTTGGAGAAGTCAGGAATCGATGCCCGTCTCTTGAAAGAATGTGGTTGGTCCAACACATGTTTTCATTTTCAAAGTTCATGTGCAGTGTTATAGAGAAAAGCGGAAGGCAGCCAAGCTCTACCAGCTCCGATTTTGGAATCGGTGTCGTCATGATTATAGCTATTCTCTGGGTCTTTTTTCCTATTTCAACTTTATTTTCTCAAATTTGCCCTTAAGTCTGGGGACCCTCCATTGTTTTCATGGGTGAATCAGTGTGGGTTGCGTGAGTCGAGTACAGGTTCAAATGTCATCACCGTTTTATGTTTGGTGATTGTTGGATGTGCTATATTTTTGTGAAGATATTATGATATCTTCTCTTCTACTTTCCTGGTCTGGTCCTCTACAAATTTTGCAGGTTCCTTAATACTGTTGTTTGCCTCCGAATGTAATAGTCATATATACAGTACAATACATGAAAGTGGAATCTATTATTTTGTTGGGCTCTTGATTTTGTTCTATTTTTTATGTGACCTAATTTGCCCGTTAGCTTTAGCATGTTACAGTTTTATTTACATCACATGCGTGTTGCTGAATTGATAGATGAATGGGAAAATGTATTGGATGGTGATATAATAAAAGGGAACACTTGGTCTTACATTTGTAGGGGGTACATGTGACTATTTTGTGTGTGTCATGAATAAATTTTGAAAATATCATAACCTGCAAAAAGGAAAAAAATGATGTCGTATATTAGAGCATCTCCAATCAACATGCGAGAAAAATATAACAGCGATTTTTTTCTTCTGAAGTTTATAGAAGCCATCCTCGCAGGGAAGAGACAGGCAGTCTGCTCAGTACACAGTGCTCTAAAAATGCTGATCGGGTGCTGTTTAGGCCCCCGCCTAATGCCTTAAACCATTTTGTAACAATCCAGTCTTTCATGAACGTACGAAACAGGTTGAGATGAATTGTCATGTTTTTCAACACGAGCTTAAGGCTTGTAGTATTACTACATCATACATATGAACGGATGATCAATTGGGTAATATCTTTTATGAAGGCTAAATCACAGTTTTGAGTACTAAGGATTAATATTGGAGTAAATCAACAACTATCTCGCATAGGAGGAATGTATATCTTACTGACTTAGATAAGCCTCCAAATTTTGTATTGTGTATAAATATGGACAATAGCCACACAGTAAATACAACACAACAGAGAAGTCCTCTTACTTCTCTCCTCTTAAATCTAGCATAAATACATTTTTTTTAGCATAAAGAGGATTTCTTTACTAAGGGAATATCAAAATAAGGTTAGACATAGTCTCAGACAAACTCGGGATGCTCACCCTGTAACTATAATAATTGTTGGGTTAATTACCTTTTGTACTCCTTTTTTATTGGTAACTTACCTTTTGTACTTTTGCTTTTTATAACGTTCAATAACAGTCCCTCTGTTTTGGTCATTGTCATTTACTAACCTTTATGAATTGGTCACAGATCATTTAATACCCCTCATGTATTGATAACAGAACATTTAATACCCCTTATAAATTGGTCACAGATCATCAAAATGACATAAACTTGACCAAAATTTTGTTCAAAACGTTACCAATACATTAGGGTACTAAAGAAGTGTTACCAATACATAAGGAGTACTAAAGATAATTAACCCATATTTTTTTTTCTTCGCAGTTGAGAGATTCAATACAACACATAAAGATACCATACTAACGATGATTGTTCAAGATGTGTATTTGACCGCTTGCCCATCTCAACTTGAGCCATCCTACTTCGCTTGAGTTGCAGCTTGATCTTTCGGTGGGGAACTCTTGAAAGGAAAAGGAGAGTACTTTAGTTGACCGAAGAGTTGCGGATGATTAGACCTTATAAAAAAACAACCATAATGAATTGGAATAGGAAGAAAAATCGAGAAAATGTCCTATAAAAACAATATTAATATCATGAAAGAGGTAAACAAAAAACCATAAGAGATCATAACAAAAATAACCGTCATTGAAAATAACACTATTTAGGGTTTGTGAAATTCTATGGACTAGAGAAAGTTTTGGAGAGCCGCGTAGATACACTTAAATGTATATTCTTTTAAAATATAAAAAAATAATAAGCTTTTCTCTCAAAATTAATAAATAAATAATATAACCTACGTAGCGGTCGCACTTGGGAATTCGAGATATGTGGTTACCCGAAAAGGAAAGTAGATTCCTGGGCCCATCCATAGGTACAACTAAAAAGTTATCCTAAATAGAAGCTTCGAGCTATTCTGTTGTTACGTCAGCTATTCCTTATTAAGTGCATGGCATTTCTGTAAATAACTGTCAACCGCAGGGGCATTTCGGAAACAAGAATCTTTCCTCCCCGTTCTCCTCATGGCATCTCTTTGCGCTCTCATCCTATTCATGTCTTCGTTAATAGGCGACTCCATATCTCCTTCCCTCTCTATTTCCGTTCCTCCGATTCATTCATTAGCCGCTTGCCGAGGATCCGTTTTCGATTTTCCACCTCTCAGGTAATTTCTCCATTTCAATTCGATTCAATCGGGTTCTGCTGTTATTCAATCGATTCGAAAATTTCATTTTATCCAAAAAGGAATCGATGCCAAGCGATTTTGATGGATGCATTCATTTTATCCAAAAATATTCATCTCAGGCATCGTTCTCTTGATGTTCTGTAATTTAGATGTTGATTTAGGGTTCGGTTTTTGGATATTTTGTTTTAGGTCACTTTTTTGCTGTGGTGTTTTTTTGATGTTGTTGTATTATCCATGTTTTGTGTATTTTCAATTGAAATGTTATGATATTGTTGAATCCATACCTTTTCTGACATATTTGATCTGATTGTTTCATGTCATTCTTCAAACAACTTGATTCTCTTCGTTGGAGAAATATATAAAAATGCTGGATTTTGGCATGAGAAAATGTGTTGATAGTTTATGTTATTTATGGAATTAACTGGGAAGAAAATCCACATCTTCCACTATGTTCATGTTCCAATTTATAGTTTTGTCCCATTGCTACTGTTTGTTCATAATTTGGTTTTGTTCCACTCTAACTTGGTTTAGTTTTCTTCATGATTCAGGTACCTGAGGTTTGCTGGTGGGATTGTTTTAAGCTCATCTGCAACTTGAAATAGCTATGGGGGGATATTACAGAGATGTAAGCCCTATTGGAGTTGACACTGAAATCCATCATTATCTTTTTTATGGCTGTTTGATGATTAAAAAGATGTATTCATGTTTAAATTCTTGCTGGCGGTTATAATTTGTAGGAGCTTGAAGATTATGATGAGTACGAAGATGAGGTGGATGAGCAAGAGGAAGAATACGAGGAGGAGGAAGATCCTAAACCCACCAAGGAAGAACTGGAATACCTTGAATTAAGGCAGCGATTGAAAGAAGTAATTAGAAAACAGATGAAGAAGGAAAATGGTTCTTCTTTGAGTAACCGGCAAGAGTCAAAGAATAAACTTCCAAATGACAAGTGAGTTTTTTTTTACTACTGCATCATTTGATGTTGTATAGCTAAATTGGCATTTCCTCTTCAGATAATTCATGTTATTTTTTTACAAATTCTGACATTGGATTCAAACTTCGTGCTGAGTTGTAATTCTGGATATAAACACCCTGATACTGTCCTAGGCCCATTCCTTCACCTGGGAGTTGTATTATATCTTCATGCACTGAGATGACTTTTACCCTACACCATTCCCATTTTTTGTTCGTTAAAGCATGTACCCCTTCCAATGGTGATAATTCATGTTATTTTTTTACAAATTCTGACATTGGATTCAAACTTCGTGCTGAGTTGTAATTCTGGATATAAACACCCTGATATTGTCCTAGGCCCATTCCTTCACCTGGGAGTTGTATTATATCTTCATGCACTGAGATGACTTTTACCCTACACCATTCCCATTTTTTGTTCGTTAAAGCATGTACCCCTTCCAATGGTGGTCACATCGATCTGTAGTAACTGTTGATTTTCCTTAATTATGGAGCTGACTCATATCTGTACTTTTGTTAAGGTATAATGACTTTGAATTTACATGTTTGTGCATATGTTTAGGGTATATTGAACCTGTGGATTTTTCCATTCTAATTGTCTTCTGAAATGTTCCTTTTCTCTTATTTTTTTGTGCAGTTTCGGATCTTTCTTTGGTCCTGCTCAACCAGTTATTGCTAATAGAGTAATTCAAGAGAGCAAGTCATTTATAGAGAACCAGCATTTAGCAGCTAAAGTTTTGAACTCCCAACATGGTGTAGTAAGTACAGTATATATCCCTGTTCTGGCTTTCTATGTAACACTTAAAAGCTGTACCTGTGAATAGTATCTCAATCTGTCGTATGTGGGGCTGGCTTCTAAGGTGTTTTGAGTTGTCTTTTGGTGTAGCTTGATAGAACATATATTCTGTTTGGAAAATGATGAAAAAGTGGAGTTATTTTGCTGAAATGGTATAGCACTGTTTTTTCATGTTGTGATGTCTCTTTTACTAGTCAATTTGTAGACTGTGATTACAAGTACGCCAAAACAGTTAAGGTGGAAATATTTTACATTTAGAAGTGTCTTTATGCTTTAAACCTTGTGGCATATATAGGTTCATTTTTGTTATTATTTGTGCCTGATCTAGCTTTCTTATACTGAATCTTAATCTGGTGGTTAGTTTAATTTTCTTTCTTTCTTTGGGGTTGGAATTCTGATTGCCTTGTAGCGGGAGCAGACTGTGTATGGCTTTCATTTATGGAAGAATTTCTTAGGTTAAATCTTAGTATTTTAATGAAAAAGGGAATAACAGCTTCTCTCCTATTATGATTTATTTCAATGGGAAGCAATAATGATTTCTGCTACTTATAAAAGTTTTCTATTATATATGCAAGCTGTCATGTTCTGGTTTTGGTAACCAATGTTTATAGTGCTCTTAAATCCTTTTGAGAAGCATATCATCCTCCCACTTGATTTCTCCCCCTCCATTCCCATCTCCTTCCTTAAACCATGTATCTTCAATTTTTTCTTGGTATTTTCCCTGTTAACTAAGTATACCCTTTTACTTTTTGTAGAATAAAAAGAGCTCTATTCCTGCTACTGCAGGATCAAAGCCCGGAGTTCGTAACTCGGTGCCCAAAGTCATTAATGAGGTAATATAAGAGAGAAATGCCACGACCTTTGTGAAAAAAAAAGGGTTTTTATCAGGTTCTAACATACACTTTCTCATACGTGCAGCAAAAAGTAAAAGCTCAAAAACTTAAAAGTACTAGAGATTATTCCTTCCTCTTATCTGATAATGCAGAACCTCAAGCTCCTGCAAAGGAATCTGCTATTAAAAGCTCGTGTATTCCCTGTCCTGGTGTGTTTCTGCTTCGACAGTTTGGCTCTTGGTCTATTGATTAAGGCATAATATTTTCGTTGAGAAAACTTATACAGGTCTTTTGCTGACATTGAAGAGATTCGATCAACTCAAATACCACCCAAGAGTAAGCAACCATTGGGCAATGGTGGAAGGCATGTGAGTGGTGGTCATGAACAAAGGAGACCAGTGAATGGTCACATGCATCCTAAAACTGGATCCAGCAAATCCAGTTCTGGTAGTAGGCCCAGTTCGGCGTCAATGGACTCTAGAAAACAGCTTGGTAGCAAGAATGGGATTGGTCCTGGTAGGCCTTTGGGACAAACAGTTACGGCTTCGAAGATGCATGTTGCAGGCTTGGGGAAGAAGACTTCTGCGCCCAATTCAAACAACTCTTTGCCTGCCTTGCAGAAACAGCCATCATCAAAGTTGCAGTCCTCTGTTGCAAAACAGCAGCACTTGGAATGCAGAAAGCAGCAACAGCACATGGAACAAAGAAAGCCACAGCAACACCTAGAGCAGAGAAAGCAACAGCAGCACCTGCAACAGATTAAGGAAAGACAAGATCCTAATAAGAGCAGAACGACTCCGAAACTGCCTATGGCTTCATCAAGGCCTCAGGTTTTTAAGTCTCTACATCTATAGCTTGACACATTCTTGTCGTGTACCGATAATGAAATTCTTCTGATTATGTCTAATCCCACTTCTGAACCGTATCAGATAAACAAGCTATTGAAGCCAAACCCATCAAGAACTATGCTAGATCAACGCCCAAAGAAGAAGCCTGTGAGATATGACTCTGATGATGAAGATGATCCTGTTGCTGCGATCAGAAAAATGTTTGGGTAAAGCTCCTACTCTTTTTTTATATGCATTTAGCTTTGCTTCTTTCGGCTAGATAGTTAGAAGCTTAGAATCCTATTGGTCCATACTTTTTGTCTTGTAGGGAAGTAAATATCCCTTTTAAACTACATATTATGTAATCTCCTCCTTATAGTGGCCATGTACTTGGAGTTGTGAAACTCATTTTGGTGACGGCATATTGAAAACTTTGGTTATCAATTTGCTAAAATTTGCAGGTATAATCCTAATAAGTATGCTGGTCGTGACGAAGATGATAGTGACATGGAGGCAAACTTTGATGATATATTGAGAGAGGAGAAAAGAAGGTTGGTGTTTGTCCATATTTAATTCATAAACGAAGTCTACAACAGAAACGAACTATCTATGTGCACAAACAAACAACTCAACCGCATATTTTTTGTTGTATTTTCAGTGCAAAAATTGCGAGAAAGGAGGATGAAGAACAACTCCGACTGATTGAGCAAGAAGAGGAGCAGGAGCGGCGGCAGGCACTGATGAAAAAGAAGAGAAAGCTAGGGCAGAGATGATTGAGGATAGGGAATTTTATTTGGTGGTCCTCTTGGTTCTGTATCTCATTTTTAGATCTAGTTGCATTTCCTTCTTTTGTGCTGTCATTTTTATCAACTGTTTTTCCCTTGTCAACTATCAATTATAGAAAGTGTTTGAGATTCAGGTGCGTTGCTAGACTGCCAAAATTGTCTTAGAGCACCTCCAACTTGGAGGACCGCTGTTTGCGTGCCGTCGTAGGCACTGCAACGGTTAGCCGACGCAGGCGCCGTTGTTTGGTGTGTGCCGATGCAGTGCGCTGCTTTAGATGTCTGTAACGATATGACTAGTCAACGATATGACTAGTCGTTGTAGGCTTAACAGCTAGTTGACGGGTCAACCACACGCAGACATGTGGCATCACAAATTTGAAAAAGAAAATTGGTTTTCCCTATAAAAACGCTTTGACCCCTACCCAAAAAAACATTCCTTTCTCTCATACACACATTCTCTTCTCTTATATTCTTTCCCCCGTCGTTTTACAATGACCGATCCAGAGAATCTCGATTTCATTTTGGACTCTATTCACAATGTAACCAACATGAGTCCTAGACATATTCTGGAATCCAAACTTTTTGACTCATTTCATGTAACAATTGATTGATAAAATTAATAGAATTCATAATTACATGTTTCAGAAAAAAAAATAATACAGAAACATGCATGATAAAAAGAATACTAAGGTTTGTAATTGTAAATGACAAGTAACGGTCACTGGTAAGGGAAAAATTGACCGCCTATATATATATAGTCGGGGGTTTTGTGTCAAAAAGAGCTTCTGAAACATTGGATTCTCGTCAATGTGTGAACACTGCACTCGTGTACTGGAGAACATGTACGGTTTTATTTGATAATTCCGGAAAATTGAAAATTGAAAAATGAAATAAAAGTGAAAAATCGGGAAAAACCAATCCATCCAACTCCAAGTCACAGCAAAAACACGTCCTGCTATAAACGGCGGGAAACGGAAAGGTTTGGGCAAAACCCTCCCTCCAAAACTCCTCTCCTCCTCCTCCACCACCACCGTCTGCTTCTCCTCTCTATCAAAACCCTAACTCTCTTCTCCCGCTCTCCACCATTTCCTCTGCATCGTTTCCCTCTCGTCGATGGCCGCGGCCACCGCCAAATCCACGCCGGAGGACGGCACTCCCCTCCGTTACGTCCCCCTCCACCACGTCTACTCCGCCACCTCCCCGACCTGTAGCGGCTCTTCTGCACTTATGTCGAAGAAAGTCAAGGCTCGCAAGCTGTCCCACCCGCATTTCCACGATCCCGATCGGAAGCCTCTCCCCCTCAGGCCACCTGTCGTCCGAGTCTATACCCGCCGCCCCAAGCGCCTCCGCTCTTCCAATTTCTTCGATTCAGTTCTCTCTCCGCAGCTCAACGGCCAATTGGGTGAGATCGACGTGAAGCGCGAAGAGGAGGGCGAGTCGAGGATCGCCAATTTGTTGAATGGGAAGAAGAGGAGGATTGGGAGCAGCGAACTTGTGAAATTGGGGGTGGATTCGAGTGTTTTGCAGAGTCTGGACGGGCCTAGGTTGAGGGATTGCCGTAATAATCACAATGTCAGTGGTGGTAACAATGACAGTTCGCGGAGGAAGAAGCGCAATTCGTCGGAGAAGGCGGTGTCATGTTCTGATACCACTAAAAAATGGCAAAGGTTAGGGTTAGACTGTTTTACTTACGAGCTTTTCCCCTTCATTTTTGGTTTTGTTGCTTCTGCTACGATTCAAGCTTGCCTATTGGGTTAGGGTTGCTCATGTTCATGTGCTTACATTTCCTCCCCCCTTTTGGATGGAAAATTTCTGTTGAATAGGTTGAGTTGTCGGGATGCTGATCCCAAATCATTCACGGGATTACAATGCAAGGCAAGCATTTTCTGTCACTCTTTAATTTGCCACTTAGAACAAAATATTTATCCCAACTTAGTGTAGCTAGGTTCATTACACTAATCTTGACGAGTACAGGTTTACTGGCCGTTGGATGCTGATTGGTATTCTGGCAAAATTGTTGGGTACAATCCAGAGGATAAACGTCATCAGGTATGACTCTTGGTAATTTATCATTGTTCAGATTATAAATGTTGCACTCGTAATTTGGTCATTAGAAACTCCCAATCAGGTGTGCATTTTCTAGGGATTCAGAATTGAAAGCTTCCAAGTCAATAACAAATTATTGATGGTGCAGGTTGAGTACACGGATGGAGACAGAGAAAATTTGATTATATCAAATGAGAAAATCAAGTTCTTTATTTCTGGTGAGGAAATGGCACATTTAAATCTTAAAGTTAGCGGTAAAGGTTCAGACGATGGTGGCCATAATTATGAAGAGCTGGTAGTATTGGCGGCCGGTTTTGATGATTGGCAAGGCCAACCTGGGGATATCATCTGGGCCAAACTTACTGGTATTTGCCCAACTTGCATGCATATCTGTTTTTAATTAGTCCATAGAAACGTTGCCTACCTCCAATCTGAAAGATAAGAACCCTGGAGTCATATTGAAGCAGTGAAAATAATATATACATACATATATATATATATAGGGGTGGAACTCACTACTCAGGAAAAAAACTAGTGCTTGGATTAGAAACTAGAAGTTATCGTTTTTGTTGGAAACTCTATACTACATTGTGTTGGAAAATATCACGTGTTGCAAACTATATCTCCTTTTGTTGGAAACTGTGAAGCTTGTAAAACCTGTGTGGAAATATATATAGTTTCCAACACAATGTGTTGTCGTTTCCAATAAAACAACGTTCTAGTTTCAATTCTAAGAGTGGTTTGTACTCTACTCTTCTCTCTGGAAACGGTGTTACTAACTATTACTTGTACAACATTCATCTTTGCCCTAGGAGTTACCTTATCTGGAGGACAGTAACTACTAGATTTGTGTTTGGACCGATTTCATAATGATCTGGACAAAAGAATGACTACTAGGGCGTGTACTGATTCTAATGGTAGAACCAGTACGGTTAAATTCATCCATAAAAATAAATTTTAATTGTGATACTGATCTTTGTGTCTGATCTAATGGCATCTGTTTCTCTGTATTGATTGGTTGCAGGTTATGCTATTTGGCCGGCAATTGTTGTGGAGGAATCACTCATTGGGGATAATAGAGAATTAAATAAAAGTTCAGGTGACGGATCAGTGCCTGTGCAGTTTTTTGGCACTTACGATTTTGCAAGGTTGGCTACACTTTGAAGTTTTGTGGTGATTTAGTGTCTGTTCTGTGTACTTAAAAGCCAGAAACTGAGATGCAAAACCTATCTACTTCTGATTATGCAGGATAAAAACAAAACAAATAATCTCATTTCTGAAAGGAATTATTTCCTCTTACCATTTGAAATGTAAGAAACCCCGTTTTGTTCAAAGCTTGGAAGAGGCCAAAAGGTATGCTTATTTGTTACATCTCATCAATTACTTGCATCAGGATATAGTATTCTGGATATCGTTTCCTTCATCATTAACATTTTTCTATCTTGTTCTTTCTGTCACAAGTAGAACACCACACATTTGTAGTCATTGTACGGGTATATTGTTCCTACAAGAAACATGGAGTTTCTATGTTTTCATCTGTAAATATGCTTATAATAGGCATCCTAAGACCTTGTGCCATGCCCTTGCAACGTCTATCCTAATGCAGCTTGAGTGCACAGATAGACAGGGAAATAAAGTTACCTGTGCCTCATTTCTAATAGAAACCTGTATTGGCTATACCATGAAAGCTTCATTACTTTTATGGTCTGCCTTTTTGATTTAAAGGAGTCAGAGCATGGAATGCACACACCTATCAGCCAATTTATATTGCTCTAAAGATATTAAATACACCGAGAGCTGCATGACTTTTTCTTTGTCCAGTTGAGTTACCCTCCTATCCATGTTTTGTAAAATATGGGGATTGCTAAAATTTCTTACTTACGAACATCCTATGTTTGTGATGTTACTGTTATCATTACTACTTTTTTTTCTTGAATTTGTTGAGATGCAAATGCACACAAATAAATGGTTTGGAGCAGGTATCTAAATGAACAAAAGCTTCCAAGAAAGATGTTATGGCTTCAAAATGGCATTCATGGTGATGACTCTGAAAGTACCAGTGGAGAGGATGAAGAGAACACTGATTCAGATGATGATTATTTAAAAGATGCAGGGGTTCAGAAAACACTGGAGGGCCTCCGGAAGTCTCCTTGTGTAATAGGGGATTTAAAAATAATTACCCTTGGTAATTTTTTTCACTCGTGCTCTTGCTTTCTTCCGCCTTCTAAACGCTAAGCTGAACATGATCATTGTAACGTTCTACCTCAAATTTCAGTATATTGATGGCAACATTATCATTCGGCTCCTGCATTCTTAAATCAGTTGTTGGACCTATTTTCATTATAGACAATATAATAATAGTTTATCTCCCTCTTTCCTGTTTTGAGTTTTACGTAATTATTTTTATAAAATCTTATAATTGGTAGCAATTACGTATCTGCACCTGAAGTAGAGTATTTCAGGTTATTTGATTGATTTGCTGAGCATGAAGTAGCTGTACTAACAGAGATACTGTTTTGTTGCAGGCAAGATAGTCAGAGATTCTGAATATTTCAGGGATGACAAGTTTATATGGCCTGAAGGATATACTGCTGTAAGGAAATTCACATCAATTACAGGTAGGACTGTTTTAGAAAGCTTTCAAGCATTTACCTATTCAATTATGCATCTGTGTATGATATTATGTATTTATATTGAGTAATTTTGTGCATCAAAATCATACACAGAAACAAACATATGTATTTAAATTTCTGGTATCGTGGGCGTTTCAGATCCAGATGCATGCTCCTTGTATAAGATGGAAGTTCTGCGAGATGCTGATTCTAAGACTCGACCTCTATTCAGAGTGACATTGGAAAATGGAGAACAGGTAAGTTTGGCCTAATTTGATGACATTATCTTCAATCTAATGATAAACAGGTCATGTTTGCAAGTCCTTTTGGTTTTGTTTCACCAAGTATATCATGCTTTGTATGATGAGCCCAAGAAATAAAATTAGGAAAGAGCAGCTATTGATGTGTAGTAAAAATAGACCAGAAACTTCTTTGATAGAATAATAGCTTTATAGAAAAGAAATAGATTCCCCTCCTCCCAATAGGACATGGGTCTGTATGATATTTTGCTAAAGGTTTCTACATGGACACTACTCGGCTTGATTTTTTTCCTGTAGGCAACTGTTTTTGTTCATAGATAAGATGAAGGCTCATTTCTAAGATAGAAATGGAGTAAAGTACATAACATTAAGGAAATCAATACGATACAATACAGAAAAAAACAGCCAAAATAAGGCAAACTGCATAGCTAGAGAAAAATAAACAGCTGTCAAAAGAGGACTGAAGGAGCTGAGAGGGATTTGATGAAATAGCAGCTTGATTAAATTCAGTACAAACAAAATGTCACACTCAGGAAAATAGTTCCTATCTGAGTAGCAGAAGGTGAATATTTTATGCTTATGGAGCTATGCCATCCCCACATTCTCCTTAAGAATTATTTGACAAGTGATTGAGCAGTAAGCCAATTTCCTCACCCTCTCTGATTCGATAAGAGAGTCGTGTTCTGAAAAGAAAATGCATTCATCATGATTTCATTTCCCCACTTCAATGGACACTTTCAACCATTAAGTGTTTGGCAGATTTGGCAGATTTATTTATATCGAGTTGAACTCTTTTTCTTTCTTGCTCTGAAGCTGTTTTAGTTTATGTACTTTCTTTGTGCCGATATCCAATTTGGAGCTTGTATTAAAATACTATTTGAACATAAGCATTTTCCTCCTTATGCAGTTTAAGGGACACACCCCTTGTGCTTGTTGGAATAAAATATACAAAAGAATAAAGAAGACAGAAAAGAGTGCTTCGGTTAGTGGTCAAGCTGAAGTATCAAGGACCTACAGATCTGGTTCTGAAATGTTTGGTTTCTCCAATCCCAAAGTTCTAAAGCTCATACAGGTTTTCTTATTACAAATTGCTCTGTCCTAATATTTGAAGTTTGTGCCTGATCTACGTTAACCTTATTTTTTGTCATGTCGCTTACCTTAAGCGACGTTAGCAGCATAGCACTACAATTGTCAATGGTAGCTAATCTTAAAATTAACTAAATATGCTACTTTGATCCATTTTTTTTTTCAAATTAAACCTTAGAAGTCACATGAAACTGCATTTTTGATCAGAGAGTGGTTGTGTTGTGCTCATGCTCACTTATTTTAAATTTGGGGTAGCATCGTATCTTAAAATTGTTTGAAGTCAAGTTGTAGATTCAACACTTTATGCAGGTTCAAGTTTTTTTTTTTTGATTTTGGAAATTTGTGTAGTATGGATGTAACTCGTTTGTTTAGTATAAAAGCAGTAGAGGATTCATACAAATAATTTACATTTAGCGTCAACAATAAAAAAACTACCTTTAATAAAATTGCATTATTACTAGGCTAACTTAAGCGAAAGATCCACATGGAGCTTATACCATGCTTGTTTTACTTGTATTGAAGTTCATTAAGATAGGATATCAGGTTTATTGACTTCCATTGGAGGCAGAAAGTGTAATTGTACTTGTTTGGCTCATTAACTCAGTTAATACTAAATATAGATATGTGAATTGTGAAAGAATTGGTTTATACAGTGAACATGGGATGACTGTTCATTCTCCCAAAAGTTTTTACTGTGGTGTTATTGTTATAGTGCTAAGTTTTGTGCTATTATGAAAACCTTTTACAATCCATCTATGAAGTTTTTCTATTGACTTGAGTTTGACAGATGTGGTTGTTGTCCTTGTATGGCAGGGTTTATCCAAGTCCAGATTGTCAAAGAAGTTTCCTGTGGGCAAGTCAACCTCGCGGAAATATCGAGATCTACCTGCTGGCTACATACCTGTTAATGTTAATTGGAAAGACCTTGATAAATGCAATGTTTGCCACATGGATGAGGTGAGAAGGCTCTTATATTATCAATTGTCCCTCACAGCCTTTTCTATTTACTCGGCATTTATTATTTTCTTCTTATTTGCCGTGTGCTTATATATAGTCCTACATGATATATTAAAACTGCATCCATCCTCTTCAGACCTTATATTTTTACAGTCTACTGCTTCAGCATTCCTTACCATCTTCCTTGCTCCTAGATAATTTCTTCATGTTCTCCATCGATTTAGTATTATAGCCGCTTTATGTATGATTTAGTTTCACTGATTGATATTCTTTTATTGATAGGAGTATGAAAACAATTTGTTCCTCCAGTGTGATAAATGCAGAATGATGGTGAGTTTATTTTTATGAATGTCATATTCTGTTTTTCTTCTTCTTATATATATATATATATATATATATATATTAATGAGCATCATATAACTGCAGCAGTTGATCAACTTGTCAAATATACCATTGACCATATATTTTTTCTCATTATGTACAGCTGTTCATAGAAATTATCATTTAATAAATTGGTTACCGTTTTAGCTTCTAGGCCATTATACTTTGACCTGAAGAAGGAAATGTTTGATTAGGTCCATGCTAGGTGCTATGGCGAATTAGAACCTGTGGGTGGGGCGCTATGGCAATGCAACATGTGTCGTCCTGGGGCTCCTGATATTCGCCCGCCTTGCTGCCTCTGTCCAGTAGTAGGTAATTTGTTGTCATTTGATCATATTTGTATGCTAAATCTCAAATTATGCATCTTGAATTTGTGGTTTGACTTTCTCTCAGGTGGTGTCATGAAGCCTACCTCAGATGGGCGCTGGGCTCATCTGGCCTGTGCTATATGGATACCTGGTTCGTAGTACATGTTTTTTTCTTTCTTATATGTAGCTTTAGTTTTTGTTGTTTAACGCATCTGGTATGCTCCAGAGACTTGCTTATCTGACGTGAAGAGAATGGAGCCTATTGATGGTCTGAGTAGAATAAATAAGGTATTGATTGTTGTTCAATTCTAATTCAGTTTATATGTTCCTCTTTTGCTGCCATAAATAGTTGTCTTCACACTTTTTAGTTAGCATAAGGGGAACATTTAGGGCGAGGTAAAAATAATAAAGGACAGACATATCTTCGAGGTCTCTATCTGTTAGTGCTAAGGGGTGTTTAATTAAATTCATTAAGTTTCCATTTAGCCAGACTTCAAAATTCAGTGTTGTCAATCTATGGAAAATTGTTCATGAGACATGATAGTATCGAAGGTTTCCTCTCCTTTCCAATTATCGGCCAAACTCAATTTTTAGTGGAAGTAGCCATAAACCTCTTTGTTCGTATCGTATCTACTTTAACCTAACACTTTTTTCTATGTTTGAACAGGATCGTTGGAAGCTGTTATGTAGCATCTGTGGTGTTTCATATGGTGCTTGCATCCAAGTAAGACTGATTTACTTCTTCCCTTTCTTTATATTGCTTTGATTGAACCCTATCAAATCATGTTGACATTTTTGAGCTTTTTGTAATTGTTTAGGTTAATTTCTTATGATTGTAGTATTTGATTAAGATTTCCTCCTGACAATTCTTAACAGTGTTCAAACAATACATGTCGGGTCGCATACCATCCACTTTGTGCACGTCTGGCTGGGTTTTGTGCTGAGGTATTTTGTCTCTTCACAATGTGCTGTTGTGGATATATCATCATTGTTACAAAGATATATTCACTGATTGAAAGTGCTAAACTGCTTAGTGTATCTTATCTTTTGGTGTAGCTTGAGGATGATGACTTTATCCTTTCTGTCGATGAAGATGAAGAAAACCAGTGCATTCGTCTGCTTTCCTTCTGCAAAAAGCATAGACATCCATCTAATGGGCCTTCTTTCACTGATGACCAAAAGAAAGAAGTTGCTCGTCTGTGTTCTGACTACAATCCACCACCTAATCCATCTGGCTGTGCTCGCACTGGTATTTTGTTAAATATTCAGTATATTCTCCTTTGTTATATTCATTATTATTCAATTGTTTTATCATTTTGTACGGTGTTCTCTTTGGGGGGATGTTGTATGCTACTGTTTCTTATGTTGTGTTGAATTTGTTGTTTGGCTGCTGGAAATGTTGTTCAAGGCATACAATACTGTTTGTAAAAAAAAAATTGGGGGTCTGAAGGTATTTCTTTCCTAAACAGCTGTTACTTATCAAGTACTATTTTGAAATACGATTCCTTGCTGCTTACCTGTGTTTGTTATTGCGATAGTAGGGAAAATACTTCATTCATTGATAGCATATATGATAGTCAAGTACAATGAAAGACCCCTTTATATAGGAAATAGACCGACACTAAGACTAAGACTAGGAAACTAACTAGGAATAGGATATAAACTAGAATTTAGAAAACTTATTAATGCTGAAAATTTAACTGATGTTTTTCTTGTTCATTTTTTTTCTGTTTTCCCTACTTTGTTGAATTTGTGGGGTTCAGCTAGTAATCTTTCATTCTCATTTTTGGGCAGAGCCTTACAATTATTTTGGAAGAAGAGGAAGGAAAGAACCTGAAGCTCTTGCTGCTGCGTCTTTGAAGCGATTATTCGTGGAAAATCGGCCTTACCTTGTTGGTGGATATAGCCAACATGATTTATTAGGCAGCTCGTTGCCTTCAAAAGGTGCTATCAGTAATAAATTCTCCCTTCGTCTGCAAAGGCTGAGAAGTTCTCAGCTTGATGCTCCTAACAACATAGTTTCTATGGCTGAGAAATATAAATACATGAGAGAGACCATCCGAAAGAGACTAGCATTCGGTATGTATTTCTTTTAATTACAAGAATGATTATTGAGAAACAGAGCATCACATTTCTATTTTCTTGACATTCAATGCTACTACATCCTTAGGCGATTAGTAGACATGTTCACTATCAATCCATTAAGAGTCTTTGTGATGAGAATATTTTCTGTGCAACTTAATACCACAGAGCTTCAAATTACCTGCATCTTGGTATAAAAAAATTCCACTGATTTCAGCTAGCATCCCACACTGCTCAAGTTCTGGAAACTTTACCCTTCTCTATTTTGTCAAAAATGTTGAAAAAGTATGTTCAATATTATGTGGCCTCTATTTTGTCTCTTACCTTAGACACCATTATCAGGTCTATCTTCTAAAAGTTATTTTATTTATTAGAAGGGTGAGATTCTCTGCATCTGCATATGATCAAAATTAAACTTCATCTATTTCAGCTTCTGTATATCATTATCAGGTGTACCTTAGTCATCATTATAAACATTTGTTTGTTTATTCAAGGGGGATTTTTTTCAACTTATATGTATAGGTATTATTCCATGCCTGCTTTTGTGACTGTTCTATATTTTTGGCTCTAGGGAAATCAGGAATACATGGATTTGGCATCTTCGCAAAGCATCCACATAGGGCCGGGGACATGGTAAAATAATTTTCTCTCTGAAGTGATATTTCCTTGCTGTAACATTTCATTTTCTAAGTACATAATGATTTTTCTCATAGGTTATTGAATACACTGGTGAACTTGTCAGACCTTCAATAGCCGATAGGAGAGAACACTTAATATATAATTCTTTGGTGGTAAGTGTTTTTGAACTATTCTCATTTGTCATGGCTGCACTCACAGTAACCATCATCATGTTTACAGCTATTACATGCTGGGCTGACATGATTAATGGTGAAATGTAAACATTAAAAAAACACAGATATTTGTGTTAGATATTGTTAGTAAACAATGCACATGTCTGATGCTGGGATACGACGTGAGAAAGAAATGTGTGTGCGCTCATATTATAACTCCTACCCGCAGGACTGGCAAGATCAACCTGAAGAGTTGAGTTAACAGTTAGAGAAACATAGACATTGGAATCGTGTACTGTCAGTAATACATGCTGGCATATGTGGGAAAGAAATAGCTCTAGTTATTGATTACCTTTTCTCATGCAGGGTGCTGGGACTTACATGTTTCGAATTGATGATGAACGTGTAATTGATGCCACAAGGGCAGGAAGCATTGCTCATCTGATTAACCACTCTTGTGAAGTACGTAGCCTTCACTATGTATCTATAATTTGGAATCAGCCTTTTGATACTTATTGTTCGTACTATTATCAATACATAGCCATTAGTGTAATTGAACTCCTCAGGTTAAGCTGATCACAAAAACAATTCTTTTGATTGCATAACCTATTATAATTTAGATAACGGCAGTATGCATCACTTCAAAAGTCTTAGGGGAATATTACAATCATGCTGATTTATCATCTGTTGTCCTCTTGTTTTATGCAGCCAAATTGCTATTCGAGAGTTATAAGCGTTAATGGCGATGAACATATAATTATATTTGCAAAGAGAGACATTAAACGATGGGAAGAGTTGACATACGATTATAGGTTCTCCTCAGGTCTTGTACTCCTGCATTTTTCTTGGCCATTTTCTGAGGGTGCTGACATCTTCTACACAACAGGTTTTTTTCAATTGATGAGCAATTATCATGTTACTGTGGCTTTCCAAGATGCCGAGGTATAGTTAATGATGTTGAAGCAGAGGAGCTAGCTGCAAAGCTACATGCACCTCGCAGAGAATTGATAGATTGGAATGGAGAATGAGTGGTAAGAGAAGTTACTATATGTTTATCCAAATGTTAAGAAGTCTATACCATCTCCTTGTATTGTACTGAATAGTGTTTTGGCCTTGTTTGTGCAGACGTACATCTTTGTAAAAATATGCCCAAGTGAGAATTTTTCTGAGGCAGATCAGGTTATAGTCCCTCATACCATCTTTCTACTGTAACATATGATAGCAACTTCTTCAGCTTATTTTGTTCAAGCTGCTTCCTCTTTGCCTGAAACGCATTATTTCAACCATTCATGCCGAATGACTAAAATTTTCCATTGTTGAAAAAAAGAAAGTAAAAACTCGAGTGCTCACCATATTATTATTAGGTGCCTCTGTAAGCTGGCATTAGTTTGGATATACGCTTGTGTATGTAATTACACCTCCCCTTGTAATACATTTAGAATGTTGTAAACGGACCACATGTATATGTTGATTATCCCAAATTTTGAGTTGCTCTATTTGTTTTTCTTGTTCTGTTGTATTTATTGATTCAATTTCATTTTATGTTTATTTAACCAATTGCAATTGCATATGATATAATTTTCAATACGGTGCATTTTCAGGCATCTTTAGATGCAGTCTCTTCTTTATGACAAGTCCATGTTAAGTTTATTGAATGAGACAGATCTAGTTGCTGATTCTCTGCTCTGGTTTCTTCCTCTTGTATTATTTCTTTTTCAACCTTTACTGGCAGGTGTTTCTTGTTGAGCAAGACTTATATTCTTGGTTAAGCTTAAAATAAGCTTCTAATTTGAATTTGCCTTAAAGGCAGTTAATTGATTTTCTTATAATTTCCTTGTATAGTTGACTTAGTGGTGGTTAGTTTGTTTTCTTTTACTATTGTTTAGCAACCATGTATATACTGAACTCCATTATACCAAGTTTTCTCAAGCAATACAGTAAGGGATACACACTCCTTTACATGGTATCGGAGTACCATTATGGTATTTGATTTTTGATTTTGTGCTACGTGAACAAAAATCTGTCACCGGCTCATGCTGATCGGATCAGGTCTTAACGTTAGGCTGATGTTTGCAATTGACAGAAGTAATGGTTATTGGTTGATCCCATCTATGGGATCGATGTGTTGTCATGTTGACAATCCAGAACTCAGAGGTGAAGGAAGAAGACGGGGCAGGCAAATGGTGTCGTTTGTTAGGGGTGTTGAGAAAAATCCATCCCACCTGCAAAACCGAGTGCCCGACCCATTTACAAAACCGGCCGATCCTACTATCCGCATAGTAGTGGGTGGATTGTGGATCCGGTTTTGGAAGACACCATGTGGGTGGGTCATGGATTCAGTGTATTGTTCACTTCACTATCCCCTAGCTGTGTATTGTTTCTTCAAGCAATTCCGATTCGTTATTTGAATCTCCAATCTAATTCCATTGATATTTAGAGTCCCGCTTCTTGTGATGGCAAAAAATATTTAGTCACCAAGCAAAGCATTCATTAAATGTGTCTGCCATGTACATTTGCTACAATTGAAGACCCATGACCAGCTACTGACTATGTATACGAGACTCGAGACTGTCGACAAAGACCATGTTGGAGCTTGTCAACACCGGAGCACCAACTCCCAATCCGACGTATGGTCATTATAACTCCAAATTCCTACTAGTCTACCTCCAGAACGTCAACCATCATCTCTCGGCTCGTACAATTACTATCGCAGTCACAAGAAGGTTTTTTTGGGGCTCTAGTTCCGCCATATTTATTCAACCGAGATTGCAGTGATGGCCGACCCCTTGCAATATCAAAACTTGGCCATATTACCTAAATAGCCTTTTTCTAGCAAAGTCTTACGGGGCAGACCCCGTAATTTAGCTGAAGTTATTTCTTTTATTTTTGATTTTCTTTTTATCAATAAAATGCATGAGATTACAGTTGTGCCATTTTTGCACTTCAACAAAATTGTCTTGTCATCTTCGAACTATCCTTGTCAGCTCTTCAAATTATCCTATTCAACTTCAAATTGAAACACTTAAGTTAAGCTGTGTCGTTTTTCCCTCCTTCAATTCTATTTTCTTCTTCTTCTTCTTCGACTCAAACCAAAACCCCCCCAAAACACAGAAACCTTCGACCCAACTGATCTCCAGCAAGGAATCGTCTCCGTTCTTCTCCAGCAAGGTCGAAGGATCGAGTTCCAGTTTCCGGCCATTGTCCACGAGCTACAAGTATTGTCGGAGCTGAGATGGTAAGTAAGCCCTAACTGTTCTCGGTTTCCATTCCCTGCTTGTGCTTAGATAGACTGAAATTTGGGTGAAATTGTGTTTAATTGTCGTGTAGCTACGTTGAATTCCTGTTTGAATGTAGAAATTTAGGGGGGTTTATTCGTTATGGTTAGATACGGTTTAGGGGATTTGTAGGTCGTAAAATCAGGGGTTGTTCTGGCTCGCAATCTGGGAGTTGATATTCTAGAATGGATTGTTAGGTCATTAAATTTATGGCGGTTATGGTTGGCAATCTGGGAATTAAAGTTCAACTTGAAATGAAGTGTGTTTATAGTTTTGCAGTTCAATTTGAAATGAATTGTTTTCTGTTATTGTAATTACTTGTTTGCATCCTACCAGGCAAGTTTATCATCCCTAGAGAGTAGGCAAAACTCAAATGGTGAAGAAAATGAAAGTTCTAGGTCAACTTCCTTCGACGGAGAAATTCCAAGTTATGATGAGGGTGAAAGTTCAAGTGCAAGCCTAGATAATGCACGATTAATCCAAATTGAGCTGTCGGAGTTTAAACCTATTTTGGCCGAGAATGAACATTTCGATTGCAAGATATCAGTGAAGAGTCATGTAGGGGGAACTTTTAAGTTCATCAAAGGAGAACTTGAGAGGTTAAGTGATGATGAAATCCACCTTCGTACCCTTAAAAAAGCTCCATTTGGTCATTTGATGGACATCCAACCGACTGATGACAATTCTTGTCAAATTCCTTGGTCTCTGTTAGTTCGACAAATTGACTTGGACCGGTCGTCCGAAATCTGGTTCTTGGTCCAAGGAAGACCGGTCAGATTTTCTTTAAAGGAATTCGGTTTAATATCGGGGCTAAAGTGTGGAGCTTTTCCCGATGATAAACTTTTTAAAAAACAAATGAAGTCCAAAGTTTTGTCCTCGAAACACTTCCCGACACTAGATGCTAGTATGTTGACCTTAGAGAAGAAATTGACCCAGTTGGTTGGCGAACAAATGGAGGTTAGGCCTTCTACGAAGCCTAATTGGGATATTATTAGGGTTTGCTTGTTGTTGATCATCGGGGGAGTATTGATGTCATTGGATAGACGCTTCCATAAGCTGGATCGCAAGTATTTGGCTTTAGTGGATAACTTGAAGATGTTCTACGCATACCCTTGGGGTAATCTGTCCTTCAATTATCTACTAAAACAGATAAAAGCAAAGAAGTTGAGAAATGAAATGTTGGTGCTCAGAAGAACCCAAGAAATGAGAGTAGTATGACATATGCCGGCTTCTTTCTTCCTCTCACAGTAAGTAACTAATCCTTCACACAAATATTTTTTTAATATCGTAGTGTACATGATGTCTCTTATGATTTGTATCTTTTGTCGTAGGTACTTGCATTTGAATGCATACCATCATTAGCAACGAAGTTCGCAACAATTCGTGAAGACTTCGGCGTAGACTTGCCTAGAATTTTAAAATGGAAGACAACGTGGAGTAGAAATCCGTCTTACAGTGCTGTTAGGGAAGCACTCTTAAAAAGCTCACCGGAGGTTAGGAATTTAATTTTCATATAATATATGCGTTTTCATATAAATTTTCCACGTATTAAATTTTATTCGTTTTTGTGCTCAGGAAATCGTAAGTCTGTTGGTCCCCACTGAGGAAGAAAAGAAGCAGCCTTGGATGGAAGAATTCGTGAACCAAGAAGAAGAACATACGAATCCGTTGTTGGACAACATGGTGGAAAAGATGGAGCAAGGCTATGTTGTTTCATTTCCAGAAGATCAGACCGTCCATGTGGCACCGCCAACTCCACCAACAGCACCAGAGGAGGTTCAGGTTCCTACGTCACACCCACAGTCCGATGATGGACTTTACAAGGCTGTCATGGAGCAAATTGAGCTGCTAAAGAGCCATGTCCTGTCAGTGCAGGCTGATGTGAAAAGTGTGTTGGAAGTGCAGAAGACACAATTTGAGGCGATAATGGGAGCTCTGTCAGCCCGACAACATGAAGACAATCCATTAAACAACTTCCGAGCAGGTTCTGAAGCATCATTTCTTGGGCAGGACAAAGAGAAGAACCAAGAAGATGACATGGACATGTTCGATAATGTGACGGGGGATGTTGGTGAGAAGGAGTTGAACCAAGAAGGTGTGGCCACTGGAGTTGAAGTGAACCAAGGAGAAGAAGTGCCCGAGGAGGACATGGATGAGAACCAACAAGAAGTGGGAGTTCCCAATGGTGGAGAGGATGGAGAGGAAGTTGATGTAAAAATTGGAGTAGCCGTTGAAGAGGAAGTGAACAAACAAGAAGAAGAAGAAGGAGTGGCAGGTGGACAAGAAGGTGTGCCCGCTGTAGTTGAAGTGAATAAACAAAGAAATGTGACTGAAGAAGTTAATGAAGAAGTGAATGAAGAAGTTAATGAAGAAGAGGAAGGCAATGAAGGGGAATAAGTGATTGAAAAGGAACAGTCCGTGGAGAAGGAAGTAGTTGAAGTGAACCAAGAGGTCCATGAGCCGGCTGCTGTTGAAAAGGTCAAGGAAATTCCAGCTAGAGTTACTAGAAGTACGCGTCTTGCAAAAAAGGTGAAGTCTAACACAAAGAAGCCTGCCACAAGGACCACAAAGAGGTGGGGGGCTGCCACAAAGAATCCTGGCACAAGCAAGCGGAAGAGAGAAGAATCAAGCTCGACGAAAGTCTCGGCTCCTGTTATACACGAGCGGGACAACGAAGCAACGAAGGAGAAGAAGAGGAGACTTAAAGGGAACTTAGAGAAGTTGAACCCTCTTCTTATGCCTGATCAATCCACAACCCAGGTGTATAAGGATGTGATCACAAAACTGAAGAGGAAGAAGATACCCTTAGAGGAAATCCCAAAAACACCTTACGGAGAGGTCAGCTTGTCTTACTACACAACTCTGAGCGGGTCAAACGAAAAGTTGAATGCAAGGGTAAGGTGGAACCTTAATTATTTGCATTGTTTTCAATTTAATTTAAATTTAATAAAATTACTTTCATGTATGCATCACATGAATGATTGCCTGTTTGGAATTAGAAAGCGGCAGGGGCGTTGCAAGAAGCACTATGCACAGAATGTTGTGGTGGTGGACGTAGAATTTGCAGATGCCATTAAGGAAGGGCACATGGCATGGAGTTAAAGTGAGAACCCCCAAGTATCAGATCGCTTAATGGAATACGTTAGGAGCGATCTTCCGATCTTTGCTGGTAAGGAATGGGCAGGTTGTGACAAAATATTTTTTCCTTTGTTGGTGGACGAAGTATCACAGCATTGGGTTATGGTGGAGGCGGACGTAACTCTCTGCAAGCTCATCATGTATGACTGCTATAGAACAGTTGTCCCGGAGAATTCCATTTCTGGAGTGATGGAACTTTTTGTGGTGATGTTCCCACAAATTCTCATTGCTGCCAAGAATTTTCACGCGGAATTACTCCATTCGGGCAC
Organism: Erodium maritimum; assembly: GCA_963921825.1. NCBI lineage: Eukaryota > Viridiplantae > Streptophyta > Magnoliopsida > Geraniales > Geraniaceae > Erodium > Erodium maritimum. Next base: position 74,596,101 of record OY997590.1, read on the forward strand.
CAAATGGACGTGTGAAAGGCGGTCTGATTTGCCTCAAGTGGAGCTTAGGTATGGAATCTTCTACAACTTTGCATGTTATACCATTTTATTGTTCTATACCTGTTACCCTTACTTAGTAGTCAGTAATTTGCATTTATTGTGCAGAGGAGACTCAGGTGTTTATGCGCTGAAGTATTGCGAGCTGGAGCTCCAATCATTTCTGATCCCTATTTATATGCATCCAAAGTATGTCTCAGTTTACCGCTTGAAGATGTGTGTGGACATAGCAACACAATTCGAGAAGTTCTTGGATTACAAACATGACTGAGTTTTGATATGATCATCGAGGATATCACTTTACTGTTTCAATGACTGATAATTTGAATATTTGAGGTGGATTATAATTTGAATTGTACACTTTGATGGGAATTTTATTCTTTTGGTGACCAAGATTGGTTTTAAATCTAAACTGCTTTCATGTATTAATATAATGTTAGCCTTATGTTGAATGGATTGTATTGTTAATTGGTTTTATACTATTTTGTACGTTAGGTTTATTTGGAAACTGAACAAATGAGGACAGATGTACGATCGGAGTCTAATTCTGTTACATTCTGGGAACATATTTCCAATATGAACTGTCAATGTAGAACATATGTTTCTAGAATGGTTTTGAAGTCTAGAAAGTATATGACAAGTATGTATGTGAATTCTAGAATATATATTTCTAGAATGAATTTAAATTCTAGAATAATCATTTCAAATTAATGAATCTATGTGGCAATCGGTTGTAATTGGATTGTGAACAGTTGTGTCTTGTCAAAGTAATTACAGTTATAAGGTCATGCCTATACATGAACCGAAGAGTCTTTTGGAAGATGGGTGTAATTATCACTTGTAATAACTTTTTTAACCCAACTTGTCATGTCAAAATAAATTTTTGTAATCATGTAACTGCTTTTCCTAGCCTATATAAGAAACCAATCTAGAACCCATGCAACCCACACTGAAAATCTATTCTGCTTGGTAAAAGGTCTCTTCATCTTCTTCCTCTTCGTTTTCGTTTGCAATCAACTCCCCCCATCTTCCAAGTTCCATCCATGGACTCACCACCACCACCATCCCCACCACCCAACTCGCCAGAGGGTTGGTTGTTTGACGAATCAAAACCAAGCCTATACCCCCATCACTCTCCCCCGTCTGCTGACACCAACATCAGCAGCAGTGACTCCGACGACGACGAATGTCGTAAACGGAAGCGTTCGGAGTCTGACTCGGACGCCCCCGAGGACGAGCCCTTCTCCGGGACGGAGGAGGAGGGGGACCCTGACGAGGACCCAGAGGTACGGGAAAAGGAGGAGTCGTCCGAGTCGGACGACGACCCGTGGGCGGCTGTGGAGGAGAAGGACTCCGACGACGAGGAGGACGAAGAGGAGGAGGACGAGGAGGAAGAGGAGGACGAAGAGGAGCAGGACAAGGAGGAGAACAAGAAGGAGAAGGAGGCGAAGGACCCAACACCAGCACCAGCAGCACCAGCACCAGCACCAGCCCCAGGCCCGCCGGAAGATGAAAAAGATGACCCGTATGACGCCCTGTTTGTTCCTGCAAACCCGGCCGCCGACCCTTCTGAAAGTGTTGGCTCGAACTGGCCTTCCTGGGACTAACTAACTTCTTGTATAAGAAGTTAGTTAGTTATATATATATATATATATATGCTTGAACACAATTTCTAGTGTTCTGTACCTTGTACTCGTGTTTCTGGGAAGCAACAATTCTGTTCTCATTTTGTCTAGAATCTGCTGCTCTAGAAAATATGTTCTAGATCTAGAATAACTTTTATAGTTTTTCACTAAATTTTGCAGTTTGTATGTCTGTTCTAGTTGTTACTGTCCAGGTTCTCATGAAAGTCTGAAATTGTTATTAGCGTTCTAGACTCCATTCTAGAAACAGTATTCCAATTTGGACTGCCAGTCTAGACACATTATTCCGATTTGGACTGCTAGGCTGGAGACTGTCTTGAGTATCTGGAACACCAGACATCAAATTCAGCATTTCCCTGGAAATTAAATATTCTAAAGAAATATAAGCAACAAATTGAATAGAATATAAGAGAATCTAGAACATGCAAACTTAACAATGACAACGTGGTCCTGAACTTCCACAGTCCGATAATTTTTCTTGAAGTGCTTTGTATATTATTTTTTTTAGGATGGAAGTCGTATTTTAGATTTTAATTTTTTTTACAAACCATTTTAATGTGTTTGTTTTGTTCTTTTACATAATTTGGAAGGATATCCAATCTTTAATAGGTTTGGTAAAAAAACATTTGAATGTATGCAAAAATGCTTGAACACAATTTCTAGTGTTCTGTACCTTGTACTCGTGTTTCTGGGAAGCAACAATTCTATTCTCATTTTGTCTAGAATCTGCTGCTCTAGAAAATATGTTCTAGATCTAGAAGAACTTTTATAGTTTTTCACTAAATTTTGCAGTTTGTATGTCTGTTCTAGTTGTTACTGTCCAGGTTCTCATGAAAGTCTGAAATTGTTATTAGCGTTCTAGACTCCATTCTAGAAACAGTATTCCAATTTGGACTGCCAGTCTAGACACATTATTCTGATTTGGACTGGTAGGCTGGTTACTGTCTTGAGTATCTGGAACACCAGACAGCAAATTCAGCATTTCCCCGGAATTTAACTATTCAAAAGATATATAAGAAACAAATTCATATTCATATTCAGCAAATTCAGCATTTCCCCGGAAATAACAAGCAATTGTTCATATAACAAGCACAAATTGATTGTTTATAAACTACAGCATACATCCCAATTCCAAGTTCCTCAACAAGCACAAATTGTTCAACCATAAAATACAGGATACATCCCATCCCAATCCAATTACATAAAAATTGGCCTTATTACATAATAATTGCCATTTCACATGTTGTCCTTGTATGACCAATTTCACTACATAATCCACATTTTCTTATTCTTGGTGGCCGACGTGGCTCACCGGCGGATGAGAGTCTCTTGACTTGTGGTCTACTGCGCTTTAGTGGTAGTTTTGGAGGGATAACCTTCATAACTGGTTCGGAGCTAAGAGAAACCCAATCTCGTTCCGCTGGTACGGGATAAAGGGTTTCAAAATAAGCCATTTTCCATAAATTCAGTGAGTAATAGTCGGAGCAGAACTGATAACAATCAAGGTTCTTCAACTTGGCAGCTGCTATTGTATGTACACAAGGAAATTTATCCAAGTCAAACACACGACATTCACACCGCTTCTCAAGTAAATTAACTATGGTCACATGTTTGTTACCAACATCCTGAAACTCTGACGCGTTGAGCTGTTTCACTTTCAAGGTGGCAGCAACTCGTGTCCTTACCCGAAGGACTTTCTCTGCATATTGAGTCATCTGTGTACCTGGAGGTATACATGCAATGTGATGGCGACGTCTATTGAACCACTCTGAAACTTTCTCCTGCATAGCATCAAGCAATGCAATGACAGGCCACTCTCTTGGCTCTTTCAATGTTGCGTTTATCGACTCCACTCCATTTGTTGTCATGATATTGTACCGAGCACCTCTGAAGTGTGCTCTAGCCCACTGATGAAGCGCAATATTTGTTTCTTCAAGATACTGGATGGCTGATGGGTAGGATTCAGTCATAATTTCGTACAGTCTGTTGAACTCAGATACCCGGTACGCTTCAACGCATTTTTTGAAAGCATGTAGAAGCCCTTCTCCAGCACCAGCCTTTTTTTTGGAATGAAGTCGTACATTTCGTCCGAGATGCCACCTACAGTGTCCATGATCTGCTTTGGGGTAGATCTTCAATTTCTCATTGATGATACTCTGATTCCTATCAGAAAGAATTACCAATTCATCTTCATCTGGTATAAATTGCTGTAACTTCTCAAAAAACCATGTCCATGACGCATCATTCTCTGTGTCTACAATTCCCCAAGCAATAGGATATTGCTGATGATGACCATCTTGTGTGGTTGCAATAAGCATTACTCCTTTGAACCGTGTCTTCAAGAAGGTGCCATCAACCGCAACGACTTTTCTCATTGTCTTCCATCCTCGAATACATGCAGCATATGCTATAAATACATATTTGAATCTGCTTTCTTCATCCACCTTTAGATGAGTGATTGTTCCTGTATTCTTCTGTACAACCATCTCCAAATAAGCCGGAAGGAGTGCATAACTTTTCTCGGGATCCCCTCTAAGATAAAAGTTGGCAAGTCGTTTGGCCTTCCAAGCTTGCCAGTATGGTATCTCGGTGCTTGACTCAGTGTCATTTTTCAGAAATATTTGAATTAGTCTTGGACACGGTGTCGTCTTTTGACCCGCACATTTTTGCCTCACGTATTCAGCAACATATTTAGTAGTTGCTTGCCGGCGGTGGAGCTTCGTCGCATTGGCAGAGCAATGGTGAGTATTGTAATATGTTCTGACGGAGAACTGCCTTGTAGTTCCAATTTTGGCGGTCCGCACTCTCCATCCACAAGGTTGGTTAGCACATTTTGCCACAAACACCGTCTTGTTAGATTTTTCAGCACGATAATCGAACCCGTCCTTCACAGCAATATGTGACAAAAACGTCTGAAACTCTTCTTTAGTCTCAAATGTATCACCAACTGCTAAACCTGACCCATCTTGGAAACCGATCGAGTTTGCTTCGGCATTAAGCACTTCCGTCGGATAAAAGTGGTCTGCAGGATCAAAACTTGATCTGGATTTTTCTTGTTCTGGATACTCTTGTTCGTTTTCCATATCTTCCAATCCCACATCCTCATCCACTGCCACTTCTTCCTCATCAACTTCCACACCCGCTTCCACCTCTTCCATATCATTATCATCATCATCATCAGAACTAAACTGTTCTAGAATCTCTTCTACCCCGCCTTGCCTATCATAAATATAATCATCATCAACATAATCATCTTCAACACTTAACTGTGCGGGAGTAGGATTTGACCCCGCTGGAGTCGCTACTGCTTCTACATCAGTTCTACCCCTACTACCAGCTCGACGTGGGAGATGCACGCGTTGCCCACCGTTGTTAACACTCATAAAATCAATGGAATCCCCCGTATTTATTGGACTACACATGTCCCTGCCAAACTACTCATCACGTACAACGGGGGCAGCAGGAGGATTCATTTCCATTTCCCTACCACCGGTATGTTTGTTAATCACCTCCACACACAGTATGTTGTTTCGGGTCCCAAGTCCATATTCCACAACAAAACCAAGAACATTTTCATCGTCTTCTAAAATAACCGGATCCATTCCTCCAACATCGTCAGGCAAGTCCGGTACTAAGTAGCTCACTTTCAATTCATTTTCATTTTTGTCCACTCCGGTCTTCTCATACAATTTATCCCATAACGTCTTCTTCAATGATGTATCTTCATCATCAAGAAGGATATTCATAGACTTTGAATTGGATGGTATCCAACTATATTTCCCGTTCTCGTTCAAATATTGCCCACCATAAGAATCATGTACTAGCACTCTAACCATTCCTACAACAATTAGGAACATATCAATATAAAGCTACAAATTACCATAACAAACATCTATAAATATTTACAACTCGATTTTAAAACAATTTCAAACAAAAAGGCCTTTGTTTGTACATAAAGGACTTGTAAAACTATTTTCAAACAAAACCCAAAAGGGGTAAAGCCTTAAATATACATGATTTAATAACAGATTGATACTAAATTCTGACACGTAAAATACCGGATGGACACCCGTTCTAGTTTACATGAAACCAGAACGCCAAACCGACCTGGTAACAGCTCATACCAGTACGTGTCGATCTGAACTATTATCATCGGCATGGTACAAACTCGAACCACATCATCACACGAATTGGAGGTCCGAATGAAGCAATACTAGCTCGAAATATGTTTCAAAACCATTCCATGATAACATTAAGTGCGTTTAAACATACATATTGCTCAAAATCTACAAATTAGGTCTTTCCAATTACTTACCTCGAGCTAGGGTTTTTCTGGGAAGCCTTCAATGACATTGGAACAATCAATTGAGCAGCTCTCACGACAAATTGAAGAAGAAACAACGGGTAGGAGGACAAACAATGCACGGGACAGCAGCAATTGAAGAAGAAAAACGAGGATGAAGGAGAAGCGAACGAGAATGGGGCAAAATTCGATTTCCCCAATTCAGCTGGATTTGGCGCGAATTAACTACCGACTGTTGACGTGGATTTGGCGCCAACAGGGCAAACGAAAGCTGACGTGGAACAAGAGTGAGAAAAGAGTTGGGTGCTGACATGGATCATATATGAGGGTAATGTTGGTAGTTGGAAAGAGTCATTAATGAGGAGGCTAGGTAGGTGAGAGCATTGAATGTGGAGGCTATTTTAATTATACTTTCCTTCTAAAAGGCCATTTGGGTAACAAGGCCATCAAAACTTGTTGTGACTACGGGGTGTTATAGATCCTTCATCTAACATTTTGCACACATGGCTTGCCAAGCTTAAGGGCTTATATTTTAAATTTTATAAGCAAATGCAATTTATTAATTTTGTATTTTGATGTAAAGGAGAGTGAATTTTGAGGACACCCTTAAGAATTATATATTGTGAGGAAAGACCTCCTACATGTTTGATTTTGAAAGAAAAAAAGACTCCTATAGTTAATGAAAGTTTCATATATCTCTTTTGTCATTTTGTATTTTTTGCAAAATACCTCCCTTTTCAGCAAAGCCCCTCATGTTTGGTAGAGTTGAAACCCAAAAATAAAAATCCAGTTAAAAAACGAGCACAACCGACCACTACAGTCTCGAGCGCCATCTACTGCGCCTTGCTCCGACTGTGTTGTGTTTTTCTTCAAGCTTTTCCATCTTATTCGTGTCCCTCACTAAAGCAAAACCCAAGCTTCAATTTGTGATTTTCAGCTCTAAGTTTGAATTGATTTTCGAATTGTGGATGAGGAAAACGATGGGAAACAATATGTTTGTCAAATAATACATATAAACTTAGTGAATTCAACAAAATATTGAAATGAAGTGGTTCGAGGGAAGCTAAGATGCGTATTTTTCGTACTGTAGAAACCAGTAGCTTCGATCGACGACATAAGATCGTCAATCGAGATTGACAGGGAGGTTTTGTCATTTTGGGAATCTTCGCCGACCGACAAGACAAACTCGACGATTGACGGTTGACATATAAGTACCTAGTTCCCATATCGTCGATCGGTTGGCCAATCCCGGCGTACGACGTGTGACATATGGCCCCTACACCGACGATCGACGGTTGACATATAAGTACCTAGTTCCCATATCGTTGATCGGTTGGCCAAACCCGTCGTACGAGGTGTGACATATTAGTCCATGGTCCCTAAACCGTTGATCGTCGAGCCAAAACATCGAAGGATGACCTATTATTCCATGTCCCCCACCCTGTCGATCGTCGTCCCAAATACGTCGATCGATAGATGACCTATTACTCTATGTCCCTCACCCCGTTGACCGTCGGCCCAAACCCGTAGATCGCCGAATGACATATAATTGCATGTTCCCAACCCCGTCGATCATCGAGTCACATTCGTCGATCGACCTTTTGCATATTTCTACATGAACTTGATTGTTTAATAATATATCTCTATGGTTAATTACTTACGTTTATAAGGTTGTAATTGTTACATGAATGGGTGAAGTGGTAATCCTTGCTACTTACGGTGTGGAATATAAGCTAGAGAATGAGAATTATAATTGGATATCAACAAACAATAAATTTATTAGTGTTGTTGTTGATGATAGTGTCAATGCAACACTGAACATATTGAAGGACATCTTGTATTCTAGGATCGGAGTAAAGGAAAATGATACTGATTTGAAACTTAGTTATATAGCTTGTGTGCCCAATTTTAGAGTTATCCCTCCAAATGAGATTGTAGATGATAGAGATGTTCGGGGTTTAGTATTGGAAAATAGGAACCTAGGTTCTAGAATCATATTACATGTAGAGCTAGTCAACAAAGATATCAATGGTGCGGAAGCTGAGCTTATAGTAGCTGAACTGATTGAAGCTGGAACGGTTTCAGTTGAGTATGTTGAACATGATTATGCTGGGCATGATAATTTTTTTAACGTCGGACTTCTGTAGTGATGTAGAGTATGCTCATGTAGTTCTTCTACGTGAACGTATAACATACCATTCGGACCCAACAACAGCATCTCCTATGCCTCCACCGGTAAGTTCAGATAACTTTCGAAGGGAACAGTCAAATGTTAGAGTATGTTTCTGTAAACCTACAATTTTTTGGTAGATACAGTAGATGCATAACAAACCATAACCAATTTTAGAGATGAGTCAGATTTAGTAATTGGTAAAGAAATATGAGCAAGAAAGCAGTGGGAAAGTATTTGGAAGAGATTGCAGTGAAGGGTAATTTTAGGATAAAGCGAGATAGTCTTCAAAGGTGTTATACATTACAAAATGTTGTGATGCTAATTGTAGATGGAGAGTGTGTGCAAAAAAAAAATTGGGTATCGAATAAATTCCCCATTAGAGCGTATGAGTCTTTGCATACTTGTTTGGTGAGTGAGCGCAACTCTCAATAGGGTAAAATAAGTGCGAAAACGATTGCTGATATGATGGCTGCATAATATAGTGGAAGTAAAAAGACGCCCACTCCAAGGAAGGTTCAAGATAGTTTGAAGAGTTGAAAGTATGGCACCATAAAATACTGGAAATCTAGGAAGGAAAAAATACTTGCAAACATTAAACTTTTAGGGGATCCTGATTTAAGTTATGGATTACTCCCTACCTATTTGCAGCAGGTTCAGAAGATGAATGAAAGCGCAATAACTCATTTGGAGGTGGATGCAGAGAGTAAATTTAAATATGTTTTCGTAGCATATCGGTCATACATTGATGGATTTATCCTTACCATGAGAGGTTATTGCAGTAGATGGTATGTGGTTGAAAACATAGTATAAAGGGGTAATGCAAATTACAACAACGCAAGATGGTAATCATCACCAATATCATATTGTTTGGGTTGTGGTTGACTCCGAGAATAACGTTTCATGGATATGGTTCTTCACGAAGTTGAGGCGGGAGATATCAGACGAGAAGGAGTTAGTTATGCTTTCTGATAGATGTAGAAGTATCATCAGCACAGTGTCGACCCTCTACCCAAATGCTGAACATGGAAATTGTAGGTGACATCTCACCCTAAAGGTTAGAACCCATTTCCATGGAAAGAACTCGAAGATACCGTCTTTATTAAAAAAAGTTGTTGATGCATACACAATTACCAAGTTCAATGATGTGTACCAAGAATTGAAAGCATATTCCCCCAAGACAACAAAATATCTGGAGACAACGAAGATAGAACATCATCAATGAGCGAGATCTCACTTCGAAGGTGCTCAGGACAATATCATGAAAACGAACAGTTCCGAGTCTATCAATAATGCAATACAAACAGAGAGAGAGAGAGAGAGAGAGTGGCTTCTCCTTGAGCTGTTGAACATCATGTAGAAAACAGTTAGTCGATGGTTCATGAATCGCTTAAAATTAATAGACATATTACCGGTACATGGATCACCTTTAACTCCAAAAGAAGAAAGCATCATTTCAAAAAGAAATGATGAAGCGAATGAGATGCGAGTAACACCACTGAACATACTCAGCGAGTATCGGGTTAGTTTTGAAGACAAAGACGTCTTTGTTGATTTGGAGACGAAGCGATGTGATTCTCGGGTGTTTGACATCGATAAAATTCCTTGTGCTCATGCCTTAGCGTGTTGTGAGCATGCTGGTAAAGATCCTTATGATTTGTGCTTTTTCGTAGTACGAGATAGAAACATGGTGTATGTTTTATGTACATATAATTTACCTAGTGTTACGAGAATCAGAGTGGAATATTGATGATCGTGAAAGTCTTATGAAGGTTCCTTCTGGACTATATACTGAAAGATGATAGACTAATAGAAAAAAGAATTCCGTCAACAGGTAAGCCTTAAAGACCGACTCCAAAGCGTCAACAAAAATGTGGACATTGTGCAATTGTTGGTTATAAAAAACGAACACGTCCATCACTTGCTTCTTCATCTAATGTTTAAGGATACTATTTGGCAGACTATGTACTTTACTCATATGTATTTATTTGTGATTATGCTACTATTTGGTGTACTATTTGTAGGTGACAGACTGTTTAGTTTAGTCGTGAAGGTTTTAATTGAAATAGTTATATTTAATTCACAATAAGTATGACATAAAGTTGGTTGCATCTAATCGACATCGGAAGGAATATATTCCTTACCATCTTCTATAAGTAAGAAAATGAAACTACATAATGCATACCCTCATCTTTCTTATAATTTTCATCTTCCATCTACTTGTATTGTATCTCCAAGACAATAAATGTTGTAGAATGATTGTTATCCTCCAAAGACTCCTCATCTGAAGGGAGCGATACTTGGTACATATATGGATGTTCTCGGAATCCGATGACACCTAAGTCTCCACCAAGAGACCCAGAAGAGAACTACGTATCTCAGGGTAAAGAAACACTAGAAGATGAAGAGCAAAGAGAGGAAGATCCTCCAAAATAAGAAAAGCCTCCCATAGTCGACTATCTAGTGAAAAGGGATAGTCAACAATATGGTAGGATGGAGTTGAAAGCGGTGATAAGGCAACATCGACATTCAATGCAAATGCCCTAGACGAGGAAGTCGCTAAGAAGAAAGAGAAATTATGTGTAACTCATCTATTAGGGTAACTATGTGTTACTCATATATTAGAGTAACTATATGTAACTCATCTATTAAGGTAACTATGTGTAACTCATCTGTTAAGGTAACTATGTGTAACTCATCTATTAGGGTAACTATGAGTAACTCATCGATTAAGGTAACCATGTGTAACTCATTTCATGTTTATATGTTCTATGTGTAAGTAAGCTTTTAGATCAATTATGTGTAACTCATGAATATTTGTTCTATGTATAACTCATCGATTAGGTTAAATGTGTGTAACTCATCTATTAGACCTTATGTGATGTGTAACTTATCTATTAGGGTAACTATATGTAACTCATTTCAATCAATTATGTGTTAAAGACTTGTCGATCTCTGGTTTTAGTTCCTTCGATCGACGGTTTCTACCCGTCACTCGAAAAAAATATTGTCGATCTTCGGTAACCCTCATCAATCGTCGGGTTCCCTAGTCAGCAAACTACCAGCGATCGATATTGTCTACCTATCGATCGAAGGAATTATCGTTGATCTCAGGTAACCCTTATCAATCACCGGGATCCATGGTCATCAAACTACAGTTGCTCGACGGTTTGATGTAGTCGATCGACGAAAATGACGTTGATCTCCAAAAATCCTAATCAATCACCGGGTTCTCTAGTCAATAGACGGTCAACGACCGACAGTTTAGTAATGTCGATCGACGAAGTCCAAGAATAAATATGTGCTAAATGTAAATGTAGTCGATCGACGATGTCTACTCGTCGATCGAGAATGACAAAGACTTGTCCATGTACCACAATGTCGTCGATCGACGGTTAGGTACCGACAATCGACGAAATACACTTACTCAAATTACCAAGTCATTTCCTTGTACTATTCAACTCAGTTTAGAATTTTTTCCTCATTTCCCTGTACAGTTCGACTCAGTTCAAATCATTTTTCTGTACAGTTCAACTCAGTTCAAACAATTTTCATAATTTTCCCTACAGTTCAACTCAGACAAAATAATTATCCAGAATTCAGATAACTCTACAAAATAATTAACCACAACTCAGATAAGTCTACAAAATCCTCATTACAAGTCCAATCAAAGCATCTGTTCTTCAACCAAAAACACAAATTCATACTTCCCACAATCTAAAGAAGTTGTTGGTAGTTCATGAAAACATGCAAACAGTACTTCCTTCGATAGGGTTTTATAAACTTGTCGAGTGGTAGGTTCTCCATCTCCGGCTCGATGAATTTGAGTGTGTAGATGCCACAATCTCCAGTCCTACCAAATAATATAATACGGTAAGTATGAATTTCAGTGTGTTGATAAAAATTAAGGAACTATGATTTTTACCTTATATTTTGGGGTGCACTCTTAATCCTCTCGAAGTTGACATCCTCCTTGCACAAGCTTAATCTTTCTGAGGTCACAAGTTTTGAAAAATAAATCATCATAGGCAGAATGTTCTGGTACGGCTTCATCAACGTCTCTAAGAAGGAACATGATATGAAGTGAATTATGATGTCTTAGGCTTTAATATGTCTTTCTTATATGTCAACGACTAGAAAGATCCAGTGCTTTTTATTACAGTTCGCCGGAAATTATATCTTCTTGCATCCTCTCCCTAACCTCAGTAGAAATTGAGGGCTCTTACCTAGAACATAGTTCATCAAGGGAGAGAACACGCCATCTTTTCCCTCGTTGTACTCATTTTTCACTAGTTGGTGGAAAGCTTCATCCAGTACAACGACATCTTGTGCGAAAACCCTATGAAACCATCGTTGTCGGCATCGGATGCCAAACAAACCATCCTCCATATGTTGCATAAATTAAAAACACTTTAAATTTACATACATGGAGCTTCATATGAAACCTCGTATAAGAAAAAGACGTAAAACTTATATTGCTGGAGACCCATTTTCCACAAGTATTGAGTTCCTCGAAATAATCAGTTGAACGCGTTTCATATGTTGTGGAGACCGGTTGGGGTCTAATTATCTTCTTGACGTAGTTGCTCATTCAAGGTGGTAAGAGCCTTAGAGGATCCCATGAGGTAAGCTCATGTGCACAGATCTATGAGGCGCTCTTCCTCTTTCTTGAACTTGTAGGCTCATGCTCCAATTAAGTGGGTTGAAGTTTTTCTCGATGGGAAATTCTGATATCTTTAGAAAAAGTATCCCCTTGCTCGGTCCCTAGTTTTGCATTATTATCCTCCCTTTTTTGGGTACATCTACTGGTGAGCGGGAAACTAATCCACGAGGCTCATAGTTGGTAATTGATCCACGAGGCTCATTGTCAGATGGTTCGGTCACATATTCATGAGCCTAACTCTGGTTGCGAAGTAAAGTAAGGATCTCAGCAAGTTGATCCCCCATTTCTTTACGGGTCTGATGCCCTCCTCAATCTCTCGGATATTGCCCCATAATTATCTAATTTCAGCCTGTATAGTGCCGATTTTAGCCCAGATTGATGTGGTATCAACCCGGATAGCTATGATTTCATCCCGTACAATTAGGATATCAAGATGTATCCCATCATCTGAATGAGCCGCCAGTGCTTCATCCACACTAACAAAGATTAGATATGACGACTCCATCCGGGTCCCCATGGGTTTTAATGTAGATCGTTTGTTATAGGCGGAATGACAGGCACCAGCGGTGAGACGGGGACCTTCGGTGAATGATCTCCTCACCTCCCTCTCCATGGATCCGATCGGTGATTAGGTGGGAGGCTCGAGAAGTTCAAGATTCGGAAACTCGGGATTGGGGTCGACCAGGGAAACCCTTACACCCCCCAGGATTTTCGAGTCTTGAACAGGAAATGGGACTCAACTCGGAGTTCGGCGATTTGGCTAAAAATAATTTGGAGTGGGTAGCTCCAACGAGGAAGGGGGATCAACCTAGTTTTCTAGCCGAGGCCCAAGGTAGCATGAAACCCAACGATTTGGATAACATGCTTTTGGGTGAGGACCTTGTGTTCTCTAGTGTACCTACAGGTGGGGTAGCATCTGGTCAGGGGAAGCAGAAGGACCCGTAGGACCAGTTGGGAGGGATAAGTCCCATCAGGACAAAAACGATGAAGGCGAAAGGCAAGGGGAATGCAAGGCAATGCTATGCTCGGACCAAACAGATGAAGAAGGCGCTAGAAATGTCGAGAACGGTCCCACCGACCCGTCAATTGAGGGATGAGGAAGAGGATGACGACCAACAAGTGAGGGCTCAGCAGTAGACTCACCAGGATCCATGAGAGTCCTGGGTGAAGGGAGGGGGTCCCTACGGGGGCTTAGCCTCTGAGACCCGAGGCGCCCGGTGTTAGGACATCTCGGGATGAAAGGAAATGCATTGCATCATTTACTGCTTTATTATATTTATGTTTGTCTTTTGGAGTACTTTGTTTTTGATTTCTTTTGGTTATCTAGTGTTAGGTCGAATAATTTTGAAAATGTGGTATGAGGTCATCCTCACTTAGTGTCTACGATAAAAAGTAGGTTTGTTCTACGGATCACCAAAATCGGGTCCCTTACAAGAGGCTCAGATAATGTTCTGATGCCCAGAACCTTTTGGCCCTATTTATACCTTTGATTTGCTTTATTGCACGCGTCTGTTTGTCGAAAAAAAGAATAGTTGACATTAACTTAGAAGTTTATACTAGCAGTTCATTTTGATTATGGTTAAATATTGAAACTTACTCTTAAATATTAGTCACGAACACGACACTAACCAACGTTTCAAAATGACAAATGCACTACCTGAAGTATTGGTCACACAATTTTTTCAGTAAAAATGTCCAGAATATTCCCTTTTATTAGTCATATGACCTTAAATGTCATATAATGGATGATAATTAGGATAGTGGAATCAAAGTAATATTAGTTAAGGGTTAAATATCGAAACTTACTCTTAAGTATTGGTCACGAAGACTACACTACCCAACGTTTCAAAATGACAAATGACTACATTAACTATTGGTCACACGATTTTTTTAGTAAAAATAGACGGAATATTCCATTCCGTTAGTCATATGACCTTAATTGTCATATGATGGATGGTAAAATGACGCATTCCCTTAATTATTTGGCTTCTATACATTGTACAAGGAAGAATAACGAGGGTACAATGGTAATGTTCATTATAAAATATATAAAAGCCAAATAATTAAGGGAAGACGTCATTTTACCATCCATTTCTATTATATGACACTTAAAGTCATATGACTAATGTAATGGAATATTCCGTTTATTTTTAGTAAAATATTATGTGACCAATAGTTAAGGTAGTGCATTTGTCATTTTGAAACGTTGGATAGTGTAGTTTTCCTTACTAATACTTAAGAGCAAGTTTCGATATTTAACCTTTTGATTATTAGTCCAACAAGTGATAGGTCAGTGAGAGTCCATTGAGAGAGGAAAAAAAGGTGAATTTCAAAGCAAATCACGATGATAATGGCTCTGATCATCAGCTTCGCTCTCTCCCTCTTGCTCCTCTCCGTCTCTTCCGACACCGCCGTCTTCAGCGTCAAGTCCAAGTACGCTGGCCGCCACCCCTCCCTTGCTGCTCTCAAAGCTCACGACGACCAGCGCCAGCTCCGCATTCTCGCCGGCGTCGATCTCCCCTTGGGCGGCACCGCCCGCCGCGACGTCCTCGGGTTCGTCTTCGCCTTCGTCTTCGTCCAACGGCATTGCCTCTCCTACTTACATTTTTCGTGTCTCTGCTTTTGCCTTATTAGAACCTCGCGATTATTAGTATACTAGCAGTTGCTTCTGCGTGTTTCAGGCTTTACTATGCGAAAATTGGAATCGGAACGCCTCCGAAGGACTACTATGTGCAGGTGGATACAGGGAGTGATCTTATGTGGGTGAATTGTATCCAGGGCAGCGAATGCCCCAGAACAAGCTCCCTAGGGGTAGCCATTTTTTTATCTTTCTTCTTTTGCATGTGTGACCTTTTATAATTAAACTACTTTTCCTTATCCCAGTTCATATGAATTTGAAATAAATAGAGGTACATGATGAAAGATTAATTAGGAGAAACAAAGCTATCATTTGTTCTGTTTTTGGAGTACAGGAGGGCATGGAAATTGTGTAGTATATACACAAGCTCGTCATAGTGTGCCCGAATTTAAGGAATTTGGAGGCACGATGTTTACAAGCATCTGTCATTTGAAACTTCCGAGTTTCTACGTTTCTGAATCATCTCAATATTCTGACAGATAGAGCTTACACTGTACAATATAAAGGATTCACTTACTGGGAAATTGGTTTCCTGTGATCAAGAATTTTGTTCGGAGATAAATGGTGGTGGTCCATTAGCTGATTGCAGAGCTAATACGTCATGTCAATATGTTGAGATATATGGGGATGGGAGCTCCAGTGCAGGATACTTTGTGAAGGATGTTGTAGAATATGAAAGAGTGTCTGGAGATCTGGAAACCACATCGTCAAATGGAAGTGTTATTTTTGGGTGAGTTTACGAAAATTATGACCTGTATAGGATTTCTTTTCTGTGAGGAACCTAGGCTGCATTTGGGTATTTTTTGCGTGGGAATGAGAATCACTTCCTTTTTTGAGTGTGAACTAGAGGAGATACATTTTTTTTAAATCTCGGTTACATGCTTTAGTTTCTGTTTGAGAAAATCTAGTTGTATGTGAACATGTTTCTCTCGTGCGCCATAATTTGCTTTCTTGTGCATTTCTTTTGAACTCAACCTGTTAACATCCTTGTCAAATCTCTTTCTATCTTGTTATTGTGAAAGGTTTCTATCTTTTAGCCCATCAAAGGTTATAAGTTAATGCACCCCTCGCCATGCTCTATTACTAACACAGTGGGGTTGATGTTATTTGCATAGGTGTGGTGCCAGTCAATCAGGAGATCTAGGTTCATCTAGTGATGAAGCCCTTGATGGTATCCTTGGTTTTGGAAAGTCAAATTCATCGATGATTTCACAACTAGCTTCATCTGGAAAAGTGAAAAAGATATTTGCACATTGCTTAGATGGTACAAATGGAGGTGGTATTTTTGCTATAGGGACTATTGTCCAACCAAAAGTTAACACGACTCCATTAGTACCCAACCAGTACGGCATTTCCTTGTGCACGTTTATAGTATTCTCTATTTGCTCCTTTTTGTTATTGGTTTCTGCTATAAGTGTCTTGTCCTTTTAACCTATAAGATATAGTTTTTATCTTTTGGCATTATATGATCTGAAACCTGGGCTTTTGTGGAAGAAATGTGTGATGTGGTCTCATTGATGTATTTCTGGTTCTTTACTGTACCTTAGCTGCAATAGTAGATGAAATGTTTTTGTCTAAGAGTAGTTTGTACATCCCCGAGTTGTTGCTTTGTTGTTTCACCTGGAAACTAATCAAAATAGTAACATACCATCATTGAACTATGAGGGAGGGTAATACAGTTTTAGCTCTTTATGCTCATGTTTACATTTCCTCAAACTCCCGAGTAGTTATGTTTACCTCAAAATCTATACCGCACTCTGCATGGATGATCTCTAGAGTTCTACTCATTGGCTCTGTGTAGTATGACTGACTACTATTACAATAATGGTGGCTGTCTGTCTTCAGGGTCATACTTAAAATGTTTATAGTTTGATGCCTATGGGGTTTCATTATGTACGGGCCGGGCTTGTAGATGGAGGTACTTTTGTTGTATTTTGGTGTTTATTTTGTGCAGGTTGCCCTATTAGGTTTTTTAGTTTAACATTTCTAATTGTTCTTCCAGATCATGCTTGTCTCTTATTTCGATTATTATCTATTAAATTTTTAATGTAATATTTGCAGGCAACATTACAATGTCAACATGACAGCGGTTCAGGTTGGTCATACTTTTTTAAATCTCCCAAAGGATGTATTTTGTGGAGGAGATAGGAAAGGGACAATCATAGACAGTGGTACTACTTTGGCTTATCTTCCAGAGGTGATTTATGAGCCACTAGTAAGTAAGGTATGTAATACATCCAAAAATATATACTGTTTGATGAAATTATCTCTATGAATTGCCACTTACATGTTTCAATAATATTTTTAGATAATCTCTCAGCAGCCTGATTTAAAAATCCATACTGTACAGGATGAGTATACATGCTTTCGGTATTCTGGAAGGTATGTGCAAAGTGTACTGTTATATGTGGCTTGTTTCATCTTGAAATTATTAAAAGTAAGAAAATTGTTTTCATGTCAAACTGGCCTCTTAGGTATTAATGTAGGGTTTAGTTTCTAAAATTCTTATTCATCATGCTCCTCTATCAATCAGTTTATTGTCATTCCTAATTTAATTACCACTTGGTGGTAGTGGTAAACTAATGAGGTGATGTGAACATAGTGGAGCAGGATCCAATTTGTCTTCTCTTTTTGGTTAAGGTATGGGGCAATAAAGGTCCAATTTATACATGTTCAATCACATGCTGGTGGCCAAGAAACGGATTTATGACTAAGGCTTATGATGGAGATTGATTTGAGGGATAACATGAGCTCGTAATTGTTTTTTTTTAAAAATTAGAATGTTTACAAAATAATCTGTACGCGATATGTCTAATTGAAGAGGCATTAGATGTAAAAAAACTGTTTGGATTCTAAATGTAGTAGTGCAATGATTTCAGCAATACTATGTTTGACGCTTTTAACTCAGTTGGTGATAAATTATAATACTGTTTTGGCATATTCCATAAATACACTTTAACCTCTATCATCAGTGGATTGTTTATATTATATGTTTCTCTTTTATTCTTCTGCAGCCTTGGTGATGGATTTCCAAATGTCACTTTTCATTTTGAGAATTCGCTTCTCTTAAAGGTTCAGCCCCATGAATATTTAATCCGCATTGTAAGTATGTTTAAGTGCAAAAGTTCATAATAGTTGTCAGCTAATATGTCATATTAGTAAGCTATCAGTTTTTTTTTTGATAGATTTTAGTAAGCTATCAGTTATTTATCGTCTTATAAGTTGCCTACCTTTTTGTGGAGTTGTCCATGGGTTGTTGCTATGTGTATACACACACTTACTGGGTTGTCATTAAATAGGGAGTTAGTTAACTCATTAACCTAGTTCTTCACATACAATTTGTTTTTTCAGGTGTCTGTGTGTCTAATTGTTGGATAGATAAAGCATTATCCCCCCCCTCCTCACTATTGACTTCTGCAACCCTAAGGAAGCCAACACTAGGATACTTTTTGTTTCACCATCCACTTACTAAGATTTTTTAAAGATTATAATTTGTCTTCTGAACTACCTTAGACATGCTAACCTTTCACTGGTTTACACCTTCTTTGATATGCATTATTTCCTTTTCTTGTACAGTTGCACTGTATTTGTTGCATTTAATTTCTAGATATACATTAATCAGCTCATTTACTAATGTGATGTCCACAGGAGGATTATTGGTGCATGGGTTGGCAAAATAGTGGGATGCAGTCTAGGGATGGAAAGAATGTGACCCTTTTGGGAGGTATATACAATACTTTACATGCCAATTTTAGAAAGAAAATAACAGTGAAAACACTGATTTTGTTGAGTACTCTATTTAGACAAGTTTTTACGCAGTGCTGTTTGGTTGGCATGTAACATTTTGGGTTTGCAGTAATTGATGTTATTTTGTCAGTCAATAGAAACTGTCTAAATTTTTTACGATCAATAGAAACTTTAAAGTTAATAGAAGTTGATGAACCTGAACGGTGACTATTTTGTTTCAGCAAAAGTTGTGGTTTCATGATATTCTTCTGAGCTTTTGACCATTTCTTTGATTGTTGCAGATTTGGTACTGTCAAACAAGCTAGTCATGTATGATCTTGAAAATCAGGTCATTGGATGGACTGAATATAACTGTAAGTGTAATGTCATTTTTATTCCTCGAATGCTGGTTTTGCTTCATGTATTTTGTCGAAGTTGTCTAAATTTTAACTGTCCTTGTCTTACTTATGGTGCATTTAACCAACTTCTGAATTGTTATCATATGAGTAATTTCTGCTCTGGTTTAGGATGCATTTCTCTAGCAGTGACATTGTCTTTTTGGTTATTATACTTGATTTGGTACTGAGTTATGAAATATTGTTCTTTCTAGTAGAGAGGTTATATGCTGACAAACTTTTCCCTCTTATGATAAGAAGCAGCACTTCAAGTTATTGGATCAGCATCTCATTAATGTGTTCTTTAATTAGCTTTATTGAGAACTTCTTTGCTCTGGAGAACATATAGGTTGAATGTAGAAAGTTGCTGAGCTCTAAAGATATGTTGCTAGGTTTAAAAATGATTTGAGGTTTAGTTCACTATTTTATTAGTGTTGTCTTATGAGATAATGATTTCTAAGAAAATACCTGAATCCATGTTTTGAAATAAGTAATTTCTTGACCTCTCGCCTCCTTTCTGTTGACTTCTACTTCTAAAATTTCAGGCTCTTCAACCATTAAAGTGAGGGATGAACAAACTGGAACAGTACACTTAGTAGGTTCCCATTATCTTTCTTCTGCATGCAGTCTGAATACCGAAAGGGTTATAATTTTATTACTGGTTACTATGCTGCTTTATATGTTACTATATTGAACTGCAAAAACTAATGCAACAAATTAGTGGTAAAGAATTAAGATACCAAATAGTTAACCAGAAAGAAAATTAATATAGTAGCTGTTACATTTGTATTAATGGTCAAGTTAGACAAGAGAAAATACTTTAATTGATCTAATTGTACTAAACTTTCATTTGGGTTAGGGTTTTTTTTATCCCTCAAGTGAAATTGATTTGTAAAGAGATCTGCTTACTGTGATTAATCTATAATGCAGCATGCTTTTTTTGTTCTGTGTTATTTGTACTCTAAAAGGTGGAAGTATATATTAGTTATGTAGAGCACCTTCTTTTGGAAAGTGTATGGCTAGCCGTACGTAACTAGAGGGGCATTGAAGAGTCCAAAACTAGGTTGACACTACAATGAAGTCGATATTTAGGGAGAGACTGCTAAACGATTGTTAACATACTATATTATTATTAATTTATAATATTTTGTATTATTTGCATGACATCTACTTTAAATGCTAATGTTCATTATACCTTTAAAGAAGTTATTCAGATTTTAACGTTATTATATATATATATATATGAACTATGAATGCAAACGAAGTCATTGTAATTCTAAAGGGATCCGATCCAAGTTAGAAAACCTTGGTGCAGCATGGTAAGGTCTCATGATGAAAGCGTGACATAAAATATCTCTGTAATAGTTTGATGCCTAAATGTACTTTACATCGGCAATAGTATTCTAGTTGAAAATGCTGTGGGTAATGGAAATGCCTATTTTCAAGTAGGATACCTCCTGGATACAAAAACCAACGTATCTGGAAGGACCTCTTTTACACTATTTTGGGTGGTTTGTTCATTCCTTTTGGCAAAAGAAGATTACACCTCATTCTCCGTTTAAATCTTCAACATAGTAACCCTATACCCATATGTTCTCCATTACTCAAGTTGTTATAACTCATTTATGGAGGGATGTTGTTGGTATTCCATGCTCGATTAACTAACTGAAATAGAAATGGGACACTTATTTTGGCACGTTAATTTTAGGCAAGTAGGACATTTATCTTGGACTTGGGACGCTCCGATTGTGTTTCATTAGGTGTGCACACGGTAAGAGTTAGTGGACCCCGGACCCATACCTGTTATCAATATCTTTTGCATGTGTTCTGTTTCATAATCATACAACTTGTTTCAAATATTAAACTTGGAGAACAGAAACATAAAGAACCAGCTATCCAGAGATATAAGAGATTCTTCATTTTTCCTATCTAGCTTTTCATGTTATTTACACCTTGGAGTACTCCGTTTCCTTTATATTGGAGAATTCAATGGATGTCATACTATCTTTCTTGCGTAGTCTACATCTATACAACAAGTAGGCTTGACATTTGCTATGTTCCTCAATAACCTACATGAACTATGTCCAAGAAAGGGAAAGTGTTTCCAACTTCATTATATCAGTATTATATGTGAAATTTTCCAGATTTTTCTACTCCTTTGCTTTATTCTTATATTTTATTGCGGTATTTGAAGGGGTTGAGTTGAAGTGATCAATGGTTAGCATTCGGTGGGGAATATTAGACTTCCTCTAAACACTTGATAGAAATTTTCTGTTACAGAGATAGAATAAGAACGATGAAAGAGTAGGAACCAATGGAACCCTAATAATCTGATAAGGGTACAGAATAGCTGGTGGGGTTGGGTTTTGGTTTCACTCACACTGAAAGTACCATTTTCCAGGTTGCAAGAGAAACTTGTGGTGTGAATAGCTGAAAGAAAAGTTTTGGAGGGGAGCTAGGGGCAAGCCGCCATTGATGACACAGTCATCATAGGCTAGCACCTTAAGTAACCTAGGGTTGACGAGAGCTTGAGGGAAGCTTCCACATTTGAGATGAACATTGATGATTGGGCACATGGGGCAGCTATTGTGCACTTGCACCATGAATTTGGGAGTGGTACGGGACC
Source organism: Erodium maritimum (assembly GCA_963921825.1). Lineage (NCBI taxonomy): Eukaryota > Viridiplantae > Streptophyta > Magnoliopsida > Geraniales > Geraniaceae > Erodium > Erodium maritimum. The sequence continues at coordinate 74,618,301 of OY997590.1, forward strand.
CCACTCTACTCTGCCTCACTGTCGGAGCACTGTTTTCACACTTCTCCCCCCAACCTGCATCGTACATGAGTAACCCGGTTAGCTAGTTTTAGCAGGATAACATTTGCTCTTGTTTTTCTTAGCAGGTTTCTTGGATGTTTGAGTTGGTGGCATATGGCATGAAAGGTAAATTCAAACCAAGTTTGTGAACCTGCATTGCATGTTAGTGAATATGTGCATTTTGGAAACATGTCTTCTAGGAATGTATTTGATACACGCATGCATGAATGATACTTTTCCATGACCAAATAAGTTATAGTGTGTGTGAGAGAGAGAGACAGAGAGAGACCATGTTGAAGAGAGGCCAGAATAAGAGAAGTGGAGAGGATGAGGTGGAGAGCAATTACTTGGGACATTTTATTTTGACTTGGGTTAGTTGGAGGGAAAAGAGGATTCAGATTTATCCAAATGGTTGCATGAAAGTAGTTATATATAGGCAGATGGTGAAGAAGCAGAGCTTCAAGTTATGTGGTTGTGAAGACAAGTATAGGTTAGTAGTTAGTATAGTGATAGTGATAGAGAACAAGTTAGGGAGGGAGTCACGTGAAAAGAGGAGGGGAGGGGACCGTGCCCTACCAAACGGCCTTGCTCACAATCACATGGCCATATCATATGAACAAGCTCCTCTTTTTGAACAATGCCTGACTGACTTTGCATGTGACTTTGGTCATCCAGACAAGTCACGTGTATGTAGGAAGACTGAATCAGGTCTTTAGTTTTTGCTCTTCAAACATCTAATCTAAGAACATGGAAAGTGAGTTTACTAGTGTGATTCGGTTTCAGCTTGTCGGTTTCTTCTTGTTCGAGGGTCATCCTCTTCAAATGGGTGTTCTGTGTCACGGGATATGATTTTGCGTCTTTGGAATCAAACTGTGCTTGTGACTTTATGCCTGCCTCACAAGAAATTCAATTCTGCGCTCAATTGATTTGTGAGAGATAAGGCATGTTTTAGAACAATTTTACAAGAATAAGAATTAGTTCTATAGTTTCGTCTGAACGTGAAGAATGGCAGATTAGAAAAATCTTCGGGTTCATGTGTTTTTTAACCCAATGTTCAACTTTCCGAATAGATAATTGATAATATACAAACAACATCACGTGTGTTTTAATCAGGTGCAAAAATACTCAACGTGTCTTTCTCATATTACTAATAAATGGCAAAAAAATGCTATAGTATGTAAATTGAAAGTTAATTAGCTCAATGAAGAAATTTCAAGGTCGTGTAGCTAAATAAAAAATGGACAAGTGTAATAAAAAAATAAGGGCAAATTTCCAGTTAGGTACTAAAGGCAAAGGTTTGGATTGTCACAAGAAAGTGTCCATCATTGAAGCCTACTAGTTCGTTCAAATTATGCGATATGTATGTCGAAGGCGGACAACAAAGGGACAAATAACCACCCTATTAAACGACAATAATCAAGGGCCAAATTCATGCAAATGTTGGATTACAACAAAAAGATACTCCCAAATCAACAAATGCTATGGACAGAGGTAATACACCAACACAAAAAAAATAAGGTTGGGTCCACTCTGCCATCTCAAGTATAACTCAATCTCCATCTACTCCCTGCCCTTCCAACCATTCTCACTAAAACCAGACCAATAAACCACAAGGATAAAAGAATAAAAAATATCTACATTAACAACAGTAAAAAATCACAGATGAGTACTCTTCATCGTTTAGACCCATTATTCACAACACAAACCTGTGCAATGGATGACTTGAGGTGCTTCAATGAATCTATTCGACAGCCCCAGAAACATCCTTCTTGCTGCTAATATCAGCTTCATCGATTATCTGCTCCTCGGTGAGGGTACAAGTAGAGTAATTGCTAGGTCTAGAAGAATCCAGGAAGAGGCAAACCACAGCACAATCATCGACCTTGGATGTTGGGTATCTGTACTTCCAGCCTTCAACAGCTATCTCCACCAGGCTTCGAGCTGCAACGGCCCGTGGCACCGATGCCACCACCTCCACTACCTCTTTGTTTGATAGCACATCCCATACCTGCCAATGGAAAGAGAAAAGGGCCTTGTGAAACTTAAGTATTCCACAAAGAAACTATTTGTCTACAAACAAAGAGTTCTATATCCCCAAATCAGGGTATGAAGAAACTGCTGTATAGTAATCTCCAGAACTCTTCTCCAACAACATGGCAGAAGACTAGAATCTCAGACTAGGAAAAATAGTTCCAACATAAACTAACCAAAAACATCACGCAATGTGATTGTTCATCGAAAAATTGAGAATATAAACAGAAAAGGGTGAGTTCAGAAGCGTGCATGCAGGCACACATAAAAATGCACATTTTCTTCGTGCAAGCATGCATTCTAGTACTTTGTATCTTCCTAAAAACTAAAACATATTGAGTTAAGACTGATGTAGGTCTCAAGGGCTTAAAAAGTGATCCATGATTTTTGGCCATGAAAATAGCATAAAATGAGCTTATTTGGTTAAAAACCTACCCCATCTGTAGCCAACACGATAAATTCATCATTCTCAGTGATACGATGATGATAAATCTCAGGAACTGAAATGAGACCAAAGTCTTTAAGGCAAAAGTCACCAAGAGCCCGGGACATGGCAAGGCCAGGGGAGTTACTGTTGGGCAACCAAACTCGAGAAACTTCGGGTTCATTGGAAAGAGCAAAAACTCTACCTTTACGGCGCCTGATCCTCTCCTCTTCGCCTACATGGGAAAAATAATATTATAAATTTAGACTCACAATTACACACAAGAACAGACACACTCATATTATATATATATACATAGAGAGAGAGAGAGAGAGGTACTTGGAAGATTTGGTTTCAGGTCTACAGTCAACTGAACTGGGAGGAGAGTGCCATCTATACCTCGGGTACCTAACACTGCTCTCGAGTCCCCAACATTTCCTATGACAAGGTCCTGTCGCTGTAATCAAGAGAGAAACTAAATAAAACTGCAGACAGTTGTAATTCTTTAAAGGAAATAAAAAACTGTTTTGTTCATCACTGGATACCTGCTTGACCAGTGTTACAGCTGTCGTCCCACTACAATAGCAATCGATAGCTGGATGGAGCTTTAATTCCTTGTCCATAATTTTGAAAGACTTCAAAAATGAATCTTTCAGTGCATGAAGCACATCAACAGCTTGACTTTCCTTTTGGTCGTGTCCAGAGGATCTGTATTCCCCATCAACCAGTGGAGCATCTACTGTGGTCCTACTTCCTGTGGCACTGCTGCTTATAGAACCAATCCCAATCTCATCCAGGTTGCTATTATGTAGTTCCCATTGAGCACTTAGCTTTAGAGGAAGAACATCCCTTACTTGCTTTGCAACCATATGCCCATAAGGGCCGTGGCCATCAAAAACACCGCAAAATATTGTGTCTTCCTTTGAACCAAAATTCTGCAACGCAAAATTAAAACAAACTTTAATTATTGTATTTATAAACATCACAAAAAGTTGTGCTGCCTTTGAAACAAAAATTCTGCAATACATAAAACCATGAACTTAAATAAAATTGCACGTGTATTGTTGAAAGATAAAATATATGGTGAAACTGCTGACAAGCATGGTTTGAGGCTCCTATACACTCCCACCAATCAGAGAACAAAGTTGTGTGTATTTTGAATAGTACACATATAAACAACATGTAGCTTAGTTACTTAGTGAATTGATAATGACAAGCACATTACCCAAGTTGCATTATTCATAAAGAGGCACCTGATTCACATCATTGGTCACAAGAGACTAACATACACTTAACACAAAACACAATTGTCGAGCTAACAGGCAGCATCTATAAAAGCTTAATCGAATCAGTTCCATTCTTTTGGCTATTTCATTGTCACTAGAACTTTGGAAGCATCAGTATCCAATCATATCATTATTGTTAAGCAGGTACTTTCATCTACCACTGACCTCTGAACCATATAAACTATTTAACACGCACTAAAAAGTACTAACCTCCCATATGACCATAGCATCCTGGTTGATCCCTTTCTTCCCTTGCTTGGTGAACAAGCAAGCAGTGTCCGAAGAGCCATTCAAGAACAATCTGCCAGGAATTCTATGGAGCCACATCTCCAACTTGGACTGGGTCCTCCTCAGCTGCTGCTTCTTCTTCACGACGTTCCTCCTCTTCCCCACCCCTGACGGGGACGCTGGAGCGTACGGCCGAGTCCCGCCCTCCGCCGACAGGCACGAGCCCATTCCCAGGGCTCTGACGACGTTGAGGAAGCACTCCAGACCCACCAAACACTCGGAGCCGGTTATCTCCACCGGCGAATCCGTCGCACCCGGTTTCAGGCTCACCCCCACCAGATTATCAACCACTTGTGTCATATAAAAAAATCTGCCCCATTCAATCCATTCAAAATCACATCAAATTAACAGAAATTACAGAAAAAGAGTTCACGAACACAGACACAAACTAAATCGCAGAAGCCGAACAAGAATCGAGGACTCACCTATAGAAAATGGCAATTCTGATAACGAAATCGATTGCAAAGAACCTCGAAAACCACTCCAATTGAAACCGAGCAATCGATCAAAATGAATCGAGAATCTTCAGATCGATTGGGTGGTTGACGAGTTCGTGGGGTAGGTAATAGAAAGGATTTGATTTTGACCCGATCCCGATTTCTTCGGTTGGTCACTGTATCTTCTTCTTCATTCTCAAACCCGAATTTAAGCGCACCTTCTTTCCTTCTGGCTTCCTTTTTATTTTATATTTTTTCAGATATATATATATATATAATGCTACGGTCACAGCACCTCCACCTCTCTGTTACTAACAACACAGAACCGTCCACTAAATAATCAAATAAAAATGGATAAAGAAAATAAGAATCTTTCAGATGAAAAGACTTATTATTTGTAATAGTTTTAAAAGATTATGGTTAATTCCATCTCAGTACGTTCAATATTTCATATTTCATTTACAGTACCTTAATTTTTTTTTTTGTCAATCTCGTTATCCTAAATCTTTCATATTTCATTTAGAGTGTTCTAAATCCTTTTGTGTTACCTCAGTATCCTAAACTTTTATTAGTTCCATTTTAGTACCCTAAATTTTCATTAATTTCATTCTATTACTCACCGTTGACTTTACCATAATTTTGGTTGTTGGTGAGGGATAGTATGGTCATTTTACTTGTTTTGGATGTAAAATCATATGTAAAGTTAACGGTTGGTACTAAAATAGAATTAATGAAAGTTTAGGGTACCGAGGTGATACAAAAAATATTTAAGGTATTCTAAATGAATTAATGAAAGTTTAGGGTATTGAGGTGATACATAAAAGATTTAAGGTACTCTAAATGAAATATGAAAGATTTAAGATAGTAGGCGGAATTATCCCAAAATATTAAAATGTACTATTTTGTATAGTGAGTAAGTGATTAACCACTAATCCTCGAATTATAGGCATCTATTTAATGTAAAAGCAATCTAGTAATGGAGTTGAGTGGGTTGAGAATAAATACACGTAGCCTATTTAGACGAGGCTGTCACCGTAGCTTTAACGACGAAACAGTCAGTTCAAGTTAATCTTAAAACGATCTAATTATGGAAAGACCTAATCCACAAGTCGAGTATTAATCAGGTGAAATGGATCTGTCTATCCGTTACTTCTCATAGAGAGTACCGTAAGGGACAGCATAACCAGAGGGTAAAATGGTAATCTAACCCCGTATTTGTATAATGATTATGGGGTGGCTTCGCTGAGAGTTTAATGATTATATGGGAGAAGTTACGAAAGTGCCCTCATACGGTGTAGAAGAAGATCCAATCCGTTACACGTATACACCACGTTATCGGTTAGGAGCAGCACTGTTGGTATCTGATGCTGGTGCTCTTATCTTATTCTTCTCTAATCTCATCTACTTGGATTTTTCTATGTTTATCTTTATTAAGCCAATGACGTTTTCATTTGTATTTTTCATGTTCATTTGCTTTTAATATGAGTTTTTATTGGATAAAGCTGATATTTGACAAAGTCAGCCGAATATGGATTATTATGATTGGGAATCAGTTTGTAACAAAGCTAAACTGAAGTTATTCATAAAAAAGATCATCATTTATTCAGCTTATTAATTAGGATTGATTTCAATCTCTATGTGTATATAATTTGAAACAGGTGTCTACGTATAATCACAATGGGCCCATCCCCATGCACGATCTTTGCAAGCTGTTGTAAACTTATTGTTTCTTTCTCTATTTTATTCTCTCACCTCTCTCTATCTCTCGGCCTAGTCCTAACCTTTTTTTTCTTCTTGTCGTTGTCTCTCTCTGGCTCTCGGCTAGGGAAGACGATGATGGCCTGTTTTTTCCCCTCCTCCTTGCTAGCGGGCCGTGCTTCCCTTTGATTTCCCCCAACCCTCTCCCCCGATGTTGTGGCGTTAGATCTGGAATTTCCAGATCTAGATCTTGCCACCGACGTTGTGTTCGTCTGGCCGTGTCCAACCTCAAAGATTGTGTATCTCCTTAGATGGCTTGTGGGGTCGATCGAAGTGGTGCACCCTAGGAAGAACTTCTAGCTGCTCTGATGGCTCTTCGTTTCTACGACCTCCATCCCAGTTCTCGGTAAGGGTTTGAACTTGGTGTCCACATCGCTTCCACTTACCTCCTCCCTCCTCAAATCGATCATCTGGTTTGTTTGAACTAGGGCTCTCCCCTCAGTGGTTGTCGGTCCGGTGTTGGCCGCCGACAAGATCTCCTCTTCCAAGATCTGAGAGGGTCAGATCTGGAGGTTTCCTCTAGCCTTTCACCTTCTTCTGGTTTGTTCTCTGCCCTCAACCATTACCCTCTTTCTTCCTCTCTTCGTCCGCCTTGTGTAGACGGGGCCCAATGGTTGGGGTCGACCATCATTGGGTATATGCCTAACGACATGGGGAAAATTTGGGGGCTGAGGTTTGGGGGTTTCGTTACATGTTGGAATAAGTGGTGGCTAGTAGTCTGGCCCTTCCCATCGAGACCATCGCAAGTTCTTTTCCGGTGGTGTGTTCTATCATTGGGTCTTAGGGTTGGACGATTGGGCTGGTGGTGTATGTTCATGGACTGGTTTGGGTAAGGCTGCTGCTGGCTGGGTTTTTTTAAAATCTCTTTTCTCTCTGTTTATGTGCTTATTGTGAGTTTTTGGGTTTCAGACCCGTTTCCTCTTTTTTGTCTGTGGTTTGTAGGGGTTAAGACTCTGTTGTCTTCCCTTGTTGTACTTCATGTTAGTAAAATCCGGGTTTTTAGACCTCTTGCTCTCTGGTTTTTGTACTCAGTTTCTACTTTTCTGTTTAAGGTATTGATAGGGCTTACTCCTTGCGTGGAGGTGTTGGGTCGGCTCCCTGCATGGAGGTGTTGGGTTTGCTCCCTGTGTGGAGGTATTTGGGTTTGCTCCCTGCGTGGAGTTTTCTGGGTTGAGGTCGTGCAGTTGCCGGTGCTCGGGGTTGTAACTGAGGGTCTCTTCCCCTTGCCCTGTCCTATAGCTTGTAGGATAAGTGCCTTTCAATAATACTTTGCAGTTTCAAAAAAAAAAACAATGGGCCCATCCTTGCAACAAGTTTTACGATCAGTATAAAGGTAGTGAACAAAACCTGATGCGAAGCCGTATGGATTAGTTGGGCATGCAGGCGATTGAATGGGAGAAACGGTGCCGTTTTACTTAGCACCGTGCATCTTCTCCCAAAACCTATCGCATATATGTTGGAGTTGTTGTAGGGGAGAGGGCATCAAAGAATAAGGAGTATTTCTTATAATATCAGTAGCTTACCTTAATCGTTAAGGTAGGAATAAAATAGCTAAGATGGATATAGAAAAAGGGTAATTTGATGGTTGTCTTGATGTAATTTTTATCATTTCAGTTCATCGCTCCAAACTACTCATTATTTAATTGTTGTTATGATAAAGAATTTGATTCTCACTCATGACAAAATGGTATTAGACCCTTCAATCCTATAGCCTGTGGAGACGATGGAACCATTTATGAGAGGAAAAAGTTTGAGGGAAAGGCCAGTTGATGATTCTATGTCTACCGGGACGAAAATTATGATGGTGGCTAAAGGGGGCTTGTTGCAGACTTGTCAGACGCCCACCGGAACAACCAAACGATTGACGAAGTTCGTTACAATGGGAAATCGAACAATTCTACCAAAAACAGATATTGCTCGCCGGACATTTAGGTAGAAAGTTGGAGGAGTATCATACTCTTGATCGCCAACAGAGGGGGTTGGAAGAGGCACCTCTTCGGGTTGAAATGACTGCCACGATAAAGTAGCTTGAAGCTTTGAGGTACGTAGAGTATAGATTGAGGGATGTGCTAGGTTGAGAATCTGGTCTAGGATAGATTGTTGGCTGAAAAAATGGCTCGAACATCCCAACAACTAGCCATTGATGATTATATCGTGGAGAAATTGATTGAGATAGAGGAGAAGGAAGAGCAACAACAACCCGAAAATAAATTGATGGGAGGACAGAGCATGGTTTTTGATGCACACAAGGTGTTTGAGGAAATGGTAGACAAAAAATTCAAGGTAACTATATCACTTCCCTTAGCCTCTTACTAACCAGCTATGGTTGTTGAATGCTCTGGATTGCTTGTTTGACCAACTGGAATTGGCACTTACACATTGAATTCCGGGTTAGTAATTGAGCTGGATTTTAATGAGTGGTTTGGGTATCTAAATGATATAGAGGATGAGATGATCAATGGTGGGTGGATCGACAACGATGTTTCTGCAATTGCACCTAGAAAGGTACTTGGTATTCGAGATGGTACTAAATATATAAAAAGGTTGTACAAATTAGTATAGTTGCATGATTGGAGGATGGCTACACCAGGGAATAAAGAGTTAGTAGTAACATTATTTTCTTCCAGAGAGATGGCCAAAACTCACAAAAATGTAGTGATGACTTGGGGTGTGCTGCGAGTGTTCGAATGCCTTGTGGTTAATGGTGTGCAATCCAAAAGAGAATGTTACAATAAATGTGAAGCAAATGGTTCTGGAAGATGTAAGATGAATGATGGAGGTGGTTGACATAAATTATGAAATGGGCACACACTTTCCGCTTATGTCAATGTTGAGAGAAGAAAATGCTGTAAATGTTTGTACTGTTGTTCCTTTTAGGAAGGAGCTTGTGAACTCTCTGGCCAATGTGCTTACCCTTGCTGCATTAGTGGATGAAGCTTCAAAGTTTGGTTCAACATATAGTTTTTTTTATAAGCGCAATTTTTTATTAGAAAAGAGTACTTTTTGAGAAGAAAAGTATCTAAAGGGAAAAGTACAAGAAAACGATTACAAGGGGAGCTTAATAACGGGAGATCAAAAAGGTTAAAACCTAGACCGATGGACAACATGTCTTAAAACAAGAAGACTAAAAGTCCAAAACAAAAGCAAACGAAGCAAATCGATGCTCAACGTTGACCCACTCTTCATCACAAAAGTTAAGATCGGATCGAGAGTATACACATTACCAATAGAGATACATAAAGAAAGAGGGATGAGCAAGTTTTTCTAACAAATAACATTACCAAAAACCTTAACCACCTCCAAATGAAAGGAGACATCCTGGCACAAATTGTGGACCCCACTTGCATTGCCTACTGGTGGAAAAAATGAAATCCATCCACCATGCAAACCAATATAATGAGGGAATCAGTAGACAAATTTAGCTAGTTTATCCTCTTGAAACAAAGTAGAAGTGGCCTAAAATTTAAAAAAACATCCCTAAAGAAATGTTATGTCTATGAGGAATGTAACCCTTTATTCCTTCTCTTGGTATTGAACAACCTGTTCACCTTGTAAATCACACCTCCTCCTCAAGTTCCTCCTATTCTTCCCCTCTGACGTTAAAATAAGGCCGTCAAAGGGTTTATGAGGAATCTCAATATCCAAAGTACTCAACTGCTCTAAAACTGAGTCATCCTTGCTGATTGCTTTAATACTCAAGATTTTCACATACGACCAAAAATCAATCTTAGCAAATGGAACAAGAGCATGGAAATGAGATTTCTTACCTAAAGCTCTTTCACAGTCCAATGAACGTGTAAGAAATGAAGAAGGTGAAGACTTGTCTTTGTTTTAATTGGTTCCTTTTATCCTGCTATGAGCTCAAGACAGGGAATTGTTGTACCGGAGAAAGCCAAATGATATGGTGGCTATGAGTACAAGACAAAAGGGTTGGTAACGTTATCTTGACTTTCTCGATTTTTTTTCTTGGTGTGTTTTGGTTCTTGATTTTTTTTGATCAATAATTTTTTATTTATAAATACCTAGACTTCAAAATGAAGTACTATGTAAAGAAAAACTCTCGAACTGGTTACATACAAACAAAGGCTGTCTCATACAAGGTTCCTAGAGCATATGCAGAGTATGTAACCCAAACAAGTGAAAACTAGCTTATAGCATAATCTTAGAACAATCCCAACAAGGGATAGTACAAACACGGTCTAATAATCAGATAATTTCCAATGAGCTAACTATGCAAACAAGGGCAAAACCAAACAAGTAGACAATGAACCAAAACACAACCAACAAAAGTAAAAAAAACAGAGGTCTAATACATATGGATTTAACCACCGTTAAGCACAAAAAAGATGCCGAGCAGAGAAGCCCCAAGTAGCTGATCACTGAACCTCCAACCACACACTCACAGAGTAGGTAGTAGTCCCCAACCAGGTAAGAACCTTCTAGTACTCGATCCACCGTTACAAGAAAATAAATAACCTCTAGCCAACACTGTGAGGAACCCCCAGTGAAATGGCATCTAATCGATACCGAGCAATAAATGGGATTTAATACCCGAACTGATACCTATTAAAACACCAAATCCCAACCCCACGCCCAATAGAGTAAATCCAACCAACACTTGGGACAAACTCGTAATAGTCGAAATCTAAAGGGAAGAGATGTAGAGATTAATTGTGAAGCGGAGTGTGGGGTGAAGAAAACCAACCCGTAACTCTCGACCTCAACTCAACGGCAAAATTCGTCGCCTCAAATATGAGGGAACCAGATCTCGTCGAAGGCCAGCACCAAGTCGACGACCACGGGTGAAGAGACGAAACTTTAATAGCAATGACAAGGAAGCGAAGGAAGTCGGGATGAAGAACGAAGAGAAGGCCACGAACCAGGAGAAGCTCCCCGACACCAGATCTGAGCCCAAACAGTCGCCACGAAACCCATCCCCCGCTCAGAAACTTCAAAACCAAGGCCCACCTGACCAAACCCCTCGTCGGTAACATGTTCCGACAAGCCCGGAAGCCCAAACCACCGAGAACGGACGACAAAATAGTGGATGAGATATCAAGCGACGCAAAGCAAAGACCCAAGAGAAGAAACAGAGGCAAGAGTCATATCTACGACGATCTCCACAAAAATCGGTGGAAAAGAGTCTCCCACTAATAGATCCGACAAACCCACTGGTAGAAAAGTTGAAAGATACAACGAGACAAGGGAAGAAAAAAGGTGAAGAGATGAGAAAAAGTCTCGAAGAAGGAGAAATAGGTGAGGAAAAAAGGAAGGTAGAAACAGTGAGTCATCGGTGGCTAACAAGACTGAAGCCTTGAAAGCCACCTACAACGACTACTACAAGAAGAAGAAAGAAAAAGGTTAAGGTTGGGAAAGTAGAGAGAAATCAAACCTTCTCTCTAATAAATGTTTCAAATTGCTTGTATTTTTGATTCTTAATCGAAAAGAGCAAGAGTATCATCTTATTGAAAGTAAAAGCATATACAAGACAAGGTGATACGATAAATTATTTTGTTAGTTTTCTTTTGAAAAGAAACAAACCTAACTAATCTCTTGATAGAGCTAGTGATTTGGTAACAAAATGTTTGATAATTTTTTTTGTGTGGATTACTATTCAACTTGTATTGAGAAATAGAGAATAAGTTTATAATCTTTGGATTGTTTTTCGGATAATACAAGAAGCTCGTCGTTGTCCTGTGGATGTATGCACATCGCCGAACTATGTAAAATCTTGTATTCTTTATTTTATCTTTCCTACGATTTATTTATTTGCATTGACCATTTTACAATTATCGACTGAGTCCTAAGATCGGTAATTTGATAGTCAGATTGTTGATGTTTGTTAAACATTAAATCACGTCGATTCATTTTTACAAATCTAATTGACTTTCGGATAAATATTTTATTCAATTTTGGGTACTAAATTACTACCATTTCCCCCATGTAATAGAAGTATTGTAAGGGGTAACAAGTCAAGTGAAACACGCGAGAGAGAAAAAGAGCGTATCTGTTCATCAACGGCGGAGATAGCCGGCAACGAATCCCGGAGAGTCGACAAAGCAGTGGATCACTGTACAAGCTCTCTGGATCTTGTTGGCTTAAATAGGAGCCGCCTTGTAAGTCCCACTGAACTTCCGGCCATATCGCCGTATGCTTATCCTCAAACACTGTATACTATGGTTGATTTGTCAAGCCTCCGCCATAGGCTTGAGCTTCAAATAATTCGTTCGAGGAGCCACACCAATGGGATTGATTTTCAGGGCTTGCAATTGTTGCGTTTGTTTGGCTCCTCGAAAGTGAGAAATAGAAAATGAATCATATTAATGGTTTGTGTAGCATGTTTTGGGTTCAATTTAGGTGGCCTGAAGTGCTTAAATTTAGGGGGTTCTCAATGCATAGTCATTTTTATTTTTTCCGGGCTCTGAACATTGCTTGATTGTTGGAAATTGAAATATCGTATTCATCCATTTGAAAGTTTGAATGTAGTATTTGATTGGTCTTCTCAAAATTTTATTTTTCTCAGATGCAATGCAAAAGGACACCACTGTAGGATAGTTCACTCTCGTACATTAACATTCAGGTATTGCATCTTCAATGTTGAATTTGTGCATAGTATTAGCATCAGCATTCTGGTCTCCTTTTTAGAGTTCTTATTGCATGTCTGCTTCAGGCTACTTAACTGCTGGGACACAGTATTATCATGTCATATCACAATATGACAGGTCAGACTAACTCCAGCCCATCACCACCATCAAACCCTGCAGCAAGGTTGTGGCGACCGGCCGCTCAAAAAAACATCAGAAACCAGTGGTCAAAGTTGGCATCTTACAGGGAACAATGGGTCACTACTTCTTCTGCGGCCAGATCTCATGCAACTTCTCTCATCAATGCTTATCTTAATCAAAAGTATTTGACAAAGCCATTACTCATTTTTTATCAGCATTGTTTTTTTCTTTGGTTGATAAGAAATTTGGGCACTTCTTTTTGCCTCTGGTTGTTTTATGATTTCTTAAAGACTCATGTTTTTGGGGTATTATATCTTTTTAAAAGCCATGTTTGGATGCTGAAAAAAAGCAAAAGGAAGAGAAGAAAATGAAATTGTGTTCTATGGAATGTAGGTTTAGAAGGGCTTTTCCACCTGCCTTTGGTAGGTAGCCAGCTTCTTCACAAAGATAAGAAAACTATGGAAATGAAACCTTATTGGTACTAGTAGCTGTGCTTCTTAGGATTCAGGTTTTGCCTTTTTAATCTATGCTCTTCAACAAGGCATTAACTGACCCTGTTAAGTTTGAGCTTATGCATGTGTGACTTGAAGCTTTTTCATATTGTGATGCTTATTTTATTTTATGTATCTCTCAATTGATTCTATTAAACTTTTTCAGCATTAGGATTTATGTGAGTGAAATTTGATGTAGATACATGCCTTCAGTGGAGATGGGCATTTTGAGAGACATGCCTGATATTAAAACGAAAGCTTGCCAAAAGTTAATGAAACAGCAGGTAGTTTGCTGGGCTGATTTCTTACTAAATTTAGGGCTTTGGTTTAATTATTTACTTTGGTTGTAAAATTTAACACAGTGTTGCTTGTATGACCTGCTGTCTATAATAGGTAATTAAAACAAACTTATGAAATTAGTTAAGGCTCATTCTTCTGTTGCCCTAACATAGATACTTAGAGCATCTCCAATGGTTAGACACTGCACAGTGTCTATGCGCAGTGTCTAACCACTGTTTTTGGCCTCTAGACACTGCTTCCAGACACTGCTCCTCCAATGGCAGTGTCTACGCAGTGTCTAGAGCAGTGTCTACACAGTTTCACTAAATTAAAAAAAGCACCCAAATATTTCTGACACTTTTAATTATACCCAAATACGAATTGCATAACTATTTTATTATTTCAAACGAAATAGAAATTACATTAACGTTGCTGACTAATATTTAATTGGGGCCGCCATCTCCAAATTTTGCCCAAATGTGTTCGATGAGATCGTCGTGGAGTTGGTGATGCACATTCCGATCCCGAATCCTTGCTCTATGGCCCAAAATACTTTCCTTGGTCACCGCTGGGAGTGGTCCTCTACGTACGGTGTGGTCCGGGACAACAAGATCTGCAAGCGGATCAGTGAGCCACGGCCTACGCTCATCCTACGATCATGTTGTGTAGGATCACACAAGCAGTCATGATAATGGCGAGTGAGCCCCTATCCCACATTCGACCCGGGCGAGTAACGATGTGAAACCGGGCCTGTAGAACTCCAAACGCCCGTTCGATGTCCTTCCTACACGCCTCTTGGTATCTAGCAAAGCATCGTTGTTTCGGCGTTTGTGGAGCAGGTATGGACTTCACAAATGTTGCCCAAGCAGGATAGATTCCATCTGTCAAGTAGTACGGGGTTTCGTATTCTCTACAGCCGATCTTGAACTTCACATCTGGGGCGAAACCTTTTACTACTTGGGAGAATAGCGTAGACCTATTGAGCACGTTGATGTCGTTGTTGGAGCCCGGTGTCCCGAAGAAAGCGTGCCAGATCCAAAGGTCTTGGGATGCTACGACTTCGAGCATGATTGTGGGGACGTTGCCGTGGTCCCTACTTGCGAACTGTGCAGCCCATGCCACAGGACAGTTCTTCCAATCCCAATGCATGCAGTCCAGGCTCCCTAACATCCCCGGAAAGCCGCGCTCTTCGTTGATTCGCAACAACCGTTTTGTATCGTCCACGGTCGGGCGTCGTAGATAGGTCCGCCCGTACACCTTGATGACGCCAATGCAAAACTTCTTCAGGCAGTCCAGCGCAGTGGTCTCCGCCATTCGCAAATACTCGTCGCAAGCATCGGCTGGACTTCCATAACAGAGCTGACGAAGTGCTACCGTGCACTTCTGGTGTGGAGTGAAAGAGGCCCTCCCCGTAGCGTCCTTACCGTTACGGAAGTAGGCGTACCGGCCACTCAAACCATTCATGATCCGGATGAACATGTCCCTCGACATCCGGAAACGTCGCCGAAATTGTTGCTCGCTGTACACCGGTTGAGGCGCGAAGTAGTCACGGATCAGCCCTTCGTGTGCATCTTCGCGGTTGCGCTCAATCACTCTCCGCTTGGGTCTCGGCGCCGACAATGAGCTCTCGGCCTCATCATCATCATCATCATCATCATCATCACTCGTTCGCTGTACGGCTGCCATCAGTTGATCCTCCAATGCTTGTTGTGTTGCCTCCAGATACCTATCGACCGCGGCGTCTATTTGTTTTTGCTTCATCTCGTCTAGCGTCGGAAGACTAGCCATCGGAAAAAAAATATGAAACACTATAGGATTTGGAGAGAACAGATGAATAGAAGCTCGAAAGAAGAGAGGAGAAGTGAGAAATCAATTGGGGCAGATCTGAATTTATAGAAAACTGTTGGGCTTTGGGGGGGTCGGCGTCGCCACGTGGCGGGTCGTGACTGGCTAGCCGACTAGCCGTTGGCGCCAGACACGACCAGCAGCGTCGTTGCCAGAACCAGCAACGACGCGCAACCACGACACTGCTGACACGGCTCGTAGACACGACAAGTCGTGTCTACCCGGTCGTGTCTACGCCAGCAACGACGCGTAGACACGACCGTTGGAGCTGCTCTTAGGGGTAATGAATTAAAATGATAGTTTTGTGAACTCTAGATATTTTGACTGAACAGATGCCAATAGGTGACTTTAATTTATATTTGCAAATTTAGCCAGACTAGATTGAAGCGAGGAAATATATCATCCAGGGGCATGTGCTAAAGTACCAGTACCATGAACATATTTGTTCGCATCCATAACCCGGTATATGCCTTATTGTGCTATATATGTTCATGACACAAATTTGACTCTTGTCTCTAATTCTGCTGATGAAATTATAATGTCCTGCTCTGAATTCTGCCTCATCTCCTCTAATAGTCATTGAATTTTGTTACAGGAGCTTCAGCGGACCAAAATTTTATCGTATTACAAGGATATGGTATGTATTGCATAATTACACTATCTAATGATCTCCGTCACAAATCCGAAGATATGTCTAGTCTTTACTTGGAAAATCCATTGTACCAAGATAAAACTTTCTGCTTACGAACTTCATCTTATGCTTTATAATTTTGAGATCCGTTAAGATCCCATCATTTTATTTGTTTTTATTTTATATTACAATTGCCAAACCATTTCTATTTCTATATTGTACTTGTATGTGTTACACTAACTATGATATCCATGCTAATAACTCTTTGAATGATGCCCACTGGGATTGGTCTTGCAGTCAAGTGAGCGTTCTCACTTCCTTGAGGTCAGTGGTTCAAGTCCTAGTGGGTCGCCTTCTTAGGAGCAGGAGCTGGGTAGGGGTTAGATAAGAGTTAACCTTTGGTTAACCTAGACCAGAGTTAGCCCAGTTAGGTTATAATTAGAATAAATATAGCCGATAAAAAAAAGTTTGGTTGATATGACTGGCGGTGTCATGCTTTTTTTTTTCTTCATGTACTTCGTTTACAACCATACAACATTTAACTCAACTGTGTGTAACACATTCTGTTCATTATGTATGATGAACTCTTCCATGTTATGTTTGTTCTCTGTAGTTATAGTATGGAAATTATATAATGCTTAATTTAATGAGAAACAGTTAAGCAAATGAAGATAAATGGATGTGTATGGAATCTCTTTTAAGTCTCTCCCACAGGAATCGAATGTTATCTTAAATTGTAGAAGCTCCCCCAACTTTTTGAATGACAAATTTCAAATTGTATTATGCGTGGCTGCATGATGAACTACTGGACTTCTTATGACAATTTGTATGGCCTGCATCAGCAATGTTAGTTGTGATATTTTCTGCAGGTTACCGTAGTAACTCACATGGTTAACAGCAGTAGATCTATGAGAAGTTTCCTCAAAGCAACAAGTAGCCAAATTGTACAGTTTTCTAACTCTTCTGAGGACAAGAATGATACTGGGGATTGTGGTGGCATCCCAGTCTTTTTATTTTTCTCGATCTCTTCATTCGGTATGTACTTATCTCGACATGTTCAATGCATCTATCACTTGTAGTGTTTCATGCAGTAAATCTATTCTTTTGAAGAAGAAAATAATAATTGAAGGTGTCGATTTTCTTATTTGAACCAAAAAAATTCTACAACATGTTTCTCAAGTGCCATGCATTAAAATAGCACAAAAGTAAAATGAAGCAAAATCTTGTGTATGATGCATATATCACACTAGTTAGTTTTTGTTCAGACAAATTCTAGAGAAAAATTACTAAGAAAGGAAACAATATTATTTTTTTGAATCAGCAAAGAATTGAGGTGACATGCTTCGATAGCACATCACTTGGAACCTTCTATTAATATATTACAATTCATAGATATCATTTGAAGAACTTGGTATACTTAACCAATTGCCAAGATAAAACAATAGTCTGAACTCGCAAAGAAAAGTTTCACTTTTTTTTTTGCATCATGGCCAGTAATGATGCAGGAAGTCCTTATTTCCTGTTAAAAAAACATTTTTTGGTGAAGGTGATTTTCCACAGGCGGGTGGTAATTTATAGCATACATGTTCTGGATTGATATCACTGTATATATCATTTATAATTTTCAAATTGTATAATATTACTATGTTCTTATGACAATTACAGAGAAATTATCGGAAGAGTTTATCCAGATGTATAAAATGGAGCTCAGCTTGAAGGTAGAATGTGCTCTTATTTTGGTTATGATGAATTTCTCTTCTCTGGATTATGTTACTTGGTGTATGCAATCTTTTTTTAGTAGTTATTGGCAATTTTCTCCTTGTCAGAGGTTGCTTGTATTGAAGTTACTCTCTGTTAGCCCTGAAGCTTCACAAGCTCAGGAGCTGTGTTGGTCGGAGGAGTTTTATCCGGGGGAATTTAATGACCTAAGTGTGTGCAACTTATATTCCGAAGAGTCCTGTGAGCCAATCCCACCAAGTTTGGCAAGTTTGAAATCTGCCACACTTGTTGATGAATCCAGCAATCAACCAAATCATGAGATTTCACAGGTGTGATGTTAATTTCAGCATGCCATTTGTGATTTATGAGCTATAAAATACTTATACAGTATGCTTTTAGAGAGGGGTCCAGCACTTGAAATAATTCCAAGATCTATGGAACTTGCCATAATTCAAGGATTTAGCAGTGTGTTAGAAACTAAATATTTTTGATCAAATCACCTCAAAGAGTTCCAAAGCTTAGTAATGTGCCCCACATTGATGGGTCGATTCAGATATTGGTATTTGGAGTAACAGCATTAAAATCATCGATCTGAACTGCTAAACTACTCTGGGTTTCAGGTTTATCTAACAACATGGCTTGCAGAGGTGTGCATAGATACTCATAGGTAAGAATTGAACTCTGTAACACTGCCCTGAAAGTTGTGAATCACATTCATTCTTCTCATCGTTCTATCTTGTTTCTGTTAATGCAGGGTTGAAGAAATATTTATGGCTATTGGAGAGGAAATAAATGTAAACTTTTCATGAGATGTTCTCCTGATACAGAATGCATACTGTTTTAGATCAAATGAAGTTAACAAGAAATTCCAAGCAGTGACCAGTTCGACATTGTCTCACATTCACATAAACTTTTGTACCCGTTTTAATAGTTGTCTATTTTATTTTGCTTGTATCACTTTTTATTCTTGGGTTAATTGCTAAAAACTATAAAAAGATATGTATTGGTAGGGGCTAACAAAACTATTCATTCTTCTAATAGAAGATTGCGGACAATACTTACGGTATGTTTTTAGCAACTATTAAACTAGTTTTTAGGAATTTGACAAAACTTGTTTGTATAGTTTCATTCGATTAATCCTTTGTTCTTCAAGAGTAAGCCCCAGTATAATTCAATAAGATCGACCAGAATTTATTCTGTAATTTCCATAATAGATGTTTTAATTTCCACCTTTTGGTTGTTCTCTATATGAGACAAGATCCCACTTTTATGAGCATTTGGTTATTAACTAATTTGACTGTCAAGTACATTTGTAAGATACTACAAAACAGAATAAAGGATTACAAGATGATCTGGTAACAAACAGCTTAGATGCACACAGCTAAAACTTGAGTTTTGATAAACCAGAAAGCATGAAATACTAATTTAGGAGCTAACTCTTATTCGAAACTCCACCTACACCTACCTGCTCTTAGGCAAATGTATATCTTGACCTTAAGGAAGTGAGAGAACTTTTTGACAACCAAGCCAACTCAACTAGGCTATTGCGAACAAATATTGAAAGCCATTTTTGGTAAAATCTAAAAAGGATTAAAGAATTATAGATAAATTTAACTCAGAGGCTACCATGAACAAATATAGAAATAGAGGGCAAGGGATTCCCATACGCATATAAGGCTTTAATTGGTTGATAAGATTGAAGCACTAGCTATAACTTGTAAGTCACATTTCTTGATCATTCAGCTGACAAAAATAATTCTATTTCCACAAGCACTTCAAACACAAATTTGAAGATATGTCCATGATTGAATAGTGACTCCGTCCTGACCACGCTATATACATGCACTTTTCACCTCAATTGAACTTCATTTGTCGTCAACCTTGTGCCTGCTGTTAAATAGTATTTAGGCCTTAAGTTTTGAATTTTCTATAATCCTGCAAATCATATAAATGAAGGAGATGGGCAATATCAGGTGAAATGTTAGCTTTGAATCTACAAGTGGCTGCATATGAGAGACTTACATGTTACAAGCATTAATGCGATCAACTTGTTCCAGAGTGAGATACAACTTTAGCAAGGCCATCTGAAGTTGATGGTGCTTCTCTTCTCCCTTAAAGATCAACATACTAGAGTTAGAAACGGTTTTATGTTCCCATAAGCTCATAAAATTGTACTTCATTCATTTCCTAAAATTCAGATGTACTTAAACAATATTGTTGTCCACAGATTAGTATTTGTCATGCCCAGTCCAGTGTACACACTCATGGTACTTGACAATGTATGATTCATATATCAAAGGTAGATAAATATAGGGTACAAATAAAAGCTCTTACATCAGAGATAAGTTCTGGATACAAACTGTGCATGAAATATTATCATTGCACTGTGTGCTTCAAAAGCAATGAAACTCCGTACAAATAGAGCAAATATCAGAAGCGGATAATCAGTATTTTCATAATTGAAGTTATTCGAAGTACTGCTCAAAATTTACCATGATTTCTTTATATATAATTAAAATTCCAATGCCATCTTAAAACTCATATGCCAAAATATATTATGGCTTGAAAAGCTAACCTGATTTCTTATTTCTCTTAAATGAGACCGCCTTATGTTTCTTGTGGCCTCCATTTTCGGTAAAGAGAGAGCTGTACTTCTTCAACACCCTTGTTTTCTCATCGAGTGAGCCCAACATCTCGTATGCATCTGCTACTTGCTGAACTACTGATTTATCACAAGGCTGCCGATCGAAACCTTCGAGGCCTTCAAAAAGCTGTGGAATTCATAGGCCGGTCCATCAGAAAGGAAAAACATTATCAACTCTGAGATAAATAAGAACCAGACTGTATAAATTGATATCAACAGAATGGAAAACCAATATAAAAAATAACCCCAGTGGAGGTAGTTGACTGCATCACAATACTGTAGTATTTTCCTTAAAATAAAGTCATTGAACATCCTAATCTGACCCTTAACCAGAAAATGATAGAAAGAAGGGGTCTAAGGCATGATGTGATAGAAGCTTGATACAACAGCAAACTCATTAGAAGCAATATTGCAATAGTTATCTTCTTAAGCATTATTAGAAGAAGGTTGAACTATTTCAGGTGACGTAAGAATTGAATTGCAATTTTTTCATGTGTGTTAGTGTTCAGTTGGATAAAATAAAACAATGTGCTATGTAGCCAAAAGGTTAGGCCTGGCTGGTTTCGGAGGCTTAATTAAAAGTTTAGTCAACACAGAAAACTGACAGCATGCCTTATCATCTATCTTTACAAAAAAAAAACAGCAGGAGGCACTATCTCTACTGATAATCGATAC
The DNA here is from genome assembly GCA_963921825.1 of Erodium maritimum. Taxonomy (NCBI): domain Eukaryota; kingdom Viridiplantae; phylum Streptophyta; class Magnoliopsida; order Geraniales; family Geraniaceae; genus Erodium; species Erodium maritimum. The sequence continues at coordinate 74,639,573 of OY997590.1, forward strand.
AATGTATGGAAGCATCAATGTTATTTGACTGCTTCTGAAGACTGAAACTTTTAAGGTTACTATGTAAGCTTCAAATCTTCCTTCTATATTAATCTTTCATCAGAATAGACGAGATCAAAATATCAAATTGAACAATTGCCTCAAAATATAGTACAGAAAAACAAAGACATAAGAAGTAGGATACCTTAACAAGATTCTTTGGCATGTTGTTACGGTAGTATACAGACATCATATATTGGCATAATTTCCAAGGCACCGAATGTAGATTGGAACCAATTTTCTTTGTCCAAAACATATGTGCTTCCTCTGCTCTGTTGTCCATTTCTAAAGCGTGTATGAATTGCTTATAAGTTCCATACGTGGCTCCCTGCCCCTTGCTTAGCATCCATTTAATTACCTAGAAGATTAAATGAAGAGAAAAACTTAGTGAAAAGGAAGATGTTATAAATTTTAATACAAAATGACTAATCAAAGGCATACTGGTCACACAAATTCCTTCCGAAGTAAAACTAGCACTCCAAATTTGACCCTTCAAACATTATGCTGAACTCTATGAACCCTTTAAACGGTGTGATTAATTAAATATAGATTTCAGGGTAGGCGGCATTCATGGAAGTAAAAAAGGTACAACCAAAAAGGGAAGTCCTCTGAAGTCAAACACCGACTGAAACTATCTTCACATATGAACATGGTGACTTTTTTTTTGTACCTGGATAATTCTATGCCACTGCTGTTCCTTTTCAAGAATAAGCAATGCTCTCTTTAGGTGCCCAATTGGAAAGGTCTGCTCCCAAGCAACACAAGCATCAAGAGCACCGTAAACATCTTCTTTACTGTCCTTGAGATCAAGAAGCTGCATAGATGGAACTGTTTTAACAACTTTTACAATATTCTCACCATCACATCCATCATCAATGATAATTTCTCTTAATAGCAAATACAAAATAGAATCGTTCATTTTTATGAATTCATAGGTTGAAGTATCTAGCAAATAATATTTAAGATTTCAGCAAATAATTTAGGGTTAATTGCTAAAAACTAGATTGTGTATTGTCCACTTGTGAAAAACTACCTTATGTATCGATCACGTCCCTAATTTTAACGGAATATTCCAAAATTTCAACAGAATATTCCAAATTTTGTAGGTAAACGACCGTGGTCAAAAGATAGTGTAGTTTAAAAGCGTGGACGATACATAATGTAGTTTTTAGCAATTAACCCAATAATTTATAGGACACTTCAACCTATTAATCTGCCAACTTAAATCTTCCAGATACAGCATGAGTTATTTAAGCTTGCCACTGAAATTGAAACCCAAAAATTTGCCACTATGCTAGGCCTGTTTAGTCACCATTTCGATTACCAGAAAACTTAATATGCCAGACAGAATTACGAGAAAATGCTTTACTTAACATGACAGGGTCTAGTAATGGAGTTATGGTTTACTTAACGTCTTGCTCGATACTCATCCATGAACATTCAGGATGAGTATTTATGCTCTTTAGGCAATTCTTTGCCTTTGAATTTATTTTTCAACTTTTTATTCTTGTTTAAGCTGCAGAGAGGATTTAAGAGTTGAAAAGGTCATCAATGGTGAGATATAACAAAACATGTTCACATGTGATCCTTACTGAATTTTTACATAAGACCATTAGACGGTTATGTTTTTGTACTCACCGTGCTTACAATAAATTTGAAACTTTCTTTTTTTGTAACATAGTTCCCACTTGGGTGTTTCTGTGCACCTCCATCATCTTGCCCAGGATGGTGAGACAAAGCTTGGCCGTTCTCATCCTGAAATTAATGTTCCACTTTAATGTAATAAATAAACATCTATTGAAAGAAAAGAAAAAAAAGACAGCTGAAAAGAACAATTGACTAAACATATTCCATATAATTTTCCCCATCCTCTTAAGTCAATCCGGATAAAATGAATTCTTTGTTTGCCCGGGGCTTTATTAAACTTTACAAGCACACCCTGTAATATGTGCCGATATTTGCAACTCAGATCCTCAATTGAGAAAAGTGGAGGCACAGCAACCAAATAGACAATAAAAGCTGTGTGACCATGCAAGTAAGAAGATTACGGTAGTCAATGGCATACTGAAAATCATTTGAGTAATTTTCAACTCATCCAAAATATTATTTCTGTCCTATCATCCTTGATAGGTATTCCGACTTATATGTAGATATTAACAAAGTCCTAGCCTCATTTTAATATCCCCTGCCACTGCATTTTCTGGCCATAGTGAGGACTAAGGAGTCATTCCAAAACCTGAAGAGCATATTTTTTCTGCTCTTTTCGTTATTTTTTACATTCTACCTCAAACCCACTAGTTATCTACGGAATACATTTCTGTCTATAAAATCAACAAATCTAATAGCACTAACTCTTCTAAATCTCCTCCCTTTTTGCCCCAAAATAAGTATCCTACTTTCCTAGACTACATGTTCCAAAATAGTCTGAACACTTACTTAGGAACAAAGGGAGTGAATGCAAAATGTAACTAAGTGGCAAGCAAGAACACTTTACTAGTATCATTAGATATATGTTTCTAACCAAAACAACTTCAGCTCATCTCTTACCATCAACATTTTCACCGACATGAACCTTAATAGCATTATTCAAATTGAAATGTACATCATTGTAAAGGGCGATGCATAAATATCGACAATTTATTGTTAAATACCTTTGAAGATGACTCCGGTTTTCCAATAATTGGTGTACGGCCTCGAGCAACCGAAGCATATCCAGTTTCAAGGATTTGTAATCTGGCCATTCCCAGCCGACAGAACCGACCAACCTGCATCAAAAAAATCAGCTTAAGCACCATGAGTAGGCTGCAAATTTTGACACGAAGCGAGAAAGAGAAGAGACTAACGAGAGAAGCATTTGGTCTCCACATGATGGCGTCTGAACTACACGCGCCACCGTCTGCTTGTTCCGATGATCCCCTGTCGATTTTCTGCGCTTGAGTTCGCTCTCTTCTGTGTTACGTTTCGGTGACGGCTCGAGAAGAAGATGAAGAACAAGAAGGGCATAATCCAGTGTATGGGCTCCCCATAAACCTGGGCCCAACTTTAAAGCCGTGGGCCTAATAGCCATTGACGGAGAAGGCCCACGAAGGGTCGATGGAGTGTGTAAACTTGGCAAACAAATCTCTTCTGTCTGCTTTTCTCATCATCAATCTGCCGATTTCAATCATTGATCTGTGAAATTCAATCGGAGAAAGAAGAAGCAGAGCCGCAGCGGAGAGATGGTGCTATCGCAGAAGCTTCACGAGGCCTTCAAGGGCACGGTGGAGAGAATCACGGGTCCTCGCACCGTGTCCGCCTTCAAAGAGAAAGGCGTCCTCAGCGTCAGCGAGTTCATCCTCGCCGGCGACAATCTCGTCTCCAAGTGCCCTACCTGGTCTTGGTAATTCCGATCACAACGAACTATTTCTGTTCAATAGTATTAGTTCTCACAAACTAATTAATTTGAAATTTCCATGGGTATTGTTTTGTTGATAGCTATAATGGGTTAGCTGGGGGATTCATTTTACTTTCGTTTTTTGTGGGGATCTATCAGGGATTTAATTAAGTCTTGAATTGAATCGCAGTTTACGACTCTATATGTGAAGATTACTAAATTACTTGTTGAACTAAAAAAATCATTTGATTTTGTTTGGGCATCTTCTGATATCTGTATACACAAAAGAAGATTAACCTGGATTGAAACGTACCTGCAAGGTTCCACGGGGTGTCAATTGATCCCCCATATCAGAATTTCTTTTACTTTTTCTAGGTATTTTTTGTTTAAAATGTGTATTATTACTATTTACCCAATTCAAAATTTCTGGGCCAGCAACTGCATTTGATCAGACAATAAATATCTGAAAAAGCTCTGAAATGAATGTAATCACCTTGTTGGTCTGCATCCCCTGCTCCTTAGTTAGTGTAAAATACTCACTAACTGGCTGTTGAAGTGTGTGTCCCACATCGGAAGTATGTGGATGAATTGACCACACACTTAAACACTCCTCCTCACGTGCGGGCCTTGCATGTGCTGCACACTAGGGTTCCGAAGGGAGGTTCCTGCACACTAGGGCAGACTCACAGGTCCAAACCAGCTCTGATACCATGCTAAAGCCCAATCCAACCCATTAGCTCGAGCTTTTGGGTTGGATTGGGCTTTAACACTGGCATTCCATATATATGCGCGTGCTTGGTAATATCTGATAATTTTAATTAAATGCTTGGTTTTTGTCATCTCCTTCTTACATTAGTTAACATTTTCCTTTTTTTTGATACCATTTGTCAAAGCATAATTTATTAATGCCATACAAGTTACTGTTCTGTTATAAGATAGCATTTATTGTTTTGTGACTTCAGTTTTCTCTTGGTTCTGGTTTCCACTTGTTAGGGAGTCAGGTGAGCCAAGCAAGAGGAAGTCATACTTACCTGCAGAAAAGCAATTCTTGATTACTAGAAATGGTAAGCATTATTCCATTTAGTTGGTCCTGGTTATTTGAAATGGTTTCCACTGATGTCACAAAGACCAAGGTGTGAACTAGACACGTTTCTTTTGATCCTACATCTATTGTATCAACAAGAGGATCACAGTAGCTAGTATTAGTGGTGTAATCTATAGAAAAAGATACTAGTATCACTATCATCCTGAATAGCAAAATATAAATTAACAATTGTGATTGCAGAAGACTAATAGGTAGGAGTGTACTTCTTAACTTGTAGAATAATAATTATGATTGAATTTTCTCCCCATGCAAAATTGTGTGTACCTTCACAGATTTGCAAATACTTTTAGATGGATGAAAAATAATGTATGCAAGGATGATAAGATTTGGGTGCTGTTTATTAACTGCTTTTCTCTTTCTATTCATCTTCCTCTTATTTTTTCGGAACAGACTTGCAAATACTTTTAGATGAATGAAAAATAATGTATGCAAGGATGATAAGATTTGGGTGCTGTTTATTAACTGCTTTTCTCTTTCTATTCATCTTCCTCTTATTTTTTCGGAACAGACTTTTCATTTCACAGTTTCAGCTTTTTGGAACAGACTTGTTCACTTCACAGTTTCAGCTCGAGATTTAAAGTGTTTTTATGAAAACTTAGAATATTCTTAACCTCAATAGAATAAGTGTATTCTTAGAATATTATTTTGTGAAACTCATAGACCAGCGACCATAAGGCTCCATACTATTTGGGCAATAGCTATTAAGTACTGACACAAAGATTTTCTTGGCGAAGTTATCAAATATTCTGCCTGAATTATGTGGACAGTAACTTCTCTTTTCCGTGCTAATGCATCAATCATACATCTCCAACTTATATGCACTCTTGTTTTCTTCTTTATGTAAACACTGTTGTAATTTATGACAGTTTTCTTGCAGTGCCTTGCCTACGGAGAGCAGCATCAGTAGAAGAAGAATATGAAGCTGCTGGAGGTGAAGTTCTACTTGATGATGAAGATAATGATGGCTGGCTGGCAACCCATGGGAAACCTAAAGGTACATATTATTGTTGTTGTCATTATGTAAGTTGACCATCATACTTGCATTTACCTTTTTCATCATGTCATTGTCTCTAGAAACTAATGGTGATGAAGACGAGAACTTGCCTTCCATGGAGAACTTAGAAATCAGCAAGAAAAGCTCTATTCAGTCAATTCCTTCGTACTTTGGAGGTGAGGAGGACGAGGATATTCCAGACATGGCAGAGTATGAAGATGCTGACAATCTTGTAGAATCAGATCCAGTAAGTTTATTGTAGCTATCCGCATTTATTTAGACTGATTTGAAAGTTGATTGGTAAATCAGTATTTCTTGGGGTAATCCGTGCTTGTGAATTCTCAGGGCATATTAAATAGCAATTTGCTTTCAAAGCCTTAAAACAATTTGCTTAGTACTCTACTAAATTATTTTTATATTTACGTGAAAGGACTTTGTCTTGAGGAAGAAAAATTCTGCAAGGGTTGGAGGGGATCCAATGCTAATAAATTGTCAGTTTGAAATTTAGAAATAACTGTTTACACACCTTCATTGTTGGAGTGACATAAGTAGTTTTTATTATGTCGTACGGAAAGGCACGATGATACTTCATTTTCAAAGTTCATTTTAGATTATTTGAAGGCAGTATGGGTAACAATAGTTTAAGTAGCACCATCACGGACACTTCCATAAATATCAAATATCCATGTTTTCTATTGAAAAAATGATTATCTCTTTTGCAAAATAAAGATGCAAGTTGCACAGATACATATTATCCAATGATGGGGATAGTTTGATTTTGATCAGAATTGGTGTCCTACTCAATGGGACTGCCAGAATTTATTAATTGCTGGTGAACACCACTATACGTATATTGAAGAATTGTCATGCAGAATTGTAATCAGAATTAGGGAGCCCGTCATTTTTACCCATGGTATATTCCAACATGAACAAATGCATGAAGGAGACAACAAAGGACCACCTTATCTATATTTCTTGCAGTACTTGCATCAGCTTGGTGCCCATAGTTAACTCATGTTATTATGTTCATTTAATGATAGCTATGGAGAAGAAGATCTGACTGTGATGTCCATGTTTGAATAATTCATGCAGGCAACCCTCCAATCTACATATCTTGTGGCTCATGAACCCGATGATGATAATATTCTACGTACCCGAACTTACGATGTCAGCATAACGTAAGTAAATTTTTGTTAAAAAAAAAATCAAAAGTTACAGTGTCTTCCGGGGTGAAGTAGTGTTATCAGCATCTTTCTTAGGGCTTTGGTCTTTCCCAGCCCGAACCATTAGTGGCATGTCTTATCTTCTCAAGATTCTTACAATGTTTTACTAACTTTTCTAGCCACACAAGATATATTATTTTCTCAGTTTAAAATATTGACATCTGTTTGACTGATGAATTTACCCTTAGTATTTGGTTTCAACCTGATGGTCTTGTTTATTGTAAGTTTACTTTTGAGTCAGTACAGACGTATGTGCATATTTATGCATAAGAACACATCCAAATGAGGATGGACATGCAAATTTGCTCATCTTCAAATGTTCTGCATTGCTTTTGGTTATGTAGTTCTCCCGACTGAACGGAAAGATATCAGAAACAATGAGTTTTAGCTTTGTAAAACTAGGAACTGTAGAGAATATATTGATGATAACTTGATACAAAAAAACAAGAGTAGCTCTCTATTTATAGAGAGTAACACTAGCATTTAAGTACCTCATTAATGGTACACTCTTTACCTCCTAACTACCTATTTGATAATAGACTCTTCAACTACTCATCACTAATTCATATTTTAACAACATTTAAAGGGTATTGTGTATCATAGGAGTACCCCCGCTAAACTTCTTTCAACAGCCCCCTATCAAGTTGTGCAACAGAAGCGTGATGGGTCCATAACCAACAATTATTGGATCAAAGCAGGCTCTGATACCATAACGAATTATAAAATTGGGGTACATATAACGTGTTTGGTTTCACAACTAAATATTAATCTTAATAATTGGATTTGACTCTTCCATTTATATGTACCTCTTGTAATAAAGTTTCTAGTACTAGCTTGTTAATGTTTTTTTTTGGGATAATTGTCCAAAACTACCCTAAAGTTTCGTCCACAAACGAGTTGATGCACAAAGTTTCGTCCACATTGTCTGGCTACCCTGAAGTTTTGTCCACGACTTTTTTAGTTTTGACGTAGTAGGGATGTTCAGAATGATGGTCTGGGGCCTTTGGGCGGTGCTTCCGGATTGAATAGAAGCGTGGACCAAACTTCAATGCACCCACAAAAGCGTGGGCAAAACTTCAATGCACCCACAAAAGCGTGGACAAAACTTCAGGGTAGCCACACAGCGTGGACAAAACTTTGTGCATCAACTCGTTTGTGGACGAAACTTTAGGGTAGTTTTGGACAATTATCCCTTTTTTTTTTCAATTTCCATGTATGAAGGATCACACTTAAGTACTTGGTTGTTGTGACATTTAACAGTCCAGAATATTTGCAGTTTGCATGTGGATCAGCTATAAGTAACATTGTCAATGATGGGAGATTAAGCTTTGAAGTTTGCATCCATTTCAGCTATAACTAAAATTTCATTATGATGCTAATGTTACTTGATTCTCCTCCAATGATGTGTGGCTTTAATGTTATTGTTTAAGCACAAATATATATGGACCTTATTGAATGAACTGCTTTTCCTTCAGCGATAGAAGTGAAGTTTTTTGTCGGTCCTTGATATCTATGTGTTGATTTACTGGGCTGTTAATTTCTCGAGTTAATGTTTCATCTTTTTCGCTTTATTTTTTTAAAATGGTCTCCTTTTTGTTTGCTAACAGGGTCATAACTTTTTTGTTTGCTAACAGGGTCATAACTTTTTTGTTTGTTGAAAAACCAATATGATTGGATTGTTGTTTTTGAGTCATCATAGTCACTAATCTAACCAGTACTCAGATTTTAATCCATTTAATTTATGTATACTTCTAATTTAATTGCTTTGTGATCTTCTGTTATGGGCCGTACGAACCGGTACAAGGTGGGATAAGCCCACCTCCAAGTGTGGCCGGCTAGGGTTGGGGGATGGTATTAATTTATTTCCTTTTTATTAATGTCTTTGAGTTCAAGTAATATTAGGACTAGGTAAGTTAGGTAATTACCAATTATGATTGTATTAGGGTTTTGGTTTTAGGAAACCTCTTGGGTTATTTATACCCGAGAGCTACATGAATAAAGTAGACTTGAGAATTATAAAGAAATACTTTGGTCTCTACGAGGTCCTCGGGTTCCCTCTATAATGAGCCTGTAATTGTTACGATTGGGAAGAAGAAGAAGAACAAGGATTCGCCCGCGCGAAGCCTTGGAATCAATCTGAAGTCCTATAACGGTCCTATAACGCGATCTATAACGCAGGGTCATAACATCTTCATAGATAAAATTGCAGGACAAGATGCTATCCCATGCTATTGCTATATTCTCCAATTGGTTAATTTTTTTTATATTGTTTTGGGACCATTTTAATATTGTATATCATTTCCTCCAGGTATGATAAGTATTATCAAACTCCTCGAGTGTGGCTGACTGGATATGACGAGGTTATTCTTTTCAATGCATTTCGTTATGGCTTATTTCAGTTATTTGATCGGAGTTGATAAACATTTTGGGAACTAATATGTGGAATGTGGAAATAATAGTTTGAGAATTCAAAATCAAAATATTATGCTGTTCTTCGTGCATCTTATATAGAGATCTTTGAGTTAACCTGAACCTGGATCTTGCCGTCAAGTATGTTCAAGACCTACATATGATGAATATATGTTACATTTTGGGTGCATCAGTTCACTTGCCTCTATTGCTTACAAGAGTAATCCGCCAGTATGATTCGTGAGTAGGATAGCATTCTCCAAAACTAGAAAATGGTGGTCAAATTTGTTATGCTCATGGATGATTTTTCATATTTTGGAATGGAATTGATGATGACCAACCTGTTGATGCATATTATAGACTAAGCCACCAGGGCATGCTGTTTATATAACCATGAGCACTTCATTCTTCAAGGTCTCCTATGCCAGCCTGTATTCACATGTTAGCCATTGCAAAAGATCAATTGCTCCTGTCTTTGAAGATCTTTGAAACAGAGAATATTTGTATAGTGGAGCTTTTCTTTGGTTTAGGTTTAGGAGTGCCTGGAAACTATACTGTATTCTCTATGATTGATGAATTGTCCACTGAGCACTTTCCGACGTTTCTGCAGTCAAGGATGCTCTTACAACCAGAACTTGTTCTTGAAGATGTTAGTCAAGACCATGCTCGCAAGACGGTGAGAAATGGTGCTTTGTATTTCCTCTACAATGTACTATATGTCTTGTTTTTTTTTTTCCAGAAGGGTTCACATATATTTTAGTCAAATTTTATGAAGTCCTCAACTGTTCCTCCAATTTTCTGTTAGTGATTTCACTATGATTTTTAATTTCTTATAAAATAACATGTGGTGTTAATGAACTTCGTAGAGTATAAGATTCTTAGCTTAGGGAGATTACTTAGGTAGTTATAACAATGGCCTTATGTTTGACTTCTGCCAGTAGTCAGCTCTATAGAATTAATTACTTTGATTGTCTGCAGGTCACTATTGAAGACCATCCTCACTTGCCTGGAAAGCATGCATCTGTACATCCATGTCGACATGGGGCTGTTATGAAAAAAATTATTGACGTGTTAATGTCACGTGGGGTTGAGCCAGAAGTTGATAAGTAAGGATTATTTTCTATCATCATATTCATAGTATTTACTTATAGATTAGTATTTCCTGTATTGTTAAGTATGTTAATGACTGAAGCGTGAATACCCGGTAGTCATTTTTCAAATAACCTAGGTACGCAGAGAGAGGTACATATAGGGTAGAGACAATGCAAAAGGGTTAATTATTAAATATATAAATCTAAATATTATTTTAGAAAAAAAGAAGATCATACTAATGGCAGAACTTGAAAGGGAGGTATATGGACATGGACACTGATGGGTTGATGATGAGAAACATGATTGCATACCATTGTTTAGATATATGTAACTCTATCTATAGGTCTTCAGATGTGCTTGGAATTACTCTTCTACTTAAATTAAGCAATTTTGATAAGTTTTTATTTTAGAAACACGAGAACTATTTTAATCGTATCCAAGATATTTAACTACTCAAGCTGTACCTGAAAACCCTACTTAAACTAGTGTTCATTATTTCGGGTAAATATGTCCCCCAAAGGTGTACAACACATGAAACTGGTATGGCAGCCTCCATAGGTGAGTGATAGTGTTAAACTTGAAAATAAATAAATGAATAGGAATAAGTGAACCTTACTTTTCCCAGCGCTAGCATATAATGGTTTAGAATTTATAATGTGATGCAAGAAAGTTTGCGCTTTAAGTATTTGATTTTGAAGAATAAGGAATCTTGGTATCATATTCTGATAGAACAGTGGTGTGCCCCATTAACATTGTCATTGCTACATTGAAATGTGGAGAGGAAAAATAAATTTAAATAATATTTGGTTTATTTTTTTGTAAATTTAGCCTGTGATGTGTTTACTCTTTTCTTTTGTGTGGATGTGATCTTCAGCTGTGACTTCTCTCACATACTGCATCGCTTATAGTCTCAAGTGTTTCCATTTATAGGTACCTATTCCTATTCCTGAAGTTTGTAGCTTCTGTAATTCCTACCATTGAATACGATTATACCATGGATTTCGATCTTGGTAGCTCCAGCAGTTGATCTAAGATCCAAGGTAATGACTGTTAGTACGTTATGTTTCCATTTCCAATGCTCTTAAAGTTAGCACGGAAACAAATGCCCGTATATCAGAGCTATACTAATAAGGTTTTCAGGAAACTCACTGTTCAGCATTCCCTGATTTTGCCTATAAAGTTTCATGGATTTCGACCTTTTATTTCTAGGACGGGTAGGAAGGCAGGGTTATGATTCAGTGTATGTAAATTGGCAATGATATTGGTCTGTTTCTTATCAGATGGAAGCTGCAAATGTCTACAATGATGGAACCACCCTGCAGAAGTAGAATCGAGTCTTGTACATAACATTTAAACCATACTTTTCACATGTTGTAAGAGGAGTCAAAAGTGTGTAAAATTACGTTGTACACTGATACATCCTCATATGGTTGTAAAACTGTGATGCTTCCAAACATTATTTCTTGTGCACCCCAATGTCTGGAGTTCAAATTAATCATTTGGGATACCACTTTGTATCTGTATCAGTCCTGAAGTGAAGCTTGCAATGGCATGGTCTTCATTGATTTCTTATTACATGGCATTACTTTCCCTTTATGGCACCGGTGATTTTTTTTCTGTAACAAGAGCAGTTTAGTTTATCTTACAGAAGTAGAACGGTAGATATGTATTCCCCCCTTGTCAAGATCGTTATTTGGTTGCCACTTGGTCATCAAAAAGATTTTCTTCTTTCTAGTTTTTTCATAAGGTTTAACTGACCAAGTTTGGTACAGGGATAGCTCTGTAATATGGTTGTAGTAAAGGTCGTCTTGCACGTCTTTTTCTTCTTTCAATTTATGGTGACCGCTAAAGGGAAAGTGTTAAAACTAACAAAATTTGTTCAAGATAACAGATTTTTGGATGGGTTTGGCATGTGAGCTACACGTGACAATACTAATTCCCGAAATTTCAGTTTTATTTTCGGGTCATTTTTAAATAGCAACTGTCCAACACCTTTCTTTCAAGCAAACAGGTCGGGGAATTAGGATCCCAGATGGGCTCGATGAGGTCGTGGTGCCAGTTCAAGAGGTCAATGGTCGAGGGAATCAGTATGGGTTTGCGCTGGCAGCTAAGGTCTTGACAACCAAGAAGATATTCTGGAAGTCAGTGGTAGCGCGGATGGAAGATGTTTGGGGCATGAAGGTCGATGCCAAACCTCTGGAGGAGGTCTGGTCGCTTTTTTCTTTAGGACAACTAAGGAAAGGGAGAGAGTACTGATGGGATAACCTTGGTCTTTTTGGGACTCCCTCGTCTTGTTTACGGACCTGCGTGCTCATATGCAGGTACGAGATTTAAAGTTTCATCATTTCTCGGTTTGGGCGCGAGTGTCGAATTTACCTGTGGGGGCATGGACGAGAGATGTGGGATTCAGAGTGGGGAATACTTTGGGTAGCTGCCAAGGGTGGATGTGGATAAGGAGGGTCTTTGCTGGGGGGACTTTATGAAGATCAGAATCAGGGCGAACATTCGAGTACCGATACAGAGTCAGTTATGGTTTCGGCTGTCAGTATCCAAGGTACGAACTCGGCTATTAGTTTCCTATGAACATCTACCTGAGCACTGTTTTGGATGCTGTTATGCGGGCCACCTATTTCCGGTCTATCCGGTTGTGGGGGGAGTACGGGGACCGTCACTGAAAGCACCGACGGACCCGAGATCGGTTCTGGAGAAGGCGAAACATAGGAAGGCTGCCCCAGGAACAAACTGGACATATATGGGAGGTATGGGAAGAGGGGTATCCAAACCGGTTGGGCCAAGGGCGCCACCACGATATCAGAAAAGGGAGATGTATGGGGGGCTGGTGGAAAATGGAGAGGATCTACCGGTAGGATGGCTACCAAGGGATCCTTCACCGTCGTTGTCTGGAAAGAAAAGGGCAGAGAGGGACGAGGAACCTGAGGAAGAGGAAGGATCGTCGGCGTCTGACGGGGCGTCACAGGTAGCGGCGGGGGGCTTCGAGCACCCCCGCCTCCAAGAATGAGTGCTTGGGGGTCCATGGAGGGGTTGGTCGACTGTATCATCTCCCTGGCAGATTGGCGGCAATGGTTCTGCCAACAGTCGACAAGATGCTTCCTTACCATTTCGGGGTCAGCAATCTCGCGTTAAGGAGCCCTACAATTATCAGTCAAGGGAGTTATCGGTCCACCACTATAAAGTTGTCACCTGATCTGCTCGATCAGCTTCTTATGGTTGGAGCATATTGTATCAGTGTCTTTGGATGCTACTGCAGTCCCACACCTCCGACCGCCTTTATGTCCATGAGCAACGTTTACTATTCAGCACTTGTCTTTCATATTTATGTTAGTTTCTTGGGTTGTATGGTGTTCACCGTCTTCGCGGTCACCAGAATGCTTTAGTTAATAATACTATCATTTCGTTCAAAAAAAAAATCAGTGTTTTTTTTTTCCCGTTAAAAAACCATTTTTATTCAACACAACAATACACTCCGAACGAGAATTACAATCAAGGGAAGAAGGGAGGAGACATAGAAGAAACAGAGAAAAGGGAAGGCTTATTAGTCGAGACCTTGAAACACTTTGATGGTATCTTCATCGTTGTACGAAGAAATGAACCCCATTGACTTACACAAAGCTCAAGCTCTCCTAGTTTTAGATTTCTTGCAGAGAGAGCGAGAGAGACTAACGTTAATCAGTTTGATAGGCTTATGACGACCAATCCGTTTTCACATGTTCTTCTGCTCATGCCGAGGGAGCAGCGAGAAAGAAACGAGAGACGGAGAGTGGATCCCTGAAATGAAGGACGAAAATGGTGATGATGCTGAAGCCTTCGCTATAAGGGACGTAGACTTTTGAGCTTTGGGAGGATCCAACAAAGAAAGAGATGGTCCGACTGATGAGCCCAAATTCGAGAACAAGCCCAAAGAGACAGAGGGCTAAACCAGGTCCGAAGGCCAAAGGTCAGAAGTTAGAGCCTTAATTGCCTTGGGAGGATGCTCAGGATTGGGACACGCAGAAGTTGGGACCATCGAGGTGAGGCAACTCATGAACCAAACCTTGTATTAATTGTTATAAAGGTAGATTTTTAAAATTTGAAAGAAAGTAACTAAACTTGTTTCAAACCTTGGATCCTATGTTTTCTTTCAACCCTTGTATATTTTCCTCCCTCTTTCATCACCTCCTCATTTTTCTTCTTTTGCAACTCGTTTCCACCTCCACTATTTACCTCACCTCTATGTCGTCCTTTTTCTTCTTCTGCAACTTTAGGACTCTTCAAAAAAATCTGGTGATGTCATCCTAATTTTTTCTTCCTTCGTTGTGCTGCCATGGAAGACGAAGCAAATATGTTCAGGGTAAATGTCGATGCCGATAAATTTAACCGGAACAAGCGCGTCGTAAAGAAGACGAAAGCGAAACCAGCAAAATAGTGACAAAGATACAAGGGAACCAAGGAGGCACATGAAGGATTCTAGGGTAAAAAAACAACATGTTTATATATGTAATTCGTATGAAGTGACAAAAAAATTAAATACAATTACCTTTTCGGATTTGAGCCTGGTTCGAGATGGGGACTGATAGAACGCTTCTGCTTGCTGAGGTTGAGATGTCTCCAAACTAACACGTCATCTACAGGTATCCACACCAACCCAGTTCCCAAATTCGTGTGTGCTAGCATGAAAATTCTCTTTTTCTCTATGGTTTTTCTATGTATTTTTTCTATGTTAAACCTCTTGCGAAACGACTTCTAATTTCGTAATCCCAAGCGGGTTATGAAATATCAACTAAATAGAGAGGTTTTAGGAGAGAATAGAATCCAAAATAAAACTAATTTGAATTTATGAAATTCAAATGATTTTAATTGAATCTTAAAACAAAATAAATATGTTTATATATGTTTATTTCAAGGTTCAATATATTAAATTTGAATATAAAAACAAATACATAATATATACTCACATTTATTTAATATATATTCTCAACATAGATGACTAATATAATCTTATTATATTAGAAGAGAAAAAAACCGAGTAATAAATAAAATTATATCACATTGTTTTTTTGGTAAAGCATTAATTGGGCTTCTAAAGTCCAATTCGTTTTTTGGTTTGTTGTTGTGTGTGACCCTGTAGGCTCATACAACATTAGTAGTGAACCCGTTATCCCCGTTTCGTCCACACGTCATAATTGGCCTTTAGTACAGCATTATGACTTCCCAAAGTTATATGAAGATAAACAATCCGATTTAACCTTTTAATCGTTAATATCTTAATCCATTTTTCATAGATATCTCGATCGAGTATAATGCATAAAATCGTCGAGGAAAAATCAAATAGAAACCCACCCTTAACCTAAAGACTATGAGAACTCATCCAAGTCATCCATTTCATAAATGGATGGATGAGATGCAATTGAGTTGTTGATTGTAAAAACAAAGTATTTTTTGGTAAATTGTAGGGGCTTTTTAGTAAAACTATCATTTTTTTACCAACTCACTAATTTAATCATTTTCGTTTCGTTTGAACTCTGATTGGCTTCAAACTTGCGCCATTATTTCTGTTTCAAGAGCTTTCAATCAAGACCAGTGATGAATATGTTTTGAAGCACGAAAAAAAATATTTCGGGCTGATTTGTAAAAAAAAATATCTGGGTGAATTTTATCAACACTGAACACTAGTTTTATCAACATCGAACACTATTTTTATCAACACGGAACACTAGTTTTATCACCTCATTTTATCAAAACTGAACTTTATTTTTTTTCACATCATCACTTGTTGTTATCACCTCAGCACATGTGTTTTATCATTTCATCGCATGTCTTTTATCAACACTAAACACTGGTTTATAACACTAAACACTAGGTTTATTACCACATTGCATGTGTTTTATCACATCATCATTTATTTTTTTATCACCTCAACACACATGTTTTATCACCCCAACATATGTTTTTTTATCAACACTAAACACTATTTGTATCAACACCGAACATTATTTTTATCACCTTGATATGAAACATTTATTAGTGAAGATTTATCAGTACTCAACGCTAGTTTTATCACCCCGATTTTTTTTCGTGCTTCAAAATATATTCAATATTCCACTTGATGGATAGCCATTGGAAAAATAAAAATATTGGCGCATGTTTGAAGCTAATCAGAATTCAAATGAAGCATGAATTATTAATTTAGTGAATTCGTAAAAAAATGGACACTTATCCACACGATACCACACTATTACAATTGTGCGTGAGTTTTGGTGAATAATGGGTGATGATGTGGCATCATGAGGATTGTTGGATCTTATATGTGTGAGGCTAGGATGAGTTCTCACAGTTTTTAGGATAAGCGGAGTTTTTAGCTGATTTGTCATCTAGGATCGTCATCCCTATTTTATTCGATAATTAGTTTTTTTTATCCTAAGTAAACTGTGAGTGATAACTCATTATCGATTCGTATGGTCATACATTTCCACATACTCATTTATCAAGACGTCCAACGATATCTATCTCATATTAACATGATGGATGATTTAACCTTGTTGTTGAGTTTATTTTGGAGCAAAGAGTAGACTCTTGTGGGTTATGAACAAAACTTCATTAAATCGATAAGAAAAATTGATAAAAAAAAGTTTTTTTTTAATAGTAAGGGTTAATTTCATCTCAGTACCCTAAAAACTCTTATTTTCCTCTCAGTACCCTAACCTTTTTTTGTGGCACCTCACTACCCTATAATGCAATTGTTTTCATTTTCATACTCTGTCATTAATTTTTCATCCATTTTTGGATGGTAAATGATCATGTGATAAGCACATGACCCCATTTTTTTTTACAAAATGACCAAATCACCCCTTGTCTCTTTAAACCCTAATTCCCCCTTCTTTTTTCTTTTTATTTACTTTCCCTCCTGAAACATCAACCCTCTCTTTATCCTTAATTCCCAATCTGCCTAATCTTTAAAACCACCATACATATCGTCAAGCCAACCCCAAACCCTACCCCTCATTCACTCATGTTCTTCTTCCTCACCATCTCCGGCCACCACATCGCCGGCAACGACGCGTGCTCTGAGGGATTTTCCGGCCTTTGTCTGTGCTCCAACATCACGCATAGACGGTGGTGGTTCTTCTCCCAAATCGCGTGCCGGTTGAACAGAGAAAGCAAGGGGATGGGTTGCAGCAATTGTGTCCGGCAACATCCCTGCTTGCTCTGACGTTTGTGGCGGCGTTGGGGCGTAGATCTGGAGCAACAAAGAACGATTTGAAGGTTCCAAGTAAAGAATCTCGTCGTCGTGAAGATGAACGATTTGTAGGTCAACCCTAATCTTTTTAAAAGGAATATGTTCCAATCTCCTATTATGTGCTTCTCCAACGTCCCTGCTTGCTTGTTGAGGAACACCTCCATGTTCCATGTCAGACAAAAACTTGCCTTACGAAAACTTGTGATGGTCTTCACTTTAGGATTTGTTCTTTTGATGTGGTTTTGCACAGATGAAGTTACAACTGAGATGGGTTCATGTTGAAAGTTTGGGTTATTTTCATCTCATTACCCTAACTATGTGGTTTTCTTCATGTCACTACCCTAACTATTTTTTGTGGCAACTCACTATCCTAGAATGTATTTTTTTTTTCACTTTCATACCCGCCGTCAATTGGCCATCCATTTTTGGATGAAACACACTTAAAAAGTCCATAATACCCCTCACTTAAAATTTTTATTAGTAATTTGTAAAGTTAGGTTACGAATTTTGTCAATTGTTAGAACTAATTTGTACTACTTCATGATTTGAGTTTAGGTACTTGGGTTTGATATTTAAGTTAGGTTATGGATATGTTTGATTTAAGTTTAAGTTAGGTTAGGACCTTCAAGACCCTTAGGAAGGTTGAAGTTGACAGTCGCTTCAGCTTGTCCTCGGATCCTACGGCTGGTAAACCTGCCTTCGAGAACTCTAAAGACATGATAATCTGAGACATCAGAGCTATTATTCATGGATCATTCCCGATTATCGGTAAGACATATGACAAGCTCGGCAAGAAGAAGGTGGATCTCTACAACCGAGTCGGAGGAAGTATCCCCTCCAACATTACGTCCATATTTTAAATTTACTATGTTGCATTTTAATGTCGGTGTTTCCTTTCATTTTCAAGCATTATATGACTTTGTCGACGATGACTACCCATTTTTCCTATGGATAGATATGGAATCCAGGAAACGTTTCCAAGATTGAAAGTATAGATGCATGAATGGGTATGAGAAATATAAAAAGATGGACCTAGCTACAGAAAACCCGGATCCGGACGGTGACCTTCTAAAAGAATTCAAGGGTCGATCGAATCAGTGGGCGTGACTTCTCAAGTATTGTAAATATGACGCTTTCATAGTAGGTAATCTGGTTCACAATAAATTATGTTTTTTTAAAACTCGGTTATTTGCGTTACTAATTTTTTTAATACATTTCCATATGGTAGAAAAAGTCAGAAAAGTGTGTGGCATCTCGAATGGAAAGGGCGGTGATGACGCGTACTGGAAGTAGGCTACTAGATGACATCGATAAGGACCTCAGAGACCGCATGCTTCCCCTCACGCCGCGGTTTGATGCTGGATTGAAGGCGTTCCCGCCTAACGATCAACACTCGCGAACAACATACACGATGTAAGTTTTGTACTCCTAACATCTTTTTTTGCATCGACTCTTTTTTTTACACTCAAATTAAACATATTCCAGTCTATCTTAGGCCAAGTACCTACAGGTGCATGATGACATCTTTCCGGACCGCATTGCCTCATAGGTGTCCATGGAAGAGGTCGGGTGCTCGGAACCTATCTCTCAAGAGGTTTTAAGAGAACTTGACCCCTAGGAGATTAATGCGATTGAAAAAGTATTCGGAAGACCTAAAGGACAAGTCCAAACGGGAGTCAGGTAGAAGGTCAAGATCCCCAACGTGAGGGATCTTGGCACGTCCAATGCACCGTTTCAATCCTCTGAGAGGGTGGATAAGCTCGCTCGTACTATCGTGTAGCAGGAGGCTACGCGACTTACGCTTGAAAAGGAGTGGAAGAAACGAGAGGCAATAGAGGCCCAGCTCTCCCGATTGAACAACATGTTCTCGCAAATTGTGCATGGTCGTAGAAATATCGAGGACCCTGGGACCGATAATACCCCTTAGGTTTTTCCTTTATATCAAACATGTATTATTTTGGTTTAACTTTAGTAAACATTTACGGTGTTTAAACTTTCAATTTCATGTTTTATATAACATTTTGTACTACTATTATGTATTGTATCTGTGTTCATTAGACTATTTTATAGTATCGTTTATAGGTTTTGCATGTTTCGGTGCTCGATATGCAACTTTTTTAGTCAATTAAGGATTACCAGGCAAGCGATTTCATAAATCGTTGGTATTGAAACACAAAAGTTTTATAATCGATGAGTTTAATTGTCGATGATGAAACATAATAGTTGCATAACCAACTACTAAAATCGTCTGTCACGCCCCAAATCCGGTTTTGACCGGACTCGAGACGTGAACTTGAACAATAAATAATTCCTGAAAAAAACAATTAAAATAAACATTAAACGAAACTCTGAAAATAAATAACTGCAATTCGGAAACCGAGTAAAAACAGTGTTTAGTCTGAAATACACAGTACGTCTCTAGACCTGCTAGACAAGACCCACGGCAGCTCCCGAGCTCAGCTGTGTCCTGCTAGCACAAATCCCGCTCAACACCTGAAATACAACAAGTAAGGGGTGAGCTTTTGCTCAGTAGGAAAAGTAGTTAAGGTAACGAACATCGGCTCACCACCACGAGTAACCGTCCAATTAGGGCATACTAGTACAACATAACTAACTGGCAATCTAGGGTTCATAGCCAAACTTACATCACACTCAAACGACCGCATTCACGCAATAAAACATTAACCAACAGCACAAGTATCACACACAAAAGCAACCAGCACACGTCCCGTACCGCAATCCCCGAACTCCATCATACCATACCGGAAAGTCATCGAATCATCTCGGAGAACCCCTCGGTTTAGAGGACACATGCGTCGGGGTGACCGGAAACGTTCTCTAGGAACGCATCTCATCGGGGGCCCCAGAAATGTGTCCAAAGGACCATAGATCATCGGGGTAGAAACACGACTCGTAGGCCCAACCACGACCCGTAGGCCCAACACGACCCGTAGGCCCAATATGATATGGCATGTCGGCCCAATACGACCCGTAGGCCCAACACGACTCGTAGGCCCAATCACAATATGGTCCGTCGGCCCGACCCGTCGGCCCAATACGACCCGTAGGCTTAATCACATCCGTCGGCCTAGATGTCCTACACCGGCATACCCCCTCGATGTAGGCCATCGTACCGGAATAACCCACCAGGGGACCGCGCATACGTGGGACCACATCGTCGGCCTAGGTACTACCCCACACCGGCACACTCACTCGGTGTGGGTACCATACCGGAATACAATTCTATTGGGTCACACATCAAGTTAATATCACGCATCGTAATACCAAAATCAACACGGCTCACAAGCCCAACAATATTACTACAATTACGCGTCATGTCGGTTTATCACACACCCGACCATGTGACAACCAAAGATTCACATCAAACAGTCACAGCACACTTGCCCACACATGTAACAACATGTTACACCTAATATAGTATGCTTTAACATGTAATCTTATCGACCCTAAGTCACGCAACATGCATCTCAGACACAATCAGGAATCTCAATCAGCACACAACCAAAGGCTCGACATGGCCATCCTACCAGCACGACAATTTCCCAGAATATTGAAAGCGGCTAAACTAGTGAATCACATCCTACATGTTACTAAGACTCGTCCAGTTACTTTTATAATATAAACGCCCGTTCTGGTTTTATTATTACCTTGCATGCATACTAGTAACTTTCTGCAATTAAACCGGTATTCGCTACTTTCCCTACCTCAAGAAGAACCGACAGCTACGTCTCCTAGCTGCTGACGTCCTGGCTCGCAACCTCCGGTCTGCTCCCCGATCGAAGCTGGACTCTAAATTTACACGGAAAGCTATAAATTAATAACGGCTCCTAAGTTAGATTAAAAGTCGCAAACAACCCATTTTAAATTCAACAGTTGCCTTTTTAAATTCGAAGGGGGCCCAAAGAGGGATTATACGACGAACAGGGTTCGAGCCCCGAGCATAGAACCCGGTGCACGCATCTCGATGCACGATTCCCAATGCATGAATCCGAGGCACTGATCTTGAGGCACGAGTTTTGAGGCACGGTTCCTGAGGTGTCCAATTCGGTGTTCCCGTCTTTAGTCCCGTCCTAAGTCCGATTTAACAATCCGGTTTAATCGTCAGTGGTCCCAAAATCGTTCAAACGTCCATAATACAACCTTTTTAATTAAAACTATTTTCTTTTCCTTTTTGATTTAAATCTGTTTCCTTTCTTTTCTTTTAATTTCTTTATTTAATTTTTCTTTTCAGTTTCGTTCGATCAGATCCAGAAGGTTCGAGAAGAAGAAAAAGCAGAGGAAAAGGTTATGTCCGACTTCCGACCGATCACCGGCGGTGACGTTACCGGCCGAAGCCTCACGGTGGTAGTGGTTCTCACCGTATGGGAAAAGACGGCGGCGGGCGGTGGTTGCGGCCGTGGGAGCGGCGGAGAACGACGAGGTCTCGCTCGCTTCAAATCTTGACGAACTCGGCTGGTTCCCGTCTCAGATCTGGCGAGCTCGTCTCGACTGGACGCGCACGGTGACGGCGAGGAGTTCGGCTACGCGGTGTCAGAGACACGACACCGGGATGACAGACGGCGACGGTGGGGCTCGGATTACGCGCAGGTGAAGAGAAGAAGAAGGGTGAGGGAGATGGAGAGGTCGTGAGGAGGCGGGCTTGGGCTGAACGAAGAAGATGAGGGGGAGAGAGGTTCGGGAGAGGGAGAGGTCGTGAGGAGGCTCGGGTTCTGAGAGGAAGACGAGGGAGAGAGGGTTTGAGAGGACGACTGCGTTGAGGGAGGGAGCAAATGCTGCCGAACCCTAAAAATTAGGGTACAAGTAGTGCGTGCCAGGTCCGTAATGGGCTTCCGGCGGGCTGTTGGGCTTCGCGGCCCAAAGAGGGGAACGGGCCGGGTCGGGCTTGGTCTGCGCGCTGGGCCTGGTCCAGGCCTGATCTCCTTTCTTTTTTTTCTTTAAAAAAAACAATTGATCCAAAAATCGACCCGATTTTCAACCTCGACGTTCCAATCGAACAGAAAAAGATTAAAACTTAACCCCTTTTTAACCGGAGCGGTCTTTACATCGTCGGTATTGAAATACAAAAGTTTTGATGAAACATAAAAGTTTCATAAACCGACGATTAAAATCACCGGTTATAAAACTTTTATCTTCGATGATTATTAATATCTTCGGAATTGAAAAACAAGGACGAGGTTGGAAAAAGCGTGGAATTTTCGTTGGGTTTGAAAATTCTAAGTCATTCATATTCGAAGAATCATTCGTCAGCCCTTGCCTAGCCGACGAATACGATTCACCGACCAAGAAACTTTCTGGTGTGGTGAAAAAAATTTCGTACATATAATCATGCAACTTTAATTTTTTTTTGATATAATCATATTTCAATGATACAATAAATAGTCAATATTTTTAACGTAAGTGGACATATTTCCTTTTTTTATTGAGTAAATTGCAACTTGTATTCTTTTAAAAAGAGCTAATACATGCTTGAGGGTCCTGGCGGGACAAACACAATAACTCTATAACTACGTAAACATCTAGGACGTTCGTGAACGAGGTGCCATGAAGGCTGAGTAACACAGAAAAGAAATCGAACTTAAGAACTAAGATCCAAACAAAACATAAAAAAGACCGACGAACATCGCTCAAGGTAGGGCCTGAATGCTGCTGGGTCGCCCGAAGACGACACTCTTCTTGCGCTATAAAACCGAGCTTGTGTCATTCAGCCGGGAAGGTTGACCAGGGTATCCTCAGGGACTCCTTCTTGCCCCTGAGCCCTGCCAGCAGATTCATGTGGCCCGACGGGACCAGAGCCCATCCCTCACCCGAATTGTGACTCGCTGGCCACTCTTCTCCTTTGGTGCTGGCACCAACACCCGAACCCCACCCCTCCCACTTCCCCTGAGAGATGATGATGTCATTCCAATAGCCCGAGAGCCGAAGAAACCCTGGCCTCTTCCACCGAACCCTTCCCGATCAACCCTCTGGACACAATAAACAAAGTAAAACAATAAATTCATAATTATGTACCTTCATGACATGACAATAATATTACAATTATGAATATTTTAATTTGCAGAAACAACCACTAAAAACCTATAATGGAGAATTCTCTCATTGTGATTTGTGAGCATTAAGGGTAAAATATACAATAAAATTATTCACTTTATAAGAGAAAATACGACAAAGATAAATTAACCAAGTCTAAAACAAAACTATGATACCAAATGTAGTACTTTAATGCAGAATCTACCTTTCGGTTACCAATAATTATACATTTTGGTACAATATGACATGAGGTGAAATCGGCTACAAACCACTCTTAACCTAAAAACTAGAGAACCAATCCTAGCCACACACACCTAAGAGCATGTACAACAGAACGGCCCTGGGTGAGGCCCTGCCCCTGAGGCCCTTGTGCTGACTGGACAAAAGTCAGAGAGTGGGAGTGCAGAAAAGTGGGTGTTCTACAACAAAAAGGACCTCTGAGGCCCTGGGAGTGCAGAACAGTGCTGACTGGATTATTATTTGATATTTTCCTGTTTTATTTAATTCGTTATCAGAAACCGTTTAAATTGTTTATAATTTAAAAAATTTTGGAAATAAATAATTAAGGACAATCAATAATTAATAAATAAATTTAACACGAATATAAATGAACTTCTAATTTTATTCAACCCCTTTTAATACAACCCAAAACAAAATACAAGTTCAAGAATCATCGTCTGTTGGGCCGACATCTGATGGTGGGGGTTGTCGTCGAAGATCATCGATTTGGGCTTTAAGGGTGGCTATGAGTTGTCGCAGTTCGGACTTGAAAAACTTATGGTCTGCCATAGCCTCTTCGTCGTAGGAAGATGTATCCGCCCCCAACAGGGACTTGTAGGTGGCGAGGTTTGTTTCCCACTGATGGGTTAATGACTGTATCAGGCGATGCCTTTCTACATGTTGTTCGCCACGTGAACGTTCAGCATCCACCCGTGAACGTTCAGCATCCACCCGTGAACGTTCCAGCTCGGCGAAGGTAGACATTTGGGCCGTTAGGACGGTCCCCTTCTTTGCGGCCTTCGCTGCCTTCTTCCCTTGCGGTCGGCGAGGGGGACTTGGGGCGGCCTCAGGGGATGGCGGTGTGTCGCTGAGAGGGACTTGAGTCCCCTCGTAGTTCTCGCTTCCTCCTCATTCTGGTTGTTGGGACTCACCACTGATATGTGTGCCCTCCTCCCCTATGCTTGTGGGTGGGGTTGAGCTGTAAGCCCCAGCCTCATCCAACCGCTGTCGTTGTTGGCGTTCTTGATGGCGGACATTTCCCATTGTGCCCTCGTGGGCAGTGAACTTCGAGACGCCCTCGAGCCTCTCCACCCAATGATCCAGGTCGAACTTTAGTGGGTGGTCTCTCACCACTTTCCCTGCATCCTCCCACAGTTGCTTCGCACGTTTCATGTGCTCTGCCTGGTTGGCGCCGCTCGGTTTCTCCACCTTGGACCTCTTCAAATAGCCGAGGAACCTCTTTTTCTGAGAGGAACCTCTGCCCCAACGTTTCTTGATAGCTTCCCAGCGTCGCTGTGGAATACCTTCCTTCGAGTTGTATTTCTTCGTTACTTCGCACCAGAATGTGGTGCCGGTTTGAGAGTTTCCCTTGATGGCGTCCTTCGTAGTACTCAACCAGCAAGTTATGAGCCAATGGTCCTCCTGCTTGCTGAATGTTCGGCCCTCCAGGTCTGGTTCTTGGGGTTGGGCAGGGGCTCAGGCTCGGGCTCGTCATTGGGAAGGTCCGACAGAGGATGGTTGGGGGGTGTGTACGTCAGGTAGTGGGTGCCCCTCGTAGTTGTAGAATTGGGTGGGCATCGAGAACCCTTGCGGGGGCCTCCAAAACGGTGGCGTCTGGTACCCTTGTGGGTACATACCAAACTGTGATGACACCTGAAACCCTGGCGCCATTTGATATTGTTGGGGACGGTATTGGCCTATTACAAAAAATTAATACAACAATGCATTAATAATATAATAAATTACTAAAAAAATTGAATAGAATGCATAAATATAATACATTACTAAAAAATGAGTAGAATGCATTAATACAATAAATTAATTAACAAAATTACGTTACATAAATAATAAGTTTGCCCTTACCTTAACTCGACCCCGGTTGCGAGTTTGGGGAGTAGTCGCGATTGCCCGTTAGAATGTCTCCGAAACCTCGTGCCAGTTCGTCCTCGGTGAATCCTACTTCGTCACCAGCTGAATGTACACGAGACCCAGCGTCGCCCAACATTTTTCACGCGAATAATTGAAACGAGAGAGGAGAATTTGGGAAGATGAGAGTGAAGTTGGAGAGTGAAAGTATAGAGTGGTGTGGAAAAAATGAGAGTGAAGATGGGTATTTATAGGGTTTGATTTTGGTGATTTTTGAATTAAAAAAAAATATATAGCCGTTAGTTGCCGACCGTTGCCAACGGTCGGGCCACGTGGCGCAGCCACAGGCTGCCAGCGCAGCGACGGCGCGCAGGGAGCGGGAGCGGCCAGCGGCCAGCGAACGGGGCACGCGGAACGGTGAGCGGTGGGCGGGAGCGCGATTTTGGGGAGCGGGCGCGCGTTTTTTGGCCTCCACAACGGGACGGCCCGCGTGCCGCGGTCCTCGCGCGCGCGGAGTGGGGCGCGGGTCCGACCCGTTGTACATGCTCTAACATCAAACACTCCCCATGATGCCACATCATCACCCCTATTTCACCCACACTCACGCCACTTTCATCCTTTCTCACACAAGCAAGGGCATAATTGTAAAAGCATGGTGCCATGTGGACAAGTGTCCATTTTTTTCTTCACCAATTCACTAATTTAATATTTCCCAATTCGTTTGAACTCCGATTAGCCTCAAACTTGCGCCAATATTTTTATTTTTCAAGGGCTTTAAATCAAGATCAATCATGAATATATTTTGAAGCACGAAAATAAAAAGGTATATCGGAGTGATAAAAAAATGTTGAGTGTTGATAAATCTTCACTAATAAATGTTTTATATCGGAGGTATCAAACTAGTGCTAAATGTTGATAAAAACATGTACTGAGGTGATAAAAACCATGTTCAATTTTGATAATAAGTGTGATAAACTAATAATGATCACTTTTGAAGAATGGGGTGATAAAACCAGTGTAAAGTGTTGATAAAAATTAGCCAGATATAATTTCTTAAAAAACCAGCCCCGAAATAAAAAAAATTTCGTGCTTTAAAAAAAACATGTGATGGGGATGATAAAACACATGTAATTGAATGATAAACCTAGTGTTTAGTGTTGATAAAACTAGTGTTCATAAAAAGCACGCGATGAGGTGATAAAAACATGATCAGTTTTGGAAAATGAGGTGATAAAACCAATGTAAAGTGTTGATAAAACCAGTGTAAAAGTGTTGATAAAACCAGTGTAAAAGTGTTGATAAATCCAGAGCAAAGTGTTGATAAAAACTACCAAGATTTTTTTTAAAAAAATCAACACCGAAATAATTTTTTTTTTCGTGCTTCAAAATATATTCATGACTGATCTTGATTTAAAGCCCTTAAAAAAACAAAACTAACGGCGCAAGTTTGAAGCCAATCGGAGTTCAAACAAAGCGGGAAAAATTAAATTAGGGAATTGATTAAAAAAAAATAACATGATAGTTTTACTAAAAAGCCCTTACCACTTATTAAAAAGTGCTGTTTTTTTTGCAGTCAACAAGTCAACTACTCAATTGCATCTCATCCATCCATTCTTAAAATGGATGACTTAGATTGGTTCTCTAGTTTTTAGGTTAAGACATGGTTTGTATTTGATTTCTCCTCTGACATAACATATAATAACCATACAAGAAAATAAATAAAATACATATACTATGATATTAAGTTTTTTTAGTAAATGTGACTTTCATTCCTTTAAAAGAGCCAGTACATGCTTGTACGTCTTACCAGGACAAACATAATAACCCTGTAACTACAGTAACGTCTAAGACGTTGTGTTGAGATGTCATAGAGGCGACCTAAAACTGACAACCAAAGATAATGAGCTAGAACAGTGATGAAATAAACACCCAAATCTAATAACGAGAAATTGAAAGACAATAAAAAGAAAAACCGCTGACGATCACTGCTCAAGGGGGGGGGGGGTCTGAATACTGCTGGGTCTCCCGAGGGAAACGCTCTACTTCGTTGATAAACCCAGACCTATGATCGGCAGTGGAGAAGGGCTGACATGGCACACTCAGAGACTCCTTCCTGTCTCTGAGGCCTGCCAGGTAACTCATGCGTAGCAGGGGGTTGTTTCCTAGCCCTTGCCCAAACTGTGACTCGTAGGCCACCCCATTCTTCTACTGCTGGTTGCTCCAGCACTCGAACTCTGCCATTCAATCCGTTTGACCGCCAACCCGACGCCCGAGGCCATTCCAGACCCAGGCCCTGAGCCTCAAACCAGGTTTGGGGACTCGGAGAAGGAGGCCAAGTGGGAGGCCCATCTCCCCCATACGACATCAGTCTCAGAGCGAGGTCATGATTCAGCCGGCGCGAACGCCGAGAGAAAGGACCCAGAGCAAGGTCATGGATCAGGCGCCGAGAGAAGGAACCTAGAGCAAGGTATTGGGCCAGTCGTCGTGGAGGCCGGAAGAGAATATCAGTACGTGGAGACCAAAAACGCCCCTGTGCGAATCCTCGACGTGGAGGAAACGACGACCTATTTGGTCGTTCCCGATGATAGCCTAGAGGCCACGGAGGCGGATACGATGATGGCGGCTTCCCTAGCGGAGACGGACAGTGAAGGCCCCTAGGATGAGAAGGGATGAGGCCAACTTGTGAGGATGCGCGCCAGAACAACGGAGAGGGACCAGACATAAGCCGGGAAAGAGGACCATACATTAGCCGAGAGAGGGGACCGGACATTAACCGAGAGAGGTAGAGCATGCGTTGGAGTGAGGCACTGCGAGAAGGGGATGAAACCATAGGTCTTACTATGATATTCAGTTAAACAAGAGGGAATCATAATTCTTGACTTTAATTACTTTTATTAAAATTGATCCATCACGATGTGTATTGTAATATTAAAATATTATAATTTAATATGAATATGATGTTTATATTACATGATTAAATCTCAAACACGATGGCCACGAGAATATCATAAATATTCTCATAAGGAGGAGATTAATTAGTTGAGGCCCGAAACCGTTTTTTTAGGACGCATATTGTCCTGTATGGATAGTTGTCTCCCAGGATACAACGACTACATGTATCAACTATTAAGCGTTTCAATGAACTCAACAAACAGTAGAGAGATGAAAAATCGAAAAGTAGAAGATTGTTGGTGGTGTATTTTTGAGACCGAAATAAAGTTTATACATATACGTGTGTTTTTTTTTGGGGGGGGGATGAAAGTTGCAATCTCATTAATTTTAAATATCAGCTAAAAAAGAGCGCATCAGGAGGAAGTGTTTGACCAGAAATAGAAAAGAGTCATTACATGGTATTGAGCCCCAGTAGGTCTCTTTACACATAACTTTGGGACAAGTGAACCGACACATGCAGTGTTTGAAGAGCCATAAAGGCTAACTGAAATAAAAACTATACTATGACGAAACAATTGATTGTTGCTCAAGGTGCAGCCTTCATGCTTCATTCGCTGTATTAAACTGAACATGCGATCATTGATTTCAAAGGGAGGCATAGCTCTTTTCAAGGACCCCTCTAGGGCCAGTCCCTGGAGCACTGAATTCCTTTCGTCATTGACCTTGCAAAGACGAAATCAGATAAAATAAAAACGACCCATTCAATTAACCAGATCCAGAATCGAGAGAGAGGTCAAAGAGAGTGTAGTGGACCAACTCGATTCGGTTCATTTTCTTCATTCTACATCTTAATTAGTCGAATTGTATAAAACTATAGTGATTACAGAGAAGTTGTTTCGGAGAAGTTGCGCAATCAAAATGTCTCCCAATAATTGGCGTTATATGGGAGAAATTGTATTTGGGTAATAAATTACAAATAAGTGTCCCTTGAAATAAAAGAAGTCCTAAACGAAACAGAAAGACAAGTAATCCATTAATACAATAGCGAGATGAGACGAGAGATAAAGAACTTTTATTCAATACTATCAGGTTCTCTAACCCGTAGAAAGCTCTATCGCCGTACGGAAAGTCATGGCTATGGTTGTGGCAATTTCCATGGCTTATGCCATGGTTCTTCTTCTCTTCTCTATCCACCCTCTCCTTTGCATATTCCTTGTGGGTCCTGCGAGAGTTTTTTTTTCTGCTAGGGTTCCTCTCAAGTCGCCTCTAGCCACCACGCCGTTGATTCTCCTCCGCCACAAACGAAGCGTCTCCCGATCCTGTTCGCCCCCCCCCCCCCCCTCTGTAATTCTGATGGTTTTCGCCTGGGTCACCTCGGCGTCAATCAACCTTCAAGCCGCCTGAGGCCGCCGACGTCTCTACAGTCGTCGCCGCCGCCTCTGAAGCACCTCTAAAGTCGCCATCTCTGATATCGCCATTGGCGCGTCCTCCTCCCTGGCCTCCACCACCGGACCCTCCTCGACCCTTCTATCGATTCTGGCTAACCAGGTGGGTCTTTTTTTTCTTTCCAGATTTTGTCTTTGCAGGGTCAATGACTATTGCGCAGAGAATAATGCTGAACTGGTTGAGCATCAGGGACTTTCCCTAAGAGGGGTCCCTAGACGATGCTTTGCCTCCCACCACTACTGCTGAAATCCTTAGTCATTACTGCTGCGACAGTTTTCGGAGCAGGATTTCCAGTACCTCCTTCGCATTCCCCGTTTTCTTTTTTGGCCCTTATGAAATCCAAACACCGTCAGTGGCGGTTCTAGTAGCAAAAGGATTAGTGAACTTCGGTTCCGTACTGTCCTTCTTTAATGGTCATGAAGCTTGTTTCCTGACGCACATCGATATAATGGTTTTTGAAGTTTAATAAAATTTACAGTTTTCACTCAAAAAAAATACAATAGCGAGATTCGAAAACAGGGAGATTAGAAAATAGAAACAATATAAGAATCTTAACAATTTCTATGCATGTTCTATACCTAATTTTTATTATCGTCATTGCCTCCACTTTGACTAAAAATTAAGGTGGTTGGTTGGAAGATCCATGACAACAGTGTGGAAAGAATATCATTTTATCGGTGAGATACAACGCTAAATCATTGCCACTACTTATCTTCGAAAAAAATATTTGATAATAAATATCAAACTTCAAATCTAAGCATACATTAGTAAGAATGAATGAGACCTTTTTGAACCAAAACACAACAAGCGAGTCGTTGTTTTGAAACAGAGATAGAGTAGAGACGGGGAAGACGGATAAGACTTCGGGTTAGATATGTATTTTTATAACTATATTTTCGACAAAATAGGAGTCACTATATGTTTGCTCAATCAACATACAGTGATAAGGCTTCGGGTTTACGAATACGAACTAACTAAAATGGATCCTCTTTTTTTCTCTCGGTTTGTTCGGGGCTGGTTTCTTTTATTATCAGTTATTATTATCAGTTATGATTATGGTTAGGATAAGTTATTTGTAGTAATGTTAAGTTAGATTATGAACCATTGTAACTCTTCATGTATTATATATTGGCAATGACAATGCCTAATATGACAAGGGATTACACTACATTATATCATCTAACATGGTATCAGAGCTGGTTCGGCCCACGACCTGTTTGTCACCTCCACCCTGTGGTCTCCGGCTCATATGCAGATGTCCTATGGCCCACGTGTAGATGTCCAATCCTACACGTGAGGGGGAGTGTTGAAGTGTAAGTCCCACATCGAAAGTGTGTGGATAAATTAACTCATTGATATACATCTTGATGCCTCCACCCATCAGTTCGAGCTTTTGGGTTGGATAGGGCTTTAACATGGTATCAGAGCCCAAGATCTGAGGCCTGTAATTCCTTCAATTTTTTTTCTTCTCATTATGGTTTAATCAAAACCATCAACCACCTTCAACTTAACCCATTTCCTTTTCTTTGCTACGGCAACAACACCACCCATCTCCAGTATATTTCTTTATACTTCACTTTTTTTATATTTTAAATCCTTGTTACAACAAGATGATGGATGTGCCTCACATGCCACCCCAAATCCTCATTCTTCCACCGTTAAGAGGAGCAATGTACGCATCTCCTCCCTCCCATCTCATATTATCAATTGATCGTTACTTGGCTGCGACAAGCAAGAGGATTGCATCAAGAATCTCCTCCAATGTGCTCTTTGTTTCGCAGTATTCACATCAAGAATTTTATATTCGTTTACTTTCTCAAAATTTGAGAGACGCCGAGTTAGATACCGACAATTGCATTCCTTGCCTACGAGGCATGGACTTGGCGAAGGACTTCCGCCACTAGACCGTTCTGCTCGACAAGTACCGGCTACATCGACGGACATTCAACAACGTAATGAAGATGCCATTTCCGATCCAGTCAGAGCATCCGCTTTTCTCCCGCTCCGACTGCGGGGGAGTATTAGCAGTTATTATTATCAGTTATGATTATGGTTAGGATAAGTTATTTGTAGTTATGTTAAGTTAGATTATGAACCATTGTAACTCTTCATGTATTATATATTGGCAATGACAATGCCTAATATGACAAGGGATTACACTACATTATATCATCTAACATCTTTGTATCGTGAATATGTTGATATTGAGAAATCGGTGTCGATTGAGGAGAGAAGCGGTGTGGTTTGCCTGGTCAAGAGCAAGCCGAAGCGATCTGGTGAGTCGAAGCGTTCTGGTACAGTTCCGAAAAAGCACCAAAATAAGTGTGATGTTGTCTTCTCTGCGGGAGTTGGTGGGGAAGATGAAGGACTCGGTGCTCCTGCAAAGCCGAAGCAATCAGGTGTAGATCCACATGATGGCAGGGAGAACGAGCATGGTGCTGCTCCTGCTTTTGGTGCGCCTGAGACGCTTGCTCAGGGACCCAAACTTGCAAAATGCAGGGTTTTGGTTGATAAGCGTCTGGTCAGGTGAGCACGACTGATATCTTCATCTGCAATTTTCCGTTTGATACGAAGGAAGAGTGGATTCGCAGCAGCTTCAGACCGTTTGGTAATATTATCTCGTGCTCTGTTTTGAAACGACCAAACAGAGGGGGTAAATTCTTTGGTTTTGTTTCATTTTCCACGGCTGAAGCTGCTTCTCAGATGGTGCAAACCTTCAACGGACTCAAATTAAATGGTTTTGTTTTGTTCGTTGCTTTGAAACGCCTCCAGTCATCTCCGATCATCGGAACATAGCGTGTCAGCGATTTGGCTCCTGATTCTTCATAGATTTGGAAAGAGGCGTATGTTAATCTCCATTAATCGCGGGATTGTCAATCTGATTTGGCGGAACCAGATTTGGATAGCGAGATTGCAGGAACTCAGTTGCGTGGGGAAGACGTTGAAGACGATCAAGACGTAGGTTTAAATGTCGTTTCTTCTAAGGTTAGTAATTGGGCCGACCTTGAGGCCCAAAACCCGGTTGAAAAGGTCCATTTACAGGAGCCTGCTATTGTGGCAGAACCTTCTTTGGCGGCACAAACTCAATCAATAGCTCATGGGCTCGGTTTTTTGAGTCCGACTTTCGGATCTCGGGGTGGTTCGAACCTGATTGTCGGGGACCAAGGCATTCCTTGGCAACCCTCGATTTCGGAGGGTGAACCAAAGAAACGTGGTCGTCCAAAGAAGGGGCAGAAAAAGAAAATTGCTCCTCCAATTGTTTTTTATCAGACAAGAGCCAAGACTTCTGCTGATAAATGAAGCAATTCGGGAAATTTTACGGTTGATATTGCTAAAAAAATAGCTCGGGTGATTGGAGCTATTACAAGAAAGTTGGTAAAAGGGCAGTTGACCTTGGTTCTTTAGTACTCGACCAGATCAACTAGCATTGTATGCTAGAGGGTGTCGAGGATAGTAAGGACGAGGATTACCCTCAACCGACAGGACAAGCTATACTCCCAGTCCCAGTTTCTAACCGTCTTATTTATTTAGAACCGAGTAGGAAATAGGTTGTCACGCCCCAAATCCGGTTTTGACCGGACTCGAGACGTGAACTACAAATTAAAATAAAAACATTCTTTAAAACGGAACATCATCTCAAATAAATCTTTAACCGCGTAAATAACATAAATGGGTCCTACGCCCGCGTTCGTAACAAATAAGTTTGAATTCGAAAACAGGAGTACGTCTCTAAACATGATAACTAATACCCAGACTCTCGCCTAAGCTTCCAAGCCTCGAGACGTCCTCTAGTCCAAATCACGATCATAACCTGTAGGAAAAGTAGTAAATGGGATGAGCATTTTCGCTCACCTCCACGGGTATCCGTCTGATTATGGCATACTAATCAAGCACGATAAGTCATTATTTAAAAGGAATTGAAACAATATGAGGCCTGGCCAACAATCAAGACCATCCAACCTTCAACCCTGATACCAACCTGTTACGGGGACAAACCTCCTCGTCCATACCTTCCCCATCATTTCCACCCATGAACACAGAATAACGGGTAACACAATTTAGCACCAAGCAAACACAATCAGCACCACAGTTAATCGACATAACAAGTATCCAAAAACAACACGGAACTTAATCACAGTTTACCGACCTTAGGTCGTTATCAATATATATATATTCCACTAAGGAGCACACAACTATAAGAAGCACACAGCTATAGCCACACTTTATCGCTCACGTGTCGGAAGGAGGGGGTCCTTTATATCACTAAGTAGCACACAACATTATATTCCACTAAAAAGCACACAGCTATAAGGAGCACACAGCTATAGCCACATTTTACCGCTCACGTGTCGGAAGGAGGGGGTCCTTTATATTACTAAGTAGCACACAACTATAGATACCATTTAGTAGTACGTTCAATCACAGTTACCACCAAACATAAAACAATCGATCATGCCGCATTATCACCAAATCATCACTGTTACTTAACTAAAACATCACCTTCTCGTAGCATATCACAACTATTAATTTAACAACAGAACATACCACAATTCAATCAATCCAACGCTACTAGTCACAAAGACAAAGTGCAACCAACACACAACCTACGGGCGCGACCTGGCCTACATACAATTCTACAGAACGACAATTCCACAAACCAAGAGGCACGACATGGCCCACATGCAATTATACAATTTGAATACGAGTACACTAGTTATTCACATCCTATATGCGATTCTAAGATTTTATCGGTTATTAATATCCTATATGCAATTCTAGTAACTTTCCTTAATCGAACCAATAACCGCTACTTTTCCCTACCTCAAACGCGATCCAACTCTACCAAGCACGAACCGTCAACGACTTCCTTCTCCACGATCAAGCCCACGGTCTAGGATAACAAGTAACACAACAACTTAATACAAGTCCAACATCGATTAAAACGAACAACACCCAAATTAACCCTCGAAAGTCGCCTAATTAATTAAAACGGTTACGGGACAATGATTTGGAAAATATTAAATTAACCGGGCGATACGTACAACGGCACCCGACCAAGTGGGCTTCACTTGGCCATGGGTGTGCCGGACCGGATCCACCAAGGGCCGCTCTCGGCTCGAATCTCGAGGCACACGGATCCCGAGGCGCACTAATTCCGAGGCATAGATCCTGAGACACACGCCACCCCACCACCGTGCCCGGTCCTCCGGCGAGTCTCCGGTCGCCGGAAAATTTCCAACTTCCTCCCAAAACGTTCCAAACGAGTTCTAGGTCCTCAATCCATCAAGTTCTAATCAAAAACATCATCAATTTGCTCCAATATCACATTTCCCCCAAATACCAAATTTCTTCCATTACTACTCCAATACAACAAGGAAACAATTATTCCATCAAGACCCAACCTCAATTTCTCGAAACCCAACAATACCCAAAAACTAAAGTTCATGGAAAGAGGAAAAGGTTGGGTGCTTACCTTAGGAAATAAGGAGAGGAGAAGGAATATGGAAGAATTAAGGAGATTTGTTGGAAGAATCAATGGAGACAAGCCTTTCTTCTTCTTCTTCTTCTTCTTCTTCTTCTTCTTCTTCTTCTTCTTCTTCTTCTTCTTCTTCTTCTTCTTCAATGAAGGCTCTCCTCCTTTATTCTCTAAGAATTTCGGCCAAGATGGTGAAATGAGGTGAGAATGTGCTGATTTTTGTGTCACATGTGACCTTTAACCTAAAGAGGAAAGGTTCAAAAGTTCTTTTCTCCTTATCTCACCATTTTGGGAAAAAGTAAGGTCAAATGTGTCTTTTTCACTCTCCTTTTCTCTCCTCCACCTAATTAATGCCAAGTGTCTATGTGGGTCCATCTCCACTCCCAAATGTCTCAGCCCCACTTTAATTAATCCGATAAACCCAATTTTGACCCTGTTTGACCCACATTTGACTTTTTTTCTTCGCAAAAACCCTTATTTGAAAGGAAATGACCCAACTAAGCTAACCGTAACGACGGATAAGCGTTTTGGGTCCCGGATAGGTCCCGAATGACCCCCGGAGTCGTCGGTTGACTTTTTCGGCGAAAAGTCAACTCTTCCCGATTTCCGCCGGTTCGACCGGTGTTGACCGGGGGCGGTTCTTACATAGGTTGTTCGCTTTTCTGTTTGGATTTTTGTTTTCTGTTTAGCTCTGTGTAGCTGTTTTGGTCTGAGGAAAAGTTTCCTTTTTAAGGATCTTTTTCTTGCATTGTTTTACTGACTTGTAGAACGCTTGCTTACAAATTCTTAGCTTATAAAAAAATACATTAGTAAGAATGATTGCGTAAACCTATGATACGCTTTGTTAGGGCTTCGGTGCTGCCTCACCGCGCCTTACCCCGACCCAGCCTCCACCCTTCCAAGTGTAGTTTCGGTCTCTCTCATCCGTTTCCATGGCAGTCTTTCCATTCCTCTGCCTCTTCTGATGCTGCTTGACCTGGATTAGAGGAGTTTCCCTCTCTGCAAGGTGACCTCCCTCGTCCTTTTCCGTCGTAAATTCCTCGGTCCCCGCCGGAGAGGTACTCCCACACAGATCTTTCCCTAGCAGGTTCCTCCGCTTCCTCGTCCCAATCGGTCGAGCCATCGTTGTCTCCACCTCCTTGGCCTCCATCGATGCATGCAAAAAAACGTACAGATTAGATGTACCCCCGTATTCTGTACCTACTGCAGATTGATCTGGCATTGGATCACACTGTATCAGATCATCTCTCCTGAGCAACCCTCGTCATCTCTAAAGACGCCACTGGTGCGTCCATCTCCCTAGCCTCCACCGCCGCACCCTTCTCGACCCCCCTCTCGATTCTGCATTAGGCTAATCGAGTGGTCTTTTTTATTTTCACTGGTTTCGTTTTTACAGGGTCAAAGAATAGCACGCAGAGAGTCAAAGATTTTTCTTGGGAGGGAACCCTAATTCGCGTATATCCTCCCAACACAACTGATGCAGTCCTTGCTCGAAGTTTTGAGCGGGACTTCCCATACCACCTTCTCATCCCCCACCCTTCTTACATGCCTTTATGACGACATATTGGCATCTCAGAGACTATCAATGACGGTCTTCTTAGTGTTTTCAAAACCGTCAGTGACGGGTATATTTCTAAAAAGAACTATGAACAATGTGTTCTTGTCTGTTCTTCTCTAGTGGTCAGGGAACTTGTTCCTTGATGCACACTTATGTCATAATTTCTTATGAATAAAATTACACATTTTTTTAGTAAAAAGAAAGTAAGAATAATTTTTTTAGGAAAATAAAGATATATATTACAAATCATAAGAGAACATAACATTAATAAAGATAAGCCCCAATATCATGGGACGAAAAAAACAGGCAATTAAATAAAAACTTATTGACCGAAGTTCTTTACTAGGCTGTCTAAAAAGTGATATTGCGATAGCTTCCGAAGAAACCGGTACAACGAATCTAAATAGGAAGCTAGGACAAAGCGGGCCCCTTTCTAGATGATTGACACTGAAACTTTGGAAAGTGCTCTAGGAATAAACTGCGTTAGTGGTCGAGAGCACCAAAACCGTCGCTGAAGCCCGAGAGTGCCGGTGTGGACAATCTTGTAACCAGGGACTAGAATAGCTCAATTGGACTATGCATCTTCCGGAGAAACCAAATGACGTCGTCCCCCCTCTGATGATAGTGAAGGCCTTTAAAAACGTAAAGTTGTTGATTCCCGATCTTGTCGAACAATGTCCCACCGGTACTTGGTTGAACCGATGCTACCCTACATGCAGTGAGGCGGTATTGCCGGAAGACCCCGCACTAGACCATTAAGTCCTCATTGATCTAGGCGAGGGTGCATTCCGCCCCTCACCGGGTGGACTGTCATTCCATTGGACCATACAGGCCCCTCTGAACCAGTGCTTATGGTTTGCATCAGACCATAGATTATCCGAGCACTAACAACAAATATGTACATCCTGTCGCCGATTGAGAACAAGGTCCTTATGGTACTTGTCCATTCTACAGCTAAACGAACGACAATTGTGGATCGAAACACCGGACGACTACTCCTACTGCCTCCACTCTATCCTCTGCCACTACTGTCGACATCACCTTGCCCGCCCAAGGTTACCCCGACACCGCCGCAACCAATGACACTTCAGTGTTCAGCAAGGTCCGCCACCACCAATGACTGGCTACCCAAGCACCTCAACCCGCCACCAGACGTCGATACCAGAACCACCATGACAACCCTCACCAGCTGATCCTCGCAACACCCCGTGTCGCCGCCATGCACCTCCGTCCAGGGCATACTCGGGGTCGAGGATGCCCCAACCCGTACCGTCTCCGTCCCGACCTCCGGATCTTGCCCTTCCTCACTCGCCTTTATGACTGCCTCCGGGAACCAAGGGTACCTCGTATCGTACCCGTACCTCGTCTTGCCTCCAAGCGTCGTCGTCCGCAACCTTGGATCATTCGGTTGAACCTCATGTCCAACCACCTTAGTACCGTTCCAAACTTTCGAATCCACCACCATTTATACCCCGTGCATAAGTCCGGACAAGCACCTACAAAGAACAAACGCGGACCAATCTTAAAGCCCCTCCTTACTCTTGACAATCATAGGCCCACCCTGTTGTCACCGAACAAAGCCTTCTTCACTTCTGTGGTAGGGAAGCACTTCTCGAACACAAAGCCTCGTCTTCCCCCTTGCTCTCGTATTCCCACCATCATGTCGCCGAACAGAACGTCCATCATGGTATGTGATCAATCCAACCAAAACGGCACAACGTCGGATCCAACCTAACCGCCGGCCAAAAGCTCTCTATGTTTTTAATAAGACTTTAATAATAAGAAACAAATAGATAAACACATCACATGGTTAATAGTTTAACGCATTCAAAAGAGCATCAAATTATAGATTAATGAAAACCAAACAAATAAACACGAGGTTAATAGTTTGATTTTATTAGTAATTACTAAAGTCAATGATTGATACCTCGTCTAAATTATTTCATCCATCCCCAAAATAAATATTGTATAAGTAAGAAGTTGAGCGACATAAGAGTTTATAATATTATTAAACTAAGAGTTAGTAATTCAAAAAAGACGTATATATATAAAGAGTAAAGAGCTTGTGGTTGAGCATATCCAGCAATGGCTTTTCACTACCTTGTATCTTTATCCCCTTCTCAATGCCTTCCTAAACCGCTGCTTCCATCTCCAAGCAGATCAAGATCCACAATTCCTTATCGAACAAGCACGACACATATTGTAGTGTGCATGTCTTCGGACATGACTTACCCTAACGATACACCGACCATTGTAAGGCGATCTGCAGACTATAAGCCATCTATTTGGGACTACAACTACATACAATCGCTTCAGAATCACTATCAGGTATGTATGTATGTATGTATGTATTGTCCCTTATTAGGGGAAACCATGAATCCTATCTCCCTTGAGGTTTGTTTTGGTGGTTTTAATTGGGCTTTGCATTTCCTTGCATATTTTTACTACGCGTGATCTTTTTTTGCGAAAACTAACAATTTCCGTCTATTTTAACGGATTCTGTTAGGTTTTTGACACGTGTTGGTCACGTGTACAGTAGCATTTTTTTAACGGAATCGTCAAAATAGACGGAAAATGTTAGTTTGCGCAAAAAATGGAAAGGTCACAGTTGGGAAGTGCAAGGAAATGTCAAGTCCAGTTAGGACCGCCAAAACAAACCTCAAGGGGGTTAAGGCCCATGATTACCCTTTATTATTATTACGTATACAAAATGCAATTTAAGAGACACTTCATTTATACGTATAATTGTTGTTTTTCTTTACTGATAAATATGATACGTACAGGGAGAATCATACGAGAAACGAGCCTGTAAGCAGAAGAAAGAGGTGAGGACGATGATGGGTGAAACGGTGGATGATCCTTCACAACAGCTT
The DNA here is from genome assembly GCA_963921825.1 of Erodium maritimum. NCBI lineage: Eukaryota > Viridiplantae > Streptophyta > Magnoliopsida > Geraniales > Geraniaceae > Erodium > Erodium maritimum. The sequence goes on from OY997590.1 coordinate 74,679,420, forward strand.
GAGCTCATAGATGTGCTGCAAAGACTAGGGTTATCGTATCACTTCGAGCATGAAATAGACAATATGTTGGAGAGCATATACAACAATGTTGACCTTTTATGGGAGGAGAAAGGAAATGATTTATATGTTACCGCTCTTGCATTCAGAATCTTCAGACAACACCATTTTAAAGTGCCTCAAGGTTTGCCTTCTTACGAACTATATACTTCCTACGTCGTATCTCTAAATATAATGTACTCATTCTTTTGTCTTGTTTGGGGTTCAAGATGTTTTCACTAGTTTCATGGAGCAAAGTGGAGTCGATTCCAAAGGCGACCCCAACCTCAAGGGGATTTTGTCTTTGTACGAGGCTTCGTTCCTTTCGGTAGAAGGTGAGGCTATGTTGGAAAAAGCAAGAGAGTTTGCGACCAAACATCTCCAGGACTATGTGATGAACAATGAGTACGAGGATGATGAACTCATAAGACATGCCTTGGAGCTCCCAGTGCACTGGAGGGCTACGAGAGTGGAGTCTAGGTGGTTCATCGAATTCTACGAGAAACAAAACCATGATCACAAGAATGATGTTCTGCTCGAGCTTGCCAAATTGGATTTCAACATGGTGCAAGCCATTCACCAGCAAGATCTCAAGAAGGCCTCGAGGTAGCTTATATATGCATGAATATATACACGTACGGAAAGAAATTCATTATGATACCTTAACCATTACTAATAGCATGTATTTTATTTTTGATATAAAAAGGTGGTGGAATAAGCTAGGGTTTGGGGAGAAGTTGAGCTTCTCTAGGGACATGGTGATGGAGAACTTTTTGTGGCAATCGGGAAATGCATACGAGCCTCAATTTGGATATTATAGGAGAAAGACTACTCAACTTTTTGCTCTCATCATAGCCATAGACGATGCTTATGATATATATGGCACTTTGGATGAGCTCCAACTTTTCACAGACGCTGTCGAGAGGTTAGTTTGAATAAACCGTGCGGATAATATCATTTAGTTATATCTAATGATGTCTGCTTTTCATATAGCTATCTCAATTCAGGTCGGTGTCCTAACTTTTCAAAATTATCGCGTTATTGTAAAAGGACATGGGATTGATATGAAAATCAAATACCGCCCAAACTAATTTTGAAAACTTAAGATCCTGTTCAGGAAATTTCATATTTTAATGCAAGTTGTAACTAATTGAAATTGTACTTAATTAATATCATCCGCATACATATATATAATTAATAACAACTCTTCTGTAGCATAGAATTTATTTTAAAAGTTCTGGTAAAGTATATATCTTGATCCTAAGAATTGGAAAATGTAAATTTCAGGTGGGATATTAAAGCAATTGATCATCTTCCGGACTATATGAAGATATGTTTTATGGGCCTCTACAACTCAGTCAATGAAATAGCTTTCGACATCCTGAAGTACTTAGGTGTTCAAGCCATGCCTTACTTGAGAGAAGGGGTACGTACTCTTCAATATTTATTTATTTATTCATTTATAGGGAAGCTATTCATTACAAAATCCCAACTTTGCAAAAATAGTTTGTTGGGAAAGTAGTGTACAATTTGAATTGAATGCACATTTTGCTTACTACTTTCTAAGATTCGTAGTTTACGCATTAAGAAGAGGTGTCTTGTTTCTTTCGATAATTTTGTTTGGCGCAAGTTGTCTCGTTATTGAGTTGCAGGAATACTTGGGTTCCAAGTCGTATTAGTTGGGTTTACTAGGTTGGTGGGTCGGTTCGTGTTTTTAGATGTAATGTGGTTGGATGGTTTTATCCACCTCTGATACTGTTGGTTTTTTATAGTTCGTGGTAATAGTCTGCACTCATGCAGACTGCCTATATCTTATTTCGAGAATAAGGTTTAAAACTTCTCTGATAAAGAAGAAGAAGAAGAGGTTTATTATATGTAATTAACGACTTCATTTTGGACGTCTATTGCAGTGGGTAAGTATTTGCAAAGCTTATTTGAAGGAGGCAAGGTGGTACTACAGTGGATACATACCGACCCTAGAAGAATACTTGGATAACGCATGGCTATCAATAGCCTTACCTGGGGTTTTGTTGCACACCTACTTCTTCGTCGACGAATCATTAACACAAGAGGCCTTGGAGTGCCTAAAGCGACACGATCATGACCTTATTCGTTGTTCATCGATCATTACAAGACTCGCAGATGATCTGGGAACTTCAGCGGTACGTTAACAAAAAAGAAAGCACTAAATGCATAAATTTAGTTTAATCAACAGTATTAATTGATAGTATCAAGATATTTCTGTCGAATTAGGATGAAATTGCGAGAGGGGAAAACATCAATGCAATAAAATGTTACATGCACGAAACGGGTGCTAGTGAAGAAGAGGCACGGAAGCACATATGGCAGCTGATCAGCAAAACATGGGACAAACTGAACAAAGTCGAACCGACCAATTCTCCGTTCTCGAAAGATTTTATAAGGATGGAGAAGAACACGGGGAGGATGTCTAAAAGCATGTACGAGGAAGGAGACGGACGTCCATCTGATGATCATAAGTCCATGAGTTTCATACTCTCCTTACTGGTTCAACCTATTCCACTTTAGGCTCGGTATAAACCACTTCTTGTGGTGCAAGTTACTAATGGTTTGAAAATTATATCTCTACAACTTACTGTAGTTTCCAGCACTATTTACACCACAAGAGAGGTTTTTACCAAAATCCTCCCCGATATAATAAAATTCAGCTCTATAATGTATGGTATTTTAAATGTCCTTGTCAACGTCAAACAAATTAAGAGCACGCGCTGTCTACGACTAAAATGAGGCGTTTGAGGGCAATCGTTTTCATCTTCGGCGAAAAGGGATGGCGTTTTAACATGCGACGCGAAGATTAATGCCTTTGGAAAGCGCCAAGCCTCAACCGTAACACCCATTGACCAATGGTTGACCACCGAAAAATCCACACACATATCGGGTCGATAATGATTATACATTACCAACTCAGTAATTGAGTCGATAATGAAATATCATTACCGACTCAATAACTAAGTCGGTAATGAAATATCATTACCAACTCAATTATTGGTTCGGTAAGGATATTTTATTACCGATTCAATCATAATGAGTTGGTAATGAAAGAAAATATGGATTGTCATTATCGACTCAATCATAATGAGTCGGTAATGAAAGAAAATATGGATTCATAACGTACTGATCACCGTTAGTCGAATTTGATTGTGACCGACTTTCATTCCTGATTGAATGTGTCAATCGGGAATGAACTTTTTTTAAGCATTCAAATGAAATTTTAATGCTATGAAGACAAAGGGGTCATAGTGATCGTAGAGAAATGAAAATTAACTAGCGGGATGAGATACAATTTTAGTGACAGCCGAAACACTGATCCTATAACTAAATGCCCGGTACAATCTGGGAGATGCTAAGGGGTTGTTACCTATTCCAACTGTGCTTGGCGCTGTGAATCCACGAGACTTTCTCCGTCTCGACTTGAGCGATTTTGCTATGTCGTAGCATCCGTCCAAGGTATATATTAGGGAAAGGAGGAAGTTCAGAATCAGATGGTACCTGATTCACAAAGGCCGGGGAGTGGCTCCTCATTGATACCCGGAGGTGCCCTGGGTGACTCATGGCGACCCGCGAGGCTGATTGACAGACCTGCATCCACCTCATCGGGGGAAAAGTCTCTGGAATTGATCGGCCAACCAGCAACCGGTGGCAGTAGGGCCACTGCCTTCAGATCGTGTCGGGGGCAGGGCAACTCGTGAGCCTCAAAGGCCACGATGTGCACACCGCCCTCGACGGAGATTTTCTCTACCTGTGTCGCCTATGGAGGAGGTCGTGTGGCTGACGGTGGCGATCCTTTGGGCGGTGGTAACCCTAGACGAGTGTCGTGAGGATCTGGGGCGCAGGTAACGGATGCAGGCGTTCCTACTGCTGGTACCGACACGGGCCAAGGGGATTCCTCAAAAGGAGCTCCGAGACGGAAGGGGAAAGGAGAGGACTAATATGCCTTCTTCGTGGTCCTCAGAAAAGATGGCAGGGGCAAGGGCTGCCCAGGTGAGAGATGCGGGAGACCAGTATGATCGGGGAACATTTGTGAGGGGGGTGGAGCTCTAAGACCATCAACTTAGAGATGGGCGAGCATTCTTCTCCACAAATTAGGACTGACGACATAGAGAAGAGAGAGCAATATGATGCCCAAAAAGCTTTTGTCAATCGGGAAGGAATGCTTCTACATTAATATTTATAGTATATGTCATTTTGTCATATAACATGTGATATTTCTATGTGCAAATTTTCATTCTACTCAAATTGTCAACAAATATTTGTTAGAATATAGGATCAAATAAACGATAAACCCTAAATCATATACATAAAACTTTGTTGAATTAAAAGGAATACACAAATAAATAACAGCGGAATTGTTACTTACTTGATGCCATTGATGAACGATGAACGATGATTCTCCAAAGTATGGATTGGTCTTCCAATAAAATAGACGCTCTCTATTTGGTTATTCTATCAGATGGGGGTGATGTAGAACAAGAGAATGACGTCTATTTATTGGGGACCATAACCACTTACAACCCTAATTAGGTTACCAAGTTTATTATAATTTGTAATCGTCCCCTCAACAAATAACAAATTATAAAACCGGTATCTACACATTAAATTCCATGACCATTTATAATACCCATGATACAATACTTTATTGATCACTTTAATTTGTATCAAAACTTATGATAACATGTACATTAAATACATATGTGCCCATAATAGGATTTTAATCCAACAATATTTATATAAAAAATGAATTAATAAATCCTTTTTTTTATCAACGAGCTCCTCAAACGGTTGATTCTTAATTTTTCAGATTGCTTCTCTCGGCTGAAATTTCCCCAGACCAGTTTGATTGAAATGAGAGAGATTGAAGGTTTGTTTTATCGACTTTCATTTTTTATCATCTGTTTCAAGTTTGATCCTCGTCATTTCAGCCACATTGTGATGTAAAATGCCTTACTCCATTTTTGTTGCTCGTATTGTAGATTGAGCTCTCCAGGCATTGCATTGACTGACCAGTTATGGCTGATGTTGCTACAAACAATATGGTATTGATTGCGTTGCATTTGATTCTTTCCCATTATTTGGTGGCAATGTCGGCTCCGTGGGTTATCTTCAGCTGTTGTCCTTTACAGAAGAATTTTGCTCATATGATCCAAAATCCTGTGATCTGGACCAATACTATGTTTGGGATTCGGAATCTATTATCATCATTAGTTTAGCTTGAATTCTTTTTGTTAGCTAAACCCTAATTTGCCTTTGAGCCATAAACTATATGTTTTAGAGTTTGAATGGCTTATTATGGATATGCATTAGTGCTTTCATTTGTTGCGTTGAGAATATGTGGTTTATATTATCATTTCTGCTTTCCCCTTCGTAGGGGCACTCTTATGGCGAGGCAAATGATGCCCAGAAACTTGCATTCGATCTAGGAGCATTTGTTGGGGATTTGACTGTTGAAGAAGATGAAACGAGGTCTGGCTTTGTTTTCTTTGGAAGCCTGCACAACACTAGTTGAAGCTTGCTTCTTTTCTTGATCTATAGACTATCTAATAGTGTTAGAGAATTTCACCTTTTTATAATGTGCAATTGACCATTGGACATAAGCCAGTTGTGCATCATTTAGTATAGATGTTCTCGCCATGCTCTTAAACTATCTTAGAGAAAGGAATTATATGTTTATATTCTTCTTCCTGTCTTTGATATAAAAAAATGTATTGATCTTGTATTTTCATTACACTCAAATCTGAATATGGAATCCTAAAATTCTTCTTTTACAGTGTGGACCTGTCATTAGAAGGACTAGAACAAGAACTAGAAGAATGTAAAAATGATGGTGTAAGTAAATCAAGTATCTTTCTTTTTTCCACTCTTAAAGTTCGGTTGCAAGGACTATAGAATTTATCAAGACTGTTTATGCCTGGTCATGTTGTAATTTGTAAGTGTAATACTTTATCATGTCTCTTTACCCTTTAAGGCATCGAAAGATCTCTGTTCCCGTGTGTACTAATTCTTTATGCTATTATGTGTTAACTGCCCTAGATTATAGATTTGGAAGGTGCAGAGAAAATGGCTGATGGGCCTTTTGGGTTACATTATTTTATTTCACTGTTACGATAACCTTTTCTTCTTCTGAATTGCCATACTTATAGTTTTTCTTGTTTAGTCTATTGATCGGTTTAAAAATTTCTTAGTAGTGACATTCACTGCGTAATGATAATAGTAAAAGTATGTTTTTTTTTTGGAATCTCAACTAGTGAGCTGTACCAACCAACCAACCCATAGTATTATCATGATATGCAAGACATTTTTCTGGTGCTGCATGTTGATTTCTTGATTTTTTTGGTTATTTAACTGTTCCTTGCGTAGATATTTGACCATCCAGTGTTTGTTGTGATCTTAATTTCAGAGCATTTTCCGCATGCTTATAGTGAAATTTAGACCATCAACTTCTTTTGGGTGGAACTCAATTTGAGAACTAGTACATGTGGCCATGATGACTGTTCTTGAAAGGGATTTGATACAAATTTAGCCCCAAATATTTATAACAATTTCATGAGCCACATAAGTGCAAGAGAATCTCAGCTTTCCCTTAACTCAATGTATATATTGTTCATGGCAAAGTCTTAAGTTGAATATCTACATATTTGTAGACATTTTGAGCAATCTTTTGCTAGTTCAGGAACTTTTTGAGTCGAAGCCAGTACCTGGAAAACTGAAAATTATATTCTCAGTATATGTATTTAGATAGTAAAATGGTTAATTCAAGAGACATCTTATTAGTTAGTAGTTGCTTACTGCTGGTTTGCTTGAGTGTTGAAGATAATTGTTGTGATTTTGTACTATAGTCTAGTGTAGTTTGCATATATAATTTTGTAACATTTCCGTTACATGCACAAGAAAAGGGAAAATAATATACTTGCATAATTTTAATGTAGGTGGTTGCAAACATACTGTCTAATGGTGTAAAGTTGAGGGAGTACACGAAGGGGGTTGAGAACAACTTGCGCCAAGTTGAATTGAATTCCATTCAGGTCTTATTACTTTTCATTTATCGACTATTGTTCTCTTGAACTCATTTTTTCCATTGATCCTTATTGTCCACAATACATGATGATCGATACTTTTAACTTTTGGCTTATATCTTCTATCCCAGAAAATGAATTGTGGCCTTAGGTGACTCATGTGACCTTGGTGGCTAAAACGCAAATGATTATTTCCTGTCAATAAAATAACTTATTTGTGACCAGATTGATAAATGTTATGAAAACCATTGACTTGATGGGTACTTCGAAGTTTTGCAATCATTATTACAAGTTCAGCATAAATGTTGTGTCTGGTGTTTTCTAATAAATACGATTTATAAGAAAAAGTGATACTATAGAAGAGCAATGTTCCACTACATGTTGACCATGTTTAATTTACTAGGGTTTCTTACTGTTCTAAAAATACAGGACTATATAAAAGAAAGCGATAATCTAGTCTCTCTCCATGACCAAATTCGTGATTGTGACAGCATCTTGTCACAGATGGAAACTCTCCTCAGTGGGTTTCAGGTATGTTCGCACTTGCTTAGCTTCCATCAGTCATTTGATCGTCTTTTTTACGGAAAGAGTTCTCTGTTTTTTTTTTGCTTTGATATGTCAATAATTCCTATTATTTGTCTTTTGGATTGTGTGCATCAACCTTGCTTTAATATGAACATGTAGGTTGGCAATTTTATGTTTGTCTGCTAAATCTTTTTGTTGCTTAATATTTTCGGCAATATGCTTTTATTCATACTAAAATAGCCTACCGAATGCAACTTACCCCTCTTTTGTAGATAGGCCGTTTCCCTTTGAACCTGTGACATCAAGGCAACAATTTAACCTTTGTGCCAAACTTATGGAACGAACAGTCGAGTTTCATTGTAATTAATCCCTCTAAAAGGATTTCTAAAATTATGACTTGATTGTGACATGGTTTCTTGTTTTTGTTATATCTAGAACTGCAAGTTTGCACAATTGTAGCGATGCATCCCAAAACAGGATTTTTTCCTGCCTGAATTACATTGTTAATCAAAGAATGCTGCCATCTTGCTGTGCCTTGACTTCTTCCTTTTCCCTGACATTTTATTATTGTAAACTCGAGTGTATTCATGAGTTCTTGTGTTTGTCCACCATAAATGTTTGTATAACTGATGTATTTGTTGTTATTTTCTATTTCCTGCCATCTAAATTTTGTATCTTACCCAAAATCTGTTTTGCTAGGCTGAGATTGGTTCTATTAGTTCAGACATAAAAATTCTTCAGGAGAAGTCAATGGACATGGGTCTTAAGCTGAAGAACCGCAAGGTACTGAACTTTGGTGGTGGATATTTTTCTGATCGAGTAATGCTTGTTCTTTTCAATTTTGTCCTATTGTTGAGTAATTGTTGTCGCATGGCATGGAAATTTCCCTCTCGTGGTCTGATTTGTTTTGTCATGGATGTTTCAAGTGATAGTTTGTGAATCTGTTGCTCAAGCACAGTGGTTTACAAGCTGGTGAATATACCCCGAAGTCCCTTAGGCTCTTTTTGAATTGATCCTCCCCAGTGAATGTAAAAGGAAAGATGACGAAGTTCTTATTTGTTAATTTAATGCTGTCATCTGTTTTATTATTAATGTTGTCTGGGCTTCACTATTCAATGGTTTGTTTCCCAACAGGTTGCAGAGTCAAAATTAGCAAAGTTTGTTGAAGATATCATAGTCGCACCAAGAATGGTAGATATAATTGTTGATGGAGAGGTATGTGTGCTGATTTATTTGTCTATTGTTTGTGCAAACATAAATGTATGTTTATAAACCATAACTGCCCAAACCTCTTCAGTTCAGACAGTGCTTTTTACATGTCTGTAACTTCTATTGGAATTATCGTTCAGGTCAATGATGAATATCTTGACACTCTAGAGATTCTAAGCAAAAAGTTGAAGTTTGTTGAAGTTGATCTTATGATCAGGACTTCAAAAGCTCTAAAAGATGTTCAGCCCGAACTTGAAAAACTTCGTCAGAAAGCAGTGTCCAAGGTAGTGATAGTATTGGTGATGCCCTTTTTTGACGTTAATGCACTAGTTCTTTCTGTTATTCTATCTATCAGGGTCAAAATATTCAAAAGTATTGAATACATATTTTCACTCATGGCATCACTCGGTATATATTTGATCTTGTTTTGAGTATGGGTATTTATTTTGTATTTGATTCTGGCTCCAGTATCGTTGAATATTGAGTATTATGTAACTATGTTGATCTTTTTGTAGGTGTTTGAGTTCATTGTTCAGAAGCTTCATGCATTGAGAAAACCCAAAACAAATATTCAAATCCTTCAACAGAACGTGCTTCTTAAGTACAGGTGCGTTCCATTTGTGTTCAATTTTGTAAGGAGAGAAACTTGTTGAATTTGGTTTGTAATCTTATCCCGGTACTAATAAAGTATTTGACACCACGAGTTGTGAATCCAATGTTCTGTAGCTAGTGCATTGCATGAAATAAAACAGCAAGTTGTGTTCATATTTACGTACTGCTCTTCCATCAAACCTTTTAGTTACTTTGAGTTCAATTACAAGCTCTAGAATTTAACAATTGAACTTTATGTAGGTATGTTATTTCTTTTCTCAAGGAACATGGCAATGAGGTATATGCTGAGGTCTGTGCAGCATACACTGATACAATGAGCAAGGTGAATACAATCACAATTATGTAAACGCATTAATTAAACTGTTGCTTACTGAAACATAGTTGCCTCATTGACATTACTACGTTGAGATGATACCGAGTGGTGCATACTTAGCCCGTATTGTGTTAAGTGCTGTTTTGGTATCATAGTAACTTCTTTACTATATCTACCTATCTTTATTGTGCAGGTTCTTAGTGCACATTTTCGTGCTTACATTCAAGCTCTGGAGAAATTACAGTTATTTATAGCAACATCTACCGATTTGATTGGTGTGGAGACGAGGAGCACTAGTCTTTTTTCAAGAGGAAGAGAACCACTCAAGAATCGCTCTGCAGTTTTTGCTCTGGGAGAGAGGACAAATATTTTAAAGGTTTTTTAGCTGCTGACTATGATATATGACGACCTACTACCTTAATTCATATCTAAGTTGCATGAACAAGACACACGATAAGATACAAATATGGCTGTTTAATTTTCATAAAAAGTAATGCAGGTCATGTTACATTTAGTAAGAAATATGTATGCCACGTTCATGCTATTAATTTATATAAAACACATCATCACGACATATTATACAGATCTAATCATAAAAAGGTTGGTGAAAATCAGGGAGACTAGAGAGGTAGCAGCTACAGTGCAAAGATGATTTCTACTATCTTATGATGTTACCCGTCTAAATATTTGGTCAAGTCTCCCATTGGAATAGGAAACAATCCTAACTTATATATATTGATTCTAGGGTTAATTGCCAAAAACTACCCTTAAGTATTGTCCACAAATGAAAGAATACTTAAAGTTTTGTCCACGCTTTTAGGCTACACTAAAGTTTTGTCCACCGACTTCCGTTAGAAAAAAAACGTAACAAGTTAATTGTCAAAAACTACCCTAAAGTATTGCCCACACAACTATAGGATGCATTATGAATTGCTCAAACAACTTTAAAATGCATTATGTATTTCCCACAAATCTATTGAATCTGCAAAGAACTGCCCAGACCATTCATTCTGAACATTCATCACAGTTTCTCCCTATTACGTTTTTTTAACGGAAGTCAGTGGACAAAACTTTAGTGTCTCCTAAAATCCTGGACAAAAGTTTAGGTATTCTTTTGTTTGTGGACAATACTTTTAGGGTAGATTTTGACAATTAATCCTTGATTCTAATTGACCACACTACACACTTAAAATCACCTGTAGTGCACCGTAGAATCATATCAAAGCAATGCAGTCTCTAACTGATGTTCATTTGGTGCTTCCTCTTATACAAGATTTTTATGATTATCGCCTTTTCTCTAAAGAAATGTTAGCTAAAAAAAAGGGATAATTGTCAAAACATGCACTAATGTTTTTTTCCACAAACGAAACAGTGCACAATGTTTTGTCCACGCCGTCTGGCTACCCTTATGAATCGTCCACACACTTTTGTTAGAAAAGTGTAATAGCAGAACCTGAATTGACAATTTTGCCCTTTTGGTTTGAAATTCAAAAATACGAATGAGTTAAAAGACTGATATACCCTCAATTTTACCCTTTTGGTTTGAAATTCAAAAATTCATATTTTAATTTAAAAAATAAATAAAAATCTGAGTTTTTTAAAAAAAAATACAAAAAATCAGTTTTTTTTAAAATTTAATTAATATTTTCATTATATATATATATATTTCTTTTTATTTTTTATTTTTTTCATTTTTCTACCCAAATATAATTAAATAAAAAAACTGATTTTTATGTATTTTTAAAATTAAAATCTGAATTTTTGAAAATAAAAATATTTTTTATAAATAAAAACTGAATTTATAAAAAAAAATCTGATTTCTATGTATTTTTTTAAATTAAAATCTGAATTTTTGAAAATAAAAATAATTTTTATATAAAAAAAACTGATTTTATATATAAAAAATTATTTTATTTGTCTATTTATTTATTTTTTAATTTGTTTTTTATTAGAAAGGGTAGAATGGTAATGTCTCATGCAAAAGTCAAAAGGAAAAGTCAAAAGATTCATGATAAGGGTAAAATGGTCATTTCAGTTATACTTTAACTGCACATGTATAACAGAAATGGAATATTCCATTAATTTTTCTAACAGAAGTGCGTGGACGATTCATAAGGGTAGCCAGACGACGTGGATAAAACATTGTGCACTATTTCGTTTGTGGACGAAACATTAGTGCATGTTTTGACAATTATCCCTAAAAAAAAAAAGAATTTCTTTAATTCTTAGGATAACTACATTTGGTGTTAATTTTTACTGGTTTCAGGATATTGATCAACCTGCATTAATTCCACATGTAGCTGAAGCCAGTGCCATGAAATTTCCTTATGAAGTCCTCTTTAGAAGCTTGCACAAACTGCTTATGGACACTGCTACCTCTGAGTACCTATTTTTTTTGCTATATATCCTTTGCCAATGGTTTTTCCAAGTCTAATTAACTCGAAGTCCTTGTTGATTTGCAAACTGACAGTTTTCTCATGTTTTAAGGTATATTTTCTGCTCTGATTTCTTTGGAGAAGAAGCGATATTTAATGAAATATTTGCAGGTAAGTTCACTACCATAAGATATTTTATGGAAGCTAAATGCATAGTTCCTATTATATTACATCTTGCATTTCATGAAAGTCTACCGTTTGGTTTGAACCCTTGGTATTTATAGGTATATCATAGATATTCTCATTAAATAGCTATGTACTTTCAAGTCACAACTTCGGGAATCTTCAGACCTTGAAACCGTTATCAGTTTATTTTAGCTCCTTAGACTGTCTTTGTAGATGTTTGGAGAGCACATTTGTATGCATGCAGCGTTAAATGGGACAAGGTTTTGAACATGGTTTCAGACATTCACCATTGGCTTTTCATTTGCTTGATATTATCAGGTCCATTTGCGGTCATTGATGAGCACTTCAATTCTATCCTTCCAAATTTTTATGATGCTATTGGTTTAATGCTTATGATTCGAATAATCTACCAGCACCAGGTAATTTTATGATGTATTAAACGTTCTGATATTATATGTTTGAGATTTGGTGCTCAATGTTATAAATTGCATTCGTATGACTTATCTGTGCACATGAAATTGTGCATTGACGATATCACACAATTCAGAGTAATTTCGATCTAATATTTCGGATATACTCCAAGTTCTTCTCGTCAACAATTTGGGATGCTCTGTTCTGCACTTTAAAGGTTTAATCCAACCCTAAAACTAAGCTATTAGGTGGAGGACTCAACTAGTAAATCAAATGGTCACTAAATACATATTCTTTCAATGTGGGTCACTTCAACAAAGGTATTGTCTCGTGCACTCTGTTGTTAAGTATGGGGCAATACATTTGCAGGAACCGAACATCTTCCTTACAGTAGTGCGTTTGAAACCGTTGTGATAGTAGAGCATGTTCAGTGGAACTTGAACTTTTGTCTAAGTAACTTTCCTGGGCGTAATTAACGATTTCCATTGCTGATGTTTTTCTTTCAGCTCATCATGACTCGGCGGAGTATTCCTTGCCTGGATTCATATTTAGATAAGGTATGTATGCTGTTTTCTGTTAAGAGGTGTACATGGTCTGAAATTGGTTTAATATATACCATCATCATGTTTGTATTCATTTTATGACCAGGTGGCACGCTGATTCAAAAAAAAATGTACCATTGGCTTCGGCCAATGGTTATATTATTTTTTTAAAATATTAAATAAAACTGGTAACTTTAATAAAAAATAATAATTGTGAGTGGTAGTTTACCTTTAAAGAACAATTAAATGAGCTATGTCAGTGTCACAAGTAGATGTATGTTACAGTTCTTGGTTGTTTTATTCTTTAAATGACGCATATATGCAATCACATTAATACAGACTAATAATGCTTTGGTGGAACTACTGCACAGGTTAATATTTCTCTATGGCCTCGTTTCAAGGTGGTATTTGACTTGCACCTCAGCAGCATGCGCAATGCAAATGTGAGGGCTCTGTGGGAAGATGATGTTCATCCTCACTATGTGATGAGGCGTTATGCTGAATTCTCAGCTTCACTTTTTCACCTGAATGGAGAATATGGAGATGGGCAGGTTAGGTGCCTTTGTCAACAGTTACAAAAAAAACTTTTAATTTGATTTTTTAATAAATTACTTAAAACATACAGCCCTTAATCATTTCACAGCTTGATTGGAACTTGGAACGTCTCAGAATGGCCATCGATGAATTGCTTATCAAACTCGCAAAATTATTTCCAAAACCAAAGCTACAAACAGGGTTCCTGATAAACAACTACGATATGACAATTGCTGTACTCAAGGTAAACATTATTTGTCTGTCATATTTATTGCACTTTTTTATCAGCAAAAACCAAAAGTGTGGGATTCGGAACCTTCACTTACAACCCTAGGTTAATCAAATGTCAATAGATCTCCCGAGGAGAACAATGGTTTGGATTAATCTATTTTCCATATTAGAAAGTAATACATATATTGTCATGCAAGTTAAAGAACATAAAATACTTATAGACCTTACAATGCTCATTGGGATCTCAGGAAGCTGGTCCAGAAGGTGGGAAAATCCAATTACATTTTGAGGATCTGTTGAAAAGCAACACGTCAATGTTTGTGGTGAGTAGTAACCTGTTACAGTATGTGAAAGAGAGGATGTATTATCAGTCTAGAAGTTGAAAAACATCACTAAAGTAAAAGTACAAAACCCGAAATGGTTGCAACATTTTGCTCTTCTACCATTAGCTCTTTTCTGCTACACATATCTGAACCGTATACATTTTCCATTCCTTGGCTGCAGGAAGAAATGCTTTTAGAGCATTTTGGTGATCTAATCATATTTGTTAAAGCCGGAGCTTGTGAGTACTTATTATAACCACTTTGATATTCAACTTTCGATTCTATGTTAGATTATCATAGAGAAATGGCTAATTTGCACACTATATGATCAGCGGAGGACCAAAGTTCTAGTTCTGAGGGGCCGATAACTGTTGCTGAAGTGGAGCCACTGGTAAAGGATTTTGCAAACAGATGGAAAGCTGCAATAGAGCTGATGCACAAAGATGTGATCACATCTTTCAGTAACTTCTTGTGCGGTATGGAGATTCTGAGAGCTGCATTGACGCAGCTGCTGCTATACTATACCAGGCTTTCGGATAGCATAAAGAAGATACCTGGTGGATCTGCACTGAACAAGGATCTCGTTCCCATATCTTCAATCATGTATGAAATCAAGAAATACTCGAGGGCCTTCTAGGCATTCCTGACAAGGTAATGAGGTTTGAATTTGAAATCTTGTTTCGTTAATAAGAATTTCTTATTGAAAATGACTGGAGAATATGATCTATACTCAAACTAAATAATAAATTTTATGTTTCTAGTTTCAAGATCATAGCAGACTGAGAAGTGGCTCATAATTTTGCGACCAATTACAGTTTAAGGCTATAGATTTTGCCAGTCATGGTTTCCTCTATAATGTTCTCACTTACCCTTCTATGATTTTTCTCCGAACACATAATAAAGGGGTATAGTTTAATAGTTAAGATATATCTAGTAGAATTTGTATTTTAATAGGATTGGTAATTAATCTTCTCCCCAACATTAATAATCTTAACAGTATGGTCACAACAACAGTGGTGTGGGGGATGTCGTTCTCAAGCTCGAAGTTACCACGCAAGACGGTGGTGATGAACCCATGAAAAGCGTTGCTCTCTTTGAACCCTTTAGGGTTTCTCATCGAACCCCTCAGGAGTTGAATTCTCGCCGTAACCGATCATCCCTCCAGTCGACGTGTCAGTTCCGACCGCCATCTACCCTCCTCTCGCGTCGCGCCTCCTTGGCACGAACAGATTCCACGCCGCCGCTATCGGTCTCCTCGCTCTCCACGTCGTCGCCATCGGCTACGAGGGCAACCACCGATCAAACCGACTAGGCATCGACCCTACGTAGCTCCAGGACAGGCTCAATCAAACCCGAACATCAACGTGGCCGTGACCGGAGCGATCCTGGAGGGTCGCTGGATTTGGGACCTAGGAGGAGGGATGTTAGGTCGAGATCTGTACCCTCGACAACCAAAGGCGGTCTCCTCGAGACTGGACGACTCATTTTGGGTCGACCCAATGATGATCAACCTGCTTCTGCATGAAGTATCGAGGAAGTCACATCCAGAGCACCGAGCGTACGCCAGAGAGCTAGCAATACCAGGAGGCCTCACTACGAAAGTTATGGGATCTCAAACGAATTTGCACTGCAGGCTTTTTAGGTTATTATGGTCGTTGTTCTGTTTCCGTTAGTCTGCTATGCAAAAGCGATCAAACAATACGGGTCAAGTGCGCCAAAAACTCTACAGGGGTTTTGGACAAATACCCGAACCTAGGGTCAAGGACCCAAGTTACGGTTATGTTTATGTTTATGATTTTTTTCATGATCAATAAATTTTTTCTACTTTCGTTTCAAAAAAAGAAAGAAAAATCTTAACATTTGGTTGATTTCGCTTAGTACGGTTAGAGGCTTGAATCTCATTTGTGGGT
This sequence comes from Erodium maritimum, assembly GCA_963921825.1. NCBI lineage: Eukaryota > Viridiplantae > Streptophyta > Magnoliopsida > Geraniales > Geraniaceae > Erodium > Erodium maritimum. The sequence goes on from OY997590.1 coordinate 74,695,676, forward strand.
GGGGGTTAAGTTAAGGGTAACAAAAAAAAGCTAAACTTCCTAACTCTCCGCCCCAAGCCCCTCGGCCTATGGCCGTCCGACACCCACCTCTTTTTTTCGCTTTTTCGTTTGCAACCTCTCACTGGATTGTTCCCTGAAAGTCTTGCTGCTCTCATCAAATACTTCGGACTGGTCAACCGAGCTTTTCTCTCGGCCTCCCTCTCTAGTTTCGGGATACAATTTGGCTTCGTTTTCCTACTCAGCTTTGACTTTGCATCCGCGGTGGTCACAACTCTCCACCGCTCCTTTGGTTTTGAACGTCTGATTGTTGATTTCTGTAGAGGTCCTCAACCACAGGTAAACTGTTATGTTGCTTCGGTTCCGATTAACCCTCCGTCAGTTCCCTCTACTCACCGCTCCTTCAAAGATGTGGTTGTCGGTCCGACTACTTCGCCTTCTCCTTCACATTGCTTCTTTGGCTCCATGGTTGGCTTTACTTACTCGAGCTCTCCCAATCTTCTTTCTACTTCCCTGCTCTGCTCCGCAATCATCGAAGTGTCCTGGGACAATCACCCTGCTATCTCAGTACAGGCCGACCTCTCTCCCCCCTACTGTTCGGCCTTGTTCGACTTATAGAGTTTTTTTATCTGCTTCATCTCTGTCGAGGCCTTCAAGTCCGTATAAGCCGGAGATTGGATCGAGCTCCGTCCCTTGTTCTTTGAATTCTTCTCGGACTTGAGCATGGTTCAGGGCGGCGGTTGCTTTAGATGGGTTTCTCTGGCCGGAATTTCCATCTCTGGTTGGTCTCTTGATTCTATTCGCACCATTGCTTCGACGGTCAAGACCCTAATCTTCGTTCACCCTTGTTCCTCCTCCTTCACGCGGATGGACCTAGCTTTTGTCCTCATTTTCTCCCGCAGTTTGGTCCCCGAAGTTCTCTCGGTTGAGCTGGAAATCAAGGGCTGCAAATTTCCTGTTAGTGTTATTGGTCTCGAGCCTCACCTCGTCCCCGATTCCGAGCTTGAGCCTGACGCCTTCGAAGACTGGATGATCGCCCCCCCCCCCCCCCCCGAAAGTCTAAGGCACCGGAGTGGCCGACCTTGGGGTTGGCTAGATCTCCTCACCGCCCTGGCCCCCGTTGCCTCTGTTTTCTCTTCTCCTTGTGGCCGGATTTCATCGTCGGAGCTTAGCACCGATCCGGTCTCCTCGTCCTCTTCGATGGAGTGCCCCGAGGTACACGCCTCTTCAGTTCCCAAGGATGTGTGTCCCGAGGCTTCTCGAGACAGGAATCCTTTATTTACTCGGAGCCCTTCGTTTCCTAAGGCTTCTTCGATGGTTGTTATAATGACTTTCTCTTATAATTAATAAAAGCTATATTTTATCCTCATAAAAAATAAAAACCAGAGCTGCTTGTATTTTTAGAGAGTAAGAGAAACATCTAACGATTTTATTAATGAAGAAACACTAATGGCATCATTCAATACATCTCTCAACTCCATTACTAATTCATTTCTCACAATGAACCTGCAACTTTGATCCAAGCCGACATTCAAACGAAATACATAAATTATTTTTCAAACCAAGACCTGTAGAGGCTGTAGTTAAGTGGATTGGTGAGTCAACATGTTGTTGAGCTCATTTTCAAATCTCTCCATGGTTTGAGGTGGCAGACACAAGGGTGCCCATATTCCTTCTTCCCCATTCTGCTTCTTATATGGTATGTAAAACGTGAATCCCTCAGCCTCGATTCCGGGCGGACCAGCGTAGACGGCTTTGCCCCACCCGAAATCCACGTCACCAAACCCGACCCGCCTCAAATCCGAAATCATTAATGTCTTTCTCAGGAACAAACAAGGTCGGCCCTTGATGACCATCGCATCCGCCAAAGAGCGCATGTACTCTTCGTTGACCTCTTCTTTAGCCTTCCTCAGCAGCTCCAACGTATGTTTCGTAGAGCCCCGACAAACCTCCCCCGCCGTGGTCACCGCCGCCGGGCACGCCACCGCGTTACCATAGTACCCGACAGGCACGTTGAGGTTCGATTTGCCGCGTACGTTGACTGCGAACAGTAAGCGCACTTCGTCCTCAGGGGCCAACTGGAGCGCACGTGTATAACATCGCCACAGAAAAGCAGTCAACGCCTCGAACGTTGTTGAGCTCGCACGCATGTCCGGAGGCGTTGACTGTCGGATCGCGAGCAAGTCGGAGGGACCGAAAAAGAAGGAGCGGTGAGTCATGTGGACGGCCGGCAAGTGCTCGGACCCGAAAAACACGGAGCGGTAACTAATGTTGGGATTATCAAGCACGTTGACGGGGAATAAGCCATCCATCATATCGTATTGGCGGTGCGTGCAGGTCACGCGCGGAGGATCTCTGGCCCTAAAGATATCTCTGCTCCAAACGGGCATCACGGACGGAGCATGTGCGCCTCCAGCTATCTGAGCTATGGCCGTAAGGAATTGCACTATGCCTGGAGCATCACTCATGGTGTGGTTCACACGGACAGCCAGGATGAAACCACCACACTTTAGCCGTGTAACCTATATATGTTGAAGCGTTTCTATTATTAAAAGGAGATATTATACAAATATATGAATATTAATGTCTTAAACCGTTAAAATTTCTAATAAAAAAATTAATTTATCCACGACAATATTAAATTAATTTATTTTCATCTCATCATCTGAATTATACAGTTTTTTTCATCTCACTATCCTAACTATTTTTTGTGGCGCATCACTACCTTAGAATCCATTTTTTTTTACTTTCATACCTACCGTCAATTTGTCACCCATTTTTAGATGAAAATATTTAAAAAGTCCATAATTAATACCACTCACTAACAATCAAATTTTCAAAATCATTCTATTGGTTTCCAAAATTTCTTAAAAAATCAGTTTTTAATGTCACAAAAATGCATTCGAGGGTAGTGAGGTGCCACAAAAAAATGCATTCTAGGATAGTGAGCTGAAAAAAACCCAAATAATTAAGATAGTAAGATGAAAATATCCCTATAATATATACCTGAAATAATAATATGGGAGTGTCAAAGTCCACCCCCACCGGTCCAGGAAGATGATAAAGGAGTTTATCAAAATGTTGGAAAGGAGGTCCGTCGAAGAAGGAGAGGTCAACATCAGCGTCAGCCTCGACGAACAAGGCGCCTTGGCCGGTGCAATCGATGGAGAGCTTCCGTCCAGGGCCTTCCCTTAGACGACCAGCCAACGGATAGTAAAACACAAGCGCTCGTGCAAGCGCATCCCGAATGACCCTCGCAGGGTCCTTCCCCTGCATTCTGGGGTCGTAACGGTAGAGCTGCACGATGGGAGTTAGAAACCGGAAAGAATTTTGGTCATCAATGTCGGAGAGTGGTTTCACTTCGCGCGGCGTCCGCTTGGAGGGAACCACAAACTCCGGTTCGGATCTCCTCACCGTGAACGTTTGAGAGGTGGTGCTACTACAAGAATGGTAGTGATGATGAAGTTGGTGAATGGAGTAATAAGGGCTAGCTTCGGATCTGGCGATTTTCAGATTCGTCACCCACAATGGTTTCGAGGTGTTTTTTGCTAACTCTAGGCAACGTACTGCGGCTTGTCTCCACATTTTGTTCCAAGGCTTAGTTTAGTTGGGTTGCATATGCATCTATATATACAACTTCCATACTACGGTGTTATTTTTTTTAATGTATAGTTACAATAAGTAGATGGGTTGTAAACTTGTAATATATATTATCTTGAATACATACACGCGTCTCACATGCATGGCATGAGAGATAATGAACCAAATAATAAAGTACAATTGCAAACAATTACAATGATCCGATCAATAATAATTTTTTTGAGAGAAACGATGATATTATTAATTTAAAGCATTTTGGTGCCCACAAACGTAGGAATCACCATACATAAACCAAGCTAACAGAATTGGAAAGACAAGTGCAGAAAAATAAATTTTGCTATTAGACATAATGGCGGTCGGGGGGGACTGCGGTAGCATCCATGGACACCGATACAGCATACTCCAACCATAAGTAACTGATCGAGCAGATTAGAGGATAATCATGCAGTGGTGGACCTATTACTCCCCCGGTAAGTCAGCGTGCGTCGTCCTCCCTTGACTGATAATGGTAGGGCTCCTGAACGCGGGATTGCTGACTCCGAAGTGGTAGAGAAGTAACTCATCAACTGTTGGTGGTACCAATGCCACCTATACACCAGGGAAAAGGTACAGCCGACCAAACCTTCCCTGGCCCCTTCCACACTCATTCCTGGAGGCGAGGGTGCTTAAAGCCCCCCGCCACTGTAGATGATGCCCCATTCGACGCCGCAGATTCCTCGTCCTCCTCAAGATCCTTCTCCCTCATCACCGGAACTTTCTGTCCGGTTCTCTGATGGAGGCCCAGTGGAGTAACACTCAGGCCCCACGAATCCACCCCGAGCCCAACACCACCTAGGTCTAGCAATTGACGCAACCCAGCCCGTCCAACAGACGACCTCGGCCCAACAAGACTGTCGGCCCGTCCCCAGCTCTGGCCCGTCACCGAAACCCTAGCCCGAACAGTTCCTCGGCGCCGCCAGACGGAATCGAGAACCTGCCGGGAACCATCCTCCTTCATTGCCGATACAATAGGGCTAGCCGACCTCCTCTTCCAAGGCGCCGCCGCCGTGCCTTACCTCTGAACTTCCCCGTCCCGAGCTCTCCTCGTCGATCCCCGCCAGCCTATCTTCCCCTCTTGGCACGCCGGAATCCAGCAATTACAGTTTCGGATACACGATCCCCATGGTGGAATCCGACGGTGAAAACCCCCTCGGGAGCCACCGTCCCCCACCTGCGACAAGACCCCCTCGGGAGCCGCCACTGATCGCAAAGCCCTAAAGATAGGGCTGCGTCTGCTACCAAGGCTATACCGAGTGATAGCTTCTCCATGGATGGTGGTTGCTTCGAAAATCGGAAGCATTAACCGATCAATAATAAATAATTATCACAATTAATAATGAATCATCATATCATTATATATATTTTTTATTATTCCGTGTTATAGGCTTATAATATCATCATAATTTTTCAGGAACAATTACCCGCAACCTCTCTCTCTCAAATCCCTAGGGTTTAGAGAGGTTTTGCGATTTTATCCATCTTCTACAGCGGGATCATGGCATCAACTGGAGATCTGGATGGAGGAGAGGCGAGCTTCGATGTCTAGCTCTTCCGGGATCCGAGTAGTCCAGAACCGATGCTGCAGGGGACGGAAGCAAGCGACACAGGGGGACTGCCACTACTAGTCGAGTCCATGGAGGGTGGTTCTCTCACGTCGATAGAGGCCTTGACGCCGCGTTGTGGGCGCAAGTCTCCGGTGACATTCTCGGCACAGAGGGCGGACGATGAAGGTCAGGTGAAGGGGCATTATACGTCGCACTCCGGTGAAGGGACCGCGATTCAAGAAGCTTATCGGGGGCACGCCAGCGGTACCAGGGAAGATCGGGGCGGAGTTTCGCTGGAACTCGATCTCGGGAGAAGAGATAGAGAGCACAAAGGATACAATAAGGGAGGGGGATGGTCTCCTTCCGATCGTGGTCTCGTCGGACACCGTATCAGCGCCGGAGGAATCACCGGAGGCGATGGCGTGGAGGCAAAGTAAGGGAAAGGCGGTGGCGCGCGAAACCACTAGGGTTTCTGCAGGTGGGCCGGGCCGGGACCGAGTGGATACGGGCCTGAGCCGGGGTTTTCTAGCGGATGCCCGTCGAGTCTGGCAGAGCGGGCCGGATTGGATGCCCCGGGCCGGGAGGGGGCCTGGTCGATGTGAGGCCCAGGCCGTTCAACCTACAAATGGTTCGGGGTGGATCCGGGGCTAGTCGGGTGAGACGGCATCCGATGGGGCGTCATACACAACAGCGGCGGGGGGGGGGGGGGGGGTACAAGCACCCCTGCCTCCAGGAATGAGTTCCTGGGGTCCAGGGAGGGGTCGGTCGGCTGCACCGCCTCTCTAGACGTATGGTGGCGACGGTTCCGCCAATAGTCGACAAGATTCTCCCTTACAAGTTTGGGGTCAGCACATCCGCGTTTAGGAGCCCTACCAGTATTAAGAACCGCCCCCGGTCGATCCCGGTCGAACCGGTGAATTTTGGCAAAGTTTGACTTTCGGCCGGAAAAGTCAAATGAGGACTTAATAGTTGGGCCATTTCCTTTCGTTTGACTGTAATATTGGAAAAGTCAACGTTTGGTCAAACCGGGACTTTTTATCGACTAAATACGAATTAATTAAAGTGCTGGATTTTTATTAGAGGAAAATTGGTCCCCAATTAGGACACTTGTCCCTATTGCATTAGAGGAGAAGAAAAGACCTCTATTGACCCTTTTACCCTCACAAAAGCCAAATTGGAATGTTGGGACCTAAGGACATTTTTGGAACTTCAACAAGCTAGGTTTTTAAAGCATTTGGGGTCACTTTACTCCTCTTTATTTGTGCTGGCCGAATTTAGAGGGAGAGGAAGAGAAGAAGGAGCCTTGAAGCTTGAAGGAGAAGAAAGGTGCAAAAATGGAGTCTTAAGCTTTAGTTCTACCCAAAAACCCTCCAAAACACCATTTTTTTCATTCCCATTCTACTTCTAAGGTAAATCTTTCACCTATTTTCGTTTTCCTTGAGTTTTGATTTATGGGTTTAAGAGGAAGAACTTGAAAATGGTTGGATTGTTGGAAGTTGATGATGGGTGTTGTTTTTGGAGATAAAAGGAGGTTGGATGATGTTTTTAGTTTGAGTTTATGGAGTTTTGTTGAAGATCCATTGTGGGTATTGAGTTATTGAGGGTTTTGGAGGTTTGGGGTTGATAAAAATGGATTTTTTGGACTGAAATTTCGTGAAAAGGGAGTTGGAGGAAGAAGAAGGTCGGAACCCGTCAGACATGTCACGGATCCGTGACGGGCTCCGTGACGGGAGACGTCACGACTCTGTGAGGGAGACCGTGACGGCTTCAGTCACGGCTCCTTGAGGAGAACCGTGACGGCGCAGGTAACGGATCCGTGACCCGATCCGTGGCAGACCTGTTTTGGTCCCTTTTTGGGTGTTTTCTTCTAATTCGAACGTTTTTTCTTGAACCTTTTGTTTGGGGACTGTAACCTAGATGTTTGCCTCTTAAACCACAGTTGGTTAGACTTTAATTATAGTTTTATTTGTGATCCAAGACCTTGGACCGAGACTTGACGGAGGAGAAGACCGTTGGGACCACGTGAGAGGACGAGGAGGAAGCTAGCTAGGACGTTAGCAACTAGGAGTATTAAGCGCTGGAGAATTCGAGGTAGGGAAAAGTTCTAAACTCCACTCTTAATTTAAAGAATGCTAATAGTATGCCTATAGGATAATAACAACCGGAAAGGTCCTAGTTTGCATATAGGATGTGATTCACTAGAATAGTCGCTTTCAATTATATTAATAATCGGAAGAGTCTAGTATACATGTAGGATGTGATTCACTAGTTTAACCGCTTTCAATACTTTGGGAAATTGTCATGCTGGTAGAATGGACATATCGAGCCTTAGGATTGTATGTTGATTGTATTTATTGTTGATTGTTCGTCTTTAGGGTCGATTGCATGTTCCGTCCCTAGGATAAGATAAGAGTCATACTTAACTAGTTGAATTATGATGTTCGTAATATAAATGGTTGATCCGTGTTATGATTGATTGATTGAGTGAATGTTTGGAATGTGAATTGATTGTGCCTAATAATATGATCGGGTGAGTGATAGACCGATGATGCGTAGTTGGTAAGTCATGCCGGTAAGCGTGGTTGACAGTGTGTGTGGTTGTTATGCTATTGTGTGGTTTGAGTGTGAACCCCGAGGTGGACATACCGGGAAGACATCTAGACCGATGTGCAGTTCCGGTATGATGTGAGTGTGAGCCCCGAGGTGGCCATATCGGGAAGATACCTAGTCCGATGTGCGGTTCCGGTATGGTATATGGTTGTCTTATCCGATGCTACGTGTTCCGGAAAGACTTATTTCACCCCGATGCTACGTGTTCCAGGGAGACCTAGGCCGAGGGATGTTCCAGTATGGTATATTATTGTCTCACTCCGATGCTACGTGTTCCGGAGAGACTCACTTTACCCCGATGATCTGTGGTCCTCTGGGGACATTTCCGGGACCTCCGATGATATGTGTTCCTAGGGAATGTTTCCAGGAGCCCCGATGATATGTGTCTCCTCTGGACCGAGGGGCATCCTGATATGATGTACATGTTGGTGTACGGATCAGAGACATGTGGTTTGATTATCAGTATTTCGATATTTGAGTGTTTCTTTCGTTAATTCCACTGGTGAAATTGTTGTCTTTCCCTTGATCTCTTTGAGTATTATCTTCTTTAAGTGTTGCAATTCTTGTTGATCGTTAATTTAGTGTCTTTTGGATAATTGTACTAATCGGGTTTTATTTGTTAAAGCGGGGGTTCCTGTACTTTACTACTTTTTCCTACTGAGCGTAAGCTCACCCCCTTTGTGTTTACTGTTGTTTTACAGGTTTCATTGCTGAATAGGTTGTAGGACGTCTCAGGGCTCAAGAGCTCATTGAGGGTCCGGATGTGACTGTGTTAGAGACGTACCTTCGTTTTTTGTTCAAAAATATGTCGCATTTGTTTTAGTTTGAGCTTTTGACTCTTCGGTTGGACTTGTGTATGGGATTTACTTGGAGTTTTACTTAATTAAAGCTTATTTATTTATTATTATTTATCTTTAGTTGACTCACGTCTTGAGTCTGGTCAAAACCGGATTTGGGGCGTGACAAGGGAGGACGACGCACGCTGACTTCTCGGGGGAGGTATCGGTCCACCACTGCAAAATCTACACTTGGTCTGCTCGATCAGTGCTTTTTGGTTGGATTATGCTGTATCGGTGTCTATAGATGCTACTGCAGTTCTCCCCTCCGACCGCCCCTATGTCTAAGAGCAAAATTTACATTTCAGTTCTTGTCTTTCACTTCTATTGTAGTTTACTTTGGCTCCGTGGCGTTAGCAGTTTTGCGAACACCTTAATGTTTTAATAATATCTCCATTGCTTCTAAAAAAAATCATAATTTTTCCGAATAAACTATCTCACGATTGTGTGTGTTCTTTAAACAAGTCTAGCCTTAATTTCATTTATCGATAGTGATTTTTGCAACTACAATCACTATGTTGTCGTTCTCCCCGTCAATGGAGCTCATCACGTCTAGTGTACCTGTTCCCTCGGTGTCCTTACTAATTTCTACACGACCTCCGTCTGGCTTCGTTCGTTTGGTGAGAGAGAGGAAGAAGCGTAAACCAAAGGCTTCTCCTACTGTCTCTCCTTCACTGATCACTCCGTTGATCCATCTAACGCCGTCTCCTCCATCCCCAAACTCGTACCCATTCCATCCCTGGCCATGGTCGTTTTCTCTCCGGGGGACGATTCGGGGATCTCTAGTTTGATCAAACCGAAGCGTGGTCGGCCTCTGAAGGTGTCCTCTTTCACCTCGCCTCCTCCTGGTGCTCCGACGCCCTTGGAAGGACCTGGTTTTAAGGGCTCGCCGTCGATTAGGGTTATTAACCCTAACTCAGGCGTCTCAAGTCACCACATGGAATCGTCGCTACTAGGAGGTCTTATTCCTGGACTCTGGGGTGTCATCTGTAACCTCGGAAGGCCCTGATTCCGTGAGTCAGATGATACCTAGGGATGATGCTTTTCTTAGGGAGTCGGTACCATCCATGGCCACCCTTTAGGCCTGCTTCTCGGCTTACTGCCTACTTAAGAAGGAGGCCATGAAAATTGTGGTGCCCTACACTCTGAAAAACCCCAACGTCACTGCTCGCCACCAATATGGTATGGTTGGCCGGTTGCTTTTCCCAAAACCACCCCGTAAGGATTTTACGTTTAAGATCTTCACGCGTTCATGGGGAAGCTCGTCGTCAGGATTGGTGGTGAAGGACTTAGGACCTGGGACATTCAGGTTCTACTTCAACAGCCAGGAAGCTTTGACATGAGTTTGATACACCGAACCATGGTGTTTCAATGGGTACCCACTTTCGTTAGGGGATATTGTGAACCTCATAGCCCAGGATCTTCCCACACTGGACCAGATCCAGCTATTGGTGCCTGCACGTGGTCTTCCGTCGTTAGTCCGAACGAAGGCAACTGGAGAAGTCATTGAAGCGACTCTTGGGGGATGTGTGGACGTGCCCTACGACCAAAGGGGACTTTGTTGGGACATGACCGTCAAAGTCAGGTTTTGTATGGATCTTTATCGGCTGCTACGCTGGTCCATGATCTCGAGGTTTCAGGAACTTATGGAGACAATCCAGGTCAACTACTTCAATTGTGGCTGGATTGGCCACCAGCTTCGGGACTTTTATCTGGAGATGCTAGGAATCTCGCGCTCTGATTATTCTGTCCTTGAATACAAGTCCGAGAAGATGGAAAAGTCATATGCTACGGACTAGGGGAAAACACCAACCCACCCCTAGGTTCGAGCACTAACCTCGGATACTCTACCTAAACCCATGTCGTCTCGAGGAAGAGGGCCAACTGTCTAACCCTCAGGTAGGGATTGAACAACGGGGGTCATCTAGGGCGACACTCATGGGAGGTTCGACTGAGTCTTCCCCATTTGCGACGCTGCCTGTCTCATCTATGAAGCTGCCTTTCCCATCTAGGACACTGCCAGATGGGCCGCTTTCCTATCACAACGGGGATGTTGTCTGTCCTATCTACGACGCCACGAATAAAGAGGGACATTACAAGGGAACCTCATGAAGATCAGGGAGGGCTGGGAGATAGCCCAACCAGAAGAAAAGATAGACACCCGTGGCTTCAGGGACCTACCTTGGGAGGGGTCCCTGGTTAAAGCCAATCCTCCTTAAGTTACTGATACTGTCAGGGTGGTCTCACTCCACACGACGAAATGAATCATTTCCATGGGATCAAACAACGTTCAACACCACCTTGAGCAGTTCTCATCAGTTTCTCCAGCTCTGTAGTTTACTTTCTATTCGCCTTTGTGGTGTTTTACAAACCATGTTACACGGTGCCCTGTCTCAGAGTTTTTATTCAGAGACCTTTTGGAACTCCTAACGTTATAACAACTCTTTTTAAACATTAATAAAATCCGCACTTTTTACTAAAAAAATTATTATAAATAATATATGCCTCTCATATCATATGGCATGTACTAAGGTGCAATATCTTGATGATCAATCTTGATATGGTTATTTTTATAAATTTTTGCACGTTGTTGGATTCTAAAATGATTCAGTGCACGTCTCAGATCATATGATCTGTGATAAGGTTCAATATCTTGATGGTGAATCTTGATAGTTGTTTATATAAATTTTTATGTGCGGTTGGTTCATAATATCATCATGTCTCACATGGTATAGTATGGCTGACCAATAGTAAGATGCAATCCCGTATAATCTTGATAATGAATCATGATTAGTTATTTTTGTAAGTTTTTATGTGCTGTTGGTTCATAATATTATCATATCTCACATGACATGGTATAGTTGACCAAATAGCAAGGTACAACTGCGAATAATCTTTTTGTTTATTTTCTTTTTATCAGCAAAGCATTAGATAAATCTCCCTCAAGAGGGGACAAAAAGATCTGAGTACAGATACCTTACAACCAGGAGCACCTTACACAGGCCTCAAACCAGAATACAATGAAATGAATGAAATACAACCCAACAAGGGTGAACAATGAAGAAACCAGGCAAACACAGAGCAAAAAAAAGTAAAAACAGAGCAAATGGAAAAAACAAAAACCACAATAAGAGCTTCAGAAACCAGATCCAACCAAACCAGAGACAGATCCAGCCACTAATCGCTCTCCCAAACCCTTGAAACCCCTGGACTCTCAGGACAAGGCACAAAAGCCAGACAAACCCTACGCGGCCAACACCAGCGTACGGGTCCCGAGTCACACGTAGCACCACCGCTAACGGGACCGGACAGGGAGAATCCGAGGAGCCAAAGGGGGGGGGGGGGGGGGGGGGGGAGGAAACGAAGAGAACTTAGATCTGACCTGGAGAAGTCACCGGTGGAGAAGTCAGACGGCAGAGCCGGCGAGGAACCGAAGCGGCTAGAAGGTTGAAGATCTGACCGGAGGAGCGATGAGGGGAGCGATTCCCTTCTAGATCTGCAGCAAGCAAGATCAGATCTTGTCTCGGGAAGAACCCACGTTGACGGCCAGCACCAACCCAACGAACCACCCACGACGGAGAGACAGCGACATCACCACCAAACCGGACCAGATCTGACCGAAACTAACCGGCAAGGAAGAGGCCGACCACAAAGGGAAAGGGAGAGAAACGGTGGAGGAAGGAAGGGGGGTTGAGAAGAGAAGCCACCGCCAGCAACCTCCGAAGAGGTCGCCGGCGGGGGAAAGCACAAAGGGGATGAGAGCGACGACTTTTTGGAGAAGAAAATAGGGTTTCTAGGGTTTCTAGTAAGGCAGATATGTAGATTAAAGTCTACATTTCACGTGCACCGTTTCTTCTTCCCCAAAACGATCATGATTGTTTCTTTCCCCATAAAATTTCTAGTTCCCAAAAAAATATTTCGTTCTTCCCACCAATATTCCTAATCTTATACATTTACAACGTTTTTTCCCCTCTTCCAAATCAAGAATAAATATAGGTGAAATTCTAGGTTTAGATTCACTTAAAGTTCTCTTTTTCATTGTGATTTGTGTCACAAATTCTTTGTCTTCATTGTGAAATTTTAGGTCCTAAATTTGAAGCACGATATCATATATATTTTTTTGATCAGCAAAAGCAAATTGATTAAAATCTCTTCTAAGGAAGAAAAGGAACAAGCACAAAAACAAACAATCTAGCTACAGATTGAGGGGAGCAAAAGGAAATTAAACTTAAGACAATAAAGAAGTTGAATACTGAAGGGCAGTGAGTGATGTTGGAAGAGGGATTGGTGTTGATGTCTATGAATTTTGTGGTGGTGAATGTTGGAGGTAAAGTTGTGATGCTGTGGGTGGAGCTTTGACGATACCCCAAGGAATTCCTGAAGATTAAGCCATTGAATGAATAAGGGCTTAAGCAATTTGAGTGTATATTGTTCATCTGTGTAGGTTTGAAACTTGGCCCGCAAGGAAGTGATCCTGTAGCTTGGGCCGCAAGGAATTGAGATCTATAGTGAATTGTGAGTCTTTTGAGTTGAAATGGGGAGGTGCTGAGAGAATGGTGCTATTGGGCAACTTGAGCATCTTGAGAACTTGTATGGCCTGGTTGTACTTGTAATGTGGTATAGGAGTGTCATGCTGTAGAAAGCTGGACGTTGTAGTTGTGCATGTGCTTGTGGAATGTAAAACCCCACTTATTACTAAAGGGTAACATTTTGAAAATCGAAACGTTGGAGTAGGAAATTGAAAATGGGTATTTTTGAAAAGAAGAAAATAAAAAAAAAGGAGGGGAGTTTTTTTTTGGGCTAGGCCTAACCATGGGCCAGACAGGCCCAATTCAGGCGACAGCCCGAACCCGCGCACGAACCGGCCCAGGAGCACGCCGGCCCAACCCTAGCCATAAAAGGCACGAGACGCCGCTTCGGATTCCATTTGCGCGCACGCATAACGAGACATCGTCTTCCTCCGACTCGCTCTCCCTCGAAACGACTCGAACCAGTCCGGCGAGGACTTCCCGTCTCCGACCTCCGTCCTTCTCCCCTCTACTCCACCTCTTTCTCCGTCTTCTTTCTCCTCACACGACAAAACCCCCAAAGCCAGAGACCCTTTCCCCCACGTTCTCCTTCCTCCCTGACGCGCACCAAACCCTCGCCGCCGCAATCGAGCCTCGCCAGCGTCACCACCGTCGAAATCAACCACGGAGAGCGTAACCACGAGCTTCCCCACTCTCCCCGCTACCGCTAACCTGGAAATCACGAACCAACAGGCTCTTTTCGAGCTGGATCTGACCGGAGATGAGCGCCGGAGAGGAACGCCGCCAGATCTGGCATTCCCACGCCGGAGAGCAACCAACGCCGCCAGAACCAACGTCTCACTTACTCCCTTCGTCACCTAACACCTTCCTCCGCCTCCACTTCTCCATCTGAGCCTCACCTGACGCCGTGGAGGGCGGCCGGAGTAGCTCGAGTTCGCCGGAGCTAGGACAAGCTCAGTCTCGAGCTCGGCAAGCCTTGGGCCCGAAGGGAAGAACTGGGTCAGGAGCAGGTCGTGGGCCAAGAGACGACCCTGGGCCAAGGACGTGGCCTTGGGTCGGGACAACGTGGGCCTGGACTCTGCTTGGGTCCAGTTTAGACTCGGACTCGGGCCTGGATCAGAGCCGGGTCCGGGTCAGCCTCGGATCTGTGTTCGGGCCGGTTCTGGACCGGGTCTGGACCAGGTCTGGGCTTGGATCCGGGTCGGATCCGGGTCAACCCGAGTTCAATTACAAATATTTTAAAATCAGATTAATTAACTGATTTAATCAGTTCAAGGTGAGAAATTAAAGGACAAATTTGGTTAAATCAGTGGACCTTTGGACAATTATCAGTATTGACTGGTTATTTATTTGTCAACCTAGACGGGACTTCGCTCGAGAACGAAGAACTTGGACCCGAGCTAGAAGGACGAAGATCACGCCGAAACCCGTATGAAGAACGGAGTAGAGACTAACCGACTTTACAGCAGAGTTTTAGAGGAAGACCACAAGGTAGAGAAAGTCCTAACTACTCGAGTATTTCATTACTAGTATGCCTATTAGGTTAATAAAATCGGAAAGGTCCTAGAATTGCATATAGGATGCAAATCACTAGAATAAGCGTCTTTCGATTAGTTATAACCGGACGAGTCTAGAAATGCATGATTAGGATGCAAATCACTAGTTAACTTTCTTTCAATACTTGGGAATTGATTTACTGGTAGAGAGGCCGTGATGAGCCCTCTAATTAGTTGTGTGTTAGCTTCACATGCCTGTTTGCTAGTTATAAGGATAATCAAGAGTCTAATGAAACTAGATCGAATGCATGCTTGAATGTTTAAATGTTGAACTTGAATGATTGAATCATTGGTTAATTGATTGAATACTTAAATGATTGATTGGTTGATCGAGTATGACTGGTTGTGCCATGGAGGCACGATCAGGTGATCGATTGACCGGTGGAGAGCAAGAGGTAAGTACAGGTAAGTGTAGTTATGGGTATGAATCTCGTGTGGTGTGTATTGATGAACGTGTGTATTTCTATGATTGGTTGTGGACCCTGCGGGGTATTGTTTGATTGATCCTGTGGGATAACGGTTAGGGACCGTGCGGGGCATTGGTTATTGATCCTGCGGGACAACGGTTAGGGACCCTGCGGGGCATTGGTTATTGATCACGCGGGATAACGGTTAGGGACCCTGCGGGGCATTGGTTATTGATCCTGCGGGATAACGGTTAGGGACCCTGTGGGGGCATTGCTTATAGATCCTGCGGGATAACGGTTAGGGACCCTGCGGGGCATTGGTTATTGATCCCGCGGGATAACGGTTAGGGACCCTGTGGGTCATTGGTTATAGATCCTGCGGGATAATGGTTAGGGACCCTGCGGGGCATTGGTTATTCATCCTGCGGGATAACGGTTAGGGAACCTGCGGGGCATTGGTTATCGAGCATGCGGGCAATGGTTATGGACCTTGCAGGGCATTTATTATCGAGCCTGCGGGCAATGGTTATGGACCCTGCGGGGCATTGATTATCGAGCCTGCGGGAAATGGTTACGCACCATGCGGGGCATTGATTATCGGACCCTGCGGGGCATTAGACACTGGACCCTGCGGGACAATTGGATGGTTTACCCTGCGGGGATTGATTTCTTGATTATTTTCACCCGAGCGTATGCGTCCTGCGGGAGTATTACCTTGGTTCCCTATGACATATGGTCCTTTGGAGATGTATCCAAGAATCCCGATGATATGCGTCCTCCTAGGGATGTTTCCGGCATTCTCGACGTTATACGTCTTTGCGACGTTATGCGCCTCCTCTAGACCGAGGGAAAATCCGATATGACACAGAGAGTATTGTGGATCGGAGGGTGGCGACTACATGTCCCACGACATTATTTTATTGTCCCGATGACATATGGGCCTTTGGATACGTTTCCAAGAATCCCGATGATATGCATCCTCCTAGGGATGTTTCCGGCATTCTCGACGTTATACGTCTTTGCGACGTTATGCGCCTCCTCTGGACCGAGGGAAAATCCGACATGACACAACGAGTATTGTGGATCAAAGGGTGGCGACTTCATGTCCCACGACATTACTTGAACGTTCTATCTTCTATTGAGTATTTAAGAAATGCATCGATTCCCTTATTTTCCTACGATCATTATTGACTCTTTGAAATTGTTAAACATTCAGTTGGCCCCCCGTATTTCATCATCGGTTTGGTTTCTCTTTTTAGTAAGATTTGAATGAATTTGTGAACTCATGTTTATTAAACTAAAAGGGTGACCTGGTTATGCATTTTCCCTACTGAGCATAAGCTCACCCTTCCTGTCTTTCTGGTGTTTCAGGTGTTGGGCGGGAGCAGTATTAGCCGGACTCTCGGAGCTAGGGAGCTTGAGGGTTTAGCTAGTTTTAGAGACGTGTATTTTTTTAAAGTTGGTTATTGTGTTTTACCGTTGAGTTGTGACTCATTACATTTTGAAGGATTTATATCATTTGAAAACTTTATTTTATATCATTATTTTTATTTTACTGTAAATATTTAGTCACGTCTCGAGTCTGGGCAAAACCGGATTTAGGGCGTGACAATTTGGTATCAGAGCCTGGTTTCATTTGAAACAGGTTCTTTGTGAACGTGTTTTCAAACCTCGGACCGACGTCAATTAGGTGGGTAGAGTTCGGAAGTCTAAGTCGTGACACTCAGTGACGCAATTTGGAAACATTGATGCGGAGAGTTGGAACGACACGAGTCGTGAATTGCTTCAATGTTGTTTAAGTTGAGTCTTTTGCACTACAATGATTGCATTGCTTGATTGGTATCCTCTCCCTAGTGATCGGTGAAGCCGAACGGTTGAGATCGGAATTGGATTAACGGGCAATGATCGACCCGTTATGCATTCATTGTAAAGTAGGCCAATTGTTGGTGGTTTTGCCATTTTGGTGGCTCGTTTCTAAAATTTTGAAGTTGAAGTATGGTCTTATTCAATTGTTGACTTGTTTAAGTGACCATTGTTTTGGGGAGCACGAGAACTCCGTATACTGAGAACTTTGAGGAGCATGAGAACTCTGTGTATTAATTGTGTTGTGTATTTTGATGAGCATGAGAACTCGGTGTATCGAATACCTTGTGAAATTGATTATTAATGGTCCCGCTTAAGAAGGTAGTTAGTGGAAAATACGAATAGGTCATGCCGTAATTTTTTGTAGAACTGAAATGTTTGTACTATCACGGGTTGACTCAGGGGCGCCACTGTAGTCGAGCGTGATGGTTGGATGTCAAGTTGTTACAATGAGATTCGGGGACGCCTAAATCGGGTTGTAACGACGCAAGATCGACATGAAGGTTGGATAAAAGTTAAAGTGTTGAGAATCTTTGGAAAGGAAAGAAATAATAAGTTTTGATGCGATGGATCGTGTTACGATACTAGACCACGCGTTTTGGGAAGATACCCGGTTGAGGGGTATGCCTGTTGCCTTGTGCCTTGTGTGAATTACTTGAGATTATTCCTCATGTGGGAGTTGATTGATTTATTTGATTGAACCCTCCTGTGGGAGTTGATTGATTGATTTGATTGAACCGCTGATTGTTGTGTGAGACGCACGAGGTGCGGGATTCTTTGTCTATATAAATATCATATATGACTATACCACGTATGATTATACTATTTCTATCGATCCAAGTGGGATCATATGAGACGCACGAGAACGTCATGATATGTTGAATCAGACCGGGTGTGTTAAACTGAGAGATGAACCTATATGTTATAAACACGGCGAGTATACGAGATGTCACGTGTTTATATCCCTAGGGATACCAGAAGCCGCCCGGCTGCGGGGGAGAGCCAGACACCAACCGTTAGTCTGGCAGGGGCAGCGAGCGCCCGGGGTGCTGCTTCCACAGAGCACCAGAGTTTTGAGGATAGACAGGTGGGGTCACCACCTAGAGCTCCTCCAGTCGTAGAGCCGACTCAGGCGACCCTATTGATGAGGTGGTTCGCGCAGTCCTAGCAGCGCTCAACAGGAGACTGCAACACTGGCACGAGAGTCTGTACCTACTGCTGACGCAGTCACTACCGAGATGCCAGGCCAGATGGACAGTTACTCGGCCCAAGCACTCAGAGATTTTCGTAGGTTGAGTACACCTACCTTTTTCGGAGGTTCAGACCCCAAGGCAGTTGTAGTATGGTTGGAGAGGATTATCCGCAACCTTAATACTTTTTGAGTATTTTGATAGTCGTTCGAGAATATTTTTCACGACCTCCCAACTGAGGGAGAAGAACGATATTGGCGGCACAGTTTGCCCTCGAACAAACAGTTGGAACATCTGGGCCGAAACTACCCGTTGAGTGATGGATCTACACACCGTTCCACAGGTCGGCCTACGAGAGCCGATAAGAGAACGTGTTGTCACAGCAGCAAATTCTTTCACCCCCACCGAGAGGAAGACCTCCGATGCGACGGGGTCAAGTGTACGTGATTGACGGGCCTAGAGCTGAGGGACTCGATACCGATCTTGAGATCGCTTAGAGTACCTATGTACTGTTTATCTTTGGAGTTGTGTCTACTGGCACTTGAAAGTTACACGTGGTTGTATCGTTTTGAGGTTACTTCATGTAGGAGACGAAGATATGGTAACAAACAGTCTCGTTCCTAAGAACTTGTCGTACTGAAAGTTCCCTTCCCTATTTCGAACGTGTTGACCAAACTTTAAGAATCGAGTTGGGGAACATCGAACGTTCATTGAATACTATCAGCATCAAACACCCGAGCGGAGAAAGGCTACGGCCTTGACCAATGAACGGTCCGACCGGCCACCAGAGATGACCGAGTGACGATACAATCAGAGTAGCGCAACGGAAGTGCAGTGGGCCTATAACCCACAAGCATCGAACCCTACTAAAAGTTTGAAATCTTAAGATTCGAACCGTCGAGACGTTTTTGTTTCAAAATCCCGGTTAACGAGGGAAAGGTTGCACGAGTGTGTGTCGTACGTGAGAAAATAGATTAAGGTGTGTTCTTACGTTCCTTCCAGAAGGACTAATCGGTTTACCGCCAGTTCACACGGGACAAACAGATTACACCGAGAATTACAAAGACATCATACGACGCTCTCATCGGAGCAGAAAGCGGAAAACGAGAACCGGGTACCAAGGTGTACCTCTGTCAGCAAGAGAAGAATGAACGCATAACGTCTCGCGAGGACTAAGCATAGTCATAAGGTTACGCCATAGAAGTGAAGAGCACCCCCCGTTGAATTCCGGCAACAGATAGCCGAGGGCGACTACCACAAGCTTTCATGCCAGTAACAAGATGGCACCGAACGAAGCGTGTGTGGTAGTTCGGGTTTTGTGACATGCACGGGCACAGGGAAGGTTAAGAGTTAACCGTTGTTAATTTTGAGTGTTCGTGGAACGATTGAAGGAAACGCGCTATTTTCTGAACTGTTCGATTTGTCGAGATTTCAGTACGTGCTGATTACTCCTTGAGTGGTGATTTGGGGGGGGGGACTTGACTATAAATTGTTTGGATCGACAGCTCGTGAACGAGTGTCAACGACATAAGGAATACCACCGGTTGGGATAACCTTTGTCAATCGATCTTAAATTGCGATTCATTATCGAGTGTGACTATCGTACGTTTAGTTGTAGTGTCTTGAAGGACGCCTACTTTTGACTAATTTCCAGTAAGAGGACCATCGATCCTTGTTGTTGAACGTCGTTCGTCCGACTAGATGTCGGTAGAATTCGTGGTGGTACTGAACCATGCACCGGTTTTGAGAACCGTGACTCATTGATATAATGATCTGGGTGAAACGAATTGTGATGTGTTTTGATCAGGGGTGAGAACTGGTATCAGTATCAAGAGAAATATCGCGAGTTGGATAACCTTCGTGATTGATCACAGTTAGGTGTTGACGGGTTACCGTGAATTAGGGTTGTGATGCTTGATTTGTGACTAACCCGTGTCAGGTTGCGAATCTTGATAAGGTTTACCCGGTGTGACATGTTGCTACGTTTGGACAAGTGTGTCATGATTGGTATGACATGAGCTTTTGATTAAGTTATGTTTGAGGCATGCCGCCTTGCGACTAGATGCCGGCACATTGTACCACTTACTTGTTGAGCATCTGTGTGTGACTTGCTTGCTTCGTGTGTGTTAGGTCGAGACATGACCCAATTGACGTTCCAGTGGGAACTATTCTTGTAACGATTACTACAGAGAAACTAAGAAATGCATCTGCGGATGGCTCTATCCTTGCCCAACCTTCGGGGTATTCCGGTAAGACGCCCATACCGACAGAAAGTTCCGGTATGGCATGTCTGAACCGAGGTCGTTCTATCCAGTGTGATACCGATACCGTTGAGGATTCTGATAAGAGGTATCTACATCAAGGTTGTTTGTGACGGTCCGCTGTCTACACTAACGTTGGATTTCGTTATAGGTTGCCAAGATAATTATCTGGCATTCCTCAGTATTCGAGGGACAATCGACTTGTTGTGTGTACTCACTGATTCTTTGGGCTGATCAATTTGTTTCACGTTGAAATTGTGAACTGTTAAGTAATACCGTTTGTCAACGTCAAGTTTGATTTTGGGTATCAACCTTGCAGAATTGTTGTGGTTGGTCTTGATTCGATAGCTTTTGAGTTCTGTTGTGGTTAGTCCCGGTAATGGTTGCCAAGGAGGAAATCGAGAAGTAATGTGGGTGTGCGGTTCCGACTCTAGTTAACTCGCAAAGCGTCCCGGCAGGATATCTGTGCTGACGAAAATTTCCGATGTGGGATATCTGGACCGTTACTTGAGATTCTTAAGTGTTTGAGTGTCATACGGCTTGTGTTTTTGCTAGGGTTCTCCTTGAGTTGGTGTGAGATGTTGCACGTTGGAATTACAAACTGTTGACAAGGACTGTGTTACACCGCCGAGTATGGCGTTTGAGAAACTAGCATGATCTTTTGAAACCCGATTAAGTGAGGATCGCGTTGGATCGGGAATAGTTAAAGAAGAGTAGAGCCGACAGAAAAATTACACAGATGAAGGGCGCAGGCCTTTTGAGTTCAAATGGTGATCAGATATTTCTGAGAGTGAGCCTAAGAGTGGCCTTAGTAGCTCGACCGCGGCAGAGGCAAGTTGGCCCCGCAGTTTATCGTACATTTTGAGGTCTTCAGGCAGAACCAGAGTCGTTGCTTAGCGGCTTCCACGTGTTCCCAAACTACGGAAGTACACCGCGGATCCCTCGCTTGTGAGTCTTAAACGAACGTTCCCTGAGATAGGGACAAGAGGAGCACGTTCATCTTAAAATTTCGAGGACGAAATTCTTTTAAGGGGGGTAGACTGTAAAACCCCACTTATTACTAAAGGGTAACATTTTGAAAATCGAAACGTTGGAGTAGGAAACTGAAAATGGGTATTTTTGAAAAGAAGAAAAAAAAAGGAGGGGAGTTTTTTTTTGGGCTAGGCCTAACCATGGGCCAGACAGGCCCAATTCAGGCGACAGCCCGAACCCGCGCACGAACCGGCCCAGGAGCACGCCGGCCCAACCCTAGCCATAAAAGGCACGAGACGCCGCTTCGGATTCCATTTGCGCGCACGCATAACGAGACATCGTCTTCCTCCGACTCGCTCTCCCTCGAAACGACTCGAACCAGTCCGGCGAGGACTTCCCGTCTCCGACCTCCGTCCTTCTCCCCTCTACTCCACCTCTTTCTCCGTCTTCTTTCTCCTCACACGACAAAACCCCCAAAGCCAGAGACCCTTTCCCCCACGTTCTCCTTCCTCCCTGACGCGCACCAAACCCTCGCCGCCGCAATCGAGCCTCGCCAGCGTCACCACCGTCGAAATCAACCACGGAGAGCGTAACCACGAGCTTCCCCACTCTCCCCGCTACCGCTAACCTGGAAATCACGAACCAACAGGCTCTTTTCGAGCTGGATCTGACCGGAGATGAGCGCCGGAGAGGAACGCCGCCAGATCTGGCATTCCCACGCCGGAGAGCAACCAACGCCGCCAGAACCAACGTCTCACTTACTCCCTTCGTCACCTAACACCTTCCTCCGCCTCCACTTCTCCATCTGAGCCTCACCTGACGCCGTGGAGGGCGGCCGGAGTAGCTCGAGTTCGCCGGAGCTAGGACAAGCTCAGTCTCGAGCTCGGCAAGCCTTGGGCCCGAAGGGAAGAACTGGGTCAGGAGCAGGTCGTGGGCCAAGAGACGACCCTGGGCCAAGGACGTGGCCTTGGGTCGGGACAACGTGGGCCTGGACTCTGCTTGGGTCCAGTTTAGACTCGGACTCGGGCCTGGATCAGAGCCGGGTCCGGGTCAGCCTCGGATCTGTGTTCGGGCCGGTTCTGGACCGGGTCTGGACCAGGTCTGGGCTTGGATCCGGGTCGGATCCGGGTCAACCCGAGTTCAATTACAAATATTTTAAAATCAGATTAATTAACTGATTTAATCAGTTCAAGGTGAGAAATTAAAGGACAAATTTGGTTAAATCAGTGGACCTTTGGACAATTATCAGTATTGACTGGTTATTTATTTGTCAACCTAGACGGGACTTCGCTCGAGAACGAAGAACTTGGACCCGAGCTAGAAGGACGAAGATCACGCCGAAACCCGTATGAAGAACGGAGTAGAGACTAACCGACTTTACAGCAGAGTTTTAGAGGAAGACCACAAGGTAGAGAAAGTCCTAACTACTCGAGTATTTCATTACTAGTATGCCTATTAGGTTAATAAAATCGGAAAGGTCCTAGAACTGCATATAGGATGCAAATCACTAGAATAAGCGTCTTTCGATTACTAATAACCGGACGAGTCTAGAAATGCATGATTAGGATGCAAATCACTAGTTAACTCGCTTTCAGTACTTGGGAATTGATTTACTGGTAGAGAGGCCGTGATGAGCCCTCAGATTAGTTGTGTGTTAGCTTCACATGCATGTTTGCTAGTCATAAGGATAATCAAGAGTCTAATGAAACTAGATCGAATGCATGCTTGAATGTTTAAATGTTGAACTTGAATGCTTGAATCATTGGTTAATTGATTGAATACTTAAATGATTGATTGGTTGATCGAGTATGACTGGTTGTGCCAAGGAGGCACGATCAGGTGATCGATTGAACGGTGGAGAGCAAGAGGTAAGTACAAGTAAGTGTAGTTATGGGTATGAATCCCGTGTGGTGTGTATTGATGAACGTGTGTATTTCTATGATTGGTTGTGGACCCTGCGGGGTATTGTTTGATTGATCCTACGGGATAACGGTTAGGGACCCTGCGGGGCATTGATTATTGATCCTGCGGGATAACAGTTAGGGACCCTGCGGGGCATTGGTTATTGATCCTGCGAGATAACGGTTAGGGACCCTGCGGGGCATTGGTTATTGATCCTGCGGGATAACGGTTAGGGACCCTGCGGGGCATTGGTTATCGAGCCTGCGGGCAATGGTTATGGACCCTGCGGGGCATTTATCATCGTGCCTGCGGGCAATGGTTATGGACCCTGCGGGGCATTGATTATCGATCCTGCGGGCAATGGTTACGGACCTTGTGGGGCATTGATTATCGGACCCTGCGGGGCATTAGACACTGGACCCTACGGGGCAATTGGATGGTTTACCCTGCGGGGATTGATTTCTTGATTATTTTCACCCGAGCGTATGCGTCCTACGGGAGTATTACCTTGGTTCTCTATGACATATGGTCCTTTGGAGACGTTTCCAAGAATCCCGATGATATGCGTTCTCCTAGGGATGTTTCCGGCATTCTCGACGTTATACGTCTTTGCGACGTTATGCGCCTCCTCTAGACCGAGGAAAATCCGATATGACACAGAGAGTATTGTGGATCGGAGGGTGGCGACTACATGTCCCACATAATTATTTTATTGTCCCGATGACATATGGTCCTTTCGATACGTTTCCAAGAATCCCGATGATATGCATCCTCCTGAGTCAAGTCTAGCCTTCCCTCACCACTGACGACCACATGTTCGGTTTTACAGCAGAAAAAATGCGTCTTTTTCGTGGGACTCAACGGTTAACATGCCCTACCTTGAGCCGTGTTCGCCGGTCTTTCTTAAATTTTAGTTGGTTTATAGTTTATGTCTTATTTAGCCTTCATGGCACCTTGTCACAACGTTCTAGACGTTTATTTTGTCTAAGAGTCAGTTGTTTGACTCGTCAGGACCTTCAAGCATATACTAGCTCTCTTAGAAAGGAATGAAACAAGTTCACCGTTCTTACTAAAAAAAAAAATCTTATTATATATTTTTAAAATTAAAATATATAACACTTTTTGACCAGATAATAAATTGAAAAAAAATCATTGATATGTAAGTTCGAACCACGTATATTATAAAGAGAAAATTACACATAACCAATGCTAACTATCACGTTTTTTCGCATCACCCCCTAACTATTTTTTGTGACATTTAAACCCTCTAACTTTATTTTTTTTTCACTTCACTCGTTTCCAATCCAAAATCAGACGGAAACTATCATGTGCAAAGCATATGCTGTTATATTTTTTCTAAAATGTCTAAACTATCCATTACTTATATCCAACTTAACATAAACCTAACCTCTTCCTTTTTCATTTCAATCCCACGCGGCCCACTCCTCACCTCCTTCTTCCCCATTTGCTTTCTCTCTTTGCTAGCAAGGACAACTTTCATGGCCTCCTCTCTCATGCACGACTCCTCCACGTGGCTCAACTTCTTCTTGTCGGCGCCCACCTACATGGCTTCACCAGTCCTCGCCGCGGACCTCTATGGGTACCGAGAAAAGGATGGGTATCGGTACAAATCAATCTCCACTACAAGTTCAATCCGATCAAGAGAGGAGCTTCTCCATAGTTGAGTTAGAATACAATCAACTGTGTTCGGATCCCGGTGAATCACATCCATGAATATGAGGATTACGTATAGATTTAATTTCTCCCAAACAATTACACTTTTATCAACCACTACGAAATAAACGGATGGTAAGTGTTGAGGGTCATTTCAAACTGCTTGAAAAGTGTCAACATTTTTGTGGAAGTCTATGTTAGTGACAATTTTTGGTAAAACTTCAATCATTCAAGACAAAACAAATTTTGACAAAATTAAAGGAATAAATAATTTTTGAAAACAAAATAATATATTAACAAAAATAAATGAAATATATTAATAAAGAAAATAACTAATTGGTATATTCTGAAAAATTGAAAGGTTTATGAGGGTTAACGTAGACATTTCAGAGTTTGTAAGTTTTGCTAAACCAATGGTATCAGTTTGAAAATTTGATAATAAACAGAGGGTATTTTCGACTTTTAACATTAATTGGATGGAAAGTTAATATTGTTGGACTAAAGTGAAAACAAAACGAAATTTAGGGGTTTAAATGTCACAAACAATTGTTAAGAAAGGATGATGGGAAAAAACGTAATAATTAATCACGATTATATGTCATTTTCCGTATTATAAATATCATCTATATGATCCTATTACGAGCTATTGTTTGGGTTCATTGACAGATACATCATACATTGACATGTGGAAGGATGCAACTTGTCCCTGGATGGCTGGCTTTGTCTCTTATAAGAAAAGTCCTGGTACACTCGCGTACCTATCCAACTCCAAGTATGCATATATGGGGAAAGGCCGTATCCGAAGCTGGCTGCTATTTTGTCCGTCAGAAAGGCATTTTAAGTCGCATTTTGAATGAAATATTTCTTAAAATGTGTTACATAAGATATTTTTTAGAACGACAAATTGTAATTTTATAATTATTTAAGAACGATTACATTGAAATGCCTCGAAGAATATGTTCCTCGATCATGAAAGGTCAGTATGAACGAAGACTAATTCATTGACCCTTGTAGTACCAGAACCGTCATGAACGGTATTTTGACGCCCCATGGGCAAAGAAAGAAGACAGGGAGGAGGAACGGGGTACCGGAGATCCTGAGAGACCTCTACAGTAACAGTGATGGTGGGAGGCAATGCATCGTCTAGGGACCCCTCCCAAGGCCAGTCCCCGATGCTCAAATGATGTCTCATTCCTCCCAGCTGGGCATCTCCCCCGCCTGTGATTTGACGTGCCAGCAAGACGTCGGCACCACCCATTCCCGTACACCAGCAGCTGCGTTTGTACGAACCAATGACGCCGGGGCTTTCGCAACACGCGCTCCTGGGTGGGCGTGTCCACCACCTCCACTTCAACCCCACTCCCGCGATTGTAGGGCAGAAATCGAATCAGCAGAGAGCTGATCTCCATCAGCCCCTCGCTGGATGAGGGCTCGGGGGTCCGGGTTAGGTACCGGATCCATTGTTACCCCGGTCCCCATCCCTCGAGATGACCAAGCCTTAGGTATCGGATCCATTGTCACTAGGGTTGGGACCTCAGGCTCCCGCTTCCAACCCAATGTCGGTGCCTCCATCCTCGAGGTCAGCAATAGAGAGCCACCATCCCCATAGGCATAATCGAGGCCGACCCCATTGAATGGTATCCAAACCCTCATCCGCCTCCGTGCCCAGCCCTGCCGAACGAACATGGAGGAGGCTTCCACTGTACTCCGTCTCACACCATAGCGATGGCAGACTAGGCGCTGGAATCGGGTTTTTATTACCATGACCGGGGAGAATGCCGAGGTTTCCATCACATTCCTGATCGTCCCCACCTCCATGAAGCGAGGGGGAGCATACTGCGTAGGTGCACCACCATGTCGTGTCCCATTCAACCCAGTCACCAGAGCAAGATTGTGGTGGGCCTAGGGAGATGGGTTAGGGTTCGGCCAAAGTCGCGTCGCCTCTTGGCGTGAGTCGGAAGGCATCCCAGCCCCCCGCACTAGTGCAGCCCGACATAAGGCACCAAGCGGCAGAGAAGGGGATGGATCAGGAAACTTGGTCGTCATCGGCTAGGAAGAAAGTTGGGGTCCCATAACGATCGGGCTAGACGCCGGTGAGACCTCGGGAGGGATGTCGAGGGAAGGAGAAAGCGATAGGATATGGATTGGGATCCAATCCCATCGGTATATAACCCCCGCACCAGGTGTGGTCTGCGATGGTTGTGACCCGATGGGACAGATGAACACGGGGACTACCAATCTGACAACGACTGTAGACGGCGTAGGAGCGGCGATGGCGAAGGACTAGGTCTAGGGTTAGTGTTAGTATCTCCATAGCGGCTAGAGACTAGGGATATGGTTAGTATCTCAAGACGAGAGAGTTCAACTATTTTGTTACATAAGATACTTGATATTTGTATCAGAGGTTTTTTATGATATTTGTATTTTGTATTCAAATAACGTATATCTTATATTTGAACACGGTTAACTTGTATTTAAACACACTATGTTAATGAGAAAAAGTAAGAAATCCTATTCAAACATGGTATCAGAGGTTTTAACATACTAAACCTATTTTTCTCTTCCAATTTTTGCCTCTTCTCTCTTCTATTTCGTTCGCTTTCAACTGCTGTGTTTTCTCTCTCACGTCTCCAGCTCTTCATCATGCCTGATTCCAAACTCCATCACGCTCTCCTCGTCACCAATATACGGAACGTTATCCCTGTCACGTTGGAGATGGAAAAGGGCCATTATACAAGTTGGTCCGAGTTGTTTAAAATCCACTACAGAGTTTCTGATGTTCTTCATCATATTCTGCCCGACTCGCCCCATGCTGCTACAGTTTTGATCCCTGTAGAACCAGACTACGTCTTTCCTGCTGAATCCGTGCCCGGTGAAGCCGTTGTTGCTGCTGCTGCATTATCCAGCAGATTAGTCTCAACCGCATCCAGAGCTACATTGTTAACTCCGAGCATTGATTCCACGGGTACTGGTTTTTTGGTGGAGCTTAGATGCTGCAGTGCTTCAATGGATATATGGTACTATCTCTCCTGACTTACTTCAAACCATTATCGAGCCTGACACTATCGCTGCCCGTGCTTGACTAGCGTTAAGCAACATTTTTGAAGATAACAAGCACTCTCATGCCGTCTATCTTGAGCAAAAAATTTCTTCTCCTTTTTTGGCGGATTTTACTACTGTTTCTACTTACTGTCAAGAACTTAAAAACCTGTCTGATCAACTATCGAATGTTGGCGTTTAGGTCTCCAATTATCGACTTGTTCTTCAACTTGTCACGGGCCTATCTGATTCATATGATAGCATTGCAACTCTTTTACAACAATGAAGCCAAGTCTCGATTAATCATGGAGGAAACACGTAAGCAGAAACAAGCTACTATAGGTGTATTGTCCTCCACTTCGGCTCTTTTAGTTGCTTCTCAGACTGATGACACCAGCTCCAAAGCCCCTGATGAAAATGGCTCTCATTGGAACAAAAACCGTCGAGGACGAGGCCGTTCCAATTCTAGGGGTGGCAGTCGCATTACCAGCACCGTCCCAGTTTCGGCCACGCCCCCATTAACCTTTATCGCATTGGCAGCACCAACCATCAAGGTGGAACGGTCATACCTGGTCCAGTCCTCCCTGTCCATATTCATCCTAGTCGTTGGCAGCTCCCCCTCCCCCGTGTCGTATGGTAGCTCAGCCACCATCGGGGCAGCCACACTAACACATCATTTTGGGCCAGCATCCTCAAGCTCACTCAACATCTACTGTGCCTACGGACATTGATCGAGCTATGCATACGATGACCTTACAACAATCGGATCTCAATTGGTATATGGACACAAGGGATTCTTCTCATATGACATCCAATTCAAGTGGTCTCCAATCATATTTTAATTCAAGTACTGCTCGTTAGCATATTGTTGGTGATGGAACACGAATTCTCATTACCGGTTATGGAACTTCCTCATTATTACCTACTCATCCTTCTTTACGCCTGAATAATGTTATACATACTCCTAAACTTATCAAAAACCTTGTTTCTGTCCGCCATTTTGTCACTGATAATAATGCTATAATTGAATTTGATCCTCTTGGTTTCTCTGTGAAGGATTTTTAGACGAGCAATCAGGTTTTGAGATGTAACAATTCCAGTAAGCTTTACCCAATCATTTCGTCCGTGTCTACAGGTTCTGCTTCAGCTTTCACTGCTTTGTCTCATCAGATTTGGCATTCCCGGTTGGGTCATCCTGGTGATCTTGTCTTTTCTTCCCTTCGTAGTCGACATTTAATTTCTTGTTCAACAAACAATAAACTGAATGTTTGTTAGTCTTGTGTTTTTGGCAAACATGTTAAGTTGCCTATTACTACTTCTTTAAACGATACTTCTGCTCATTTTGATATTATCCATGCTGATTTATGGACTACTCATGTGTTAAGTTCTGCTGGCCATAAATTATTTTCTATATTAATGTTTAACGCATATGTTCGTACTCAATTTGGTTGTTCTATCAAAGGTTTTCAATGTGATAACGGTAAGGAATTTGATAACTCTTCCTTTCGTCAGTTTTGTATTTCTACAAGAATGGCATTTCGTTTTTCATGTCCTCACACATCCTCTCAAAATGGTCATGCTGAGCGTAAAATAAGTCATGTTGACTATATGATTCATACTTTTCTTCTCCATGCCTCTCTTCCTCCTTTTTTTTGGCATCATGCACTTCACATTTCAACTTATCTTTATAATATTCTTCTTCCTAAATTACTAAATTTTTATTCTCCCACTCAATTAATTTTCCATCGTACTACTACATGTTCCCATCTTCGTATATTTGTATGTCTTTCTTACCCTCTTATTCCTTCTACTTGTATTCATAAGTTACAGTCTCGATCTTCACCTTGCGTCTTTCTTGGATTTCCTTCTCAACATAGAGGATACAAATGTTTTGACATTAAACGTAACAAAATTATCACTTGTAGACATGTTATTTTTAATGAAACGACATTTCCCTACTCGTTCATTTCTACTCACTCACTAACTAATTATTCTTTTCTGGATGATAATATACCATCTTCTTTCCAACTCCCCTTGTTGCACTACTAAACCAGCACTAGCTTACCTACGACCTCGCCTCCCACTCCAACCGGACCCGTATCATCTCCCGCCTCACCTCAAAGCCTAGTATCATCGAACTAATAGAGTTCTCCATTAATAGACTCCAACATCCAACCTGTGAGCACTCCACCTTTATCCCAGGCTCCAGTTGTTCTACACCCGCCACCAAACATCCATCCCATGACTACCAGAAGTCGAGTAGGCAATCTTAAACCCAAAATCCTTCTTAATATCCACTCCTCGCTTGACCCATCCCATATCCCGAAAAACCCCAAGCTCACCTATCAGACCCAAATTGGAAGCTAGAAATGCTTGACGAGTTTAATGCTTTAATTAAAAATAAGAGATGGGAATTAGTTCCTCGTCCTTGTAATAACCACTCCCGGTCAACGCCAGTCAAACCTGCGAAAAACGGGAAAATTTAATTTTTTTGGACATGTACTTAAATGAACCTAAATTTGACCCCGAGGGTCATACCGGACTTAAGTTGACCCCGATACCGACCAAAGAGAGTTCCGGGGGACTTAGGGCAACTTTCTGACCAATTTGGGAAATGTTAACTTTTCGCTGGAAAAGTCAACCGAGCGACGTTTTGGTCCATTCGAGGACCGTTTTGGATCCAAAAAGCTTAGCCGTCGTCGCAGCGTTCTTAGTTGAGCCGTTTACTTGTAGCCCGTGAAGTTTCGTAATTTCTTGGAAAAAGTGCCCGTTCGGAGCCCGAAACGTCCGAATTTCGCGAATCTGATTGGAAAATATCTAAAAGATATATTTCAAAAGGTGTGAGACCCACATGCCACTTGTCAAACAAGTGGTGGTGTTAGGTTTATGGGGTAAAACAAGACTACACCTATGAGGGGGGGGGGTCGGCCATTTACAAAAAAAAGGGAAAAGAATAGAAAAATAAGAGAGAAGTTTAGAGAGAGAAGTAGAAGGAGGAAAGGGGAGAAGAAGAGAAAAAGCTAGGGTTTGGGTCACTATTCACGAGCTTCAACCTTTGGATCGTCTCAAAGCTAGGAGAATCGAGCTCACACCGTCTTCCTGTACGGTAAGCACCGAACCGATCTTCGTTTTGGTAAATTTCAAAAGTTAGGGTTTGGTTAAAATGAGTGGTTTATGGTGGAATTGAGGTGTGGGGATAGTTGGAGATGTTTTGGAGTGAAGAGGGACGTTTTCCGGTGACCGGGAGCTCGGGGGGAGCTCCGGCCACCATGGAGGGTGGCCGGCCGGCCATGGGGTGGCTGGCCGGAGCTAGGGCCGGCCACCACCATGGTGAGCCGGGCCCAAAGTGGCCCTAGCCACCCACGGCCAAGGTTGGCCGGGTGGGGCCCACGTGCTCGGGTGCTTGGGTTTCGTGTTCGGGTGGTTTAGGACGTTCCCCGAGTCATTATCTACACCCGGATCGAATTTGGGATTTAAATTGTGAAAGTTGTAATTGACGGGTTTAGAAACTTTAAACGCGAATTAAATTACTCGGAAGTCGGAATTCGATTCCGTCGAGTGCATAGGAACCCTTGAATTATTCTAAGACCGTAGAAACAAAAACGAGAATTTTCGGAGCCCCGGAAGGACGTTTTCCAAACCCGAGCAGATTCGCCATGTCGGGCGAATCGGGCCTTTCCGGGTCCATTAGTGACAATGTCGAGTAATTGGGAAGTTTGGGAGTGATCGACATTGTCGGGGTTGCATTTGGGCGTTTAATTCAGGTTTCGCATGCTTACTTAAAAAGTGTGTTAATTGTAATGATTGTAGACCGTGTCGCCTACCGTGGAAATAGGAGGCTAAGCGGGAATTATGGAGCTTTGTCGGAGTAAGAGTATCGGGTTTGACATGCTTCAAGACGTAGGGAAAAGTAGCCGGATCTTGGCCCTGACTAGGGAAAGTTAACAGTAGAAATGCATGTGACACTTGGGTGTCGTGGGTTAAATAGGTTTATCGAATATTAGAAAGGCAGGCGACACCGGGTGGTGTCATATGATACAGGAACATATCGAACATTAGAATTGCATGTGATACTTAGTAGTGTCGTAGGAGCAGTGAGCTTTCGTTGTTGGAACTACTGGAGGCATTTGGTTATGCCCGGAGGTTGATTGTGAACATGATGATATTAGAATTACTGGAGGCATATGACCATGCCCGAAGGTTGATTGTTTAGTCTGTGTCTTGAGTGGCCATGAGAGCCCGTGCTATACTGTTGTGTTCTGGGTGGCCATGAGAGCCCGTACTTTACTGTTGTGTCTTGGGTGGCCATGAGAGCCCGTGTTTTACTGTTGGTGTGTCTTGGGAGGCCGTGAGTGCCCGTGGGGTTGTTGAGCCCGTGAGTTACTGTTGGTGTGTCTTGGGAGGCCGTGAGTGCCCTTGGGGTTGTTGAGCCCGTGAGTTACTGTTGGTGTGTCTTGGGACGCCGTGAGTGCCCGTGGGGTTGTTAAGCCCGTGAGTTATTGTCGGTGTGTCTTGGGTGGCCGTGGGGTTGTTGAGTCCGTGTTTTACAGTTGGTATCTTGGGTGGCCATGAGTGCATGTGGACTGTTGAACCTGGGTTGTTGCTGTTGTTGAACTGCTTGTGATTGTGATTGTGGTTACCTGAGGTTGGAAACCCGACTTTGTGTCGGGGAAGTTGCGTGAGGTGTGGCTAGCCACCCGACTGGGATCGGGGGTAGGGGAGAGGTTGTGGGCTAGCCTCCCGACTGGGATCAGGAGAAGGTACGCGCGGGTGTGGCTAGTCACCCGACTGAGATTGGGGGTAGGGGAGAGGTTGTGGGCTAGCCTTCCGACTGAGATCGGGAGAAGTTGCGCGACAGGTCGACCGCCTGACCTGATAGGGATCGGTAAAGGGCGAGAGAGAGAGAGAGAGGGGTTACTGAGCAGCTGGCGTGCGATCCTTTGTGATCTTGTTTGGTGTGCGATCCTTTGTGATCTTGGGTGTTGCGTGGTTGTCTGTCGTGTCTTTGGAGGAGGTCGTCAATCGTTGTGTCAGGTCTACATTACGAGTCCGAGTGTTGAGTCGGTTGAGGAAAGGTTTCGTTGTATGTCCGTCGGGTTACTTGAGTTTGGGGAATAGTAGTCCCCGGGGTTCGTTGGTTGTGGGTGTTACCGGCATTGTCTGCTAAGTATGCCGTAGTTAGTCTGTTATCTGTGGTGGTGGGCGAACACTCACCCCTAGCTGCTTTTCCTACAGGTACTGGTCGCAGGTTGGACTAGGTGAGCTTCCGAAGCTTGAAGAGCTAGGAGCGGGAGTCCGGGTTTACTTTTGAGTCTAGCGACGTATACCTTGTATTTTGTCCACTTGTTGGGACGTAATTTGAGTTGTAAATACTTATTTGTTAAACAAATTGTTGGTTTTAAAGCGATTTATTCAAAAAGTTTGAAAATATTTTATTAAATTAACCGTTCGCGTTCCGGGTTCGGTTTCACTGAATTTGGGGCGTGACAGTCCTACTAATACTAATGTGATTCGGTCTATGTGGGTTTTTCGTCATAAAAGATGGTCTGACGAATCTTTTGAGCGATACAAGGCTTGTATTGTAGGTGATGGTCGTTCTTAGTAGGTTGGAGTGGACTATGATGAGACTTTCAGCCCACTCGTCAAACCTGCAACCATTCACATTGTGTTCATTCTTGCGGTTTCCCGCTCTCTGCCCATTCATCAGTTGGAGGTCAAGAACGCATTTCTTCATGGTCATCTAAAAGAAACAGTTTACATGCATCAACCGATGGGTTTCCGCAGCTCGTCTCATCCTGATCATGTCTGCTTACTACAACACTCGCTTTATGGTTTGAAGCAAGCTTCACGGGCCTGGTATCAACATTTTACTGATTTTGTTTCAAACATTGGTTTTTCTCATAGCAGGTCTGATCATTTTTTCGTTTACCGTCAAGGTGTAGATATTTATTTTCTATTGTTATATGTAGACGACATTATCCTGACCACCTCGAGTCATGCTCTCTGACGTTCAATTATGGATTCACTGAACTCTGAGTTTGCTATGAAAGACCTTGGCCTGTTGTCTTTTTTCTTAACTGTTGTTGTTACTCGTCACTCTAGTGGGATGTTTCTTTCTCAACGGAAGTATGCTGAAGAGATTATTCACAGAGGTGGCATGAGTTCTTGTTCTCCATCTGCCACACCCGTAGACGCCAAAGGTAAAGTGAGTGGTGACTCTGGTGCTCCTTTTGCCAATCCGACTCTTTATCGCAGTCTGGCTGGTGCATTGCAATACCTCACTTTTACTCGCCCATATATTTCTTACGTTGTTCAGCAAATATGTCTTCACATGCATGACCCTCGTTACACTCACATGGGATACTCAAGCGCATCATCCCTTATCTCCAGGGGACTCTGCATTTGGGGCTACACTTATACTCTTCCAACAATTCTGAGATGGTCGCTTGTACGAATGCTGATTGGGTCGACTGCCCTGACACTTGTAGATCGACGTCGGGTTATTGCTTCTTCGTAGGCAATAATCTGATTTCTTGGTCTTCCAAATGGAAACCCACTATTTCTCGGTCCAATACTGTAAAGCCCGCCCCGGTTTAAAAGAATTAAAATGTTAAGTTTATCGATTTAAGACGTCGTGGTTGGAAATTGGATCCAAAATTTAGAACGAGTGCATTTTAAAGAGAAAAATAAAAAAAGGAGGAGGAGTGGACTGGACCAGGCCAGTTTTGGGCCTGTTGGTCGGACCAGGCCCGTCTAACTCAGACCAAGCCCACGAATCGCCCAGCCCAGGCCCACTACCAACACCTCAAACCCTCACGTTACTGTGCTTCTCCTTCATTCGAGCACGCTTTCCCAGACGGCCGCCTTCCTCTCTCAGATCTAATCCCTCACGACCTCGCATCGCTCTCTCCCTTCCCCTCTCGCTCACGTCGAGTGAACCCTCGCCATCACTGCACCGTACCAGCTTCAAACCCGCTGGCGAAAGAGGACCCCGAGTCTCGAACTGTCAGATACTGTTGCGAATCGCGCGCGCCGGCGACGGAGAGAAGTTAGCTCCAGCTCTGTGGTGGGTGTCCTCCGTCGTCCCATCTGGTTTCTCCGACCACGGCCAGCTGAACCCGTCGCGGCGACGTTGGTTTAGGGACGAGTTCGCCGGAAAGACGCCGACAAACACCTCGTCTCGCCAAATCTGTGGTAGACGAACGTTTGCACCGCACGCTGGCCACCGTCTCCCTTCTGGACTCCTCGCCCAGCCTTCTCCGTCCCTTCTCTGGCCTTCCATGCCACCACCGCCGCCCTGTCGAAGCCGGAGAACTCGCCGGAGTGGCCTCGAAGACGCCGGAACCCTCGAACTGGGTCGAGCTCAACTCGTCCGAGCTACGGGCCTTGGGCCATGTTGGCCTTGGGCCGAGACGAGGCGGGCCTTTGGGCCAGACTATCGGGCCAGTGGAGTTGGGCCTTTGGGCCAGGCCTGGTTCGGCTGGATCTCGGGCCAGACCTTAGGCCGGGTTTGGGTCGGGTCTGGGCCGGGTCCGGGTCAAGCTTGGATCCGGGTCGGTTCCGGGTTCGGACCGGGTCTGGATCCGGGTTGGGCCTGGATTCGGGTCGGATCCGGGTCAGGCCAATTTAATTAATTAATTAATTTAATTAATTGGTTAAAACCAGATAATTTCAAGGACTTAAATCAGATAAATTAGAGGACTTAACCGGTGAACTAAAGGACTTACCTGTTAATTTAGAGGACCGTTACGGACTGGACCGAGACTGATTCCCGTCCCTTTTTGTTAAACCCAGGCTTGGACCTCGATTGTGGAGAAGACTGGAGGTAGGCCCGGACGTCAGCAGCTAGGAGACGCAGTTGTTGGTTCTTCTTGAGGTAGGGAAAGTAGCGAATACCGGTTTAATTACGGAAAGTTACTAGTATGCATGCTAGGTAATATAAAACTGGAACGAACACTTATATGATTAAATAACCGGACGAGTCTTAGTAACATGTAGGATGTGATTCACTAGTGTAGCCGCTTTCAATATTCTGGGAAATTGCCGTGCTGGTAGATTGGCCATGTCGAGCCTTAGGACTGTGTGCTGATTGAGATGCATGATGTGTGTTTAACCGCTGTGTGAGAGTCTAAATAAGATTATACTCGGTGTTGCATGATTGTGACTGTGTGTGGGCAAGTGTGCCATGTTTGTTGTAATGTGAACTCTTGGTTGTGATATGACAGGGTGAGTGATAGACCGGCTATGTGCTATGTTGTGATAGTCCGGTTGGTATACCAAGACCGATCTTGGCTTTGTGCTGCGTGTTATAGCCTCTTATGTGTTCTAAGAAAAGACGTAATCGGAGTGGTACTTACACAGAGGGATAGTTCCGGTGTAGTGTATCGAGGCCAAGGATGGCGTGACTGATACCCCGATTCTCCGTGACGGGAAGGCTTACGGCTGAGGGATGTGCCGGTCCAATACGCGTGAGGCCCTGATTCTACTTGACAGGAAGACGTCCGACTGAGGGATTTCCGGTCTGGGATGTTACCCCGATTCTACGTGACGGGAAGATGTCAGGACCGAGGCTTCGTGATCTGGTACGATATAGTTGGAACGGGCTATGATAGCCGGAGACGTTGGATCTGGTTGTATAAAGTTTTGGGTTGAATCTACGGGTTGTGTTGGATCTACGGGTCGTATTTGGGCTTTGGGTGTCGTGTTCCTACACTGATGATCTGTGGTCCTTTGGGGGCATTTCCGGGACTTCCGATGAGATGCGTTCCTAGGGAACGTTTCCGGTAGCTTCGATGCATGTGTATCCTCTGGACTGAGGGGCTATTCGAGGTGATACGATGACGTTCCGGTTGATATGATGGTAATCCGGGATCTGCGGTACAGGACGGATGCTGGGTGTTTTTGTGTGTGATGCGTGTGTTGTTTGGTTAATGTTTTGTTTTGTGTAAGTGGTCGTCGAGCGTGTTGTAAGTTGGCTATGAACCCCGTTTGGACAATTAGTTGTGCTGTACTAGTATGCCCTAATTGGACGGTTACTCGTGGTGGTGAGCCGATGTTCATTACCTTAACTACTTTTTCTACTGGGCGAAAGCTCACCCCTTACTTGTTGTGTTTCAAGTGTTGAGCAGGAAGTGTGCTAGCATGACACAACTGAGCTTGGGAGCTGGCGTGGGTCTTGACTAGTAGGTTTAATGGCGTACCATGTTTTGAACTAATACCTGTTGTTACGTTTTATTAAAGAGTTGTTGACTCTTATTTCGAATTTATGAAATTATAGTTTGTTATTTAAAGCCTTATTACTTTAATTTTCGCTTTAATTATCCTTTATTTAAGTTCACGTCTCGAGTCCGGTCAAAACCGGATTTGGGGCGTGACAAGTACTGAGGCTGAATACAAAGGTGTTGCAAAATTTTCCTCAGAATCTTGCTGGATACGTAATTTCATTTTGGAACTACATTGTCTTGTGTCTCGGGCCACCTTGGTCTATTGCGGCAATGTCAGTGCCATCTATTTATCCGGCAATCCTAAACAGCATCAGCGCACGAAGCACATTGAACTAGACATCCATTTTTTTCCACAAGAAGGTTTCTAAAGGCCATATTCGAGTTCTCCCTGTACCTTCTCAATCTCAGATTGCGGATATTTTCTTGAAGGGGCTTTCACAGGTCCTTTTCTCTTATTTCAGATCCAGTTTGAACATCTTGCCTCCTCCCGTTCTGATTGTAGGGGCTGTGCTAGATAAGATATTTTATATTTCTATTTCATATTCAAATTCTGTATATCTTATATTTGAACATTATTAACTTGTATTTAAACACTTCGCGTTAATGAGAAAAGGCAAGGAATCCTATTCCAACAAAATGATATTATTATTTGTTTCTGATTTTTTGTCTTTTCCATTTCTTTATGGATAATGGACCACCCGTAGTCGTGCTGAACCACCAACCCTACGAGTTGAGCCACTTAACTTTGATTTTGGTTATTGTACTACTGCTTAAATTGATATATACGTTCGTTGGTAAAGTGAGAACACTTTGTCAATAGATATCACATTTGCGGATAAAATGATGACTTGACCAACATATAAAATAATCGATTCCTAAGTATTTGAATTGGTGGATAAAGTGATGATTTGACCAACGTTTATGATACCGATTCCCAAGTATTTGTATCCGTGGGAAAGGTGAAGAGACTTTACCCACGTTTGCGGCATCCGTGTGTAAATTGATGATTTGGCCAATATATATAATAATGCAGTCCCAAGTATTTGTATCCATGGATAAAGAGTATACACTTTATCCACGGATAAAACATCTGTTGGTAAAGAGAAACTTCACCAACGGATGTTGTATCAGTTGGTGAAGAGACAACAATGTACATTTCAGCATACGATCCAATTCCTTATTTTTATGTACCTAAACCTGTATGCAATAGTCCATATATAAACATAAAAACAATACATATATAATTAAGTTGTCGAAATATAAAAGTTGTTGTACATATAATTAGTGATGTCCTAATTAGAACATATATATAGCAAACTTAAGCAGCACACAGGTTTGCAATAATACACTTTTTCAGTACTTTGTCTTCCTCTACCATTTCCCCAAATTGTTTGAACCACACCGACTCATCAGTAGGTACGTGATCTTCCTTAATAAGGTGTACCCACACAAGCCTTTCCTTGGGCATATGTATTGGAAAATCAGGTAAAGGAAGATTATACTGACTTATGTCGCGCATCAAGCTCATAATATATTCACATTCTGCTTTGTCTTCGTTGAGCAGTCGATGGAACTCCTTGGACCACGTTGGGTCATCTTCATGAATCACTAGTTGGGGTTTATTAATCATTGGTTTGGGGGGAGCTTATGGACGCCTTGATCTTTGCGGTTAGGGCGTTGGATACATAGTACCCACTTGAAGACGTTGGTTCCACCTACGCTCGACTAGGGGATCAAAGTTTTTTTTCCATATCCTGTAACAAATGCATATTTACACAACTCAAACAATAAACACATAAACATGTCTCGGAGTAAAAAAATAGCTACCATTCAAAAAGTAGTCTACATATCTCAATAAAAATTAACCATCCATATACAACTAAGTCATCGAAAGTAAATTATAATTTAAAAATTAGTCATCATTCAAAGAATCCGTTAAATACTAGTTAATAAATAAGTCTTGATAATCTAAAACTCGAACAAATGAACATTTAGCCTTCAAACTCGCTTTCAGAGTTATCTTATAGCCACTGGACACAAATTTTGGCGTCATGCTTATGACCGCAGATGGAGGTCGCTTCATTAGATTGTCTACGTGTAGCTCTTTCAGGAACACATCTTTCAGCAACAAGCCTAGTCTTTCATCTCATTCAGTAACAATCTTGCGTCCCTTTGTGGAAATCAAGCCAAAAATACTCATGCGAACTGGTGCTTCCTTTCTTGTACGGATATTAGAGTGCAAATGTCCCATGACAACCAACATCTCTTGTTCCCAATCAACCTCCCTCTTTATTGGTTGATCATATTCATCTGATACATTCATATTGTTCTCCCCGACACTACTTTTCGTGCCCTCCATCAACTATATATATATATATATATATATATATCAACAATTAAGAAATAACCATAAATCAGAGTTCGACTTGTATACATGCAACAACAAGGAAAAGATATTTCAGAACAAAACCCTAAATCTACAACATAACAGATACCCTAAAATATGAAATTATACCTTAAAATTTGTAACCCCTAAATCAAGAACCCTAAATATTTTGATTTTAAGAACATGCAAGAACAACAACACCATTTCTTTCACACAAAAAACATGCATTTTGATTTTATTCGAAAAAGGAACAAAATCATTTATGGAGAATTACTTACCTAGGATTTGAGGAACATATGCACGTCGGAGGAGGAGGGACGGAGATGGAGCGACGAAGCCGACACATGGTAAAGGAGGAGCAACGGTGGTGGAGCGTCGTAGACAACGGTGGCAGCGCGATAGAGAGTGTTAGGTGAGGTAGAGAGGGAAATAAGGGTAACGAGGGTTTGAGGTATTATATATTAGAATGATGGGCGATGTATATGATATCCTTCGACTAGCCCAAAACGGTGTCGCTTCGTGTGGCATGTTTTAAGTGTGGTCGTCAAAATGATACTGTTTCCCTTTAGCCAACGAATATCATATTGGTTGGCCAGTATTCTATGCTTTAAAAAATCACAGTCATGCAAACAGCTTACCTTATCCTATTCCCCAACTACACTTCTTCCTCCCTATATCACTTTTTCTTCTCCAAACTGCACTTCTTTTTTCAAAAAAAATAATAATTCTCTACACTATAACGATATTGGTGGAAGTGATATTACGATTAAACATGGTATTGTATAATTTATTCTTTACATATTGTGGTTCTATATGTATATATATAGATTCATATAAAATTTAGGTGAAATTTCAATATAACACCATACCAAACATTTATTTCAAAATGATATCTTTGCAAATTTTTTTACAGTTTCATACCTAAACCAAACATTTATCAACACTTTCATACCCAACCGTCAGATTCTGTTAACTTTCCATCCAAATCCGGTTTTGACCGGACTCGAGACGCGAACTTAAAACAGTAATAAATAAAGCAGTTTAAATAAGAAAAAGGGTCTCAATTAGCAACTTAAAGTTCCGAAAATCCACACGAGTCAACAGCTCGGTAAAACAAGTAGTAAAAGAGTTTCAACGGTAGCAAAAACTGTACGTCTCTAGACACTAGCCAAAACCCTCGCCAGCTCCCAAGCTCCGAGAATCTTGCTAGTACTGATCCCGCCCAGCACCTGAAAAACAACAAGGTAAGGGGATGAGTCTTCGCTCAGTAGCAAAAGTAGTTAAGGTTATGGACAACGGTTCAATACCACGAGTAATCGTCTAATTAGGGCATACTAGCAAAGCATAACTAACAACACGCCCACGAGACAACTACCAACCACCAATCACTCTCACCAAGCCCAACAATCTTACCACAATTACACGTCATGTCGGTCTATCACTCACCCGACTATATCACAACCAATGATTCACATCATATCAATCACGACACACTTGCCCACACACAATCACAACATGCTACACCGAGTATAATCTTATTAAGACTCTCAAACAGCGGCTACAGCAAGCATCATGCATCTCAACCAACACACAAATCCTAAGGCTCGACATGACCATTCTACCAGCACGGCAATTTCACAGAATATTGAAAGCGGCTAAACTAGTGAATCACATCCTATATGCCAACTAGACTCGTCCGGTTATTATATAATTGAAAGTTGTTTATTCTAGTGAATCACATCCTATAAGCCAACTAGGACCTTTCCAGTTATTATTATTACCTAACATGCATACTAGTAACTTTTCGTAATTGAACCGATATTCGCTACTTTCCATACCTCAAGAATAAACAGCTACGTCTCCAAGCTGTTGACGTCCGGGCCTACCTCCGGTCTTCTTGGGCGAAGTCAAATTCTGATTTTAACAAGTAAAGGTGATAATCAGTCCTGGTACAGTCCGAATCAGTCCTCGATTTTATCAATTAAGTCCTTTAAATAATCCAATTTAAATCATTTAAATTAATTAAATAATTAACTAATCTGCCCGACCTGGATCCGACCCGGATCAGACCCAGACCCGGACCTGACCCAGATCCGACCCGAACCCGGCCCCAGACCCGACCCAGACCCAGGTCCAGACCCGATCCAGGCATCCAGACCCGAACCTGACCAGACCCAGGCCTGGCCTGGAACGAGACCTGGCCTGGCCCAAGGTCAGTCTTGGCCCAAGGCACAGGTCCAGCCTGGCTCGTGGTCCAGTCTGGCCCGAGTACGACGTGGTCGAGGGCAACGGCGGCGAGGATTCTGGTCTTGACGTGACGGCGACCAGCGGAAGGAGAGCTCGTAGGAGGAGCGGCGGTGGTTGGGAGGGGCGTCAAGGCTTCGGCGTGACCAGAACCGTGGCGGCGGTGGATGGCGCGCGACCCAACAACCTCTCCGTCTCAGATTTGGCGAGAGAGCGAAGCTCTCGCCGGTGTGGGAGCTTCCGGCCGGCGTCATCCAGTCAGAGCTCGTCCACAGCGTCGCCAGAGAGAGGGGTTCCGGTGGATGTTGTCGGAGAAGATGAATGAGACGAGGAACGGCACGAACCCGTGCGGTCTTCTCCATTGCCGGCGTCGCGCGATTCGAGCTCGGGAGAGACAAACCAGAGCGAGGAGTTCTCGGCGGCGGCATCCCGATTCCGTGGCAAGCGTGGTTCGATTCGTACTGGGAAGGGAAGAACACGACGAGGGCGGCGTCCGTGCGAGAGAGAGGGAGAGGAAGCGAGAGCGATCCGAGAGAGGAGAGAGAGAGAGCGTTGGCTGCATCTCGGGATGCGTGCTCGACTGAGGAAGATGTACAGTGTAGCTAGGGTTTGGGTGGGACGAAGCGGGCTTGGCTGGCTTGGGCTTGTGCGCGCGGTGCGGGCTTGGGCTCTGTCCGGTTGACTGGGCCTAAGTCTGGCCCGGCCCAAGTCTGCTTCCTCTTTTTTTATATATTTTTCTTTTGCATCTGGTCCAAAATTCAACCTGTTTTCCAACCAACGACGTTCCAATCTAAGAATTTTAAATATTAATTCTTTTAACCGGGGCGGTCTTTACAGTCTACCCCCTTAAAAGAATTTCGTCCTCGAAATTTAAAACGGGAGTACCTCAAGGGTCGAACAGGATGGGGTACTTCGCACGGACCTCGTCCTCGCGCTCCCAGGTCGACTCTGCTCCGTGGTGCTTCCACTGCACACGTACCAGTGGGATAGTCTTCCCACACAAGGCCTTCTCTCGCTGATCCAGAATCCTGACTGGTTGCTCCTCATACGAAACATCCTCAGCCACCTCGATGTCCGTCCTCAAGTAGCTCCATCCACCGCCTCTGGCACATGTTCAAGTCGCGCTGTGAGAAAATGTACTTAAGGCTCTTGTGATCCGAAAACACCCGGAATCACTCTCCATACAAATA
This sequence comes from Erodium maritimum, assembly GCA_963921825.1. Taxonomy (NCBI): domain Eukaryota; kingdom Viridiplantae; phylum Streptophyta; class Magnoliopsida; order Geraniales; family Geraniaceae; genus Erodium; species Erodium maritimum. The sequence continues at coordinate 74,738,739 of OY997590.1, forward strand.
GTGCCGCCAGCTCTTCAGAGCAAAGACTACTGCTGCCAACTCTAGATCATGGGTCGGGTAGTTGCGCTCATGTATCTTCAACTGTCTCGAGCCATATGCAACTACCCTCCCGGACTGCATCAACACACATCCCAGTCCCTCGCCGGACGCATCACAGTACACATCATACCCGACCCCGCGCTCCGGCACTATCAACACGGGAGCGGTGGTCAAACTAGCCTTCAGCTCGGTAAAGGAGTGCTCCCACTCGTCAGTCCATATGAACTCAGCCCCCTTGCGGGTCAAGGCGGTCATCGGCGCGACCAGACGTGAAAAATCCTGGACGAACCGTCGATAGTATCCTGCCAATCCTAGGAAACTACGGATCTCAAACACACTCTTGGGTCGTGTCCACGTCGACACTACGTCGATCTTCGCCGGATCGACGAGTATACCCTCTCGGGATACAACATGTCCGGGGAACTTCACCTCGGCGAGCCGTACAACTGATGAGTACGCAACAAAGTCAACACCGTCCTCAAATGCTCCTCATGTCCCTCCTCATTAGGCGAATAAATCAGTATGTCATCTACAAACACCGTGACGAAGTGATCCAGGTAGGGTCGGAATATTCCGTTCATCAGATCCATGAACGCTGCAGGTGCGTTCGTCAACCCGAACGACGTCACCAAGAACTCATGGTGCCCATATCGAGTCCTAAACGCGGTCTTCTCCACATCCTCATCCCGAACCCTCAGCTGGTAGTACCCTAATCGAAGATCAATCTTCGAGAAGCACTTCGCTCCTCTCAACTGATCAAACAGGTCATCGATCATCGGCATCAGATAACAGTTCTTCACCGTAACCCGGTTCAACTTCCATTAATCAATGCACATCCTCAACGCTCCACCCTTTTTTTTTCACGAAGAGGGCGGGTGCTCCCCACGACGAAGTACTCGGTCGGATAAATCCCTTCTCCCGAAGCTCCTCGAGTTGTCACTTCAGCTCGACCAACTCGGTTGGTGCAAACCGATACGGGGCCATAGAGATCGGCGTCGTACCCAAGATCAAATCAATCCTGAACTCCACCTCGCGCGCATGCGGTAATCTTGACAGCTCCTCTGGAAAGACCTCCGGGAACTCGCATACCACTCTCGGCAGCTCTTTACTCTACACGATCTTCCTCTCATCTCCCACGGTCAACGGAGACAGGAGTACTCCGCTCCTACTGCCCAAGACACAAGTAGCGACCGCGTCACCCGATACTACGGTTACCTTCCGAAGATAAAAGTCGATCGACACCCGATACCTCGTCATCCAGTCCATCCCCAAAATCACGTCAAAAGCAGTCATGTCCAACACGAGAAAGTCACCGTAAAACGGGCAATCAGCCACTAGGATCTCATAGTCTCGACACACAGTACTCAAAACTACCTCTCTAGTAACCGGGGTGTCAAGGCATAACGGTATACTCAAAAACTCCACCCTCAACCCCAACACACGAGCAAAAGAAAAAGATACGAAAGAATGAGATGCTCCAGTATCAAACAAGAAAGATGCCCAAGAATTATAAAGCAAACACGTACCATACGTAGCGTCATGGCCGGCGGAACGTCTCTCAGCCCGAGAGTCGGTGACAGCATACACTCGGCCCTGCTGTGCCGGGGGTCCGCCTCTCGAAGGTGGTGGAAGTGCCACCTGCTGCGCTGCTCGTTGCCTCGGTGCTGGTGCGCTCGCTGCCTGCCTCGGAGCTCTCTGCGTATGAGCCTGACGCTGCTGGAACTGTGGCGACTGTCCAGTCTGCGACTGCTGTGGTCGTGGGGCCGACACCTCCGAGAACCGATCTGGGCACCTGGAAGCGAAGTGTCCTGGCCGACCACACCGGTGACATAGCGGTGGCCCGACACTCGACCTCTCCTCGGGTCTGCCCGCTGGTCGATCCACCAGTTCGCTGCTCCTCGGACAGTCTCGAGCTATGTGGCCCGGTTGCCCACATCCATAGCACGCGCGCCCTGACATGGAAGGTCCAACAGAAGCCACTGACCCGACCTGTCGCGGTCCTCTCAACGGTGGCTGGGACTGGAACGATCCTGAGGTTCTCTCCCTCCTTGGATCACGAGACTCAGATGGCCTCAAGGAAATGGTCGGACTCGGTCTGACCTCTCACACTCTGGCTGACTCACGAAAGCGCCGCTCCACAGCTAATGCCTGATCTACCAGGTCAGAATAAACCTGCGTCCTCAAAACGTCGAAACGTCGCAGGGCGAAGCCCATCCTCGAAACGTCGGCAACAGAGAGCCTCCGTCTGAACCATCTCCTGAGCAAAACGAGACAAGGAGGTGAATCTCGCCTCGTACTCGGACACTGATAGTCCCTCCTGTCGCAGTTCCAGGAACTGCTGACGTCTGTCGCCCAGTACAAACTGAGGAAAGTACTGCTCGAGAAACGGCTGGCCGAATAGCGTAAGTCATCTCCCACTCGCGCCTCCACTAGTGGTAGGCCTCTCCCTCCAGATGGAAGGATGTGAAAGAAACTCTGAGTCTACCACTCAATATACCATACGTGTCCGGGTTGTGGGTGATCCGCTCCAGCCACCTCTCGGCTGCCTCGGGGTCTGGCTCCCCGGTAAACACATGCGTACCCAGCCTGCAGAAGTCTCGCAGCGCCTGCGCAGTATAACTGTCGGCCTGACTCGGTCCCTCAGCGGTCGCTGTAGTAGCAGCAGGTGCAGCCTTCGGTGTCGGAGCTGCAACCTCTCTCCTGGCAAAGGCAGCTCCCAAACTCTGAACAGTGCGAGTCAGCTCCTCCAGAGCTGCCGCCTGGGCTGTCTCAGCCCTCTCGTGCCCCTCCGAGGGTGCACCCTGGGCACTAGTCGCCCCTGCTGACTCAGCCGTCGATGGTTGTCCCAAGCCTTTAGCGGGCCGTCTCCTCGTACCTCGCGGAACGTAACTCGACGCCATGTCGTAAATCCTCTGCACGGATAACGCACATGTTTAGATTCTTAACTTGAAAAGAACAACGCGCTTAGAATAACTTGAAATGTTAATTTATTCTTCATATTCATTTGCAGCTTTTCCGAGCACCACAATGCAACGAAGACAACCAGAAAAGAGGCTATTGTCGCAGCGCTCGGTCTCCAGAGAAGAAAATCAACCCACGTCATGCTCAACACTTCTAAAGCTCTAGGCTTGCCGTCGATCTGCACGTTACTTTCTCATATCTGTAACGAGAGGTGTCACGCCCCAAATCCGGTTTTGACCGGACTCGAGACGCGAACTTAAAACAATAATAAATAAAGCAGTTTAAATAAGAAAGAGGGTCTCAACTAGCAATTTAAAGTTCCGAAAATCCACACCAGTCAACAGCTCGGTAAAATAAGTAGTAAAAGAGTTTCAACGGTAGCTAAAGCTGTACGTCTCTAGACACTAGCCAAAACTCTCGCCAGCTCCCAAGCTCCGAGAATCTTGCTAGTACTGATCCCACTCAACACCTGAAATACAACGAGGTAAGGGGATGAGCCTTCGCTCAGTAGGAAAAGTTGTTAAGGTTATGGACATCAGTTCAATACCACGAGTAACCGTCCAATTAGGGCATACTAGCAAAGCATAACTAACAACACGCCCATGAGACAAGTACTAACCATTAATCACTCTCACAAGCCCGCAATTACATGTAAGACAACGCACATAGCCAACCAACACGCATAGAGCACACAACAAAACAACAAATGAGTTAGTACCACCGTTCACAACATCACCAGCTATCACAACCCTTCCCATTTATATCGTACCGGAACACGAAGCATCGGTCCCGACATCTTCCCGTCACACAGCCTCGGGGTAACATCCCAGACCGGAAATCCCTCAGTCGGACGTCTTCCCGTCACACAGAATTGGGGCTCACGCATAACGGACCGACACACACCTCGGTCGTGCGCCTTCCCGGACCACACAGCATCGGGGAAATGGTTACACCATCCTCGTCCTCGATACCATACACCGGCATACTCTCTCGGTATAGGTATCCTACCGGACTCACCATCTCTTGGAACACACAACAAGAGAGTAACACGCATCACAATGCCATAGTTTGACCACAGTGTACCAACCGAGTCAACTCATCATAACACACAATCGGTCTATCACTCACCCGATCATATCACAACCAAGGATTCACATCATATCAAACACGGCACACTTGCCCACACATAGTCACAACATGCTACACCGAGTATAATCTTATTAAGACTCTCAAACAGCGGTTACAACAAGCATCATGCAACTCAAACAACACGCAATCCTAAGGCTCGACATGGCCATTCTACCAGCATGGAAATTTCCCAAGATATTGAAAGCGATTAACTAGTGAATCACATCCTACATGCACACTAAGACTCGTCCGATTATTATATAATTGAAAACGGTTATTCTAGTGAATCACATCCTATATGCCAACTAGGACCTTTCCGGTTATTATTATTACCTAACATGCATACTAGTAACTTTCCGTAATTGAACCGGTATTCGCTACTTTCCCTACCTCAAGAATAAACAGCTACGCCTCCTAGCTGCTGACGTCCGGGCCTACCTCCGGTCTTCTCGGGCGAAGTCAAAGTCTGATTTTAACAAAAGTGATAATTAGTCTCGATACAGTCTGAATCAGTCCTCTATTTTATCAATTAAGTCCTTTAAATTCTCCAATTTAAATCATTTAAATTAATTCAATAACTAATTAATCTGTCCGACCCGGATCCGACCTGAATCCGGAAACCGGACCCGAATCCGACCAGGATCAGACCCGGTCCAGACCCAGACCCGGGCCTGACCTAGATCCGACCGGAACCCGGCCCAAGACCCGACCCAGACCTAGGTCCAGACCCGATCCAGGCATCTAGACCCGAGCGCGGCCAGGAACGAGACCTGGCCTGTCCTGGCCCAAGGTCAGTCCTGGCCCAAGGGCCAGGTCTAGTCTGGTCGAGGCCCAGCCTGGCTCGAGGTCCAGCCTGGCTCGTGGTCAAGTCTGGCCCGAGTATGGCATGGTCGAGGGAAACGACTGCGAGGGTTTTGGTCTTGACGTGACGGCGACCGGCGGCTGGAGAGCTCGGAGGAGGAGCAGCGGTGGTTGGGAGGGGCGCCAGGGCCCCAGCATGACCAGAACAGTGGCGGAGGTAGCTGGCGCGTGACCCAACAACCTCTCCGTCTCAGATATGGCGAGAGAGCGAAGATCTCGTCGGCGTGGGAGCTTCCGGCCGGTGTCGTCTAGTCAGAGCTCGTCCATAGCGTCGCCAGAGAGAGGGGTTTCGGTGGATGTTGTCGGAGAATATGAACGGGACGAGGAACGGCACGAACCCGTCGCGCGATTCGAGCTCGGGATAGACGAACCAGAGTGAGGAGTTCTCGGCGGCGGCGTCCCGATGCCGTGGCCGGCGTGGTTCGATTCGTACTGGGAAGGGAAGAACACAGCGAGGGCGGCGTCGGTGCGAGAGAGAGAGAGAGAGGAAGAGAGAGCGATCTGAGAGAGGAGAGAGAGAGCGTTGGCTACGTCTCTGGGTGCGTGCTCGACTGAGGAAGATGTATAGTGTAGCTATGGTTTGGGTGGGCCCAAGCGGGCTTGGCTGGCTTTGGCTTGTGCACGCGGTGCGGGCTTGGGCTCGGTCCGGCTGACTGGGCCTAAGTCTGGCCCGGCCCAAGTATGCTTCCTCTTTTTTTTATCTCTTTCTTTTGCATTTGGTCCAAAATTCAACCCGTTTTCCAACCAACGACGTTCCAATCTAAGAATTTTAAATATTAATTCTTTTAACCGGGGCGGTCTTTACAAGAGGAACTCGTTGGTCGTGCTCCAACCCGTCGAGCAGCAAGTCCATTGAGTAGCAGCTCTGGAAAAGGGGTGGTCGTTGAACAGGAGGTCCGTCGAGCAGCAGCGCCGCGGATGTGTAGATGTGAGCAGCAGCTGATTTGCAGGTTAGAGAGAGACGCCAAATGAGATGCAACCTCCCTTGCCTCAATCGGCCCCCTCTCCCCTCACCCGAGCTCCGGCCAATAGCGGCGACGCCCCCTCTCCTCCCTTTCATGAGCAGGCCCTCTCTACCCTCACTTATGCTCCAGCTGAACAATGGTGGCACCTAGGGGGTAATAGTCTCGTTAAGGTTTCTAGGGAGAGAAAGGATTGTATTTGATTTTGAGAAAGGATTATCTTTTTTTTTCTTCTGAAATTGGGTGTTTTTCTGAAATTTTAAGAATTAATGACAAAAAAAAACATGAATGAATTGAAAAATCGAATAAAGTGATATTGAAATTGAATCTAATGAATTATTAAAAATATTAAGAATAAAAATTGAATTTATAAAAATCTAAATTTTAAAAATAAAAATTGAATTTTTAAAAATAAAAACTGATTTTTTAATAAAAATTTAAATTTGATTTTTAAATAATAAAAATAATTTAAAAAATAAATAAATGGCATATTTTTAAAACTTGAAATGTAATTAAGGGTATTGTTGTCATTTCACATATTTTTGAAAATCTAATGGCATGCCTTTGACAACTTTATTTACACTTAAGGGTATTATAGACTTTTTACCTATTTTGGATGGAAAGTTAACGGAATCTGACGGTTGGGTATGAAAGTCTTGGTAAATGTTTGGTTTACGTATGAAACTGAAAAAAAATTTTGCTAGGGTATCATTTTGAAAATAAATGTTTTTTTATAAGCTTGAAATTTTTTATTAATAAGACCGCTTCCAATAAAAGGAAGCAGAATGCCCTGATTCAAGCAGAATCAAGGTAAAAGAGGTCAAAAGACCCGAACAACGCTTACAGAGGAGTTCTGCTAAGGGGGAACTACAAGGCAAACCTTGGCCCAAAAACAGAGAAACCTAAAAAACTAGAAAAAGAAAACAAAAACAACCAATCTGAACTAACGAGCTGAATTCTGTCGAGCCTTATGAGACACTTTCCATAAGGTCGAAACAGGAGGCGCTGCCTTGATGGCCCGTTCCCGAGAGCTGGCTCTCGACCGAGTAACCATAGTATAAGTAGGATGCCGGCTCTTACGAGGTTGGAGGAGGGCTTCCTTACAAGGGCAGCTCTCCTTCTCCTCTGCTTCCACCGAGGTCTCTACAACAAAAGCACCCGATCCTTCCTCACACCCACTTTTCGTACTTGGAACACACACCGTCTGGGCTTCAGCTAAACCCACAGTCTGATTCACTTGGGCCTTAAAATCCTGACCCAAGATATCACCACCTGGACCATCTAGGACATGGGCTGAATTTGGACAGCCCAACTCGCCACCCTTAACAGCCACGTCCGAACCTGAGTCATGAGCGTAAAGTAACTGCACACACAGGAACTGTCGCAAATCACTGCCCTGATTAGCCAACAAATCTGCAACGGAAACACCAAGAACATGGTGGGAATTCGAAAGGATGAGATCACGAAGATATCGCTGAAGATTTTTGACAAGATCCACTTGAAAATTCTCAGGCGAACACACCGAACTCCGATCACCATACTTCGTCCCCAACTGATCTTGCCCTTGCCTAAACGGAAACTGAGTTTTTACACTCAACTCATCACTCATAGTTGGAAACCCCGCACAACCATTAAAGCTCTGTTTCTGCAACGTACTACTCTGTTTCGCAACAAGGCTTTTTACAGGAAAAGGCTCCGACTCAGGCCTAACAAAGGCCACAAATAACTTGAATCCCTTGAGCTTAAACCCATCATAAGCATCAATGGCCAATTGAACTGACGCCGGTGATTTGAACTCAACAAAACCAAAACACCTACCACGTTTATTTGGCCGTTTCAGAGCAATTGCCGAGACGATGTTGCCAAACTCCCCAAAACTCGACCGAATCCAATCATCCAAAGTACCATACGGAAAGTTATAAAAAATAACTTTGTACATGTGGATGTCGATGAGTCAGAGACTTTCGCAGCCTGGTCGCCAGCAGACGACAACTCTGCAATCGCACCTGGAGCAATCACCAGATGGTGATCGGCCTCGAGTATGCCCTTTGGCCTCACATCAGAGACCTCCAATCCTTTACCAGCACGAACAACCTTCCGACCAAAAGACTGTGCAGCCCCATTGACAACAACCTTTTCAGCAACCTTTTTACCCAAAGAACGACTTTGAGTTCGCTTCAAATGCACTGTACCCGGAACAATCTTCGACCCTCCCTTATGTGAGGCAATGGCCTTCTTACCACTCTTACTGTTTCTGGATGAAGAAACCTTAGCAGGACCTGCCATTACTGAGCAGTAATTGCCATACAGAGTAATCATCAAAGAACAAAAAGAGGAAAAAGAAAGAAGAGGAGAAGCTTCGGCAGCTTTTTCCATTCTGCTGCAAGTGTGCGATCCGGTGCAGGTGCGGGAGCTGTTGCAGAATTGCGATCAGCTGCAGGGTTGCGATTGTTGCAGGTTTGCGATCAGTTGCAAACACGGGAGATCGCGGATGCTCTGACCCGAATCGCAAGTCTGCGATTTCGCGATGGATGACGTCGCTGGCGTGTGATTGGAAACAGGAGAGATCGCAAGCAGAAGGCTTCGCTGGCGTGCGATTGGAACAGGTCGCAAATCTGCGATTTCTCTCGCCGTTAGAAACTCGAGAGTCGATGACAAACTCCGATCTCCTATTTTAGATTTTCCCTAAAATTTATTGTGTATATTTATAGATGCATGTGTCTAAGGATAGTATATTGATCAATTTTAATATATATATAGGATTGCTATCAGGTACAAACCCCCCTTATTGTGCAAACTACGAACCCATGAGAGCCACATCATCCCCCCAAAGTGATGTCAGCAGAGGGCACTAGATGTTGACACGTGGACAATATATATATAAAACACCGCACCTTATTGTGCAAACTACGAACTCACCAGGCGCTGACACGTGGCACGCAGAGTGCTAATAGTTTGGGCGCACAGTGCTAATAGTCCCAAACTATTAGCACCGTGCTGCGCAAACTATCAGCACTAAACGTGCCACGTGCCAGCACCTGGTGAGTTCGTAGTTTGCACAATAAGGGTGGTTTTTACTGGATAGCTACCCTATATATATATATATATGTATATATATATATATATATATAGACTCGGTATCAAATGCGAACCAAGTTTTATTGTGCGAACTACGAACTCACAAGGGAGAGACATGTGGCCTTTTCGCGCGCGCAACTACTGTTTACGCATCCGATTGGTGGGTGAAACCTGAACGATAGGCTGGAAAGTCTCGCCGATTGATGGGTTAAACATGGCCTATCAGCTAGTTAGTCATATACATGTGGTACCAACACCCATGTATGTGACGTGCCAGCACTATGTACCAGCAATGTGTATGTATTGAATCGGCATAATTGAACCTGAGCTGGAATTAGTGTCAAATTTTGACAAAACCCTAGCATTTTTAGGTGGAAACGGCCTGGGGAGCAATAAACACGGCTATGCTGTGATGTACGATGTTTTTCGGCCATCCGAGGTCATTTGGAGGGTCAGAATCGTAATTTTAGATTATGTTTTTTTTTGGTTTTCTGATTTCCTTTATTCATATTAGGACTTTGGGATTACTTTTCTTAGGGTCTAGGGTTTAGGGTTTATTTTAGGGTTTAGGTTTAATTGTACCATCACTGTCTGCGTACTGTACCAGCATTATGTGCGTACTGTACCAGCACTGTGTGCGTATTGTACTGTATTGTACCAGTACTATGTGCGTATTGTACTGTATTGTACCAGCACTGTGTGCGTATTGTACCGGCATTGTATGCGTATTGTACCAGCACTGTGTGCGTATTGTACCAGCACTATGTGCGTATTGTACCAGCACCACCACGGCCGATCGGCCAACAAAATACACGCGTGTGACCAACACTTACCCGCGTGCACGAAAAAGACACGTGTCACCCTCCTATGCGTCCGCAGTTTTCACAATAAGAGAGGTTCTCACGTTATCAAGTTCCTATATATATATATATTGTTATGGTATTGTTATCAGGATATCGATAAGAGTTGGATGTATTTGAGTAAACATGATCCGTTGTTCCAAGAAGGTGGAGCGGTGTTTATTGACTTTATACTTGACAATTGTTCCATGAATAGTTATAGGTGTCCTTGTAGTAGACGTTTGAACGCTACTCACCACACGATTTTGGAAATATATATGCGCTTGGAAACAATTAGGATGATGACATGATACAATGTTTAGATATTTCACGATGAAAAGGTTCACACTCATTCGGTAGTAGAACTAATGAGTAGATGTACAAGTTTACATGATGTGGCTTCATCAAGTCTTATTAATGTACTTTCGACTGAAAAACACTAATATGATCAAGTAATTATGGACTACACGAAATATGCTTTTCCAATTCCGAGACAACGGACCAATGAATGGAATCATTCAGGATGATGATGCTTGTGATAATGTTAAAGAGTGTGAGGCGTAGGAAGGAGCCGACACCTACACTAAATTGTTAAATCAGTATAAAAATTGTTGTACAAAGGGGAAACAACAGATAGATTAACAGTCATCATGGACTTTATGGTCTGGAAGGACAAATATAGGACATTGAATGAAGCTTTCACGGTGTCTTATGTTTTGCATAAAGAATTGTTCTTGGAGGAGAACTGTTATCCTTCTTCATTCAAAGAGGCGGAGAACATGTTAAAGAGTGAGGGGATGTGTTACCAAACGATTCGTGCATGTGAAAATGGTTGTTTGTCATTCGATAAAGAACGAAAGAACCATGAAATGTGTGATAAGTATGGATCATCTCCAAATGAGAAGCAAGTCGGAATGCGAAAGCCATAGGCAAATAAGACTGTCAGATACTTCACCATCATTCTGCAGCTACAGAAGTTGTACAGTTCATCAGAATTTATAGAGAAAATGCAATGGAATAGCAGAATGAATGTCGACTAGGATAAATTGACACATCCATCAGATGATGAATGCTGGAATGATTTCAACAAGACCTGGCCTCGATTTTCCCGGGAAGCACACAATGTACGCCTTGCACTAGCAACTGATGGGTTTATTCCATTTTGTGCAAGTGTCATGCCTTATAGCGTGTGGGTCATTGTTTTAATGTCTTATAGCTTGCCCCCGAGCTCGTGCATGAAGAAAGAATTTAACATCTTAACGCTCTTGGTATCAGGTCCTGAGTCTCCTAGTAAGTGTCTCAATGTGTTTATGAGACCATTGATCGATGATTTAAAAAAAAAAGGACTAATGTTGTTGTGAAATTTGATGCATCGATTCAACAATCTTTTAAGATGCAGGCTATAGTCTTATAGACCATAACTTACCTCTTATGGTTAGTGATGTTAGGGGGAATTCAAAGGAACAGTTACAAGGCATGCCCATTATGACTTGATGACTTTGAGAGTCATCATACTCACAATAGGACGTATTACATAGGATCGCAGAAGGACTTGCGAGATAATCATCATTACCGTAAAGACAAATAAAATTTAACAATGGCCAAACATGTATATATTTTTTTCGTGATTTTGGTGTCGCATTTACAATATATATAGGTCTAACGTGTATATATATATATGTATGTATGTATGTATATATATATATGTATGTATGTATGTATACATATATACATATGTATGTATGTATGTATACATATATACATATGTATGTATGTATGTATACATATATACATATGTATGTATGTATGTATGTATACATATATACATATGTATGTATGTATGTATATATATATATATATATGTATATGTCTCTATCCGTGATACATGTTTTCTACGTTGATGATCCGAAATAGGGTAGAGGGTGGAAGATCGTGAATCAGACGTCGCAACGAGGAATATACGTTTCAACAACAATTGACACGATTTTGACTCCAATTCCATAGGAGGTTGACGCTCCTTAGCATGAGACAGAGCCGTCCCAATCAGTGGTCATAGCCGAACTTCATGTTATCCCATCTACCGAAGTCTTTTTAGAGGAAGTGAATGATGTAAAGAACACGTACAACAAGATTAGTGAGGAAGAGTGTGATGTTGATGACTTCAACATTGAAGAGAGGAACGAGTTTGATTAATTGTGACACATCACTAAGACTCGTAGCTATTTATATATTTAAATGAATATTACACTTAAACCAACTCGCATCGGAATGGAAAATATAACTAATAGACCATTAAAACCATGAATCAAGTACCAAAGATTAGAATCACAAGAAAAAAATGATCATTTCATACCAAAATATGAACACCGGGTAAAGAATGATTTGGCTCGAGTCTCCAAGACGCCTATGTATCCTTTTGGGAATCAAAGCCCCGTAATTCTTCTTATGAGAAAACCCAAGTGTTGGCCGAAATCAATGGGAGGAGGGAGAGAAAATGTTGCTTCTTATTTGTGTCTTGTGTTTGTTAAATTGGAAAAGGATGACTTACTCCAATAAAATCCCATCAACATAATAAACAACAGTATAGGACAAACATGGTGTCAAGCATGGTGTAAATAGGACAAGTATGGTGTTAAGTATGGCTAGACAAGATGGGGTTAGATGGTGAATCACCAACACCTTAATCCTTATCTTGCTTACTTAGAACTAATTAATCAAGACTTGATTAATTAGTTCCATGGGCCTTGGTTGCATGGGCCTCTCATAGGCCTCTTGGAACATGGCTCGTGGTCATTCCCAACGAAGTCCCGTGACGCGCTCATCGCCTCCAAGGCTTCCATACCAGAAATGTCCAACATTATCCGAAGTGATCAATCCCAAGACTGCAAGAATTGTCTTGATCCGTAAATTCCTATTCACTGACGGGCACATGATCAAAAACCAAGTTTTGGTCATGCCCCGAGGCAACTCTCTTTTTTCCATTCTCCATAAATGTGTCATTGAGTTTCATCTTCCGGTGTGACCCTTAGGTTTATGCATGTCAATAGATCAATGTAAAATCCCATTTTGCTTGATCCTAGATAAGTGGCAACTAACGAGACTTTAGTATTACCTGACACTACATAACGAATCGACACTATCGATTCTAACCTGTTTGTCATTCCTGTCATTATCCTTTTATCACTGATATCTTGATTGAGATAAGACATAGAGCTGCCATCCTTATTATCTCAATCATTATTCCTTGATATGTGAGATGACTGATTATATGATACCAGTATCATGTGCAAGGGCATGCTACTTTTTTTAGTCACTCTCGATCAAGCGGACGAGAACCGATATCTTTCTCATACCTCAATATGAGGGATAAATCCCTTAGCCGTCTTTCGTGTCATTCATGCAGTCCATCCCAAGCCAATCTTGGCCGTTATGGAAGCCCTATTGCGGAAAACGTTAGGCCTAGGTCAAACTCAGTTTTTGGCTTCGTAGCGATCGCAAAGAATCCTTGGTCTAAGGAGACATGACAAGCTACAACACTGAATATGTTCATGACTCAATCTATGGCATATATTCAGGGCGGGTCGTCCAATATCATGTCTCATATGATATCTATTATCAGACTCCGGAATCGGATTCCAATGACTAACAGAACGTACGCCATAGAGATCCATCTTTCATACTAGTCACTTCTAGTGAAGCTTTGTTGACTAGGGACCTATCAAGTATGATCTATCTAGATTTATGGTTCTATTCCCATAGTGGGCATAGATCAGAACACACATCGATATATTACTTTAACATATAAGTTATATAAAGTCGCTTTACTTTTATTGCTTACGAGCATACATACATTTGGATACTTACGATTTAATTACGGACATTAAGACTAACAATCTCCCACTTGCCCTAGTTTAAATCTAAACTCAAATCTATTCCCATTGACCTTACAAGTCTTTTATGTTTATGCAACGACAGTGCCTTAGTCAAGGGGTTGGCTATGTTATCATCCGTTGCCATATATGTGATCTTCACTTCACCTCTTTTCAGAATATCTCTGGTGAGGTAGTAATGACGCAGTACATGTTTGGATTTGTTATGCGATCTTGGATCTTTTGCTTGCGCAATTGCCCCTTGTGTTGTCGCAAAATAGATTCACCAGGCTGGATGGGTTTTTAATTACACAAAAACCCTACCATGAATTTTCAAATTCACATAACCACTTAGCTGCCTCCGAAGCATCTATGTACTCGGCCTCTATCGTAGCATTGGCGACAATATCTTTTTTTACGGTCTTCCAGCTACAAGCGCCGCCATTCAGCGTAAACACATATGCTGATTGACAACTATTTCAACATCATCTTTCCCTAGGGTGAGACTGATGTCTACTGGTACAACTTAAGACATATGAGACATCTGGTCTGGTACATATCATGGCATATATGATCGATCATGCCCCAAGCGCATGAGACTCTAATAATCCTTTTTCTGCTCATCAGGTGTTTTAGGCCATTTAGTCTTGCTGAGATGAATGTCATGACGAGTGGGTAAGAGTACTTTCTTTGAATCGAGCATTGAGAACCGACTCAATGCCTTGTTCACATAGGTGCTCTGATTTAAACCCAAGACCCTCTTAGTGCGATCTCTATATATCTTAATCCCTAAGATATAAGAACCATCACCTAAGACCTTTATTGAGAAACACTTCCTCAACCAAGCTTTTAGAATTGTGCAAGGTTTGGATGTCGTTTCAAATGAACACTAGAAAGGAAATCTTTCTCTCATTGGCCTTCTTATAAACACAAGGTTAATCCTCATTCTTGATAAATGAAAATCCAATTACAGCTTTATCAAAATGAGGGTTCCAACTCCGAGAAGTTTGTTTCAATCCATAAGTGGATTTCAACAACTTACAAATCTTTCCCTTATTCTTTGGATCGTCAAAACCTTCGGGTTGAGACATACAAACGTCCTCAGTTAAATTTCCATCTAAGAAAACAATTGTGACATCCAAGAGACTATGTTAAGAAGAATCTAGATAGATTTGACCATAGCCATGGGAGAAGGTTTCCTCATTGACAATCTCTTGAATATGTCTATACCCTTTCACCACTAGTTGGACCTTGTAGGTCTGAGGGTTGTCATCCATGTCCATCTTCACCATGAAGATCCATTTGCATCTGATAGTCCTCACACCATCGATGAGATCAACTAGTTCTTAGACATAGTTGTCTAACATAGACTGCATTTCCTTGCTCATGGCTCCAAGCCATAATTCGGAGTTGGGCCCATCGATGACTTCTTGAAAGGTGGCTGGATCCTCGTGATCCACCATAAAATCCTTGTCACCTCCAGACACAAAGTTACCATATCTTGGAAGTGGACGACCGATCCTTCCAGATCGCCTATGACCTTTAGAAATTGTTACAGGAATTGGTTCCTGCTCTACGACGATTACTGGCTCCTCTATTGGGTTGTCAAGTGGTTCAGATGGATCTTTACCAACTTGAATTTTTTCTAGATGTACAGTCCTCCCACTGACGTCTTTGGAAACAGTTTCCTTTTCCATAAAGACCACACCCCAAGCAACGAATACCATGTTCTCACTAGGTTCGTATAAGTGGTATCCCCTTGTTTCTTTGTGATACCCCACGAAGGTGCATTTCTCATATCTTGGTTTGAGGTTAGTTGAAAACAAACGTTTCACATAAGCCTCGGAACCCCAAATCTTTAGGAAGGACAAAACGGGGTTCTTTCTGTACCAATTCTAAAATGGTGTCCCTTCCACAGCCTTCGTCGGAGCCCGGTTCACTATGAACGCGATCGTATCCAGAGCATAACCCTAGAAAGAGATCGAGAGATCAGTCCAACTGATCATTGAACGGACCATTGTCTAACAATGCCCGACTTCTCCGTTCGGCTACACCTTTCAACTATAGTGTCCCGGGAGGAGTCCATTCAAAAAGAATCTCATTCTCTTTTAGATGATCTAAAAACTTTATGGTGAAGTATTTTCCACCTCGATCCAATCGAAGTGCCTTAATACCTTTCCCGAGAAGGTTTTCTACGTCAGTCTTAAACTCTTTGAATTTATTAGAAGTTTCAGAGTTATGTCTCATCGAATATACATAACAATATTTACTCTAATCATCAGTAAATGTGATAAAGTAGCTAAAACCCCTCCTGACAAGCGAACTTATAGGTTTACACACATCCGAGTGTATCAGCTCCAATAATTCACCCGCCCTTTCACCGTAACCGGTAAGGGAGCTTTAGTCATTTTACCCATCAAACAAGCCTCGCACCTATCATTCGAATGAAATTCGAATGGAATTCGAAATTCCTCACTTTTGAAGTGCTGATATGCTTGTCTTGTTTATCCGGCCTAAATGATAGTGCAATATAAAAGATGGGTCTAAGTCATCGGATTTAGACATCCATGTATTAACGTTATAAATAGAGATTGACGCATTGTTACCTATATCTAATGTGTACAATCCTCCAACCATGTTTGCATAAGCATATAACATATTATTGCATAGAATATTGAAAATTTTCCAATATCAAAATTATATCCTTCGGTTCCTATTAAAATTAGGTATGCAATGTACATTGTTTAGTACAAAACAAGGCCACTTGGACAACGAAGACTCGTGGATCCTACAATAGCTGTTACAATCCTTATATTATCGTCTACTATGAGGTCCACTTCGTTCTTCTCCAAGCTTCTATTACCTTTCAGCCACTGTACGTCAGTGCATATGCAAGATTCAGCTCTGGTATCCAATACCCATGAATCTTTGTAAGTATAAAGAGGTAGCTCTATAAAGTTAATACGTGATCAAGGCGCATTCCCACTGCCCTTCTGCAGACCATCCTGGTTTTTCCCGCGATCTCTTTTCCGTTGACAAAGTCTTATCCTCCTTAGCCTTCCTTAAGGACCCTCGATCCTAGGAGGGTTAGAAGCGATCAAGTGTATCATATTTAATGCCAAGTGCGTAGGGGACCTGCTCTTGCCACTACTAGTTTTCTTATTGAAACTGGATCCCTTTATGACTATCAGAATATCCTTGGATCCCATATCCTTGATATTCTTCGCAGTAGTTACAAATACGCCATATAACTCTAATATGGTCATGTCCATATCGTGCATGTAATACTTCATGGTGAACTCAAAACCTATCCATTGCCACCCCTGATTTTATCTTAAGACCCAGTCCATTAAGATGTTCGAGATGGCCCTTCAATTTCTGGACATAAGGATAGCCTTGTCAAGGTCATTTTCTTTGTGTTTATATTTGAGGACCATCCTCAAATTTATATACCAGTCAAGATAGTTTGTCCCATTAAGCTTGACCCCGTCAATCATGGTTTTTAGAGAAAAACTACTACTTACTTTTGCCATTTGATCTATACGACATATAAATTTTAATCAGTAAACTGAATGAAATTTTTGAAGATCAAGCTTAAACATCAAACAACCAATTCTAAACCTTTAGAATCTAGAACCAAGATCATTGATTCACCTGATTTAGTTGAACTAATGCTAACCACTTAATCCAGATATATTGGTAGGACTCCATCCAATCACATCCAATGTGACTCTTGGCTAGGGTATGTACTCATGTACACGGCTTACCCTATCTGATACCCTAGCTCAACCTCAGGCTAAGAATCGTAGTCGTGTCCACCAATTTTCAACTATGACCCGTCACTATGCAGGTGCTCCGCTAAGGCGCACGACTTCAACATATGTCGTCCATACTTATAACCCCTCCTTCCGATAGATGCTCCGCTAAGCCGCACGACACCCATAGACGAGGAGGTAGTAAGTTGTTGAGAATTTTGGAGGTATCTGACATGACCTGTTTTTACTTGTCTGGTTGTGTTTAAAACTCTGGCACATCCTAGATGCGATGAGCACATCAAATACATTCCAAATGTAATGATGCCTCCAGTTACATCCAATGAAATTCTTCCTTCGAACCCGTCAACTACATCCAATGTAAGACGGTTCTAAGGGCTCACAAACAAGGATTAAAATTCCAATTTTATTTTTTCATATGAGGTGATATGCTTAGTAAATAAAGTTAAGCATGCAATCCTAAAACACATATAATTAATCATGCAAAAACTAAACCAAGCATAAAGCGATAAATGTGCACATAATAGCCCCCTAAACTAACTCTCACTAGATTCTTGAGCTCCACCGACTCCAAGCCGATGTTAATACCAGAGAAGCCACCAAATGACTTTTTCGCCCTTTCTTCGTCTTGAGAAAAATATTACAATTTAATACACGACTCACAGGTTGGGAATTAATAAATATTACAAATAAGTGGTTCGATGACCACACCTCAAAAATAATAATTACACGCTAACTTTAACGGCTCGTAGGCCGTGAAAAGCGATAAATGATTAAATTGGGCTCAGGGCCATGCCAACATCACATCACACCACACATCGTGTTATCAAACAACAATGTTTTAAAACATCATGTGATTTTCCGGTTTTAATTAATACCCAAGTTTCTAAAATTTTTGAAGCTCAGTTTATCGAAACCGATCAAAATTGAAACTTTTGAACATTCGATTTTTGAGTTCGTGAAGACGGTTCCAAACTCGTCATGACTATCAAAATGTTTTGGTTGGGCTTATCGACCATCCAATGGTCATGCTCGGCCTAGCTCCGTCCCACGAAGCTCCGTTCGGTCCCCGTTTTGGCTCCCCGAGAGTCCCGCTCCTGAGACCCAAAAAATCAAAGTTTTTTTTCAAAAATTCCAGATTTGATATAATTTTCAAAAATTTATTTTTCATTAATTAAACCCATAAGCAAGAATTTAAAACACATTATCAAACAATTTTGCAAAATAACATGCGAAAACCAAAACTTTCAAGCAAAACCAAAACTTTCAACACCATCTTGTGAAACCTGAAGGTAGCACGACTCTGATACCACTGTTGGGTCTCGAGGTAGGGTAGGAGATGAACCTACTCGTATCGGAATAACAAATAAAACCAAGAGACCATTAAAACCATGAATAGACTACCAAAGATTAGAATCACAAGAAGAAAAGCAGCATTTTCATACCAAAACAAGAACACCGGGTAAAGGATGATTTGGCTTGAGTCTCCAATAAGCCTACGTGTCCACTTGAGAATCAAAGCCACGCAGTTCTTCTTATGAGGACTCAAGAAAACCAAAAATGGAGAAAACCCAAGTGTTGGCCGAAATCAATGGGAGGAGGGAGAGAAAATGTTGCTTCCGATTTGTGTCTTGTGTTTGTTATGTTGAAAAAGGATGATTTTTTTTTGAAACGAGTAGAGAGGTATTGTATTACTTTATAACAGTAACCTTACAAGGTAGGACATAATTGTCCCGGATTCCGAATATTTGTCCCGATCGACCGTAATCCATCAGGCGCTCATGGATCCATAAATATAGTCTGCTTTGAATCACATATCCGAACTTAGGAGTTCCTCTTAACGACATTTCAAAAAAAACTAATACTCAAAATCCTAACCCTATCTAGCAACAATTTATTCGACCTAGAACATGATAAAAAATTAGCACACGAGCGAAATAACAAACTACCAAATCTGCGATGCCAGTTCTTTTGGGCCGCGTGCCATTGGAGCGTTTTGGTATCGTCAATTCTTAGTCTTGATTCGCCCGGATCTTTCGAAGTAGTGCGGAAGACGGGATCATTGATTCGACCCGCAATGGTTTTTTCGGGGTCGAGGGTCCCGACTTAGGGTGTCGTGGAATCAGGCCCCAGCCTATCGTCCCTCCTCCCGGATCCCAGATCCATTGAGGGAGCGGAACCATGTTGGCGAGGGCGTGCCTCTTTGATGGATTAGCCCTAAACTGGCCCGCTGTAGATGGGAGACGCCGTATAGAGCACGGACTCTGGTGGAAGGCAACAAGGAGGCCACGGTGGCCAATGGCACTAGCTCGGGACCAAACTGGCAACGCAGGATCGGTAGAGCGAGGTCGTGGGACGGTTTGAACGGGCGGCGGTGACCTGCGAAGGTGGGCAGCGGCCAAAAAAGATGAAAAAAAAGATGCTGAAAACGAAAACCCTAGCAAGGGTACTGTTCAACCCACTAATGGATGAACCCCTCAAGGGTAGCGGAGCGCTTTGAGTCAGGAAGTTCAATGGTGGAGAAGAAGGGGGGACGGGGAGGAGGCTGCGCAGAGAAGCGCAACCCCTAGGGTTCGCTTAGACACCTGAAACTTTAAGATAGTTTTAGACTGGAAAAGGATGACTAAAACCAATTAAATCCCATCAACATAATAAACAATAGTATAGGACAAGCATGGTGTCAAGCATGGTGTAAATAAGACAAGTATTGTGCTAAGTATGGCTAGACAAGATGGAGTTAGGTGGTGAATCACCAACACTTTAATCCTTGTCTTGCTTACTTAGTACTAATTAATCAAGACTTGATTAATTACCTCCATGGGCCTTGGTTGCATGGGCCTCTTGGAACATGGCCCGTGGCCATTCCCAACGAGGTCCTGTGACGCGCTCATCGCCTTCAAGGCTTTCATACCAGAAATGTCCAACATTATCTGATGTGATCAATCCCAAGAGTCCAAGCCTTGTCTCGATCCGTAAAGTCCTATTCACTTACGAGCACATGACACAAAACATAGGTTTGGTCATGTCCCGAGACAATTCCCTTTTGGCTATTCTCCATAAATGTGTCAATGAGTTTCATCCTCCGGTGTGACCCTTAGGTTTATGCATATCAATAGATCAACGTAAAATCCCATTTTACTTGATCATATTTAAGTGGAAACTAACGAGACTTTAGTATTGCTTGACACTGCATAATGAATCGACGCTATCGATTCTAACATTTTTGTCGAACCTGTTATTATTCTTTTATCACTGATATCCTTATTGAGATAAGGCATACAGCTGTCATCCTTATTATTCTTAATCACTATTCCTTGATATGTGATATGACTGAATATATGATACCCAATATCATGTGCATGGTCATGCTATTCTTTTAGTCACTCTCGATCAAGCGGCCGAAAACCGATATCTTTCACATACCCTAGTATGAGGGATAAATCCCTTAGTCGACTTTCGTCTCATTCGTGCAGTTCATCCCCAAGCCAATTATGACCGTTATGGAAGCCCTGTTACGGACAACGTTAGGCTCAGGTCAAACTCAGTTGTTGACTATATAGCGATGAGAAAGACTCCTTAGTCTAAGGATACATGACAAGCTACGATACTAAATATGTTCATGACCCAATCTATGACACATACTTAGGGTGGGTCGTCTGATATCATGTCCCACATGATATTTATGATCAGACTCCGGAATCCCATTCCAATGACTAACAGAACGTAAGTCATAAAGAGTCATTATATGTTCCTACTATCACACAATTGCAGATGTTTTTAAAAATGCTCCTAAAAAGATACAATATGATCATCTTCTCGTCAAATCGGACATTTCTACACTTCATGCACCAACCTAACGGAGGGTATTACGATATTATGACATATATTATTGAAAGTAGTTTAGATTCTTTAGGATTGTTTCGAAGTCTGGAATAGTCTTACCTTAGTTAGGATTGATGTTGAAAGTTGATCCAAATTCAAGCTATTTTATGGCTTGGTTACCAAGCAACCAAATTTAGAGAATTGTCTTGGCTTGATTAGCAAGTAATCAATTTAGGGAATTTATGCCCTGTTTCCAAAATTGGGTCTTAATTGTAGAGATTTTTTTATTTCCTTATTGTGTAGGAAGTATCTCTACACCACCCCTATAAATACCACCTATAAGCTGTCATGAGGGATAAGTTGAATCAGTGTATGTCACGCCCCAAATCCGGTATTTACCGGACTCGAGACGTGACTGGAATTAATAGCGGAAAAACAATAATTAAATACTAAAACTTTTATAATAACAAGGTAATCTCTCTGAAATCAACAACTATAAATAGTTCCAAAACTTAAAATGAGTCACAGCTCAACACAAGAGTCAAATAAGTAATGTTTAAAATACGAGACCAACATAACTCTAAGATCAACCCCAAGATGTCCAAAAGCCCCGAGCCTCGAACTCACTAGACATCAGCTACGCTTGTAAAATAGTAAGAAGACAAAGGGGGATGAGCTTACGCTCAGTAGGAAAAACCTTAACAACTCAACCCTTAGGTCAATACTGTACTGGATAAGCAGATAACTCAAATAACAGTAAAATACGATTAACAGTGGAATAATGAGTAACAAAAATAGAATAAAATAAGTACGAAGAAATAAATAAACAAGATAACGTTAACTGGAAAAGTTCCATTAAATAATCAATATAAAGTGTCGTAACGATTAAAAATGATCAATTTATATCACGCCAACCATTTGCTTTCTCAAGCCTCCGATCTATGAATAAATTCTAGTGTCACCTCGGTTCCCATATCCCGATCCACTAGAGTATTCATATCATATCAGATTTTCCCTCGGTACGGAGGAGACACATACGTCGGAGTACCGGAAACCATCCCATGGGGATGCTCATCTTCAGTATTCTCGAAAATGTCTCCAAGGGCCATAGTCATAGGGAACCAAGGTAGTGTTCCCGTAGGACACACACACTCTTGGGTGGAACCTCAGAAAACATCTCTCATGAAGTAATCCCACTCAATATCCCGTAGGATCTGCCGAGCCCTTAGGCCCCTCACATCACTCAATATCCCGTAGGATCTGCCGAGCCCTTAGGCCCCTCACACCACTCAATATCCCGTAGGATCTGCCGAGCCCTTAGGCCCCTCACACCACTCAATATCCCGTATGATCTGCCGAGCCATAGGCTCCTCACATCAGTCAATATATCCCGCAGGATCTGCCGAGCCATAGGCTCCTCACATCACTCACTATATCTGTCCAACTCCAACAACCACAACGGCACCCGGATTACCCCCCCCCCCCCCCGGTGTAGTACCGAAACAAGCAAGCAAACAGACAAACAAACGAACAAGCATACATTTCAAGAATAAGAACAAAGGAAACAAGCATTATCATTCATCCACCAATCAACACACTTTCATCACACGAATACATCCAACACCATTCCATACTTACCATATACTTACCTGTCACGAACCATCGGTACATCGATCACCTGATTGTACCCCTTGGCACAACCAGTCATACTCGATCATCCGTTCAAGCCACAATTTATCAACACAATCACTCAATCAACCAAGTAAACATTCCACCAGTCAACAATCATGTGAACGATCAATTAAACATTCAATCTTAAAAGCTAACTTGTTTCATTAGACCCTTACTTGTCCTAATAACGAGCAACCAAGCATGTGAACCTAGCACACAACTAATCTGAGAGCTCTTCACAGCCTCTCTACCAGTAAATCAAGTCCCAAGTATTGAAAGCGAGTTATACTAGTGATCTTCATCCTAAGCATGCATTCTAGACATTCCAGTTATTAATAATTAAAAGACAATCATTCTATTTATTCTCATCCTATAGGCAATTCTAGGACCTTTCCGATTTTATTATCCTAACATGCATACTAAGCGTTAATTAATAAATTAAGACTTTCCCTACCTTGTGGTCTTCCTCTAATAAAACTCTGATGAAGAGCTCGAGTGGTCACAATTCCGTTCTTCACACGAGTTCCGGCGTGATCTTCGTTCTTCTAGCTCGGGTCCAAGCCCTTGTGCTCGGGCGAAGTCCCGTCTAGGTTTGACAAAATAAAACGTCTAATCAAAACCCGTAAATGTCCAAAGGTCCACTAATTTAGTCAAAATTGTCCTTAAATTCTTACCTTGAATTAAATCAATTTATTAAATCTGATTTTGAAAATGATTTTTCTTTAAATCTGGGTTGACTCGGATCCGACCCGGATCCAAGCCTGATCCAGATCCAGATCCGGTCCAAGCCCGAACCCGGATTCAGACCTGGGCCCAAGTCCCCTTTCCAGACCCAACTTCGTCCTGGCCCAAAAAACACTCTGGCCCAAGGCCCGTTTCCTTTTGAACTGGCCTGAGTTGGGGAACGAAGAGGGTGACGGTGGTTTCGTCTCAGGTCGCCGGCGACGGTGGCAACTATGGCGGGGAGCTCTGAAGGACGTTCGGCGACGTTCGGGAGTGACGACCGTGGCTGGGGGAGGACGTCAGGGTCTCCGGTGAGGTCGTAGCCGTGGTTCTGGTGGCTGAAGAGTGGCCCGACACCACTGTCCAAGATCCGGCGAGGTTGAGGTTCACCGGCAACGTTTCTGGCTAAACCCGACTCGAATCCGTGGCACCGTGAGAGGGGTTTAAGGAGGGCGACGCTGGAGAGGTGAAAAGATACGAGAATCAGCACGATGCGTGTTGATTTCGTCGTCGCCGGAGCGGCGTAGTTCGGATCTGGAGAAGACGCGCCAGAGAAGGGAAGGGCTGGCTGCAACGGCGTCAGTCTGTGGTGGTTTTAGTTCGGTTTGCGGACGGAGATGAAGGCTCCGTAGGTAGTGATGTCGGAGTTGAGAGAGAGGAGAGGGAGAGAAGTGAGGCTGCGTGAGTGTCTCGGGTTGCGTGCCAACACAAAGGAGAAGACGACCGAGCTTTAGGGTTGCGTTGAGTTGGGCTGGGGCTCGCGTTCGTGAACTGGGCCCGAGTCCAGCCCACCTGCTCTCAACCTATAATCCCCCCTTTTTTTTGAAATTCTTTTAATCCAAACACAAATGACAATTCTCTACCCCAAAGTTTCAGATTTCACAGCACTACCCCTTTTGTAGTAGGTGGGGTTTTACAACCTACCCCCCTAAAAAGAATTTCGTCCTCGAAATTTAAAACGAACGCGCTCCTCTTGACCTCGTCTCAGCGAACATCCTACTCAATACTCGTCGGCGAGGGATCCTGCAGTGTACTTCCGTAGTTTGGGAACACGCGAAAGTTGATAGGCAACGACTCTAATCCTGCCTGAAGATCTCAAAAGGTTCGATATGCTGAGGGGCCAACTTGCCTCCGACGCGGTCGAACCTCTAAAAGTCCTTAGCCTCAATTTCAGAAATGCGCGCTCACCGACAGTAAACTCCAGAGGTCTGCGCCTCCTAACTGCATAATTCTTTTGTCGACTCTACACGGTCTTTAACCGTTTCCGAATTTACGCAACAATCACTTAAATGCGCTTCACTTGATCACGCTATTTCCTCAAACGGAAAACTTGGCGGTACAAAACCGTCTCATCCAACTTTACGAAAACACGTGCAACGTTTCACCAACTTAAGAAGACCGAGTAACCACACTAGTCGAGCAACATCTAAACACTTAAGAAAACTAAGATGAAGATCTCGAAATCTCACACCCGAAATTCCGATCGTCAAAGGTACCCTTTTGGAACCCTTTACAGTCAAACTAAGTCGAAACCACTCATAACGTAACTCAACCAATTTCTCCTTATTGATCATCACAGGATCAATCCCAACCGAACTGAAATACTAACAAGTCAAGGCCAACCACAAACAAAACACAAGGAAATAATACGCACTCCCAACAACAAAACGAAACACCTCACTAACACTGTAGTGTCTAGAACCAACGTTCGATTCATCACATCTCGTGGGAAGGTAAGGGTACTTCAAACAAGTGAATAATACAATGCACCGAACTCTAGTCGGAAGTCGGCACGCCTCAAAACGTACTACCATTAGACGCTCACGTTATCCGAAGTGCGACATACTCGCCCAATTCTAACGACAGGTCACACCTAGTAAAGCCGTTCAAGATTCTCAACCGTATAAAGATTCAACCACTCAACAAGTATCCTGATTCTAAAATAAGGAGAAAATAACCATTCTCAACTACGGTCGATCACGAAAGTTAACCAACTTGCTATAAATTTCTTATCGTCGATACATTTCCACTTTTCTGTCCAACCCATCTTACAAGTTGCTTCGTTTGAGTTAATGTATCTGCAATACCACGGTTCTCAAACCCGGTGCGTGGTTCCGTACATCCACGAACTCTACCAACAACTAGTCGGACGAACGACGCACAACAATAAGAACTGTAGAACCTCGTACTGGCATTTGGCCGAAAGTAGGCGTCCTTCAAGATAGCAAAATGAACGTACAATATTCACACTCGACGGCCAAACACAATCCAAGATTTATCCATAAACTTTATCTCGATCGGTGGTGATCCTTAGACCGTTGTCACTCGTTCACGAGTTGTCGATCAAAAAAACTTATAGTCATGTCCATCCAAGTCATCCCATAAGGAGTAATCATCAAACACTGAGATCTCGATAATTTGAACGGTTCATAAACTAGCACGGTTCTTCCATCGTTACTCGAACAACTTAAAACTAACAACGATTAACCTTTAACTTTCCTTGTGCCCATGCATGGCACAAAATCCGACCGACCACACAACGCTTCGTTCGGTGCCATCTTGTTACTGGCCTGGAAGCTTGTGGTAGTCGCCCTCGGCCATCTGTTGTCGGGTTTCAACGTGAGATGCTCTCATTTCTATGGCGCAACCTTATGTTTATGCTTAGTCCTCGCGGGACGTTTGGCATTCGTTCGTCTCTTGCTGGCAAAGGTACACCTAGGTACCCGGTTCTTGTTTTCCGTATTATTCTCCGCTGGGAAAGTCGCCTGGACCACTCTCGACGCTATTCGCCTGTTCCGCGTGAACTGGAGGCAAACCGTTTAGTCCCTCCAAGACGAACATAGGGAGTACATTCTAATCCAATCTCTTAAGTACGGCACACACTTGTGCAACTTTTCGCTCGTTAAATGGGATTTTGAAACAAAAAAGTTTCGGCGGTTCGAATCTTATGACCCAAACCTTCTAGCGGAGGTAGAAGGAACTGGAGATTACTACTCCTGTGGGTTATGGGTCCACCATGCTTCCGCCGCGCTACTCTGATCTCATCGTTGCTCGGTCATCTCTTGTGACCGTTCGGACCGTTTACTGGTCAAGGCCGCAACCTTTCACTGCTCGGGCATTCGCTGACGATAACGTTCGACGAACGTCTGATGTTTCGCCAATCGGTTCCTAAAACTCGGTTCTCACTATCGAAGAAGGAAAAGAACTTCCCTTACTACTAGGTCTGTTACTTCTCTTTCAAACCAAAACTGGCGCTCATTGGTACAACCGTACCTTTGGTTGGTGTGTTTAAGATACGAGTGGGCTTACCAGTTCGAAACTCGACCCAACAGAAAATAATCATGCTAACAATACGACCAAGGGTAAAGCTCAAGTGTTGGCAAACACAATCCACAATGTAAAACGTAAACGGGCACTCTAAGCGATCTTAGATCGGTATCAAATCCCTCAGCTCGGAGCCCGACAGTCGCGTATGCTCGGCCCTGCTGAAACATAAGTCCTTCTCTCGGTGGTGGTGAAGGAATCTGTTGCTGAGAAAGCATGTCCTCTTATCGGCTCTCGTAGGCCGACCTGTAGGATGATTTGTGAATCCAACGTTCCCTAGGCAGTTCTGGCCCAGATGTTCAAACTGTTTGCACGGAGGACAAAACTGCGACACCGGGGCAGGTCCAACCGACACTGCTGCCCCAACCCGTCGTGTCCCATCGGACTGGGTCTGTTGCTGAAACAATCCTGAGGTCCTCTGCCTCTTAGTATTGCGACTCCTTGACGGCCTTAGGGAGTCACTCGGCTTCGGCCTGGTCCCCCGCGCTCTGGCGGTCTCTTGAAGATGCTTCTCAACGGCTAACGCCTGATCCCCTGGTAAAGAAAATCCTCACTCTGAGGGTAACAACTTGATCTGCGACCGACGGGGTGAGTCCTCTCTCGAACATCCGTGGCGGTTCTCCTCGGTTTGCACCATCTCGGCGCGAGGCGGTACAGGAACGTAAACCTCGCCTCATACTTAGAGACGGTCATCCCTCCCTACTGCACATCCACAACTGCTGGTGTTGGTCCTCTCGAACGGATCGAAGGAAAGATACTGTTCCATGAACAATATAATGAACAGCTAAAAGTCACCTCCAACCTTGATCTGCACATGCTGCCACCAGTATCATGCTTCTCCCTCAAGCTGAACGGTCGCGAAAACATTCTCAGATGATCATCCAAATACTCTCGATGTAACAAAGTTGCGGGTAATCCGCTCCAACCATACCACAGCTGCCTCGGGGTCTGAACCCCCGGGATTGATTGGCGTACTCAATCTACGAATATTTTTGGGAGCCTGGTTGTGTGGTTGTGCATCCGGCCTGGCCTCTCGATAATGGCTGCGTCGGTAGTAGGCACAGACTCTGGTGCCGGTACTACAGTCTCCCGTTGAGCACTGGGCGCTGTTGGTACTGCGCGAACCACCTCATCCATAGAGGTCGCCTGAGTCGACTCTGCGACTGGAGAAACTCTAGGTGGTAACCCTGACGGTCCATTCTCAAAATCTAGTGCTCTGTAGAAGTAGCACCCTGGGCACTTGCTGCCCTCGCCTGCTCAACAGCTGGTGTCTGGCTCTGCCCCACAGCTGGGCGGCTCCTGCTCCCTCTCGGACTGTAAACGCGGGCCATCTCGTGTGCTCGTTGCGTTTAAAACGTAAGTACTCATAACTCCATTTAACTCAAGTGGTTCGAATTATCATAAAGGGACGTTCTCATGCGTCTTAAAGGGATCCCACTTGGATTGCTA
This sequence comes from Erodium maritimum, assembly GCA_963921825.1. Taxonomy (NCBI): domain Eukaryota; kingdom Viridiplantae; phylum Streptophyta; class Magnoliopsida; order Geraniales; family Geraniaceae; genus Erodium; species Erodium maritimum. Next base: position 74,767,238 of record OY997590.1, read on the forward strand.
GTACGAAGTCTCGTTTAGAACAACCGGTTCGATCAAAACACAAGGACGTTCACGTGCGTCCCACACGCACTTGGTTCAGTAGATATATATATATATATATATATATAATACTTTATATATAGGCAGAAAAGGCCGCAACTTAGTGCGTCTCACAACAGCAATCAACGGTGTTCAATCAACTCCCATAAGAGGAACAATCTCAATCAATTCGCACAATTCGCAAACCAACAAGCATACCCCTCGATTGGGTCTCTTCCCAACACTAGGGTCTAGAATCACAACACGATAAATCTCACAATTTAAGTCCTCAACTCTTTTCCATAATCTCAAACCCTTACTTTTCTTTTATAACCTTCATGTCGATCTCACGTCGTTACAACCTGATTCAGGCGTCCCCGAATCTCGTTGTAACCACTTGACATCCCTCTATCACGCTCGACTACAGTGGCGCCCCTGAGTCAGCCCGTGATAGTGCAAACACTTCAGTTTCTACCGAGAATTCGGCATGACCCGTTTGTATTTTCTTCTAACCATCCTCTTAAGCGGGACATTTCTATAATAACCTGTACACAGAGTCCTACCCATAAGGTACACACAAAACACCTCAATTACACAACATCTTGAACACCCAAGTAACCCACGCGGGTCTTAGCAAATATCTCATTACTACTCGGTCAATTTAGCATTTCAGGTTTTTACATCAATTAGCGGCCGACCCAAACGGCAAATCCTTCAACAATTACATAACCAACGTGTTATAACCAACCCGAGCATCGTATCGTTCATCCGATCTAAACCCGATCTTAATCTCAACCTCAATCTCTGTCTCGACTTACTTTCCATTTCAAACTCAATTTCAAATTTAACTTAAGCCTTAGCTTCAAACTCAAAGTTAATTTCAAACTCACTATTAGTTTCAACTTTAATTCTTAAATGACTGTTATCACTTACACAAATCAACAATTTCACAACTAACATTTTATCACTCTAGAACACGCAGCATAGAATAGTACAGCAAAGTATGGTGTCGGAGCATCATCAGCTCAGTCTCCCTGTATCACGAAGCATAGGGGTGTAACCAGTCCTATATCACGAAGCATAGGGGTAAAACCAGTCCCGTATCACGAAGCATAGGAGTAAAACCAATCCCGTATCACGAAGCATAGGAGTAAAACCAATCCCGTATCACGAAGCATAGGGTGGAACGAGTCTTTCCGGATCACGGAGCATCGGAATAGGCACAAAACACTTTAAAAGAGCGCAAGAATACACGAGTTCTACTCTTTTCTCAAATCTCATCCCAATTGGATTATCATCTCAGTTTTAATTCCTTAAATATCGGTCAATGTCCCAACCAAGTCAACGTTTCAACAATTCAACACCTTACATTTTAACCCTTCAATAAATCAAGCAGTCAACACTTCAATAAGTCTACACCTCGATACACTTAACAAATGATTTACTCAACGACTAGTTTATCACGGTTCGGTCATTGCTCGTTAATCCAATACCGATCTCAACCATTCGGCTTCACCGATCACTGTACCTTATAGTCAATGGGGTAAGGATCCCAATCAAGCGATGTAACCATCATAATAAAGAGATTCAAATTTAAACAACCATTGAGACAATCAAGATTTGTGTCGTTCCCACTCTACGCATCAAATGTTTTTAACTTGCGTCACTGAGTACACGACTTAGACCTCCTAACTCTACCCACCTAATTGACGTCGGTCCGAGGTTTTGAAAACAAGTTCAAAATTTAAACCTGTTTCAAATGAAACCAGGCTCTGATACCAAATTGTCACGCCCCAAATCCGGTATTTACCGGACTCGAGACGTGACTGGAATTAATAGCGGAAAAACAATAATTGAATACTAAAACTTTTATAATAACAAGGTAAGCTCTCTGAAATCAACAACTATAAATAGTTCCAAAAATTAAAATGAGTCACAGCTCAACACAAGAGTCAAATAAGTAATGTTTAAAATACGAGACCAACATAACTCTAAGATCAACCCCAAGATGTCCAAAAGCCCCGAGCCTCGAACTCACTAGACATCAGCTACGCCTGTAAAACAGTAAGAAGACAAAGGGGGAAGAGCTTACGCTCAGTAGGAAAAACCTTAACAACTCAACCCTTAAGTCAATACTGTACTGGATAAGCAGATAACTCAAATAACAGTAAAATACGATTAACAGTGGAATAATGAGTAACAAAAATAGAATAAAATAAGTACGAAGAAATAAATAAACAAGATAACGTTAACTGGAAAAGTTCCATAAAATAATCAATATAAAGTGTCGTAACGATTAAAAATGATCAATTTATATCACGCCAACCATTTGCTTTCTCAAGCCTCCAATCTATGAATAAATTCTAGTGTCACCTCGGTTCCCATATCCCGATCCACTAGAGTATTCATATCATATCAGATTTTCCCTCGGTCCAGAGGAGACACACACGTCGGAGTACCGGAAACCATCCCATGGGGATGCTCATCTTCGGTATTCTCGAAAATGTCTCCAAGGGCCATAGTAATAGGGAACCAAGGTAGTGTTCCCGTAGGACACACACACTCTTGGGTGGAACCTCAGAAACCATCTCTCATGAAGTAATCCCACTCAATATCCCATAGGATCTGCCGAGCCCTTAGGCCCCTCACATCACTCAATATCCCGTAGGATCTGCCGAACCCTTAGGCCCCTCACATCACTCAATATCCCGTAGGATCTGCCGAGCCATAGGCTCCTCACATCACTCAATATATCCCACAGGATCTGCCGAGCCATAGGCTCCTCACATCACTCACTATATCTGTCCAACTCCAACCACCACAACGGCACCGGATTACCCCCCCCCCCCCCCCCCCCCCGGTGTAGTACCGAAACAAGCAAGAAAACAGACAAACAAACGAACAAGCATACATTTCAAGAATAAGAACAAAGGAAACAAGCATTATCATTCATCCACCAATCAACACACATCGGAACACACTTTCATCACACGAATACATCCAACACCATTCCATACTTACCGTATACTTACCTGTCACGAACCATCGGTACATCGATCACATGATTGTACCCCTTGGCACAACCAGTCATACTCGATCATCCGTTCAAGCCACAGTTTATCAACACAATCACTCAATCAACCAAGTAAACATTCCACCAGTCAACAATCATGTGAACGATCAATTAAACATTCAATCTTAAAAGCTAACTAGTTTCATTAGACCCTTACTTGTCCTAATAACGAGCAACCAAGCATGTGAACCTGGCACACAACTAATCCGAGAGCTCTTCACAGCCTCTCTACCAGTAAATCAAGTCCCAAGTATTGAAAGCGAGTTATACTAGTGATCTTCATCCTAAGCATGCATTCTAGACATTCCGGTTATTAATAATTAAAAGACAATCATTCTATTTATTCGCATCCTATAGGCAATTCTAGGACCTTTCCGATTTTATTATCCTAACATGCATATTAAGCGTTAATTAAGAAATTAAGACTTTCCCTACCTTGTGGTCTTCCTCTAATAAAACTCTGATGAAGAGCTCGAGTGGTCACAACTTCGTTCTTCACACGGGTTCCGGCGTGTTCTTCGTTCTTCTAGCTCGGGTCCAAGCCCTTGTGCTCGGGCGAAGTCCCGTCTAGGTTTGACAAAATAAAACGTCTAATCAAAACCCGTAAATGTCCAAAGGTCCACTAATTTAGTCAAAATTGTCCTTAAAGTCTTACCTTGAATTAAATCAATTTATTAAATCTTATTTTGAAAATGATTTTTCTTTAAATTTGGGTTGACCCGGATCCGACCCGGATCCAAGCCTGATCCGGATCCAGATCCGGTACAAGCCCGAACCCGGATTCAGACCTAGGCCCAAGTCCCCTTTCCAGACCCAACTTCGTCCTTGCCCAAAAAACACTCTGGCCCAAGGCCCGTTTCCCTTTGAACTGGCCTGAGTTGGGGAACGAAGAGGGTGACGGTGGTTTCGTCTCAGGTCGCCGGCGATAGTGGCAACTATGGCGGGGAGTTCTGAAGGACGTCCGACGACGCTCGGGAGTGACAACCGTGGCTGGGGGAAGACGTCAGGGTCTCCGGCGAGGTCGTAGCCGTGGTTCTGGTGGCTAAAGAGTGGCCCGACACCACTGTCCCAGATCCGGCGAGGTTGAGGTCCACCGGCAACGTTTCCGGCTAAACCCGACTCGAATTCGTGGCGCCGTGAGAGGGGTTTAAGGAGGGCGACGCTGGAGAGGTGAAAAGATACGAGAAGACGGAGCGGCGTAGTCCGGATCTGGAGAAGACGCGCCAGAGAAGGGAAGGGCTGGCTGCAACGGCGTCAGTCTGTGGTGGTTTTGGTTCGGTTTGCGGACGGAGATGAAGGCTCCGTAGGTAGTGAGGTCGGAGTTGAGAGAGAGGAGAGGGAGAGACAGAATCGAGAGGCGAGGGGGAGAAGTGAGGCTGCGTGAGTGTCTCGGGTTGCGTGCCAACACAAAGGAGAAGACGACCGAGCTTTAGGGTTGCGTTGAGTTAAGCTTGGGCTCGCGTTCGTGAACTGGGCCCGAGTCCAGCCCACCTACTCTCAACCTATAATCCCCTTCTTCTTCTTTTTTGAAATTCTTTTAATCTAAACACAAATGACAATTCTCTACCCCAAAGTTTCAGATTTCACAGCACTACCCCTTTTGTAGTAGGCGGGGTTTTACAGTGTAAATCCTCTCGCATTGTGTTAACACTCTCCATATAGTGAAGTTTTGTTGGTTGGCGCCTGTGGTTTTTTCCTCTCCGTTGTTTGGAGGGGTTTTCCACGTTATATCATTGTGTTCTCCGCTTGTTGGTTTTTGATCTATTTCGTTTTATTGCCCATCGTTTTATAACAAGTGGTATCAGAGCCTGGTTTTTCAATCTAGGTTTTCTGACGATATGGCATCATTGAAATTCGATCTACCGTTGCTGGACTACACCACACGATTTTCTCTATGGCAAGTAAAGATGTGGGCCGTTCTAGCGCATCCTGACCTTGATGATGCGTTGGATGGATTCAACAAGACGGATCCGAAGACGTGGACCGATGAGGAGAAGCGTAAGGATCGTAAAGCTCTATCTCTGATTCATCTTCATCTATCAAATAATATTTTGCAGGAGGTACGGCTGGAGAAAACTGCAGCAGCGCTTTGGCTCAAGCTAGAATCGATCTGCATGTCCAAAGATCTGAGCTGTAAATTGCACGTGAAGATGAAGCTGTTCACGCACAAGCTGTAAGATGGTGGTTCTATACTTGATCACCTAGCGGTCTTTAAGGAGATCATTTCTGATTTGCATTCCATGGAGGTAAAGTATGATGATGAAGATCTAGGTCTATTACTCTTATGTTCATTGCCTAGTTCTTTTGCAAATTTCCGAGATAGCATATTATTGAGCCGCGATGAACTAACTCTTGCGGAAGCATATTAGGACCTTCAACAGAGGGAAAAAAAATGAAATTTATGGTACAGGGAGAAGGATCATCATCCTCCAAGGGAGCAGCTCTGCATGTACGTAGGAGGACCGAGCAGAGGAACAACAACTATGGAAACAAAAATAAGAGCAAGAACGGGAGAGGTCGTTCTAAGTCCAAAGGAGGCGACAAATTATGCAAGTATTGTAAGAAAACAAATCACACCATTGAAGATTGTTATAAGCTTCAGAATAAGGAGAAAAGAAACGGTTCGTACAAACCGAAAAACAATTCTGATGGTGATGGTAAGGCCTCTGTTGTTTCCAACGATAATTCTGATAGTGATTGCTTAGTTGTGTTTGCTGGCTGTGTTTCTGCTTATGATTAATGGATTCTTGATACTGCCTGTTCATTTCATATCTGGCTGTAACAAAGACTGGTTTAGTTCTTATAAGTCTATGCAGAGTAGAGATGTGGTGCGTATGGGAGATGACAACCCACGTGAGCTTGTGGGCATAGGCTCCGTTGAGATCAAGATGCATGACGGCATGGTACGCACATTGATAGATGTGAGACACGTACCAACCATGGCGAGAAACCTCATCTCTCTCAGTACTCTTGACGATGAAGGGTACAAGTACTCCGGTTTACAGAAATTTCTAAAGGAATCAAACGGCTCTCTCGTTCATATGATAGGTGATATGAATTCTAGAAGGTTATATGTTCTTAGAGGTAGCACTTTAAATGGTTCTGCTACTGTTGATGTTACTTATGATGAACCTAGTAAAGCTAATTTGTGGCACAAGCGTCTTGGACATATGAGTGAACATGGCATGGCAGAGTTGATCAAGAGAGATTTACTTGATGGCTGCAACATGAGTAAGTTGGAGTTTTGTGAGCACTGCATTTTTGGTAAGCACGAGAGAGTTAAATTCAATGCTTCCGTTCATACCACTAAAGGAATATTAGATTACGTGCATGCTGATGTTTGGGGACCTTCCCGTAAAACTTCTCTTGGTGGTGCAAATTACATGCTTACTATTATTCATGATTTCTCTAGAAAAGTGTGGCCTTATTTTCTAAAACATAAATATGATGTGTTTGATGCTTTTAAGAAGTGAAGAGTTATGGTGGAGAAGCAAACTTAGAAGAAGGTAAAAGTGCTTCGTACTGACAATGGCATGGAGTTTTGTTTAAATGATTTTGACAATGACACGTTGATAATGGAAAGTTAGAGCCTAGAGCTGTCAAATGTGTGTTTCTTGGTTATGGCTTAGGAGTAAAGGCATATAAGCTATGGAATCCTGAAACTAAAAGAATTTTGCTGAGCCGAAATGTTGTTTTTAATGAGGTTGTCATGTTCAATGATAGTTCCTCTATAGATGCCTCTGATGTTCTTGATGTTACTAATTTTTCTGATGATGAGCAACAGAAGATAAGCGTGCAGGTGTAGTACCTGAACGACAAAGTAAATGAGGTTGTTGAAAATAATGAAAATAATGACATTGGTGTTCAGCTTACACCACCTGTTTTGCAGCAAACAAATAGTTCCATTGCTGTTGATAGACCGAGGAGAAACAAAGGTCCTCACCCTCGTTTGATTGAACAATGTAACGTTGTTCATTATGCTTTGAGTTGTGTTGAACAGGTGGAGCATGATAATGATAATCCTACTGATATGATGACAAAGTCAGTTCCTGTTGCTAAGTTTGAGCTTTGCTCAAGCTTAGTTGGTATAACTGTTTAGCCCTAGTGGCTGTTTGGCGCCAAAAGTATTATCTTTATTTGTTCAGGGAGATGTCTACTGCTTCATGCTACAAGGAGGAATTTGTCTCAAGGTGGAGTTGGTTGAAAGTTGATCCAAATTCAAGCTATTTTGTGGCTTGGTTACCAAGCAACCAAATTTAGGGAATTGTCTTGGCTTGATTAGCAAGTATCAATTTAGGGAATTTTTGCCCTGTTTCCCAAATTAGGTCTAAATTGTAGAGATTTTTTATTTCTTTATTGTGTAGGAAGTATCTCTGCACCACCCCTATAAAGACCACCTATAACCTGCCATGAGGGATAAATTGAATCAGTGTAAATCTCTTGGCATTGTGTAAACACTCTCCATATAGTGAAGGTTTGCTGGTTGGCGACTGTGGTTTTTTCCTCTCCGTTGTTTGGAGGGGTTTTCCAAGTTATATCGTTGTGTTCTCCGCGTGTTGGTTTTTGATCTATTTCGTTTTATTGCCTATCGTTTTATAACAATTGCTTGGTGAATTATATAACAATCGCAGGCTTTTTACCCTTAGATCACTCGTAGTACATATGCCTATGCGTTTACATTAATTGTGCAATACATCAAATACAAATTGAGTAACTAAATCAACAACACCCACATAATCATTCCCTGGTATCAGTAGATGGGTGAGACGTGGTCTCTTGAGTGTGTGCTTGCAACCCGGCCACCAGATCCTCCACTTTGATATCCTTGACTCGAACCAAGTTCTTCTTCAGCTTAGCCACTTGGCCGCTGACGCCCTGGCCCACCCCAACGACGCCGAGCCTGCAGTAGAGCGCAAAGTCCTCGGAGTTGTGCTTGAGCAAATCATATTTCCCGAACCCGACCTCCTGGCTAAGCAAGTACTCGGCCCGGTGCAGGATCATCTCCACGGGCGACGCCCTCTCGGTCGTGCACGTCCCCGATCGCCACAGATGCTGAACAATCGGGCTCGCCTCGTACTTGCACCGGTACAGACGGCCTTCTCCCAGGAAGCATTCCACGCAGCTCTTGGCCACGCAACGATTGGTCTCGGCATGGACGATGCATTTCTCGCAAGTGGTGCTCCGCCTCGGGGTCGACTGGAACAATAATGAAATACCAGATGCTGGCCCAAAATGAATCACCTGCCCGTTTCCCACATATATGCCTGCAAATTTCAACTCTTAATTTTATTGTTTGAGTCATGATACGATTGATACTATATATGTATGAAAAAGATATCAAGTTCGAACCGTGATGAGCGTATGCCATCATTAACCTCCAAGTGTAGATGTGATCACCCTCTTGGAGATCTTCAACTTTTATCTTGTTAGAGAACAACTCTTTAAGCCCCATTGCTTCAATTACCTTCTCTTCTCTCAGACACCCTTTCTATTTATAGCAAAAGAGAGCAAGACTTGTGACCCTGTGTTTTTGGTCTTCCCCAGACCCCACCCTTGTTATAAGGACATGTACCTTATTTATTATATTTGTAATCATGTGGTCAAATTCGACGTCTGAAAAAAATAAATTTCAACGGATATTATTTAATAAACTGAACATTAAAATTAGTTGAGGTTATCAGTCTAAAAGATTAGAGTGCCGGCCTTAGCTTCCTTTCTCCATAAATGATTTTTCAATCTTCGGCGTCATCAAGTTTATCTTCGTATGGTGAGAGCCATGGCCTTCAGGTTAGGGCTAGGGAAAGCCTTAACCACCTGTCGAGGATTAAGTTTTGTGCACCGGTGTCTCGATGAAATTCACGTACGAGTTTCGTATTCCCTCTTAATTGTCTCCTTTTATGCAGCGATTAACAGATGGCTTTGGGATCCCGGGGGTGGGACGATAAGATGGTGTACGGTTGAACAACACCCCAAGTCGAGTTACACCGAAATTTCAGGACGACATGCTAATCGATCCTTCACGTGCAAAGCCTCCTAAGATATGAAAAACAAGATCTATCATGAGGCGTTCGAACAATCACCTAAACAGCTCTTTTCAAGGATCCTTAGGGAACTTCGATAGTGGATTGATTTACTATTTTCTGTGTTTTGTTTTTGTTTCATTTTTTTTGTACGGTTTAGGTTGTCTAACATGGAAACTAGATGTTTTCTGTTAGAGATAGATTTGTTATATGTTTGAATAAACTCAAAACTCTTGATTATATTTGTGTTTGTATTTTGAATGTCTTTACCTTATCTGTAATCTCTGTACAAATACACAAGGAAGATGAATATACAAACACGGTTGAAATCCCAATTCTATCATGGTATCAGAGCAAAATCAACTTTGATTTTTGCTTCCGCTTCCATTCTTTGTTCTTCTCTGTCAGTTCGCATTTTTCTCCTGTTGATCGCGACTCCTCTGCTGATCGTGTTTCCAGTGCTGCGTTTCCAGCCAACTTCCTCCTCTGTCAGTGCTGCGATTAAAGCCCGTGAAGCCCGCATCTCCCAGGCCCGTGATTCTTATCTTCACGCATCACCGGCCTCTTCCTGTCTCTGCGTCTACAGCATCGACGACTCCCTGTCTCTGCGTTTTTTATTTTCAATCGCAGGTCTCCATCGCAGAAACCCATTTGCGTGCCTCCTCTGCACGTTTTGCGTTCCGAGATGCAGAGGTAAATCGCAGACATAAATCGCAATTGTACTCTGCTGATTCGCTGCTGCAATTCTCCTCCCTCGCCGTGTTCCGAGCTCCTGCACATCTCGCCTCCACCGGCGACTTATTTTTCAGCAGCACCTCCATGACGCACGGACCTCAGCAGCACCTCCACTTGGCATTCTCCGATCGTTTGCGATGACTGCCTCTGCATTCCCGATCGCTGCGACGCAGCCCTCTCGATTTTGGTCTGGACCGGCAACTTTCTCTTCATATTTTGGGCATCAGCCCATGTTGAATGGGCCACAGTTTTGGGCCCAACCTTGGACCAGCACACCTCCTCCATCTGCACCAGGCCCGTGGATCTATGGCCCATCTCCACAGCAGAACCAGCTGCCTCAACAGGGCCAGCAAGGTTTTTTGGGCTCCAGATCATGTGTTCCCCATCAGGCCCGCTTAGCAGTTTCGTCGGACGTTTCTAATGCCATGGCCAATCTTACCATGCAGCCAGCTCCTGATCGAAAATGGTACATGGACTCGGGTGCCTCTTCTCATATGACGGCGAACTCAGGTACCTTACGTTCTTATATTAATTCAAATATTAATCGTTATGTTATTGTTGGTGACGGGAATAACATCCCTATTTCTGGTTATGGACAAGCAACATTATTTCCCACACATCCCCAATACACCTTAAATAACGTTATTCATGCCCCGAAACTTGTTAAGAATTTAGTTTTTGTGCGCCGTTTTACCTGTGATAATAATGTCTCGATTGAATTTGACCCTCTTGGGTTTTCTGTTAAGGATTTTCTGACAGGACATCTAGTTTTGAGATGCAATAGCACAGGCGACTTGTATCCCGTCACACCTAATATTTTGTGTCAGTCGTCATTTCCTTTTTCAGCTTCTGCAACTGTGTCTTCAGGATTATGGCATTCTCGCTTAGGTCATCAGGGGTCTCCGGTGTTTAATTCTCTTCGTCGTAATAATCTTATTGGATGTAAGCAGAGTTTTAATTCTGTCTGTCAGTCATGTGTACTTGGCAAACATGTTAGGCTTCCTTTTCAAACATCTACTACTGTTACTTATGCACCTTTTGATATTGTGCATGCTGATCTATGGACATCTCCTGTTTTGAGCACATCTGGTCACAAATACTATTTGATATTACTTGATGATTTCACTAATTTTGTCTAGACATTTCCTTTAGTTAAGAAATCTGATGTTTTCAAGTTATTTCTTTCATTTAATGCTCATGAGTCTACACAATTTGGGGTCTCTATAAAAAGTATTCAGTGTGATAATGGAAAGGAGTTCGACAACTCTCCGTTTCGTGCATTTGGTGATTTGTCCGGCTTGGTGTTCCGCTTCTCGTGTCCACATACCTCTTCTCAGAATGGTCGTGCAGAACGCAAGATCAGAAGTATCAACAATATGGTTCGTACCCTGCTTCTTCATGCGTCCATTCCCCCGTCTTATTGGCAGTATGCATTGTCCATGTCTACCTACCTGTCCAATATTCTCCCGTCTAAATTGCTTAATTTCTCGTCTCCTACTTTTGCTCTATATCGTCGTGTTCCTTCTTATTCTCACTTGCGTGTTTTCGGTTGTTTGTGTTTTCCTCTTTTTCCATCTACCACAATTAACAAACTGCAGGCTCGGTCTACACCATGTGTTTTTGTCGGATTTCCTCCTAATCATCGAGGGTATGTTTGTTTTAATTTACAAACAAACAAATTCATTATATCGAGACATGTATTATTTGATGAAACAGTGTTTCCATTTGCTTCCTCCTACTCACCCTCGCCACATAGCTATGATTTTTTATCTGACCCAATATCTCCAGCTACACGGACTCAGCTATTTTTTGGCTCGGACTCACCAGCCATGCCCAACCATAGCCCCACCCAAGCCCAGGGGGCTCTACCCGGCCTACACAATGCTCAAAACCCAGTCCCACCTGGATCGGCTCCAAGCCCTCAGCACTCTGAACCCGGCCCAGTAGCTCCCGCCAGCCCATCCAGACAGGCCAACCCCACCAGATCACCCAAGCCTCGGCCCGGGCCCTCGTCTCCACCAGAACCGGCACAGGCCCAACAATCACCTCTGGTTGTAGCTCCGGATCCTGTTCCCTATGCACCACCACATAAAATGGTCACACGGAGCAGGTCCGGCATCTCCAAACCTAAGGTGATTTTCGACCTCCACTCTACCCCATCTATATCCCCTATCCCCCGTAATCCTAAAGATGCTCTGCTTGATCCTAATTGGAAACTTGCTATGACAGACGAATTTAATGCCTTGATTAATAATAAGACGCGGGTTCTAGTTCCACGTCATGTGGGAATGAATGTTATTCGTTCCATGTGGATTTTTCGGCATAAAACTCGTTCTGACGGTTCTTTGGAGCGATATAAGGCTCGCCTTGTTTGTGATGGCAGGTCTCAGCAGGTCGGTGTTGATTGCGATGAGACATTCAGCCCGGTGGTCAAGCCCTCGACCATTCGCACTGTCCTCAGTATTGCAGTATCTCGATCGTGGTCCATCCATCAGCTAGATGTTAAGAATGCCTTCCTTCATGGCAATATTAATGAGACGGTCTACATTCATCAGCCGCTTGGTTTTCGCAGCACCACTCAGCCTGATCATGTTTGCTTGCTCAACCGGTCACTTAACGGTCTAAAGCAAGCTCCTCGGGCTTGGTACCAGAGGTTTACTGATTTTGTGTCTGAGATTGGTTTTGTGCATAGCAGGTCGGATCACTCGTTGTTCATCTATCGCCATGGACCAGATACAGCTTATATTCTACTTTATGTGGACGACATCATCCTGGCTTCCTCGAGCAAAACCCTTCGCCTCTCGGTCATGTCTAGACTCAACTCTGAGTTTGCCATGAAGGACCTAGGCCCTTTGTCCTATTTTTTGGGCATTGCTGTGACTCGTCATTCCGGTGGTCTATTTCTCTCCCAACAGAAATACGCCACCGAGATCATCGATCGTGCCGGTATGTCCTCGTGTTCTGCATCCGCAACTCCAGTTGATACTCAGGGGAAACTCAGTGCATCAGACAGTTCTCCGTTTGAGAATCCGACTTTGTACCGCAGTCTTGCGGGGGCGCTCCAGTACCTCACTTTCACAAGACCGGACATCTCCTATGCTGTCCAACAGGTGTGCCTTCACATGCATGATCCCCGAGTTAGTCACATGGGTGCTCTGAAGCGCATTATCCGGTATCTCCAAGGGACGACGCATCTCGGTCTTCATCTATACTCATCGCCTATATCTGGTCTCGTCTCTTACACGGATGCGGATTGGGCTGGGTGTCCAGATACTCGACGCTCTACTTCAGGATATTGTGTTTTTCTAGGGGACAACCTCATCTCGTGGTCGTTCAAACGGCAGCAGACTCTATCTCGATCTAGTATTGAGGCCGAATACCGAGGGGTCGCCAACGTAGTATCTGAGGCTTGCTGGATTCGGAATCTAGTATTGGAGCTTCATTGTCCCCTGTCCCGTGCTACCCTGGTGTACTGCGACAACATCAGTGCCATCTACCTATCTGGCAATCCTGTCCAACACCAGCGCACGAAGCATATTGAGCTGGATATTCATTTTGTACGGGAAAAGGTCGCCAAGGGTCATGTCCGAGTCATTCACGTCCCCTCACGTTCTCAGATAGCAGATGTCTTCACCAAAGGCTTGCCACGAGTTCTATTCCTTGATTTTCAGTCCAGCCTGAACGTCCGTGAGCCTCCCGTCCAGACTGCAGGGGAGTGTTAGAGATAGATTTGTTATGAGTTTGAATAAACTCAAAACTCTTGATTATATTTGTGTTTGTATTTTGAATGTCTTTACCTTATCTGTAATCTCTGTACAAATACACAAGGAAGATGAATATACAAACACGGTTGAAATCCCAATTCTATCATTTTCAACGGTTCCAAGAGCCCCAGGAACCCTACGGGGATCCCAGGCATATTTTGGTACCTAGGGTCCTTGACCTATTTCCGTAACGATTGATAGGAATTATTAATAAAACATCTATGTCGTCACGTTTCAAAAAAATAAAAACTGAACATTATTTAATAATTATATTTATTAAATCAAATTAAACTTGAACCTCGACATATCCTTAGTTGCTATTAGTTAATTTAACACAATTAAATCTAAACAAATACATACTTAATTATTAGTTAATTAAAATAATTAAATAATTATATATATATATATATATATATATATATATATATATCGTAGTGAGTTGACCATAAGTAAGATTTTGATAATCGATGTTTATTCCATCGTTTTGAGTTCGTAGAGATTGACGAACTCTCTCTGCAAAGAGATGTGGTAAGCCATCAATAAACTTGGCTTTCCAATGACTTGAATCAGGGTTATTAAGTTGAAAAACCCTAGACAGGAAAGTATCCTTATACCATCTAAAACGGGTTAAGGAGGGACATCGGAGATTTTGCAGGAGAGTTTGAATTTTCTCTGCTATAGGAGCAGTAGATCCTGCAAAATGGTGCAAGATAGACAGGCACAGGGTGTATACTGCATCTTCTTCTCCCGTGGTAACTCTCTCATCATTGGAGGGTCCAATTTCCATTTTAACTATCTTTTTGTGGCTAATGATTTCTTTGCGTTGGGTGTCAGTGAGGTAATGGTCCCACCATCCCCGAAGTTGTCCTACGAAACCGGTAGTAATGAACGAGGCAATTGTACTATCTGAATTGCCGTGTTGCTTACAAACGGTCGAATACATAATTATTCTATGTATGGTGTCAAATATTTGTTTATCGGTTTGGCCATCAATATTCCATTCATAGATGGCCTTTCCAGAATACGAATTTTGGAAGGGATCTGATTCTTCAAACAGAAGATCTTGAGGAGAGGGCCTCTTGTAATAGTGTTTTTCTACGGGTCTTGGACTATAAATATTATTTATAGCGCACTGCTCAGCAAACATTTCAGATATCTTATTTATATCCTGATCTTGACTAGAACTTTCAGATTCGTTTTCCGAATCTCCATTAGTCTCTTGATAAGAAAGGACCCCAATCTTCATGGCCTTAAGTTTTTGTTTGAGAATCTGAACAAAATCAGTGTTGGTCTCCATTTTGAAACCTTGGATTGGAGTGGGAGGTTGTATTAAAGGAAGGTCTTCCTTCTTAGGGACTTCAAGCCTGATTTCTTTTCCCTTAATAATTTTTTCAATCATAAGTTGGTGTTGATCAAGTTGATCTTTAATCATTTGACTTAAGGAAAACAGGTTCTCTTTTATAGAAATAATTTGTTTGCCTAGACAATTAAGGAAGGTATTGGTATAATTTTGGGATCAGATTAAAGTGTTTATTTCCTTGATTGTTACCTGGGTATAATCAGTTTTCTGGAGGCTCAAGTAGGCGCTTGCCTTGATATTATTACCTAGGACAATGTCTTGTTCCGGAGGGAAGGGAGAACTAATAGATTCTCCTAAGGCTTTAGTCTTCCAAGATCGTTGAATGGTCTATTAGTTCTCCAAGATCGTTGAAGACTAAAGCCCCAAGACTAAAGCCTTGGGGCGGATAAAACATGCCCGTTATGCTTTACAGCATTTTTAAAGATTTTCAAATGCTTCTCATGTTGTTCTATGGATTTAGAAAAAACTAAAACATCATCGATGTAGACTATGATATACTCAGAATAAGGATTGAAACTTTCATTCATAATATTTTGAAAGTCGGAAGGGGCATTTTTTAGCCCAAAAGGAACCACGTTCCATTCATAATGACCAAAAGGGACAGTAAAGGCTGTCTTATATCGGTCTGATTCATTAATCTGGATCTGCCAATCGCCTACCCAGGAAGAACCCTACCAATTAAGTGAAGTACTCCACCGGTTGCAAGATTTGCAAAACTAAGTAAATAAAGCTTGTGTGTTTTTGCATCCATTGTTCTTCTTCTTCTTCATCTTCATATTCATATTATCATCTACTACCATCCACCATCAACAAGATCCTACAAGGAAGTGGTATCAGAGCCTGAGGTAACCTTCTACCTTCATGAGTAGCTAAATTTCTGTTGGGGGTGGTAGGAAACTTTGGTGTTAATCATGTAAGAATTTTTATCTTGAAAAACTTTGTATGAAAATAAAATTGTCTTGGTGTCATCCTTGTATTCTCTGTTTACCTGCTATGGTGCAGGTATGTTTGGGAGAATTTTTGGGGATTGTTTGGCTAAGACAATTTTAGCATCTTTGATTTAGGGTTCTCCCTTATATCCCTTTGGGTAGATATTTAAACGATTCATCGTTTGCAAAGATGACCTACTAAGTTTTTCATGAGAATTATGCTTGTCTGATTAATACTTTAAGTAACCTACCAACCTCAACACTTTTGTGCTTTAATTAGCATGTCTTTGTTTGAAGAAAATATGGACGATAATGATCGTCACCAAGAAGAATTAGTAAAGAATGCTGAATTGGAAGAATTTCCAAAGAAAATGGACCAACTTAATAGATGGTCTATTCCTAAAGAAGATAAAAGTAAAATTTACTCTATTGGCATGTTCGATTTAAAGTCTCGCATGGCTATCAAAACCATGGAACAGACAGTTAGAATGTCTAAACAATCTTAAACTATAAGACTTCTAAGTAAAAGGGATTTACAAAATTTTATAAACTATAAGTTTATCCATATCGGATTAATTCAAATTGCTTTTAAACCCTTGACCTTATTGGGTATGGATGCTAGCCTTATGGCTTATGTTAGAGATGGTAGATGCAACGACTTTAAGCCATCTTTAGCTGCTGCAATTGAGACCAGTCTCTGTCATGGACCTGTTTATTTTAATATTTCCCCAAATCTTAGTCTGTCCATAACGGATAGAAATATCTTGGATGCTATGCAACTAACCATTCAAACCCATGGTTACAATTTCAAACAAGGAAGTGAGGTGATTTCTATATCTTATAGAATATACTATAAGGTTCTGCAAACGCTAACCCCTAAAATCAGGCAAATTTCAGCCCCTGGAACTACTACTTTAGTCCAGACCAACCTTTTAACTTCAAATATAGCCACCAATAGGCTTATAAGATGGGATGAAATCAACTTTCCTTTAAAATGGTCTTTACCTCAGGAAATAGAGCCTGAACCTATAATAAATAGAGATATTGACCAAATAATCCAAACAACTGAGGGAGATATTGAAATAAAATTCAACCCTCAAAGATCTGTTACTCTTCCTAGATCTAGCTCTTCGAGGTATCCTGGAGAGACTGTTTATAGAGTCTCGACTCCTCAAGAATCCAGAGCCTCTACTTCTCAAATTAGAGAAGAGGATCTAGTGGAAAATATTAGAATCAGCGATAACCAAATTCCCCATGGAATTTACATAAAACCAAACTTATCAAGTAGGCAATCTCCTACTCAATCAGAAATGAGTTTCCATATAAATGATTAATATTAGTCCTGGAACTAGAAAACTCCTTAATAAAGAGTTTTATCACCCCAGACATACTAGTTTTCGTGACTGGTATTTCAAAAAATTCTCGAATGATGAGTTAATGAATTACAAGAATAAATATTATTCTCACATGGAAAACACTGGGGAAATTAAGACCTTTGTAAAATGGTTTATAAAACAATTTTTAGACCAAACCGAAAATGAGGTTCTTGTCCTTCAACGATCTTGGAAGACTAAAGCCTTAGGAGAATCTATTAGTTCTCCCTTCCCTCCGGAACAAGACATTGTCCTAGGTAATAATATCGAGGCAAGCGCCTACTTGAGCCTCCAGAAAACTGATTATACCCAGGTAACAATCAAGGAAATAAACACTTTAATCTGATCCCAAAATTATACCAATACCTTCCTTAATTGTCTAGGCAAACAAATTCTTTCTATAGAAGAGAACCTGTTTTCCTTAAGTCAAATGATTAAAGATCAACTTGATCAACACCAACTTATGATTGAAAAAATTATTAAGGGAAAAGAAATCAGGCTTGAAGTCCCTAAGAAGGAAGACCTTCCTTTAATACAACCTCCCACTCCAATCCAAGGTTTCAAAATGGAGACCAACACTGATTTTGTTCAGATTCTCGAACAAAAACTTAAGGCCATGAAGATTGGGGTCCTTTCTTATCAAGAGACTAATGGAGATTCGGAAAACGAATCTGAAAGTTCTAGTCAAGATCAGGATATAAATAAGATATCTGAAATGTTTGCTGAGCAGTGCGCTATAAATAATATTTATAGTCCAAGACCCGTAGAAAAACACTATTACAAGAGGCCCTCTCCTCAAGATCTTCTGTTTGAAGAATCAGATCCCTTCCAAAATTCGTATTCTGGAAAGGCCATCTATGAATGGAATATTGATGGTCAAACCGATAAACAAATATTTGACACCATACATAGAATAATTATGTATTCGACCGTTTGTAAGCAACACGGCAATTCAGATAGTACAATTGCCTCGTTCATTACTACCGGTTTCGTAGGACAACTTCGGGGATGGTGGGACCATTACCTCACTGACACCCAACGCAAAGAAATCATTAGCCACAAAAAGATAGTCAAAATGGAAATTGGACCCTCCAATGATGAGAGAGTTACCACGGGAGAAGAAGATGCAGTATACACCCTATGCCTGTCTATCTTGCACCATTTTGCAGGATCTACTGCTCCTATAGCAGAGAAAATTCAAACTCTCCTGCAAAATCTCCGATGTCCCTCCTTAACCCATTTTAGATGGTATAAGGATACTTTCCTGTCTAGGGTTTTTCAACTTAATAACCCTGATTCAAGTCATTGGAAAGCCAAGTTTATTGATGGCTTACCACATCTCTTTGCAGAGAGAGTTCGTCAATCTCTACGAACTCAAAACGATGGAATAAACATCGATTATCAAAATCTTACTTATGGTCAACTCACTACGAGTTGCATAAATGAAGGTTTAACTCTATGCAATGATTTAAAATTGAAAAATCAACTGAAAAGGCAAAGGGTTACTGAGAAACACCAAATTGGGGAATTCTGTGAGCAATTTTCTTTTGATCAAGGAAAAAAGATAAAACCCCCAAATCGTAAAGAAAAGGGTGTTAAACCTTATCGAAAAAGGCCCAAGTGGGCCGATAAACCCATCTACCATAAAAATAATTATAAAAGAAAAAATTATTATCGAAAAAAATCATATAATAAAGAAAAACCATTCCTTCCCAACCCGGGAAAAAGAAAAGCTAAAAAACTCGACATAAAATGTCACAAATGTGGGAAAATTGGTCACTACGCCAACCAATGTTGGACTAAAAAAGCCATTAATGAAATAGAAGATGACCAATTAAAATCACATTTAAAGAAAATTATTCTTTATCCCTCTGATGATGATGACTCTTCTTCTGAGGATGACCTTGATGTCATAAACGACTCATCCTCGTCTGAAAATTCGGACGATGGTGACAGAAACAGTTGCCAATGCAACGCTATAAATTACTGGAAGTCTATTGTTGAGATGAATGGTCTCAACGTTCTCACAGCAGATCAAGATAAAATTGTCACCATGCTTGATGATATCGGTGATCCCAACCTTAAGAAAAATATTCTTGAGACCCTTATAAAACAGAACAATATAAGCAACCAATCGCCTACCCGGGAAGAACCCTACCAATTAAGTGAAGTACTCCAACGGTTCCGACAAGCAAGGGTTAAAGAAACCCCAACTTCTCTAAGTGACCTTAAAAGAGAGGTTAACTAATTAAAATCTGAAATAATTCAAATAAAGCAGAATAATACTGAGCTTTCCCAAAGAATAAGCATTTTAGAAGACAATCATTTTAATGATAATATCATTAATAATGATAGTAATACCACCCCAGATTATCTTAATCTAATAAGCCAAGTTACTTCACAGAAGTGGCTTGTTCAGATATCTCTCGTTATAAAAAATGAATTCATACTTGATAACGAAATTGTCCTTGTAGACAGTGGAGCTGATTATAATTGCATCCAAGAGGGAATCATCCCCACTAAATACTTTGAAAAGACAACTCAATCCCTAACGCAAGCCGGAGGAAAAGAGCTAAAAGTCAGATATAAGCTTTCAGATGCTCATATCTGCAATCAGGGTACCTGTTTACCCGCAGCTTTTATCTTGGTTAAAAATCTTACCCATAGGATTATTTTAGGAAATCCTTTTCTACATGATATTATGCAAATTCTCAGGGTAGATAAAACTGGATTTTCCACGAATATCGATGGAAAAGAGGTTAAGTTCCATTTCATTTATGACCCTCAGACAAGAATGCTCAATGAAGTTAAAGACATTCTACTTGGAAAAGAAAAGCAAATATGCTTCTTGAAAGAAGAAATTCAAATTATGAACATAAATTCCCAATTAAAGCAGGAAAATATTCAGAAGAAAATAGAAAAAATTGACAGACAATTCAGGGAAGAAGTATGTAATGATCTTCCCACAGCCTTTTGGAATAGAAAAACTCATTCGGTTTCACTCCCATACATAGATAATTTCAATGAAAGTCAAATCCCGACTAAGGCTAGGCCAGCTCAAATGAATCATGAACAAATGGAGCTTTGTAAAAAAGAAATTATTTCTTTAGAAGAAAAAGGATTAATTAGGAAATCAAAATCTCCTTGGAGTTGCACGGCATTCTATGTCAATAAAGTTGCTGAAAAAGAACGAGGGGTTCCTAGACTTGTTATCAATTATAAACCTCTGAATAAGGTCTTAAAATGGGTAAGATACCCAATTCCTAATAAAAAAGATTTATTAGACAGGTTAAATGATGCCTTAATCTTCTCTAAATTTGACATGAAATCTGGCTATTGGCAGATCCAGATTAATGAATCAGACCGATATAAGACAGCCTTTACTGTCCCTTTTGGTCATTATGAATGGAACGTGGTTCCTTTTGGGCTAAAAAATGCCCCTTCCGACTTTCAAAATATTATGAATGAAATTTTCAATCCTTATTCTGAGTATATCATAGTCTACATCGATGATGTTTTAGTTTTTTCTAAATCCATAGAACAACATGAGAAGCATTTGAAAATCTTTAAAAATGCTGTAAAGCATAACGGGCTTGTTTTATCCGCCCCAAAAATGAAGCTTTTCCAGACTGAAATTCGGTTTCTGGGTCATAATATCAGCCAGGGGACAATAATCCCCATTGATAGGAGCATAGAATTTGCTTCAAAATTTCCTGATCGTATAACAGACACCAAGCAACTTCAGAGGTTTCTTGGTAGCTTAAATTATATTGCGGATTATTATGATAATCTTGCTCAGGATACGGCCATACTGTATTCAAGATTAAAAAAGAACCCTGAGCCTTGGTCAAAGGCACATTCTAACGCTGTTAGAAAAATTAAAGATAAGGTCAAAAGCTTACCTTGCCTCTCTTTGGCCAACCCAAAGTTTTTCAAAATTGTAGAAACGGATGCTTCTAACATAGGTTATGGAGGGATTCTTAAGCAAATAATCCCTAACACTTCAAAAGAGGTTTTAGTTAGATATACTTCGGGTAAATGGAACTCGACTCAATCTAGATACTCGACTATTAAGAAAGAAATGCTTTCCATCATTAAATGTGTCACTAAATTTCAAAGTGATCTTCTCAACCAAAAATTCTTGCTACGAATTGATTGCAGCTCTGCCAAATCGATAATTGAAAAAGATATTAAAAATCTTGTAGCAAAACAGATCTTTGCAGGATGGCAAGCCCAACTATCAGCCTTTGAATTTGATATCGAATATATTAAAGGAGAGAATAACTCTCTAGCCGATTATTTAACTCGTGAATTTTTGCAGGGATTATGATGACCCCTTATAGGGGAGGCCGCAATAATAGCCGCGGTCGCGGATCAGGAAGAGGCAATGCACTTCTCCGCCCAGAACAGACGGTTCCTCTACTAGGGGACTTGTCAACTCTCAACAAACAGCCTAATAGGCAGATGCCCCCGCATCACAGTTCTCAAACGACGAAGGAAATTCCTTCTCAAGGACCATCCTCCTCTTCAGCATCATATAAGGATGCAGCAGTAAAAGATACGCCGCCAGAACTCGAATATTTCGAGAATCCCATATCGGAGCATGTCCTCTACCTTGAGCATGATGATGTCAAGGTAACACCCAAAGACGGGTGGTCTCTAGCCACTAGATACCTGGAATCACGAGGTTATCCAGGCCTCCATGGAAAGGCCAGACCTAATCTTGAGGTCCTTCTGACTATTACCGGATCAATAACGGTCACCCATCACTATCAGAATAATAATCCTGATAGTTTCATTAACTTCAGCAAATGCCATTTAAATAAAATCCTCCTTCCCAGAGAATGGGGGTTGAACCCCAATGGGGAAAAGGCCATTAGGGTGGCTGAAGGGAAATACATTTATTTTAACTATTGGGATTATGTAGAAGCTTTCTCCAAGGCATTCTACTACCAAAATCCTAAGAACAAACATTCTTGGTTCTTTTCTGTTAATCCAGAAATTCTGGAAAAACCAATCCCAAACTGGTTCTTCGAATGGTGGTCAAAATTTGGACCATCCTTGGAAATGCTCCCTCAGGAGGTCAATGACCTATATAAGACCTGGTATGATTATAGCCCCCTAACCGGAAACTTGCGAATGTTTGGGCAATGCCCATTTCTATTCATTACTAAATTCCAGATTCCATGGATTTGGCGATGGTCTTTTTCAATCACGGAAGACAAGATCCAAATTTCAAGTCTGAGAAGAAATTTCTTCTTCAAATGGTGGGGCAGAATGCCCAGGGAAGATATTGAAGTCCTTAAAGAAAAAATCAAGAAAGTCATTAATAATGACAAGGCTACTATGCATCAGCAACCAGCCCATCAACACATGGAGTTGGCTAAGCTAAGAGAATATCTACAACGGAAATATCCGACAGAATCTGAAGGACAGATAACAGTTAGGGCCTTAGATTTCATGAAACAACAGTTCATGGCAGTCTTCCCAGAACAGCCAACAAATACAACCGGAGACGCAATGGAGACGTCATCCCAAGGTTCAATGAATCCAAATTCTTTTCAGATTCTTGCAGGGGAATCCCAAGAAGTAGAACCTGAGCCGACTCTTGGAGATTACTGGGACTCACTCATAGAAGCAGTCAGCCAGCAAACTCAAGGCCCCAGAGGGGGAACCTAATTATTTTAGCTAATAGCTAGACAGGTTCTAGATGGGGAGGTAAACATCAAGTCTTGTCCATCCTTGCAATAATGCTGAAGACCAAGACAAAAATGGAGGAGATAGGAATCTACGTCTCACCCTTGCAATAATATTGAAGACATGGATAAAGTGGAGGTGATAGGAATCCACTATCTTGTTAAAGTGCTTTAGTGTGCCAATAATATTGACAATGTAAGGTGGAGGGACTCCACCACTTTTATTTGTTTGTGTAGTGGTAAAAATTAAGTGTTTGTCATGATTAGGAATTTTCCTATAAGAAGGAGTTAGTTCTCCCTTGTAATGCACGGTTGCAAGATTTGCAAAACTAAGTAAATAAAGCTTGTGTGTTTTTGCATCCATTGTTCTTCTTCTTCTTCATCTTCATATTCATATTATCATCTACTACCATCCACCATCAATTATATATATATATATATATATATTATGTGTTAATTAAAACATAAAATCTAAAAATTATATTTTAAAATAATAATCAACTAAAACATGCCCTTACAATTAAGATTAAAAAATAATGTTGTATCTATTTCAGAGATAGAAATATATATATTTTTTTTATAAAATTTAAAAATAATATTATTTGTCTAAAATAAATTAAAATAAAAGAATTTTTTTTCTATAAACTGAATTAAAAGTAAAAGAATGACAAAAAAAAATTACCTAGAATTCTAGATGACTACCCACAAGGTCATACACCCCAGTCTCAAGATTTCAATAGTGTCTTGGATGATGTTGGGGCATTAGATTTATCTTTAGGGTGTGGTAAATTCACTTGGTTTAGGCCTAGTTCACAAGCATCCAGATTGGATAGATTCCTTATATCTCCTAATATCCTCTCTTAATTCAGAAATATTACACTGATGTGCTTTCCTAGAGGAGTTTCATACCATAGACCAATTTTATCAGCTGAGGATGTCTTTGACAGGGGCCTTAAACCCTTCAAAATCATCAATGCCTGGTTAACACATTCATCTTTCTTATTGGACTGCAAAAATCACTATAGCAATATATATGTTAGGGGTTCCAGGCATTATTGTCTATGGCTTAAACTTAAGTCACTCAAGACTTTTCTGAAGAATTGGATAATTGAGGTTTTTGGTAATGTTGATACTGAAATTACCAGGCTACAAATCATGATTGATTCACTTGATACTATAGTGGAGAGTATACCTTTAAGTGACTCTGAAAGGGCTGAGAGAGCTTTGGCTTCAGCATTGTTGATTCAAAACTTGAAAACTCTTGATAAGGGCTTGAGACAAAGAGTTAAAGTTAACTGGGTACACAAGTGGGACAGATGCACCAGACTTTATCATTTGACGGCCAACTATAAATATTCTAGGAACAAAATTACAGTGATTTATGACCAAGGGCAAGCTTATGAATTTCTTGGAGAAATTAAACAACTAGCTGCCATACATTTTGCACAAAGATTTAAAAAGATAGTTTCTCCTATTCTCTCCTTGGATGATATCCCTTTCTCCAAACTCTCTATAAATCAAGCCTCATTATTGGAAAGACCTTTTACTACATAAGAAATTTTGAAGGAGATAAATCCCCAAGGCCTGATGGCTTTTCCATGAAATTTTATCAAAGGGCATACCCTTTCATCAAAGAAGATATTCTTAAATTTCTGACATAATTTCACTCTTCAGCTAATTTGGGGAAATGGATCAACTAATCCTTTATTACAGTCATCCCAAAATTAGATGCCCTTATACAATTAAATGATTTTAGCCCAATAAGCTTGGTGGGAGGTCCTTACAAAATTCTTTCTAAAGTGTTGGCAGCCAAACTCAAAATTGTGATGCATACACTTGTCATTGTACTGCTAAACATGTTTTATTGTAGGTAGAAAAATCCTTGATGGGATCCTTATAGCTTCTGGACTTATATATCATATTAAAATATCTAGACAACCTTCAATTCTATTCAAAATTGATTTTGTGAAAGCATATGACCACCTGGACTTGGAGTATCTATTGAATACATTGAAAATCTTGGGATTTGGTGAACTTTGGTGCTCTTGGATACTATCTTGCTTGTAGGCTTGGGTCTCAGTCCTTATCAATGGGTCCTCAACTCAGGATTTCCTCATGTAGAGAGGACTGAGACAAGTTTGCTCATTATCACCATTATTATTTGCACTAGCAGCAGAGGGTCTTCATCAACTTATAGAACAAGATAAGATAGATGATCTATTAGCTGGTATTGATTGTGGAACATAGAACCTCAACATCTCGCACTTGCAGTTTACATATGATACATTGATCTTGTTCAAGGCTGACATAGCTGCAATTACAAATCTAAAGAGAACTGTGAAGATTTTTGAACTAGCATCGGGACTTAAAATAAATTTCCACAAATCTAATGTGGTCATTCTCAATGCCATCTCCTTCAGCTCCTAAGAGGTCACAAATATACTAGGTTACAACTCAGCAACTCTTCCCATGGATTACTCGGGATACAAGTTAGGTGCAATCCTTGATCATTGAAGACTTAGAAGCCTATAATTATGAAATTCAAGAAGAAATTATCCCTTTGGAAAACTAAAATTTTCTCACTTTGGGGGGGGGGGGGGGGGGGGGCAGAATCACATTTAATAAGTCCTCTATTTCTTCTCTTCCACTATACTACATTTCATTATTAAAGGCTCCAGTGGGGGTCATCAAAGAACTAGAGAAATGGCAAAGGAGGTTTCTATAGAATGGATCACTAACTAGAAGGGTTATGAGTAAGGTTCATTAGAGTTTGGTCTGCCAGCCTAAATCTAAAGGGAGTCTTGGGAACAGAAGTTTATTTGTCATTAATAAGGCTCTTTTAGTCAAGTGGTGATGGAGATTTGTTGTGGATAAGGATAGTCTCTAGAAGAGAGTTTTATGTGCAAGATTTGGTTGGGATGTCAGGGATTGGGATCTGTCCAACTTTCTCATTACCAATGGCATTTGTTTTTTTAATCTTATATTAGCTCCTTAATCAAAGACACCAATTTCTGCTCTACTCTTGGGCTTTGTATGTATTGATTGGATTATGGTAAATGGATCTAGAATCAACTTCTTGGATAACTGTTGGATTGGTGATAGGCCCCTCAAATATAGGTTCCAAAGACTTTATCTTCTCAGCACATAAAAGAAACACAGAGTTATGGACTTTTGGAACAATGGGGACTGGATTTTTCATTTCAGGAGAAGATTGAGGGGTTGAGAGAAGCGGGGATTTCATAGACTTTCCAATATCATTCTCATTACCCCCCCCCCCCCCCCCCCCCCCCCCCCCCCCCCCCCCCCACCCTTATGAGATTGGTGAAGACAGGCATGTCATTAAGGCCTTGGACAAGGGTTTTATAGTCTCAGGTATGTATAATCATCTGCATGACAACCAGAATATGTCCTCACCAATTTGGAATTTGTCTATATGGGAAGCTACCCTTCCTCCTAAGATCTTAAATTTCATCTGGCTTACCTGTCATCATGTTGTTCCTACTAAATATTTCCTAGAGTCTAGGGGGTCAGAATTACACTTGCAGATATGTTTTGCCCTTTCTGTCAAACAGCCTTTAAAGATCCGAATCATCTTCTTATTCATTGCTCATTCCCTAGTAAAGTCTGGTCTTTGGTTTTGAATTGGTGGGGCGTACCTTGGGCTATGTCAGGCTCAGTGGAGACTCTTCTCCTATCTTGGAGTGCTTTGATCCCACCTACAGCTAGAAAGCAATTGAACCTCATCTCCTTTATTACATTTTGGAAAATCTGGATTTTAGGAACAACTTAGTCTTTCAACATGTCCATAACACTGAACTGGAGGTCCTCCACAAAGTCCAGAGTTTCTCATACAATCTCAAATATGCCCTCTTCAAATATCAAGCTCTTTCTCATTCATTTATTGGATCTCCTTCCCACTTAACTGCACAAGGAGGAAAAGGCCCTCTATTACAGAAAATTAAGAATTCCTCTAGAGATCTGGTGGTTTTGGGTAGTGTTGGTGTTTTATTCTACTATGGAGTCTCATGGAGATCGTCGAAGGAGGACTGGAAACTTTTCTTGCTATTCTGAAGTAGCAGAAGATTGAGGATGTCAACAGTTTGATTTAAAGTTTTTCTTTATGTGAAACAGTTTTACTTGGGTCCCAAGTCACCTCTGTCTTCACCTTCACCTCATCAAGTCTAAGGAGGGAACTAGGGGCTGGGTTTGATGTAGTGATGTGGGTACATTATTGGTTACTGGGCTTACTTTTGTTATAATTCACTACTAGGCTCAAGGGCCTCTATTTGTCTTACTTGGGCCTCACAGTACCATTTGTACCCTAAGGGGGTGGCAAGCATGTTGTAGCGGTAAACTTCTCAGAGCGTGGTGATTCAGGCCGACAAGAGGTTTGAAAGACCAGGGCGGCGACGTGTGTTGGAGCTTACTAGGATTCTGGTGGAGAAGAGGTCCGGTTGGGCTTGTGGTCTGGGTCGAGGAGGAACGAGGCTCGAGCTGTTCTGGGCCGTGGACTGATGGCGGACAGAAGAAGGCCCAGTAGGTGGGTTGGACCAATGAATGTATCCTTTGGGCTTGAGCGTGAAAAGGACACGGGCCTGAGCCCTCAACAGACATCCGGTCAAGATCTAGGAGGGGAACGGGTCGGTAGATCTGTTGGGCTTGGGTCTTCTGTGGGTCGGGCTGGGTTGCGTTAGGAGCTAAACCCAAGTGGTGGTGGGCTCGGGGCGGGCTTGGCTGGTAACCCAAGACCTGGTCTGGGCCCAAAGGGCCAAGCCTCCGGGTCTGGGATTGGTCGGGTCAGGGAGATGGAGTATATTGGCTCCACGTCCGGGTCGGGTCTCACTTTTTGGACCGACCTCGAACAACCGACACCACGGAAGGGGCATCCTTTCTAGCGGCGGGGGACTCAAAGCACCCTCGCCTCGCGGAATGAGTCTGGAGAGGTCCAGAGGGGGTCGGTCGGTTGTACGCCCCTCTTGATGTAAGGTGGCAGCGGTTCCACCAAAAGCCGACATGGTGCTTCCCTACCAACTCGGAGGTCAACACTCCCGCGTTTAGGAGCCCTACAACTATCAGTCAAGGGAGGACGACGCACGCTGACATCCCGGGGGAGTACCAAGTCCACCACAACAAATCTCAACAATGGGTTTGCTCGGCCCCTGCAATAGCGTTTGGAGTCGCTGTATCGGTGATCGTCAGACGCTACCAGAGTACCATCCTCCAGACAACTACTGAATCTCTTAGAGCGACTTTACTTTATGTTCTATGGTTAGTTTTATTTTTATTGTTCCAATGTTTGTCGTTTGTAAACATTTGTAATTTATAATATTATATCGTATTACTCAAAAAAACTATTAAACAATCTGAATTGGTACTTTTAAAAAAAAAAAACACGTTTCCAAAGACTGTCAGAAATTCAATGGGTCATGCTCGGAAGGTGCTTAACTGACGGTATTAGATTTCTGAGAATTATATTCCACCAAGTATGCTCTCATCTGATATATCCAAGTTGTTACACTAGAATCTCAGTCAACTCAATTTCTAGGAACATGCGACTCGGCTACGGATGGCGTTGGCTAGATCACCACTTTTCATTTTCACATCAATTTCTCCTAATGGTCCACTAATGAAATGAACGAAGAAAGTAAATATATGTTATGGGTTGACCTGTGGGTCAAGGGTCGTTTTGGGTTAAGACTATTCAATTTAGTTTGTTTTAATTTAAATATATATGTAAAATAAAATTCAATAAACTCAATATTTAATTTAATAATATATATAATTATTTTCTAAATTTTAAAATTTTCATTAATTGAATTAAATATTTTATAAAATTAAAAAAAAACTGTAGCCTTTAGTGTTTCTTCTCTTTTTTGTACCGCTGTCAATTTTACTCTTCTAGAACTCATTCCCTGGTCATATTAGTAGTTTCTCCTCCTTCCTTTTCCTTTTCACTTATCATGCTTCTCCTCACCAAGGCCCTCGCATGGATTCCTTTTTCGGCATGTTTCCGGCATTCTCGACGTTATACGTCCTTGCGACGTTATGCGTCTCCTCTAGACCGAGGGAAAATCCGATATGACACAGAGAGTATTGTGAATCGGAGGGTGGCGACTACATGTCCCACGGCATTATTCTACTTGTCCCGATGACATATGGTCCTTTGGATACGTTTCCGAGAATCCCGATGATATGCGTCCTAGGGATGTTTCCGGCATTCTTGACGTTATACGTCTTTGCGACGTTATGCGTCTCCTCTGGACCGAGGGAAAATCCGACATGACACAACGAGTATGGTGGATCGGAGGGTGGCGACTTCATGTCCCACGGCATTACTTGAACGTTCGATTTTCTATTGAGTATTTAAGAAATGTATTGATTCTCTTATTTTCCTACGATCATTATTGACTCTTTGAAATTGTTAAACATTCGGTTTGCCTCCGTATTTCATCATCGGTTTGGTTCCTCATTTTATTAAGATTTGAATGAACTTGTGAACTCCTGTTTATTAAACTAAAAGGGTGACCTAGTTATGCATTTTCCCTACTGAGCGCAAGCTCACCCCTATTTGTTTATGATTGTTTTACAGGTTTGCGTGATGACTAGTGGACTCGAGGCTAGGGAGCTTCTAGGGTCCGGGTGCTTATCTCCTAGAGACGTTTGGTCAGATTTTTTTGTCGGTCATGAACCTTTTTGTAAAAGAATTTACTATGAATTTTTATGAACCGTTTGTTAGAGGATTTATTGATTTTATGACATTTTATTATTACAATTGCTTCTCCCCTAAGTCACGTCTCGAGTCCGGTCAAAATCGGATTTGGGGCGTGACAGCCACCTTGTCCTTAATAATTTCCAGCACCTTTAATTTAATTAGGTTTAGTCGATAGTTAGCCTTAGTTTGACCCGAGTTTGACTTTTTCGCAAAAACAGCCATTTGAAAGGAAACGACCCAACTAAGCTAACCGTAATGACGGCTAAGCTTTTAGGGTCCCTGAAAGGTCCCGAATGACTCCCGAAGTCATCAGTTAACTTCTCCGACCGAAGTCAACTTTCGCCAAAAATCACCGGTTCGACCGGGATCGACCGGGGGCGGTTTTTACACTCAACAATATACTATTTTGTTCTCATATAAACCGCATGAATGCACGCATAATCTGAAAACGAAAGGGACCGTGATTTCTTCCGCCTAGATGATGGCCCATGTGACCGTGTCCCATATTTCCGGCGAGCTTCGATATGGCTCAAACCACCACAGCCTGAACCTTCATCGTCTAAAAGGGATGTATTCAAATCGAAATCCAAATCCAAAAGCAGTAGAAAAGATTAATTTAAAATGTATTTTTGTAACAAAATATATAAAAGACATAGGTTTCCAATTCTTAATTATAGAAGCATATATAAAAAATAAGGTATGTTTTCAAGCGTATTTTATCAAATTTCCCAAGCTGAATTGGTATTATTTTTTTTTTTTGTAAAAACAAGTTTCCGAAGACTATGTGAGAAATTCATGCGACTCATGCATGGACGGGTACGGTCATGCTCGGAAGGTGCTTAACTGACGGTATTAGATTTCTGAGAATTATATTCCACCAAGTAAGCTCTCATCTGATATATCCAAGTTGTTACACTAGAATCTCAGTCAACTCAATTTCTAGGAACATGCGACTCGGCTACGGATGGCGTTGGCCAGATCACCACTTTTCATTTTCACATCAATTTCTCTTTAACACTAGTAGTCGACTAATTAAATGGATGGAGAAAGTACGTATATGTTTTCACATCTCTTTCTCTAAACTCTAGTGGTCCACGGATGAAATGGATGGAGAAAGTAAATATATGTTATGGGTTTATCTGTAGGATTATGACTATTCTTTGGGATAAAAGTATAATTTTCATTAATTTAAACGTCAACTATAATTTTCAAATGATAATATAAGCAATCATTTTCCAGTGCTTCTTGTGGGAATAAGGAGATAAATCTTTCCAGCCTATGAACCAGTCTAGAATTGAATCACAACAAGCTGTAGTAATACCCAACCAAGAAAGACAAGAAGTCCAAATTGTCCAGGAAACCATGCAACCAATAAACAAGTGGTTAGTTCTTCAGGTTCTTCCTGGCACAAAGAGCACCAAATATCACTGTTGTATAACCCTCTAGCCAAAAGAAAGTACTTGGTAGGTACTACCTGCATGCATAAAAACTAGACAAAGACAACAATTTTGGGAGGTAAAATAGGATCCCACGGCAAACAAGGTCAGTCTGCACATCTAATGCTTTATATACTTTACTAACATTAAAACATTTATCATCCAAGATCCATGTCACCTTATCTTATCCATGAGATAAAGGCTGAGAATTATTCAATAATATGCTAAGAAGACTAAATTGACCCTTTTCTGTGCTTAGATGATATAACCTCTAGAATTTGGATTTGAGAGGAATGTGAGAAATCCATATGTCTTCCCAAAATGATACTCTATCCCCAGAACTCACAGACCATTATAGTCCCACAGCCACAAACAAGTTAGGAAACTGAGGAATAGATAACAATAATCCCACATGTTGTAAGAAACTCTTGCCACTGTGAATCAATGAAGCTGACAAGTCCCAAGCTGAAGCATCCCAACCATATTTGGAGCAGACCAGTTGCTTCCATAGAGAGTCTATCTCTAATGCAAACCTCCACCACCACTTTGCTAAAAGAGTTTTGTTCATGATGTGTAGGTCTTTAATTTCCAAACCTCCAGAGGATTTTTGCCTACAAATGAGATTCTACCACATCCTATGTAATACTTTCTTACTAATATTCCCATTCCACATAAATCTCCTCTACTGCCTTTCCATCTCCTTGATAACACCTTTGGGGGCATGATAGAGGTACGTAAAATATAAGGGTCGGGAAGAGAGTTTATTCTCCCTCCAAAAGATTTATGTTTCGCCTGCCATAAACTTAATTTCTTTTTAAACTTGTTCACCACAGGTTCTCAAGCCTTTTTTAACATTGGATTGGCTCCTAATTGAAAACTAAAGTCATCAAAGGGGATCTCCCAAGTCTTGTTTGATTGTTCTACCATATATGTTCCTACTATTACACAATTGACAGATGCTTTAAAAAAGGCTCCGAAAAATATACAGTATGATAATCTTCTTGTCAAATTGGACATTTCTGAACTTTATGCACCGGCATAACGGAGTATATATGCCTATGGGTTTCACATTCATTGTGCGATACATCAAATACAAATTGAGTAACTAAATTAACAACACCCACATAATCATTCCCGGGTATCAGCAGATGGGTGAGACGTGGTCTCTTGAGTGTGTGCTTGCAACTCAGCCACCAAATCCTCCACTTTGATATCCTGGACTCGAACCAAGTTCTGCTTCAGCTTAGCCACTTGGCCGCTGACGCCTTGGCCCACCCCAACGACGCCGAGCCTGCAGTAGAGCGCAAAGTCCTCGCAGTTGCGCTTGAGCAAATCATACTCCCCGAACCCGACCTCCTGGCTGAGCAAGTACTCGGCCCGGTGCAGGATCGTCTCCACGGGCGACGCCTTCTCGGCCGTGCACGTCCCCGATCTCCACAGCTGCTGAATAATGGGGCTCGCCTCGTACCTGCACCGGTACAGACGGCCTCCTCCCAGGAAGCATTTCACGCAGCTCTTGGCCACGCAACGCTTGGTCTCGGCATGGACGGTGCATTTCTCGCAAGTGGTGTTCGGCCTCGAGTTCGACTGGAATATTGAGATACCCCGTGCTGGCCCAAAATGAATCACCTGCCCGTTTCCCACGTATAGGCCTGCAAATTTCAACTCTTCATTTTATTGTTTGAGTCATGATACGATTGATATTATATATGTATGAAAAAGATAACAAGTTCGAACCGTGATGAGCGTATGTCCTCATTACCCTCCAAGTGTAGATGTGATCACCTTCTTGGAGATCTTCAACTTTTATCTTGTTGGAGAACAACTCTTTAAGCCCCATTGCTTCAATTACCTTCTCTTCTCTCAGAATTCATTCTACACCCTTTCTATTTATAGCAAAAGAGAGCAAGACTTGTGACCCTGTGTTTTTGGTCTTCCCCAGACCCCACCCGTGTTCTAAGGACATGTACCTTATTTATTATATTTGTAACCAGGTCAAACTCGACGTCTGAAAACAAATAAATTGAACATTAAAATTAGTTGAGGTAAATCCCTCTATTCTATCTTAAGTTAACTTGTGCACCAAACGGTGTTATCAATAAATATTGAACCATCGAAATCGAATAATTTTATATGTGTCGGCCCTAGCCTTGGCGATTGTACGGACGGACACCGGAGGTCGACCGAAACCGGGATTACATCACCGCGTTTCACCTGTTGTCTTCTCCAAGCCGTCTTCGTGGTAAGGTATGGCTCTGTGTCTACCTTGATTCGTTTGATTCGTTTGAGTTAGGGAGTTTGAGTTTAACGGGACGGTGAACACCGCGGCTGGGACTAGAGAGATCTGAGGACGTGCCAGTGCTGTGTTGGAGGAGGGTCTGGATGAGGCCGTGGGCGAGAACAGACAGAACCGTCACAGAGGAGGATCGGTGTGGGGGTCTGCCGGACTGGTTTTTTCTGGTTTCGTTTTCGGTTTTGTGTAGAGACCTTGTGGTGTGACCGACCCGAGTGTTGGGGGCGAGATCTTGGTTCTTGTGTGGACTCTTGGCACAGGGAGAGGAACGATGCGATTCCTGTCCTGGAATTGTAGGGGCTTAGGGAAGCTGGCTATGGTGGAATACCTGAAAGGGGCAATCCGTCATCGGAAGCCGCAGGTGGTATTTTTGAGTGAGACACTTGCGAGGACAGAGGAAGTAAACACTTTGAAATTGAAGACAGGACTCGCTGGAGGTTTTGAGGTCCCGACGGAGGGTCATAAAGTTGGGCTTATCCTCTTGTGGGCGTCTGGGTTGTGGTCACGAAGATCGGGAGTGACGCCAGGTTTATTGATGTAGAAGTATTGGGACCGACTGGGGAGAGCTGTCGGTTCACATATGTCTATGGCGAGGCGAACCGGGAGTTACGCTGGCAGACATGGGAGACAATTCGGGCTTTGGGTACTTTTTTGGGGGTGTCGAAACAATGGCTTCTTATGGGAGACTTTAATGGCATTTTTAAACAGAGGGAGAAGCGAGGGGGTAATCGGTACCCATCGTCTCTTATCCAGGGGTTCCGGGGGGCGATGCGGGAGGCTCATGTTGATGATGTGCCACTCTAGAGGTACGGGTTTACGTGGCATAGCGGAAGCGAGCCGGAGATGTGAATGGCGGTCCAGTTTGACAGGGCTCTTATGTCTCCCGAACTGAAGCTTATGTGGCCGGATGCCCATTTTCTCAACCTAGGCATATCGACATCAGACCATTTACCTATTCTACTGGACTCTGAGCAACGTGTGGAACCAGTGGGATCGAGGCAATTCAGATTTGAGAACATGTGGGCGGAAGACCTGGAGTGTGGCCAGATAATCCAGGCGTGGTGGGGCTCCCCTAGTGACAAGGACATTGGAAGTAAAAAAACAGACATAGGAGGGGCATTGGAGGTCTAGGGAAGGGAGGTTTATAATGCTCTAGCCAGGAAAATCTCTCGATACGAGAAGGATATGTTGTGGTTGAATGGAAAAACTAATAGGACAAGTATCCGAAGACGTAGAGCCCTGCAGGAACTGTATGTGTGTGCCTTGGAGAAGAAAGGGGAATTCTGGAAGCAGAGAGCCAAACAACACTGGCTTACGGAGAGCGATCAGAATACAAAGTTCTTTCCGGCGTCGGCCTCTCAGCGGAAAAATATCAACAAGGTAACGGAGCTGAAAGACGAAGCTGGGAACGTTCTCTCCTGGGATACGGGTTTAGGAGAACATATTTTATACTTTTACAAAGAATTGTCAAGGAAAACTCGGGGGATGGGATAAACTGCCCTAGGTTCTAACAACAAGTAACAGATGAGCAAAACCGGGCTCTTATGAGTGAGGTGTCCTCTGAGGAAGTCCGCGATGCAACCTTCTCAATGGGGCCGAACAAGTCACCGGGTCCTGATGGACTTAATCCATTCTTTTATCAAAGGTATTGGGGCACGGTGGGTGAGGATGTTACCAGATGGGTCTGGAGGGTTTTTGCGGGTGGTGAGATACCAAGGGACCTAAATAGGACAACACTTGTCTTGATCCCGAAAGTGGAGTGCCCAATGTCCCTCAAAGACCTGAGGCCTATATCACTATGCAATGTGATTTTTAAAATCGTTTCGAAGGTGGCGGCGAATCAGCTAAAATATTTGCTGGATGGTCTAATATCGGCGCCCCAAGGGTATTTTGTCCCGGGACGATCAATCCAGGATAATATTATACTCTCATTCGAAACTCTACATTACCTAAAGAGTAAGAGGTAGGGCAAGGAGGGTTGGGTGGCCTTGAAGTTGGATATGAAAAGCTTATGACAGAGTGGAGTGGGGATTCCTATGGGACATGATGCGGGGGTTCGGTCTAGGGGAGGACTGGATAGATCTCATTCGCAGATGTACGTACTCGGTCACGTACAATATTGTGGCTGGTGGGCAGCAGGCAGGGTTTGTCCAACCGGAGAGGGGTATTAGACAGGGAGATCCACTATCCCCATATCTTTTTCTGTTCTGTATGGAAGGGTTCTCGAGACTACTCCAAGGTTCAGAAGGGGCGTGGGACATACATGGGGTCCGGGTTACCCCTAGGCCCCCTTCGCTAACCCATTTGTTCTTTGCAAATGATTGATATGTGTATTGCAAGGCGACCCCACTGGAGATGGGTCGAGTGAAGGGGTATCTTTGTATGTTTGAGGAGGCTTCAGGTCAGGTTGTAAACCAACTTAAATCATTGTTGTTTTTTAGTACCAACACATTAGCCATGCGTAGGGAGGAAGGAGTCTGCATACTGGGAATCCCGGAGTTGTTACAACCGTCCCCTTATCTGGGGGATTTCGAATATGATGGGACGTAGCAGAAAGCAGGGCCTCCAATATATTCTGAATAGAGTACTAAGGTGAATCCGTAGATGGGATGGCAAGCTTCTTAATGGGGCGGGGAAGGAAGTTCTTGTCAAATCAGTTCTGCAAGCAATCCCTACATACACGATGAGTGTTATGCGTCTACCGCAGGGTCTTCTAGACAAAATGAATGTGGCACTGGCTCGTTTCTTGTGGAAATCGACCGGGGTGGATGGAAAAGGAGTCATTTGGAAATCATGGACGACTATGTCACGACCTAAGGAGGAGGGTGGCATGGGGTTTAAAAATATGTATGATTTTAACACAGCTCTACTGGGCAAACAACTGTGGAGGCTCATGATGGACAAATCCAGTTTGGTGGCAAGGGTGTTGAAAGCTCGGTACAAACCGGAGTCCTCGGTCTTGGATGCGGTACGGAAACCAAACCAGAGTTATGTCTGTAAAAGTCTCCTATCAGCCCGAGAATTGGTCAAGGGAGGGTCACAGAGATCGATTGGATCGGGGACATCCACGATGATCGGGAACCAACCGTGGTTGGCAGGGGTCGAGGCGCGGGTACGTTCAACTCGGCCGGATTTGGCTACCAGACCAATTTCGGATATTATGATGCTTAGTGAAAGAAGGTGGGATATAGACAAGATACAACAAATGTTTGACGTAGACGACCAACAGGCGATTCTAGCCGTCCCGATAAGCAGGTCAGCTATATCAGATTCCTGGTATTGGACGGGAGATTACTTGGGCCAGTATACGGTGAG
Organism: Erodium maritimum; assembly: GCA_963921825.1. NCBI lineage: Eukaryota > Viridiplantae > Streptophyta > Magnoliopsida > Geraniales > Geraniaceae > Erodium > Erodium maritimum. The sequence continues at coordinate 74,803,962 of OY997590.1, forward strand.
GGCGGCATATGAGTTGTGTCAGCAGGAGCAGGCCAATTTCCAGCCTCAGACGGACGTTTGAACAAGGATTTGGAAGTTGGAAGTGCTACCTAAGGTGAACACGTTCCTGTGGAGAACGTGCTCAGGATGCCTCCAGGTCGCAGTCAATCTTAGGATAAGACATGTGGCAATGGAGGCGCTGTATCCGGTATGCACGAGAGTAGACGAATCGGCCCTTCATCTACTAGTCCACTGTCCGGTGGCGGTAGAGTGTTGGGCTAAGTCGGGATTGAATACTCCCCAGGACGTGCAATCTATCTCAGAATGGCTGCAGAAAACGCTTAGCAGTAACCCTCCGACGAGTGGAGGACTAATAGGATGCATATTATGGGAGGTGTGGAAGGCTAGGAACAAGGTGGTATGGGAGCAGACGACACAACAGGCGGCCACTATTTTCCAGACAGCGTTCCGTTTACATGCAGGGTGGTTAAAGGCTATGAAGAGGAAGCGGCAGACTCAAGCACGGTCGGGTGAAGCCCATGTAGGGGCGGCGGAGACGTGGGAACATCCGGCTCAGAGGACGTGGGCAATAAATACAGATGGAGCGCTCTTCGCGGCGGCAGACTTGATGGGGACTGGTTGGATATGCAGGGATGACCGGAGATGTCTCACGGGAGCTCGGTCAGCATCCTTCCATGGGCCTCAGAACCCGGGACTGGTGGAGGCTTATGCGGTCAGGGAGGCTTTAACATGGCTCCTGCAATACCCACAGAAAAGGACGACAGTGCGAAGTGACTGTAAGATCATAGTGGATATGATCAGAAAAGGAGGGCGGCTGCTCTCTCCTTTAGGGACAATTATCACAGATTGTATCTCCCTTTTAGCTAAACTCGAGTACGTGCAAGTCGTTTCTGTAAAGCGGACATCGAACAAAGCAGCTCAATGGCCTGCTAGGGCGGCTTGTTCCTCCCCTGTCTGGAATTGGTCTGGGGTGTCATATCCCCGAGCCTCTTCAAAATATCCTTCTTGTCGATATTTAAATAAACAAGTTACCATTTCTCTCAAAAAAAATAGTTGAGGTTATCAGTCTAAAAGACTAGGGTGTGGACTTTAGCTTCCTTTCTCCATGAATGTTTTTTAATCTTCGGCGTTATCATGTTCATCTTTGTACGGTGAGAGCCATGGTTGTCAGGTTAGGGCTATGGAAAACTCTAACCACCTGTCGAGCATTAAGTTTAGGGCGCCGCTGCCTCATGAAATTCAGATTCGAGTTTCATATTCCCTCTTCAATGTATCCTTTTACGCAACGATTACCATCCGGTGGTGGGACGGTAAGATGGTGTACGGTTGAACAACACCTCAGGTCGATTAATCGTTATAAAAAAGGGTCAAGGACCCTAGGTACCGGAATATGCCTGGGATCCCTATAGGGTTCCTGGTGATTTTGGACACGTAGAAAACGTCTAATTTTCATCTTAGGCAACCTAAATCGTACAAAAAAATGAAACGAAAACAAAACACAGAAAATAATAAATCAATCCACAATCATATAGTTCCTTAAGGATCCTTGGAAAGAGATGCTTAGGTGATTGTTCAAACGCTTCATGATAGATCTTGTTTTTAAGATCTTAGTTGGTTGTCTGTCCTCCCAGGTGTGGGGCGCCCTGTAGTTGCATCAGGTTCTACGTACCCACTTTTTCCCCGGTGTGGGCCTTCTTCATGTTTTAGGGTCTGCGGACCCAATCATTTCCCCCGTGTGAGGCTTCTTCTAGTTTCAGGGTTTGTGTACCCAATCATTTCCCCGGTGTGGGGCTTCTTCATGTTTCAGGGTCTGCGTACCCATTCATTTCCCCGGTGTGGGGCTTCTTCATGTTTCAGGGTCTGCATACCCAATCATTTCCCCGGTGTGGGGCTTCTTGAGGTTCCGAAAGGAATGCTCCTTCATGTTTTACTTCAACCCATCGTATTCTTTATTTCAAAGAATCGGTGTTTTAATATATGCTTTACTGATAAAAAAAAAGATCTATCATGAAGCGTTTGAACAATCACCTAAGCAGCTCTTTCCAAGGATCCTTAAGGAACTATATGATTGTGGATTGATTTATTATTTTCTGTGTTTTGTTTTTGTTTCATTTTTTTGTACGATTTAGGTTGTCTAAGATGAAAATTAGACGTTTTCTACGTGTCCAAAATCACCAGGAACCCTATAGGGATCCCAGGCATATTCCGGTACCTAGGGTCCTTGACCCTTTTTTATAACGATTAATCGAAATTATTAATAAAACACCTATGTCGTCACGTTTCAAAAAAATAAAAAAATGAACATTATTTAATCATTATATTTATTAAATCAAATTAAACTTGAACCTCTACGTGTCCTTAGTTTCTAATTAATGTAATAAATTATATTTCACTATTATTTAATTTAACACAATTAAATCTAAACAAATACATCTTTTATTATTAATATATATCATCTATTTGGTGATTGAAAAAATAACGATTTGTTGTGTAATGTTTTTTTTTGAAACGATAACATAGATATTTTTATTACTCATAACAATAAATCATAAACATAAATTAGGTCCCAGACCTTGTGTTCCAGCATATGTCCGAAGCCCCCGTAGGGATTCTGGCGAACTTGACCCGTAATGGTGATCGCTTTCGAATACTAGATCTAGAATGAACAAAGATTAGCACACGAACAACATAAAAAAACTACCAAATCTGCGATGCCAGTTCTTCTGGGCCCCGTGCCATTGTGACGTTCTGGTATCGTCAATTCTTCGTCTTGAGTCGCCCGGATCTTTGGAAATAGTGCGGAGGACGGGATATGCTCCCAGTGCTCCGGATGTGACTTCACCGACACTTCACGTAGAAGCAGATTAATCATTATTGATTCGACCCGCAAAATTTTGTTCGGGGTCGAGAGTCCCGATTTCGGGTGCCGGGGAAATAGGCCCCACCCTATCGTCCCTTCTCCCGGATCCCAGATCCAACGAGGGAGCGGAACCATGTCGGCGAGGGGTGGCCTTGGGGCAGGAGGCCGCTGCGGATGGAAGTCGACGGACGGAGCACGTATCCCGGAGGACGGCGCCAGGAGGGCCACGGTGGCTACTGCCTCGAGGACGGGACCGATCCGGCGACGCAGGATCGGTAGCGCGAGACGAGGAAGAGGCCGTGGGACGGTCTGAACGAGCGGCAGCGACCTGCGAAGGTGGACGGCGGCGAAAAAGGATGAAAAAAATATGATGTAAAATAAAACCCTAGCAAGGGTATTGTTGAACCCATCCATGGGTAAACCCGTCAAGGGTAGCGGAGAGCTTTGAATCAATGAGTTTCAATGGTGGAGAAAGGAGGGGAGGAGGTTGCGTAGGGAGAGCACAACCCCTAAGGTTTTTTGTTTTAAAACATACTATACATATTTTTTTGTGTAATGTAATGTGGATTGAATGTTTAACTTTATCCATGACCACATGCATTGATTTGAGTTTAGTTACGCGTTTGTCTGACTATTAAATAAGTTGTAGGGAAATTTGGTAAAATATGCTTGAAAACATACCTTCGTTTTTTGGGAAAATTTTACTTTAACACCCTGTCAAACATTTAATTTCACTTTGATACCCTGACATAAATTTTTATCACTTTCATACCCTAACCAAACTTTTAATTTCACTTTCATACCCAGCCGTCAAATTCTGTTAACTTTTTATCCAAAATAGATAAAATGTTCATAATACTCCTAACTATTACTCAAATTTTCAAACTCATGCCATTGGTTCAGAATTTGAAAATAAGTGAAATGACAATAATACCCTTCATTGTTAGGGTGTTAAAATGAAAAATCTCTTTCAAAATTTTCAAAATTTACAAAATCACTTTTTATTTTTTTAATTCATTTTCTATTTATGAAAAATATTTTTTAATTTAAAAAATTCAATTTTTATTTTAAAAAATTCGATTTTTACTTAAAAATTAATATAAAATCAGTTTTTTTATTATAAATTATTTATAAAAAAATTAGTTTGATTCATATCTTTCTTTTTTTTCAATTCAATACCCATCAAATTAACCTTTTTCACTTTCTCTCCCTAAAATCCCCAAATTTACACTCATCTTCATCTTCCCAAACCAAATTTCAGATCTACGTTGTTCCTCCAATCCATTGATGCCCTTGCCTTACCTTGTGGTTCTAGTGTTTGTCTTCGTGTTCGTAACACAAACACCAGATTTGGACAGACCCTCTCTTTAACTTTTCTTCTCATTTACAATTATAACCCAAAGCAATCCTCCTCCCAAAAAGTCACTGCCTCCTTCACCATATACTCAACGAACCCAATCTCTACAGCGCGTCTTCATCTGCAGCGGATCTGAGCCCAATCTTTGTTCGTCATCTTCCCCATAATTCCCCAAATCTGAAGTTCGAATTTTTCTGAAAAGATCTGAAAAATCAACGAAATGGGTTTTAGAATCCGAACCATAGACCTCCTAGAACCTGGAATCGGGAACCATGGCCGACTCCGGCAAGGGAAGCAGAGTATGGAGTTGATGCTCGGAAACCTCCCGCCTCAGATTCTTCCAGAGGTCGTGAACTTCCAGAGCCCACGCCTCTCCTCCTGATTCTCAACCCCGGTAAGAACCCCACCGACTCCGGCGAAAAATCCAATGGCAGCACATATAGCAAATCATCCCCTAATCAAAAAATAAATATAATTTTCAATAATATGAATTAATAAAAAAAGGTAAAAAAAATAATGGAAAAGAATTAAAAAAAATAAATATATCTGATTTTCTAATATTAAAATATAATTTTTTATATTAAAATCTGATTTTTATATTAAAATATATTTTTTTATATTTTTTATATTAAAATCTGAATTTATATATATATTATATTAAAATATGTTTTTTTATACTTTTTTATATTAAAATCTGAATTTATATATGTTTAAAAATAAAATTTTAATTTTAAAAATGAAAAATATTTTTCATAAATAAAAAATGAATTGTTAAAAATTAAAAGTGATTTTGTAAAATTTGAAAGTTTTGAAAGTTTAACACTCTAACGATGAAAGATATTATTGTCATTTCACTTATTTTCAAATTCTGAACCAATGACATGAGTTTGAAAATTTGAGTAATAGTTAGGGGTATTATGGACATTTTACCTATTTTGGATGGAAAGTTAACAGGATCTAACGGTTGGGTATGAAAGTGAAATTAAAAGTTTGGTTAGGGTATGAAAGTGATAAAAATTTATGTCAGGGTATGAAAGTGAAATTAAATGTTTGACAGGGTGTTAAAGTGAAATTTTCCCTATTTTTTTTTTATATGCTTCTATAATTAAGAATTGGAAATCTATACCTTTTATATATTTTGTGACAAAATTACCCTTTAAATTAATCTTTTCTACTGCTATTGGATTTGGATTTGAATACATCCCTTCCGGCTGATGACGAAGGTTCATGCAGTAGTGGCTTGGGCCGTGTTGGAACTAACTTGCCGAAAATATGGGAAACAGGCATCAACTTAGTACCTGATCACATATACTAAGGGGGTATATATCTGATCACATATACATAAATCAACCATCCATGATCAGCCACATAACACAATTCTTCAACTTAAGTCTCGATCAATTAGGAGAATCAAAGCTTACCACATGCCTGCTTTCCACCTATCTCATCTTGCAATGAGCGCACCTTGTTCGTTAAAGGCTGCGACAGATATATCACTTGCATTCACTTTTAAGACATCACACACAACAAACATCCCAACGTGATTCGAGAGCAACGGTAATGGAAGGTTTTTTTGCCCAATATCGAAATCATAACCACCCAATTGAGTCATTCCAATCCCTCTTCCAACAACCTCAGCACCTGAAAATTCCTCTCTTACCTCGAGGATGAAATCCAACTCTGTATGGCTCAAACCCATCACCAGCCCGGTGCCGGCTGGAGAAGTGAATTGACCCAGCACCAGTCAAGGGATTCAGACGAAGCCGGTTATAACAACTCGTCCTCTGCTCTCGAGCACCAATGGATCAACGTCGACAAGTTAAGCGGCCACCGTACGGTTGAGTCGTGGACTTGTCCCTCTGGCTATTTAATTAGGATTTTTTTTCACATAATTACTCTTAAAATAGTACAGATTCTACAGAAATTACAGTTATGATGATAACTGAGCTAGAATCTATGCGTTTAAAAGTGAAACAACTAGTTAAAATCCCAAACCCTGTTTTTAAAACTTGTTGTTCATGCATGGTGTACCACAACACAAGCTTGCATGGTATCAATCTGTTGATACTATGTCAATTTAATAATTTACTATTATACAATAGATAGTATAAGTAGAGAAATAAGGACTCGATGCTAAGGTTTTATCGACACATACATATCCGTAATGGCCATATAAATCTTAGGAGGCTCAATGTCACGCTCCAAATGCATTTTTGGCCGGACTCGAGGTGTGAACTAAAGAAAATAATAAAATAAGAACAAAAGGAAATTTAAATAACAAAATCTTCGAATTTAGTTCCAAAATAAACAACTCCGATAATCATAAGTCAATGTTCTAAATCCAAAACAAAGGAAGTTCGGTCTAGTACAAAAGGTAAAGTACGTCACTAATAAAAGTTAAATCCCCTGACTCTCGATGAGCTTCCGAGCTCTGAGACGTCCTCTAGACCGACTCACGATCGAAACCTGTAAAACAGTATAAACAGAGGGTGTGAGCTTTCGCTCAGTAGGAAAAAGTAGTAACGGGATTGGACATCCGCTCCGTCACCATAATTACTAAGTCAAAAAATATAAACTAATAACCGACGACACGAATAGAAAACCAACAGGAACCCAACATTATTGACCATAGTACCAAGCTAAGAAAACATATTAACAACCAAATATTGTACTGCTATAACCACTACGAACATCACTCAAAGCGACATCACACGAACATAAGACAATAATCATGATAGCCCGACTCACACAAGCAACTCAACATATCGTACCAGGACACGGCCTCGGTCTAGATATCTTCCCGGAATCCAGTATCGGGGTGAAACAAACTACATCATACCGGAATACACCTTCGATCTAGATGTCTTCCCGGAACACAAAGCATCGGGGTGAAACAATATACCGGAAACGCACATCGGTCTTCCCAGAAACGCACATCGGGGTAAACAAGCAATACATCATACCGGAAACGTACTATCGGCCTAGATGTCTTCCCGGAAACACACCTCGGGGTAAGCAAACAATACACCATACCGGAAACGCACATCGGCCTAGGTGTCTTCCCGGAAACGCACATCGGGGTAAGCAAATAATACATCACACACATACCGGGCCGGCACACACCTCGGTCGGGTATCTTTCCGTCGCACGGGGTACAAGTCACACCGCACAACACTATAACAAATATGTTCACCGGACTTATCATACCATCCAGGCTTACCGACACAACTTACCAAGCACACCGCATCGGTCTATCATTCACCCGATCATATCATAAGACAACAATTTATACTACATTCAACACATTCATTCATCCAATCATAACACAAGATCATCATCTATATCACATTCATCATATTCAAATAGCATGCCACGATTCTTAAAGTAAACAAGAAATATACTATACATCGATATTTTAATGACTATTAACCACAATCAATCACAACCAACACACAATCCTAAGACCCGACATGGCCACATGTGATTCTACAGCAAGGCAATTCCCATAATTGAAATCGGTTATTCTAGTTAATCACATCCTATATGCAAGCTAAGACTCTTCCGGTTATTAACATACTATATGCCACTACTGCAGAAATGGACTTGGCACACGGATAGAAAATATCCGTAGCTAAAGTTTTGGAACCTTAACCACGGATAGGCACATCCGTCAGCCAGGTTATCACTTGCCTGACGGATATGACATCCGTAGTTGAGGTGGTCGAACCTAGCTGACGGATAAAATATCCGTGGAAATGGTCACCCGTATCCGTCAGGCAGGTGGAGACTTCACTGACGGATACGGTATCCGTAGGAAAGGTGATCTCACCTGGCTGACGGATATATTGTCCGTGGAAAAGGTAGTCTGTATCCGTCAGGCAGGTTAGTACACCTTTCCTACGGATACCGTATCCGTCAGTGAAGTCTAGACAGTGCGAATCCTTACCCATGGATATGTTATCCGTCAGTGAAGCTTCTTGTATCCGTTGGTAAAGTGAGGTATATAAGCAGTGTACAAACTAATTCCGAAATCATTTATAGTCATCCAGATAAAAATATCGACATAATACATGAACTTGTATTATACAAGCGGTATATAAGCACAACAACATTTAATAGATAATGTATTTTGTAGAAGTACATTTTTTAATAACCGATTAATCAGCCGAATACTTAAACAACAAAATTCATAAACGAGTATCAGTTATTTTCAAAAAAAAATACATAAACGCATAATGATAGAGTTACGAAGCAAGAAGATTTGAGATAACACGCTCTTGCATTGCCTTCAAATCTTCCATCCATTCAACAAATCGTCTAAACCAAACATGCTCCTCTATAGCTTCAAGGTCATTCTCCTGAACCTCGTCCAAGAACGGAGGCCTCGGCAGCGGGCCTACACCATCAGGTAGTGGAGGAAGGTCATCACCTTTCTGACGGATCAGGCGACGAATATAGGCGAAGCGTTCATGTCCTTCCATCACTAGTCGGTGATAATGTTGCAGCCACGCTGGGCCAGCTGCAGCGTTGGCTCTTTGTGGATCAGGTAGTACAACTGTTCCTGCATTTTCACGACGACGCCACCTGCGCTCGAGTCGCGAATTAAAGTTTGGTTCCATCCTGACTCAAACAACAAATTACAATTATAACTAATCCCAAATAATTATTTCAAAGCATACGGAAGTAATATTCATAAAAATTAACACTTAATTAATAAAGTAAAGAAAAAGTAAAGCATTCGTTAAAACATTAAAACACAGTCATATATATATAATGATAGTTTAAACACAAGTTATCCTTACTTAACAAAAAACATAATAGTACTAAAACATTAATATTATAGCAAGGGCGTCTAGTCTTCGAACTCGCGCTTCATATTGTCTTTCAGCCACTGCACGTACACCCTTGCGTCATGCTTCGGGCCGCGCATGGAGGTGGCTCCATCAGCTGTACTCATCTCAGCAACATGTGCATAAACACGCCTAGATCTTTCCTCCAACCTAGCTATTGCAGCAGCTCTTTCAGCGGCTCTTTCAGCAGCAAGCCGTTCTCTGTCAGCGACTCTTTCAGCAGCAAGCCGTTCTCTTTCAGCAGCTCTTTCAGCCGCAATCCTTCGTCCCTCTCGGTTAATGAGGCCCCGTAACCTCATCCGAGCTGCTGCTACCGCTCTCGTGCGTGGCAACGACTCTGTTGGAATGCTGTTGTACAATCGCATCATCTCAGCATGGAGATCAACCTCTTGTGGTCCATCATATTCGTCCGCTGGGAGTTCGTTTTCCCCTACGCTACTTCGGTCATCCATGACTAAATGAAACCAAACCTTAGTACAATATTAAAACGAATATACCAGAAACAAATTTAAATCAACACCGGCCACTCAAAACATAATAACCATACAAATATTACCATTCATAAAAGGTTTTAGCATGACACATTAATTACCGAGTCATAACAGTCATACTTACATATAACCTAATTTAAACATCGTTCATATACTAAGTAGCAGTAAACTACGGACGCTTGGAAGTCGATCCCACAGACGAAGTCCGTCTGGCACTTTCAGCAGACTTTCTCTCAGCGGCGAGCCTATCTCGTTCTGCCCTTTTCTTTCTAAGTCTAGCTCCTTCTGCTGCAATCAGACGCCTTATATACATGCGAGTCTCTGCCTCGCGAACCGAAGAAAGTCCCCTAGGCAATTTGCTCATGACTAAATTCATTGACTTCTCCCAGTCTACATCCCTCACTACTGGCACTTCTTCTTCAATGGGATCTACCTCAGTTAGGCTATTCTCCCCAACACTACTGCTATTGGTTTCATCCATCGAAATGAAAACCTAATATACATGCAGTCATGAACATGTATTTCATAATGTTATTTACTGTACTAATTGTAGTTATGGAGAATAGAAAACTAATAATTGCAGAATTCCTAATGGATGCTAAGTTTACGATTCATGTGCAAACTAAAGGGATTATTGCATACATTTCCAAAGTTCAAACCCTAAAGATTCAAATTTATATTCCAATATAAACATAGCGTCTTATAAATTTCAGGTTCTATTTCTAAACGTTGATTAATTTATGAAAATATTTCTAAATTTATGAAACTATTATACATTCCTGAAACTATTCCATTTCTCAATTTCTGAAACTATTCTACATTTCTGAAACTATTATATTTCTACCAAGGGTATAAAAATCGCTAGGCGTTAGTCAGGCAGTAGTTAAGGCCTTTTGAGGATTAATCGGGGACTAAACTATTATATTTCTGAAACTATTCTACATTTCTGAAACTATTGCACATTTTATGAAACTATTTACTTTGGTTAGGAACTTGTTAGTTTCTGTTATGTTCCTTAGTTATGCTTCATGGTAGTGATCTAGGTTGATAGACTTTGTTGTAACTGGTTTGAGATACCCATGGGTAATCTCTTGTTTGTTCTAGTTGGGTGGACATTGTCCATGGCCATGTTTTCATTTTAAAAACATGGTTTTTATAAAACAAAAAATTGCTGATAAAAAAAAAACATACATTTCAACAACAATACATTTCAAAAACCTACATTAAACCAAAAATGATGAACAAACCCACAACTTACCTGATGTAACGAACTGAAAGGGAGGACGCCGGAGGCCGAGGGAGGACGCCGGAGGCGAGGGACGAGGCCGGAGGACGCGGAGGGAGGCGCTGGAAGAGTCTGAACCGAGGGAGGCGCTGGAATGAGGGGAAATTAGGGTTCGTGGGTTATATAGAGCTTTACGCTTACCGACGGATACATATCCGTCGGGAGGCCTTAGTATGTGGAACGACACCGTTTTGACCACGACACTTAGCGAAACAGTGCGAGTTGGGACATTAGGGTATAGGCCTACCGACGGATACACATCCGTCTGTGAAACCCCGTTGACTAGGTTGACCAACTACCGATCATCCTTCCCGACCCGAAATTCTATTCGTAATGGAACGTTACGTTTACGGGTCATGTATGGCACACCAAATTTGTAACTATGCAGAATACTGTGAAAATCTCCTAGTTAGACTAAACACGTTCGTGTTTCATAGTACAGTATATTGGCATTGAGCATTGTAAAAATGATAATTTTGACAGTACGTCCGTCTTTCGTTGAAATATTATGTAATCAACACCGTTCATGTTGTATTTACTGTGATAAAGAGTATCCTTATGCGCAAAATCCTGTGATCGAACGGTTCAAACCTCCCGAACATTATGGTCAATGCTATCGATGACGTATGGTCAACCATCTTTACCTACGGATACATTAAACTACACCTACGGATGCAGTAATTCTTTACCTACGGATCTAACCCTATTCGTCGGTTTGTTCATCAAACACTTGTTCGGGAGCCTGCGTATTAAAAATCTATTTATTACACAATTGTTTACCTACGGATATGTGTATCCGTCAGCGAAGATTGACACCTGTATTACTCCTAGCCACAGAAACTGCTTTCCTCTTTATCCCTTTTTCCATCTCTACACCCCCTTCTTCCTCCCCCAACTCATTCTTCCTCCCACAACTCATTTTTCTCTCCCAACTCGTTCTCAACCCCATCTTCCACTACATTTGTTCCACAACACTCTTCCTCACATTTTCGTATAGGTGTTTCTTGCTTCAAACACGAGAATGGTACGTAACCAATTTTTCAATTTTTCCAATCATCACTATTTATATTGTTTTTGTGTTTGTATTGTGTCCAATATTATTACGTATTATTGAATGTTGTTCAGGAATATATTGATAAGAGTTGGATGAGTTTGAGTAAGTACGACTCAAGTTATATAGAAGGGGTAGGGTTGTTTATCGAATATATGCAGAGAAATGTACCGAATATGGAACGACATAGGTGTCCGTGTGGTTGTTGTCTGAATGCATACTATCAATATGTGCCCGATATATATATGCATTTGTTAAGGAACGGGATGATGAGGGGTTACGATGTGTGGATTTTTCACGGAGAAAAAGTGCCCATGCCTTCGATGACGGACATAAGGAATATGTGTAGAAGTAGTAATTGGGAAACTGGAGGGACATCAAGTAACAATAATATTGTTGTAAATGAAGAGCACGTCCAAAATGATCCAGTAAGGGAGTATATGGAAGATGTGTTCCCATTTCGTTGCGGCGGACAGATGGATGAACTCGTGGAGGGTGACGATGAAATTGATGATGTTGAAAGAACGGTTGCACAGGAATCGGCAGACAACTACAGAAAAATGTTGGTAGAGCATAAAAAACAGTTGTATAAAGACGCGCCAACAGATAGGTTGACGGTGATCATGGAGTTGATGGCGCATAAGGAGAAATATCAATTGTCTAATGAAGCTTTCACAGCGTCTTGTGTGTTGCATAAATCAATGCTCCCAAAAGACAACCACTACCCGGAGTCATTCAAAGAGGCGAAAAAGGTGTTGAAGAGTGTGGGGATGGGTTATAAAACTTACCATGCTTGTGAAAATGGTTGTACCTTATTTGACGGACCTCATGCGGATGATGATATTTGTTACATATGTGATTCACCTCGTTACGAGAAAACTATTAGCATGCGAAAACCTAAGGCTAAGAAAACTGTGAGATACTTCCCCATTATTCCACAGTTGCAGAAATTGTTCAGTTCGCCAGATATTGCAAAGAAAATGCAGTGGCATCGTAGTAAGGAGAGAGTAGTCGACCCGGATAAGTTGAAGCATCCAGCTGACGGGGAAGCCTGGTTGGAGTTCGACAAGACCTAGCCGCGATTTGCAGATGAGGTTCGCAATGTGCGTCTTGCATTGGCAACAGACGGATTTAGTCCATTTGGTTCAAATGCTGTCCCTTACAGTGTTTGGCCCGTTGTAGTGATGCCTTATAATCTACCGCCGAGTCATGCATGAAGAAAGAATTTAACATATTAACGCTATTGATATCTGGGCCTAAATCGCCAGGTAAGTGCCTGAATCAGTTAATGAGGCCTTTGATTGATGATTTCCAAAAGTTGTGGGCTGACGGTGTTGTGACCTATGATGCCTTCAAGAATCGAACTTTCAAGATGCGAGCGGCAATATTATTGACTATCAGTGACTTCCCCGGGTTAGGAATGTTGGGAGGCATACAGACAAAGGGGTACAAAGTATGTCCAATTTGCTTGGATGACCTTGAATCACGTCACAGTCGCAACAGGACTTACTACGTTGGAGCCAGGAAGGACTTGCCAGCTAATCACGCTCTGCGTAAGAATAAAAAAATCGAAGGGAAACAAGAGAAAAGGAAATCCCGTCCCCAAAAGAATGGCTATGAAATATATGAAGAAATATCGGGAATTCAGTTTCCCATCATGTCATTACATCCAAAGTTTGTAAAGAAGACCAAGGGCGTCGAAGATAGGTTGTGTTGGACACATGAGTCGATATTCTGGGAACTTCCATACTGGACATCTTTGACGACAAGGCACGCATTAGACGTGATGCATATTGAGAAAAATATGTGGGACAATCTTGTTGGAACCCTGTTCCACTTACCAGGAAAAACAAAAGATGATTTGAAAGCCAGACAAATGTGGCAGGATATAGGTGTGCATAATGATCTGTGGCCCCAAACAAGAGGTAGGACGACTTGCTTACCCTATGCCAACTACACGATCAAGCCTGAGAAGTGTGGGGAAGTGCTTGAAAAGGTTGCGAATATACAATATCCGTCAGGTTATGCAGGATGCTTGAAAAACAAAATCAGCTTGAAGGATAAGAAGTTTTTCGGCTTAAAGACTCACGACAATCATGTGTTGCTGCAACGGATACTTCCTATCGTTATACGCCCGTATGTGGCACCTCACGTGGCAACCGTTATCTGTGAGTTGGCAAATTTCTTTCAATCTCTTTGTGCAAGGGAGATTTCAAAAAAGAAACTACAGCAGATGCAAGAAGATATTTACTTGATTCTCAGTAAGTTGGAGATGATATTTCCTCCGGCATTCCAAACTATCATGGTACATTTATGTAAACACCTTCCGTCTCAAGTTTTACAAACCGGTCCCGTCCACTATACTTGGATGTTCTCTATGGAACGTGAATTGGAGTATTACAAAAAATGGGTGCGCAACCACCGGTTTCCAGAGGGTTGCATCGCAGAATCATATATTAATCACCAATGTGCGACGTTCATCAATTTATACCTCGATAAACGAAGCATCGAAGCGGAGAAGCCAGATAGATGGGGTATTTCAATAGTGTCTAACCATGTAATCCCATCAATTCAGTTGTGGGAGCCAACAATAACCACGAGGGAAAAAAAGTTGCGCATTGGACAGTGATGCAGAATTGTGAAGCTTTCCGGTCCACGATGATAGATTTTATGGAGGATTATGAAAGTGAATACCCGCAATCAACCAGTGTACATCATCGAATCGATACATTCTGCACAATGTTCAAGGACACTGTAAGTGCAAAACTACCTAACTGGTGTATATATTTAGGTTTAACCATTGTCTTGCACATGGGTTTCTAGTAATTTCTGTTTCTTTGAATTACCAGATGGATCCTTATTCCGACCAAGATCCACAATATGCGGCGGCGAAGGCTTTGAATCGTTATGTGCAGAGAGTCAATTTTTATGCACAATGTCACGTACACAGTGTGAAATTCCTATCCGAAGATCGGGATAAGGGAAGAACATCACATAATTTTGGAGTAATGCTCGAAGCAGAGGGCGATGTTGTGTATTACGGTGTGTTGTTATATGTAGTTGAGCTTATCTACACGGGAAGGATGCCGGTAGTTTTGTTCAAATGCCGATGGTATGATTTGAATACCGTGATTGTAGATAATGGTTTGATATCGATAAATACCAACACAAATGCTTATAAGGATGATGCTTTCTGCCTCGCAACCATGGCCAAACAGGAAAGTTATAATTCTCATTAACGCATATAATTTGTTATGTGAGTTGTCGACTTTCAAAGTTTACTTATAATTAATATTCTATGTTTGTGTGCATGTAACAGATATTCTACGTCGATGACCCGAAAAAAGGTAGAGCTTATAAGATCGTGAACAAGGTCGCACATAGAGGATTATTCATCTCCGAAAAGGTTGTGAATGAAATTTCATATGAAGTTGACACCCCTTACCAAGAGATCCAGCCTGAAACTTCTTGCCCAGTTGTAGCCGAACTACATGAAGTCCCTCATTCTGTTGGGGAACTACAAGAGGTCGAAGATGTTGCGGATAACGACGACGTCGACGAGGATACTGAAGATGACAGTGATATTGGTCATGAGTACAACAATGACGAGAGGAACGACTCTGATTAAATATGTTAATTGTGTAACTCTGTTATAACTACAACAACGTACTATAACTACAGATTTTTGTAACACTGTTATTTGTGTACCACATATGTAGTTATTGCATGTGGTTTCTGAAAGACGAAAAGGCAGTTATTTGAAAAGTAACTGTTACCCACACCGACGGATAGGGTTACATCCGTCGGGTAGGGCATATACCTTTCCGACGGATCCAACCACCAAGAACAGAGAGCAATTCCCCTGTTTTGATTACAAAATAGTCCAAAAATACATCAAAATAACATTTTTTTTATATTCTAAAGTACATGCCTAATTGTTTCATCATATTACAAACATATTTGTGATGATTAATTGAATTATGTTTACCAAATAGTCAATTTTATATTTATTTAACTCCTTGCCTACGGATAGGGTTAGATCCGTAGGAGTAGAAATTCTTACCCTATGGATCAAGTATCCGTAGGTGAGCTTCATAAATCCGTAGGTAGAGCTTGTTGACCATACTTCATCGACATCATTGACCACAATGTTCAGGAGGTTCCAACCATTCGATCACAGGATTTAGGGCATAAGGATAATCTTTATCACATTACATACAACATGACCGGTGTTGATTACATAATATTACAACGAAACACGGACTTACTGATTGAAATGATCATTTTTACAATGCTCAATGCATTGATACTGTACTATGAAATACGAACGTGTTTAGCTTGAGTAGGAGATGTTCATATTAATACCTATCGTTTACAATTATGTGTAGCATGCATGAATCATTAAATCTGTTAGAATTCCATTACGAATAGAACGAGGGTCGGGAAGGATGACGGGTAGATGGTCAAATCAGTCAATGGTTGTCTACAGACGGATGTGTATCCATCGGTAGGCCCGTGCCAAATAGATTTTTCGCTAAGTGTCGTGGTCGCAACGACGTCGTGTCAGATAATTATGCTTACAGACGGATCTGTATCCGTCGGCAAGCATCGTATTATATAAAGGCCTCGAGCCCTAATTTCCTCTCAGTCACTCCATCTCTCTCGATTTCTCTTCGCCGGCCTCAACTCCGACTCCGACGCCAGCTGACTCCGACTCCGACCTCTTCGCCGGCCTCAACTCCGACTCCGACAGCATCGCCGACCTCACCCGACTCCGAGCATCTCCGACCTCACCCCGACCTCACCACGACTCCGATCGTCTCTGACCTCTACCCCGACTCCAACCTCATCGCCCACCCCATCTCCGACCTCATCCACATCGCCGACCTCCCCCCGTCTCCGACCCATCTCGGTCTCAGACCTCCCCCCGTCTCCGACCTCATCTCCGAGTACTGACATCTACGAGGCTTCACTGACAGGTTCGTTTTCACTTAATTTTTTGGGATTTATGGTTTGAATTGCTTTAAGGTCTGAATTGATTTAGGTTTTTTAAGGATTTAGGGTTTGAATTGATTTAGGTTTTGTATGGACAGAGGGTTTGAATTCATTTAGGGTTTATATGGATTTAGGGTTTCAATTCAGTTAGGGTTTGAATTGATTTAGGGTTGGAATTGATATAGGGTATGAATTGATTAAGGTTTGAATTGATTTTGGATGTGGTTTGATTTAGGGTTTGAATTGATTTCGTTTTCTACCTTGGGATTGTTCTTCTTCAAGTCATTTCTAGATATGTGTTTTTTGTTTTGGTAATGGATTGGTAGGAATGCCTCAAATTGATCAGTAGTAGATACAATTTGTCTTAGATAATGATTTTAGATACAATGTTGTGTACATAATGATTGTAGTCGTTATGTTTCTCTAACTGTTTTATTTGTTATGTGAGTTTTCAGTATGGGAAGGAAAAATAGCACCGTCTTCTTCACCCAACTCCAATTCTTGTTCAACCCTCAGACCCCTCAACAGCCATCTGAATCGGGAGGCAATACGATCGCCTCTTCACAGTCTACAGCTTTCGCTCCTCCCAATCGGCGCATAAGAGACTACCGGACCCCCGCCAGTAGCGTGGATGAGGCAGCCTCCACAACAAGCACCCGTCCGCTTGCACCCAGCATCCGCTGTCCTCAGGAAGTCCAGGACGATGAAGATGTGGCTGCTATGTTGGAGGGAGATGAGTCTAGGCCTCAAAAGAAGGCAAAGACGGGGAAAAGAGGCATGGTGACGAACAAAAACCTCCAACGTCGCCTGAAGGAGATGGCTGATGGGGGGAAATTCAAGTTGGGGCATAACGGGAAGGAAGTAACCGGCACGCTGGACCGGGGGGATGTCGTTAGGGTCATTGGCGCAACAATTCGTACGTACATGCCAATGAACAAACCTAACTTCGACAGCTTGCCTGAAGATGATCAGGAGGTTCTATTCCACCAGTTAACCGTAAGTGTAGTATTAAATTTTTCTTCGCATTACAATTTTTATTTAGGTTTGTAGTTTATTTCTGTTTGTTTGACTTTTGTGGAGTGTATGTTTGAGTTCTGTCCTGGGGAGCACCATGTGGAGCTGCTGCAGTTCATAATGTCAACGCCCAGAAGCCGTTTTAGGGAGTGGAAGTATGAGATCCACAGGTGGGTCCTCAAATGGGAGAAGAAGAACCCGGGTGTAGCACTGCCCACACCATTCGAGTTTGTAGAACGTCCCGAGCAGTTCGAGTGGCTAGTCGACCACTTTAAATCCACGAAATTCAAGGTAATGTTTCTCCTTTTTTATTCCTGTGTACATACATGAACAAAGGCATTACGTCATTGAAACTACATATACTATTAGTTAATCCATAAAAACTAAGGTTGTGCTTCTGAATTATTTGGTGTTACTTTTTAGGTATTTTAAATATTTAGCATTTTTAGCATAACGAAATTCATATTGTCTATAGTTGATAAAAAAACTAAAAAAACTAAATATTTCTTTTGCTGATAAAAAAACTATATGTCTTAAGTTGTTGTGGTTTTAATTCGCATGACTATATGTATGGTTACTATTTACTGTTACCCCAAAACCTAATTTCATTTGATCTTCTATTGGATTTTGTGTTCTCCCTCCGCAATTAATTTCTCATGAGAAACTGAAGGGTAATGTGAAATGCTTGACAAGTTAGTCCTTTTTTTTAGTTTTCTTAAGAGAAATTGTAAAAAAAATAACATTGATTTTACACTAAAACAATTAGTGATGATTTACTAAAATAAAATTAAAATGTGTATTATTTTTCATAATTTTTATTGAAATTTACCATTTTCGTCTGAAAAAAAATATTTTTGCGTTCTTGTTACCACGGTAAATTAAATTTTAGACTTATCATATAAATTTGTATTATAGAATCAGTTGTTTTTGGTAAAAAGAGTTGTTTATAAATCTGAAATAAGAGAATGTTGAGGACAATTACGATCACACCATTTAAACAAAGATTTGATTTCCCTCACACTTAATGAGAATCATATAGGTAGGCGGTTAATGATTTTTGGTCAACGAATCGCATTGACACCGTTTAATTTAGGAAATTAATAAAGTAGACATGAAAATAAAGATGCAAATCCTTTAAAATGGGTCTGATATTATAAAATGTGTACATACGATTATATAGGTCCTTTGGTGGAGTGGCAAGGGAAGGCCTTAAGAATCCATTTAGCCTCCATTATGGTAGTAGTGACGTATTCAAATGTTGAGTCGGTCTTAAATCAAACTCCTCCCAATTTGAGGGTCTAATTTGTGGGGACTATGGGGTTGTTGTTTTATTCTTGGGGTTTGTACTTGACTGGTTTGTTTCTGAGAGCTTCAGCTCTTAGCTTGTTCTTCTTTTCGAAGAACAAGCTCTATTAATCTACACTGCTGATTAAAAAAACAAAGAAAAGATTAAACTACATTGTTGATTAAAAAAACAAAGAAAACATACCTAGTTTTTATTCCTGTGTACATACATGAACAAAGGCTGTGTACATACTCGAACAAAGGCTGTGTACATACATGATATATGCATTTTTAGCTTATTGTTCCTTTTCAATTTAATTCTATTAATATTATTGTTATGATATGCCCTTTATCTATATCATGTTATTAGTAACATACAATATGTTCCCGTTCAATATCAACCTATACTAGTTTTGTTTCATAATTTTCAGTTTATGTTTGAGTTTTTCTAACACATAATTGCAGTTATTGAGCGATTGTGGGAGTGCAAATCGGAAAAAGAACCTCTACGCTCACCACGGGGGTAGTATGGCATTCAAGAAACGGGCCGAACTTTGGCTTGCGCGCAAATCCCTTCTTCCCAGCCTTGACGCTTACATAGAGGCTTACACGAAGGAAAATGACAAGAACGAGCACAACGTACAACGCGTGGTAAGTTTCTTGAATTTTTGAGCAGGTTATTATATTTATATTAGGTAGTTTTTTATGGCATAAATTCATACAATTTTACCACATATTTGTCTAATGCTGGGTTTCTTGCTGTATTTTTCATTAGGAAGAAGCCAAACTCATTGTGGAAGCGGCTCGGGTGCAGGTGAGCGAGTCAAGGATGACCGAGTGTGAGGATTCATCCCCTACCGTCTTCACACCGTTGACTGTGGAGGAGGAGCTACCCATCATGCAGCAAATCGTGAAGAAGCCTCAGAAGGGTAGATTCCAACCCGGTTTCGGTCATGCGGTCATCATCCCAACAGTGAGGGATAGGCACGACGGTCACTGCTCCAGTGCGCGGTCTACAAGCTCATCTGAGGAGCTCGAAGAGTTGCGGACCCGCATGGAGCAGCAAGAGGCCGCGTTCGCACAACGTTTGGAGGAGCAGCGCCAAGCCATGATTGCTGAGCAGCGCAAACTGATGGAAGAGCAGCGCAAGGATATGGATGCCAGGTTTCAGGAAATGATGGCAATGGTTCTCTCCCAGCAAGCTGCCGTCCCTTCCACAGCGACCCCGTCTTCAGCGCCCCCGGCTTCAGCGACCCCATCTTCACCAGCAAACCCCGAGTAGTAACATTTCCCCCCGAACTTTTATTCAGTTTTAAAACTTTTATATATGTTTGTATAAATAGATTGACATGACTTTTAACGATGTTGTGGTTTGGAACAATTTTATTTTATGCACGATTGGATGCAGTTTGTAGAATAATTTATACCGGTTAACAGGTTTGCACAGGTACCAGACCCAATTTAGGGTATCTGCACGATTGGGTGCAGCAATTTCAAATGTTTTTTTTTGTTCTGGTAATAACACTTCACTTACGGATACTAACCGTAGTTAAAGACATATACCTAACCTACGGATACTATCCGTAGGTAGAGTACCCAACCTTGGCTACGGATAGTATCCGTAGGTAGAGTAGCAAAACCTTGGCTACGGATACTATCCGTAGGTAGAGTACAAAACCTTGGCTACGGATACTATCCGTAGGTACAGTATAAAACCTTGCCTACGGAACCTATCCGTAGGAATAGTACAAACCCTTGGCCACGGATACAATCCGTAGCCAGGGTATCCGTAGGAAGAGTACAAAAGCCTAGCTACGGATCATATCCGTAGCTATGGCATCCGTAGGCAAAGAACAAAAACAAAGCCTACGGATACTATCCGTAGGAATAGTGAAAACATGGCCTACGGATACTATCCGTAGGAAAGGTGGTCAACCTTACCTACGGATACTATCCGTAGGTGAGGATATCTCCTCACAGACGGACACAACTGTCCGTCTTCCAAAAAGTTCCCCGACGAGACCAGGCCGACGGATCTTGGCCGACGGATGCATCCGTAGGCGTAAATCCATTCCGACGGATATGAGGACATACCCTACAGATCCTATGCGTCTGCCAAGCCCCTTTCAGCAGTAGTGTGCATACTATTAGCATTCTTTAAATAAAAGCGGTAATTACTACTCTTCCCTACCTCAAGTGCTTTCCAAACGCTTAGTCACACGAACGCCTAGTAGTCTCCTCCTCCGAGCTCGAGAATAAAGTCTAGGATCATAAATTAATACTAGAATTAATAAACATTCAAGGTTGGTTTTAATGTGAAATACCTAAATTGCCCTTAATGACAAAACTTGGGCCAAAAGGTAAATTGGGCCCGAACAAGGCCCAATTCGGGCGGCCCACAGATCCAGCACCCGGCCCGGACCGTGACCCTCAGATGGCCGGCCAGAGGCCCGGACCGTGGCACTCAGAGCGCCGGTCTGGGACCCGGACTGTGCCCCTCAGAGGGCCGGTACCAAGCCCGGACCGTGCCGCTCAGAGGGTCGGTCAGGGACCCTCTCCGTGCCGCTCAGAGGGCCGGCCAGAGGCCCTTTCCGTGCCAAATCTGGGCAGACCCAACTTCTTCTTCCCCAACTTCGTTTCCACGAAATCTACTTCAAAAACTCCATTTCTAACGTCATCAAACTCCAAAATCAGTCACTAAAACCCTCAAACTTCAATACCCATAATGGGTTTCCTCAAACATCAACAATCAAACGATTTCTAACCAAAACCTTCACTAATCTTCATCAAAACAACCATCTAACAACAACTAACTCAAAACTCAAAAAGTTCATGCAATTTCAAGGGAAACCCATAACCCCAAATTGATTGAAAGTAGGATTTAAGAGATTACTTACCTTGAGAATGGAAAGGGGATGAAGATGGAGTGATTTTGGAGATGATTTGAGAAGAATCCACCAAAAAGCTCCCCTTTTGCCACTTGCTTCTTCTCCAAGCTTCAATAGAAGCTCTCCCTTTTCCTCTCCCTTGTAGAATTCGGCCACACCAACAAAATGAGCTGAAAAGTGACCCAAAAGGGGTCTTAAACCTAAGGGAGAAAAGCCTAAAATGCCCTATAGTTTTCCTGCTTCTATTTTGGCACTTATGAGGTCAAATGGGTCATTAGAGACACATTTCTTCTCCTCCAAGCCACCATGGACAAGTGTCCTAGTGGGGGCCACTATAAAACCCCACTCATTCAAAAAGGGTAATTTTTGAAATATGAAACATTGGGGTAGAGTTTTGCAACGAGCGAAAATTGAGAAGAAAAAAAAAAAAAAAAAGACGAGAGTTGGGCTGACCAGACTGGCCAGGCCCGGTCAGGGACCAAGGCCAGCCCGTTCCCCCCACGGCCCAAGAGCATGCAGCCCAAATCCAATTCGTGCTCAAAACCCTAACGCTTCACGCTTCTTCATCTCTCATTCGTTGCACGCGTCCCAAGACTTCTCACACACCTCTCGCACCTCTCTCTCAGATCTCCCTCAACATTACCCGTATCGCACTCGCCGGAAACACCGCCTGAGAACTGACCGCCCCGCCCTCCCCTCGTCCCGTCCTCTCTATCTCTTTCCCCTTCACGCTCACGCTCACACCTTACCACCGCCGTCCGTCCTCTCGGCTCGAACGGATCCTCCTCTTACGGTTCGATCCACGCCGTACCGGCGTCAAAGGAACGAATCGAGGTGGGAAAAGGGCCGACCATCCCTTCCTTGTTCTTCTCCCTCTTTTCTCTGAGTTCCCTGCCACCGTACGCCATCGGAACTGAAGACGGACTCTCGCCGGAGAACTCAAGCCAGAACCACCGGGTCGGGGTGGGTCTGTGGAAGACAAGGGCCTCGAAGGGCACTGATGGCCGGTGAGGGTTCGCCGGAGCAACGATGGGAAGGGAAAGTCGTCCCAAGAACCACGGCTACCTCTTCTTGTCTGACGGCGCCGCCGCCGTCGACGGGCAAGGAAGCCCTAGCCACTCTCTCATCTCCAGTTCAGAATTGGGCCACGACGGGCCATTGGACAGAGTCAGGCCATCTGGGCCTTGGGCCGGATAAGACCATGCGGGCCGTGGGCCAGTCCAGACAGGCCAGATCTCAAGGTAGGCTGGGTCCGGTTCTGGTTGGGGTCGGGCCCGGGTCAGGCATGGGTCGGGGTCGGGTTCGGACCGGGTCGGACCGGATCTGGATCCGGGTTGGATCCGGGTCAACCCAGATTTAAAGAAAAATCATTTTAAATTCAGGTTAATTAACTATTTAATTAATTTACTTTGGACAATTAAAGGATAAATTTGGACAAATTAGAGGACCCTTGAACTATACCGGGACTGGCCGAATATTTTTTTTATCTGTTGAACCCAGCACGACTAGACTTCGCCCGAGAGCTTGGACTTCGCCCGAGAAGACGAAGACCAATCCGGAACCCGTGTGAAGAACGGATTAGGGGCAAATCGACTTTTCAGCAGAGTATCTAGAGGAAGACCACAAGGTAGGGAAAGTCTTAACTCCTCGTTTAAATAACGCTTAGTATGCCTATTAGGTTAATAAAACTGGAAAGGTCCTAGAATTGCATATAGGATGCGAATAACTAGAATAACCGTCCTTCAATTACTAATAACCGGACATGTCTAGTAAGCATGCTTAGGATGTGAATCACTAGTGTAACTCGCTTTCGATACTTGGGAATTGATTTACTGGTAGAGAGGTCGTGGTGAGCCCTCGGATTAGTTGTTGTGTTAGGTTCACATGCTTGGTTGCCTAATTTGGATAAGTTAAGAGTCTAATACAACTAGATAATCCGTTTGACCAAATATGAATGCTTGACTGCTTAATTGTGTGTTTTATTGAATGCTTGAATGACTGAATGATTGAATGAGGGATCGAGTATGACTGATTGGGCCAAGCGGTACGATCAGGTGATCGATGGACCGATGGATCGTGGTTGGTAAGTAACTGGTAAGTGTAAGATTATGAATGATTCTTGTGGTGTGTTGTGATGGAATTGTGATTCATTAAGCGTTGGTTGCTCCTTGATTGTTGAGTGTATTACCCTCTTGTGAGTCCGTAAGCTAGCTTCTATATCGGTATGGCACCCATGCTGCGGGTGGGGTAGTGCCTATAAGGTACCCACACCAAAGGGGAATGTTGGTGTGGGGTAGTACCTAAGCTGATAATTTGGTATTCGGTATGGCACCCACGCTGCGGGTGGGGTAGTGCCTATAAGGTACCCACACCAAAGGGGAATGTTGGTGTGGGGTAGTATCTAAGCTGATAATTTGGTATTCGGTATGGCACCCACGCTGCGGGTGGGGTAGTGCCTATAAGGTACCCACACCAAAGGGGAATGTTGGTGTGTGGTAGTATCTAAGCTGATAATTTGGTATTCGGTATGGCACCCACGCTGCGGGTGGGGTAGTGCATGTAAGGTACCCACACCAAAGGGGAATGTTGGTGTGGGGTAGTACCTAAGATGACAACTTGGTATCCGATATGGTACCTACATCGAAGGAAGTGCCGGTGTGGGGTAGTATCATAATTGGTATCCGGAATGGTACCTACACTGAAGGAAGTGCCGGTGTGGGGTAGTATCATAGCTGGTGGATTGGACCCTCCGGGGCATTGATTATTGGACCCTCTGGGGCATCGATTATTGAACCCTCCGGGGCATTGATTATTGGACCCTCCAGGGCATTGGTTACTGGACTCGGTGGAGCTTTTGGATGGTTTACTTGTAGGGATTAGTTATTGGTTGGTTCACCTAAGTGTATGCGTCCTACGGTAGCATTACCTTGGTTCCCTATGACATATGGTCCTTTGGATATGTTTCCGAGAATCCAGATGATATGCGTCCTCCTAGGGATGTTTCCAGCATTCTCGACGTTATACGTCTTTGCGACGTTATGCGTCTCCTCTAGACCGAGGGAAAATCCGATATGACACAGAGAGTATTGTGAATCGGAGGGTGGCGACTACATGTCCCACGACATTATTCTACTTGTCCCGATGACATATGGTCCTTTGGATACGTTTCTGAGAATCCCGATGATATGCGTCCTCCTAGGGATGTTTCCGGCATTCTTGACGTTATACATCTTTGCGACGTTATGCGTCTCCTCTGGACCGAGGGAAAATCCGACATGACACAACGAGTATGGTGGATCGGAGGGTGGCGACTTCATGTCCCACGACATTACTTGAACGTTCGATTTTCTATTGAGTATTTAAGAAATGCATTGATTCTCTTATTTTCCTACAATCATTATTGACTCTTTGAAATTGTTAAACATTCGGTTTGCCTCCGTATTTCATCATCGGTTTGGTTCCTTATTTTATTAAGATTTGAATGAACTTGTGAACTCCTGTTTATTAAACTAAAAGGGTGACCTAGTTATGCATTTTCCCTACTGAGCGCAAGCTCACCCCTATTTGTTTATGATTGTTTTACAGGTTTGCGTGATGACTAGTGGACTCGAGGCTAGGGAGCTTCTAGTGTCCGGGTGCTTATCTCCTAGAGACGTTTGGTCAGATTTTTTTGTCGGTCATGAACCTTTTTGTAAAAGAATTTACTATGAATTTTTATGAACCGTTTGTTAGAGGATTTATTGATTTTATGACATTTTATTATTACAATTGCTTCTCCCCTAAGTCACGTCTCGAGTCCGGTCAAAACCGGATTTGGGGCGTGACAGCCACCTTGTCCTTAATAATTTCCAGCACCTTTAATTTAATTAGGTTTAGTCGATAGTTAGCCTTAGTTTGACCCGAGTTTGACTTTTTCGCAAAGACAGTCATTTGAAAGGAAACGACCCAACTAAGCTAACCGTAATGACGGCTAAGCTTTTAGGGTCCCGGAAAGGTCCCGAATGACTCCCGAAGTCATCGGTTAACTTCTCCGACCGAAGTCAACTTTCGCCAAAAATCACCGGTTCGACCGGGATCGACCGGGGGCGGTTTTTACACTCAACAACATACTATTTTGTTCTCATATAAACCGCATGAATGCACGCATAATCTGAAAACGAAAGGGACCGTGATTTCTTCCGCCTAGATGATGGCCCATATGACCGTGTCCCATATTTCCGGCGAGCTTCGATATGGCTCAAACCACCACAGCCTGAACCTTCATCGTCTAAAAGGGATGTATTCAAATCGAAATCCAAATCCAAAAGCAGTAGAAAAGATTAATTTAAAATGTATTTTTGTCACAAAATATAAAAAAGACATAGGTTTCCAATTCTTAATTATAGAAGCATATATAAAAAATAAGGTATGTTTTCAAGCGTATTTTATCAAATTTCCCAAGCTGAATTGGTATTATTATTATTTTTTGTAAAAACAAGTTTCCGAAGACTATGTGAGAAATTCATGCGACTCATGCATGGACGGGTACGGTCATGCTCGGAAGGTGCTTAACTGACGGTATTAGATTTCTGAGAATTATATTCCACCAAGTATGCTCTCATCTGATATATCCAAGTTGTTACACTAGAAACTCAGTCAACTCAATTTCTAGGAACATGCGACTCGGCTACGGATGGCGTTGGCCAGATCACCACTTTTCATTTTCACATCAATTTCTCCTAATGGTCCACTAATGAAATGAACGGAGAAAGTAAATATATGTTATGGGTTGACCTGTGGGTCAAGGGTCGTTTTGGGTTAAGACTATTCAATTTAGTTTGTTTTAATTTAAATATATATGTAAAATAAAATTCAATAAACTCAATATTTAATTTAATAATATATATATAATTATTTTCTAAATTTTAAAATTTTCATTAATTGAATTAAATATTTTATAAAATTTAAAAAAAAACTGTAGCCTTTAGTGTTTCTTCTCTTTTTTGTACCGCTGTCAAATTTTCTCTTCTACAACTCATTCCCTGGTCATATTAGTATTTTCTCCTCCTTCCTTTTCCTTTTCACTTATCATGCTTCTCCTCAACAAGGCCTCCACATAGATTCCTTTTTCGAGTTCCTCGAAACCATGCCCCCAGCTCCACCTACGGACTTCGTTAAGTCGTCATGACCAAGGAAGAATGCACCTCAACCTCCTCCTCCTCCTCCTATACCGCCTCCGTCTCGTGCCCTGTCTCCACCCTCCTCTCCAACGCCGTTGTCCCTAATACCACCTTCCTCAAAGTCGTCACCCTGCCCGTCACCACCATCACTACCGCAACAAATCACCCCACTCCCTCGATTGCGTCCATCGTACTTTATGATTCTGCGAAGGGCCATGATTATCTCTGCAACAGGCCCTCATTCCCCACGGTGAAATCGGTGTCCCCCCTACCGATCCACATGACACCATTAACGCCACCGCTTCCGACTCTTTAGCCACCGCATCAGCAGCCACAAGCATCACCGCCACCGTCGCCACCAGTGCTGGCTCCATCGCCACCTCGTCCTTTGTTAGTAGAGCCGTTGTCATCCTTGCATCCTTTACCAATAGAGCCGCCGCCACCACCACATCTTCTAATGGTACAAGAGTCGTCGCCACCTCATTTTCTTACACCAAAGCCGCCACCGTTCTCGCCAGACCCAATGAGGCGATGGACGAGCAACGATATGTGTATAAGGATACACACCGTTCTCCCTGGATGCCTGCCCCCTTCAACCGATCCATATCAATTGGTGCAATTATTTTCAGGCCAAGTCAGGGATTGAGACCTCTGAGGCCTATGTGAGGACACACACCTCTACCTGCCAACGTCAGTACGAACCCTACATCCTAGTCCCCCATTTCCTGGTGTTCTCCCTGGTTGCTCGTTATATCACGGGCAGTTTCAGGTCGAGTCAGGAAATGATTATTGTGAGCTGTAGTTGAGTAGCCGTCCATGTGGAAATTTTCCACCATTAGTTGTCTCTGGCATAGCCGAGTATCTAGTCATATGGTTAGCGTCTGTACCTATAGGTCGGGATTTTTGTATCACCTTTATACTTTCCATTTTATTTTCGGCATTGTTTTCGGTCTTATGGCACCACTTACGTCTGTACGACTGATTTTTTTATTACTAAAGGCTCTCTTATACGCTAAAAAAATTAATAACATTTATTTTTAAAAAAATTATATATATTTCATTATTTTTTTTATAGGCTCAGAAATTTTATTAAGATGAAAAACCCCTTTTAAAGAAGGAAGAGGCATAGAGTACAACGATAGAAAGGGAGCTCTGAACAGATCTAAGGGCCCCTAGCCCAAAAAACCATACCAAGAGAGCTCTCATGTAATAACCACTCCCGGTCAACGCCAGTCAAACCTGCGAAAAACAGGAAAATATAAAAATTTTAAGACGGACACTAAATTGAACCTTAACTGACCCCGAGGGTCATACCGGACTTAAGTTGACCCCGATATCGACCAAAGTGAGTTCCGGGGGACTCAGGGCAACTTTCTGATCAATTTGGGAAAAGTTGACTTTTCGCTGGAAAAGTCAACCGAACGACGTTTTGGTCCATTCGAGGAACGTTTTGGATCCAAAAAGCTTAGCCATCATCGCAGCGGACTTAGTTGAGCCGTTTCCTTGTAGCCCGTCAAGTTTATTAATTTCTTGGAAAAGTGCCCGTTCGGGGCCCGAAACTTCCGATTTTCGCGAATCTGATTGGAAAATATCTAGTAGATATTTTTTCAAAAGGTGTGGGACCCACCTTGCCACTTGTCCAACAAGAGGTTTCACACCTCTGACTGTGATGCGTCAGGAGAGGGACTGGGCTGCGTATTGATGTAGTTGGGCAGAGTTGTGGCTTATGGCTCCAGGCAGTTGAAGACGCACGAGCGCAACTATCCTACCCACGACTTGGAGCTGGCAGCAGTCGTGTTCGCGCTATAGGGCTAACGATATTATCTATATGTTGGCGAGGGGTTTCAGGTGTTCTCAGATCACAAGAGCCTCAAGTACATATTTTACCAGCGAGACCTGAACATGCGCCAGCGGCGGTGGATGGAGCTACTCAAGGAATACGACTTCGAGCTACACTACCATCCGGGTAAGGCGAACGTGGTCGCCGACGCCTTGAGTAGGAAGTCGGTTCCGAGCCTCGCCAGCATATCAGTCCAAGAGTGGGACATGATGGGGGAGCTGAGCACGTTCGGGCTTGAGCTAGAGGAGATTACTGGCGGCGTGGCCATATGTTCATTGGTGGCTCAGCCATTACTGCTTGCCCAAGTGTTGGAGGCGCAGTCGGAGGACGTCGATACGGCAGAGATCCGAGAGAGGGCCGTCAACGGTGACGAGGTAGTAGGTTGGGAGATCAGTAAAGATTGGGGCTTACGGTATCGAGGTGGGTTGTTCGTGCCGGGAAACTGTAGAGACGACGTGTTGCGAGAGTCACATCATTCGCGTCTTACAGTGCACCCGGGGGGCACCAAGATGTATCGTGACCTCAGGCGGCACTTCTGGTGGCGCGGGATGCGGAGAGCACTCGCAGAGTTTGTGTCGAGATGTCTCGTCTGTCAGCAGGTGTAGGTCGAGCATCAACGTCCCGCAGGATTGTTGCAGCCACTACCGATTGCCAGTGGAAGTGGGAGCATATCACCATGGACTTCGTGTGTGGGCTACCGAGATCGCCGAAGGGAAACGACGTCGTATGGGTGGTAGTCGACCGGTTGACCAAGTCGGCCTATTTCCTGGCTATGAGGATGACTGATCTGGTCGACAAGTTGAGCAGCTTGTATATTCAGGAGATAGTGTGTCTCCATGGGGTCCCGGTGTCGATAGTCTCTGACAGGGAACCTCGTTTCACATCCAGATTTTGGCCGAGTCTGCAGAAAGCGTTGGGGACCGAAGTTCTACTCAGTACAACACATCATCCCCAGACAGACGGTCAGTCCGAACGCACCATTCAGATCTTGGAAGACATGCTGCGGGCATGTGTGCTGGACTTCAGGGGATCATGGGAGACCCACCTGCCATTGGTCGAGTTCGCCTACAACAACAACTACCAGGCCAGTATTGGGATGGCACCGTTCGAAGCGTTGTATGGGAGGTCGTGTCGATCGCCAGTGTGTTGGGAAGAAGTGGGGGACAAGAGTCTGCTAGGGCCAGATCTTGTCAGAGAGACGACAGAGAAGGTCGCGCTGATACGCGATCGGTTGAGGACCGCGTAGAGTAGGCAGAAGAGTTATGCCGACATGCGACGTCGACCTCTTGAGTTTGCAGTCGGGGATCACGTGTTCTTGAAGGTGAGCCCGAGGAAGGGACTGGTACGGTTCAGACGTTGCGGGGGCAAGTTGGCTCCGTTGTACATTGGCCCGTTCGCGATCTTGAGAAGAGTAGGAGAAGTGGCTTATCGTCTGGCGTTGCCACCGCAGCTGGGGAGAGTTCATAACGTCTTCCACGTGTCCTAGTTGCGGTAATACAATGTGGACCCCTCCCACGTCATTGAGTGGACAGATATCGAGGTGGCTGACGATGTCTCCTATGAGGAGCAGCCGGTTCGGATCATGGACACATGGGAGCAGGTCCTGCGGGGGGCAAGATTATCCGCCTGGTACGAGTGCAGTGGAACCATCACGGGGCTGAGTCGACTTGGGAACGCGAGGACGAGGTTCGCGCGAAGTACCCCGACCTGTTCGACTCCCGAGGTACGTCTGTTTTAAATTTCGCGGACGAAATTCCGTTAAGGGGGGTAGATTGTAATAACCACTCCCGGTCAACGCCAATCAAACCTGCGAAAAACAGGAAAATTTAAAAATTTTAAGACGAACACTAAATTGAACCTTAACTGACCCCGAGGGTCATACCGGACTTAAGTTGACCCCGATATCGACCAAAGTGAGTTCCGGGGGACTCAGGGCAACTTTCTGATCAATTTGGGAAAAGTTGACTTTTCGCTGGAAAAGTCAACCGAACGACGTTTTGGTCCATTCGAGGAACGTTTTGGATCCAAAAATCTTAGCCATCGTCGCAGCGGACTTAGTTGAGCCGTTTCCTTGTAGCCCGTCAAGTTTATTAATTTCTTGGAAAAGTGCCCGTTCGGGGCCCGAAACTTCCGATTTTCGCGAATCTGATTGGAAAATATCTAGTAGATATTTTCTCAAAAGGTGTGGGACCCACCTTGCCACTTGTCCAACAAGTGGTGGTGTTAGTTTTGGGTGGAAAATGAGAGGTGAGGGCCTAATAGGGTTCGGCCAACACTAGAAGAAAAGGGAAAAAAATAGAAAAAAGAAGAGAAAGGTTTAGAGAGAGAAGGAGAAGGAGAAGAAGAGAGAAAAGAGAGGAGCTAGGGTTTGAAGGGGCGATATTCACGTCTTCCACCCTTGGATCATCTCAAAGCTTGGAGATTCACACTCGCCTCGTCTTCCTCTACGGTAATCACCAAACCGATTATCGTTTTACTTAATTTCAAAAGCTAGGGATTTGTTAAAATGAATGGTTTAGGGTTGTATTGAGGATTGAGGATTGTTAGAGACGTTGTGGGGACGTTTGGAGGTGAAGGAGGACGTTTTCCGGCGACCGGGAGCTCGGGAGGAGCTCCGACCACCATAGGGGGTGGCCGACCACCATGTGGGGTGGCTGGCCGGAGCTAGGGCCGACCACCACCATGGTGGACCGGGCCCCAAGGAGCCCTAGCCACCCACGGCCTAGATTGGCCGGGTGGGGCCCACGTGCTCGGGTGAACGGGTTTTGTGTTCGGGTGGTTTAGAACGTTCCCCGGACCATTTATCCATAACCGAATCGAAAATTGGATTTAAAATGCGAAAGTTGTAATTATCGGGTTTGGAAACTTTAAACGTTAATTAATTGACTCGGAAGTCGGAATTGAATTCCATCGAGTGCTTAGGAACCCTTGGATTATTCTAGGACCGTAGAAACGAAAACGGGAACTTTTGGAGCCCTGGAAGGGCATTTCCAAAACCCGGGCAGATTCGCCATGTCGGGCGAATCGGGCCTTTACGGGTCCTTTATCGACAATGTCGAGTAATTAGGAAGTTTGGGAGTGATCGACATTGTCGGGGTTACGTTTGGGCGTTAAGTTTATTGAATTTCAGTTTATTCCTGCGAGTTGTTAAGTGCCTTAAAATTGTGTTCTTTTAGATCGTGCCGCGGACCGAGGCAAGGGAAAGCTGGGTGAGTGACTGAGATCACACCGGAGCTCGTTGGTTGGCTTTTGGAGAACAGGCACGAGGTAGGGAAAAGTAGCCGGATCTCGGCCCTGACTGGGGAAAGTTAACAGTAGAAATGCATGTGACACTAGGGTGTCGTGGGTTAAGTAGGTTTATTTGAATATTAGAAAGGCATGATACGGGAACGTAGCGACTATGAGAAAAGCATGTGACACTTAGTAGTGTCGTAGGAACAGAGAACTTAGCGATATTAGAATTACTGGAGGCATATGACTATGCCCGTAGGTTGACTGTTTAATTTATGTCTTGGGTGGCCATGAGAGCCCGTGTTTATTGTTGGTGTTTTGGGTGGCCATGAGAGCCCGTGTTTATTGTTGGTGTCTTGGGTGGCCATGAGAGCCCGTGTTTTATTGTTGGTGTCTTGGGTGGCCATGAGAGCCCGTGTTTTACTGTTGGGATGTCTTGGGAGGCCATGAGTGCATGTGGTGTTGTTGAGCCCGTGAGTTACTGTTGGTGTGTCTTGGGAAGCCATGAGGGCCCGTGGGGTTGTTGAACCCGAGTTTTTACCGTTGGAGTCTTGAGTGGCCATGAGTGCATGTGGAGTGTTGAACTGGTCTTGTTACTGTTTGTTGAACCTTGCTTGTGATTGTGATTGCGAGTGCCCGAGGTTAGTGACCCGACTTCGTGTCGGGAAGTGGTGTGGAATTTGGATGGCTTCCGAATTCGAGTCTCGGTAAGTTGCGAGCATTCTTTGGCTGGCTTCCGAGTCCGAGTCTCGGTAAGTTGCGAGCATTCTTTGGCTAGCTTGATCCGTGTTCGAGTCTCGGCAGGTTGTGAGCATTTGTAGGCGATGAGAGTGCAGCTCCCCTTCCGACCAGCTATCGGAAAAGTAGCGATGTATATATCGCCAACAGGTCGACCGCCTGGAGCCTGACAGTGATAGGTAAAGCGCGTGGGGCAGGCTCGAGCCCAGCCGGTTAGCAACCGGCACTGAGCAGCTGACAGGAATGCGATCCCTTGTGATCTTGTTTGGTGTGCGATCCTTTGTGATCTTGTTTGGTGTTGCGTAGTGTTCTGTCGTGTCCTTGGAGGAGGTCGTCGATAGTTGTGTCGAGTTTACATTACAAGTCCGAGTGTTGAGTCTGTTGAGGAAGGTAACGGGTTATGTGTCAGTTGAGTACTTGAGTTTGGGGAGTGTATTCCCGGTGTAGAGTTTGGTTTTGGTGTTACCGGCATTGTCTGCTAATTATGCCGTAGTCAGTCTGTCATCCGTGGTGGTGAGCGAACACTCACCCCTAGCTGCTTTTCCTACAGGTACTGATCACAGGACGGACTAGGTGAGCTCTCGAAGCTTGAGGAGCTGGGAGCGGTGTCCGGGTTTTATCTTTTGAGTCTAGTGACGGATACCTTGTACTTTGTCCAATTGTTGGGACGTTTTTGAGTTGTAAATATTATTTTGATTAACTAAATGGTAATTTCAAAGTGTTTATTCAAAACAGGTTACAAATGTTTTATGTTTTTAAATGTTCGCGTCCCTGGTTCGGTTTACTGAAATTGGGGCGTGACATCCCAAAACGGAGCTGCGGAAAGAAAACCCGAAACACTTAAACAAAAAACAAGAAATAACGGTTGAACCGGTCAACGCTCATCAATGACCCACTCTTCACCTTCCGAGGTTGAATTCGGGTCATTGAAAGCCTTTGCTTGATTGAATTGGGCTAAATGAGTATTTCAAGCTTGTGCAGCCTGCTTCCAAACAGCAATACGAGAAACAAGTCTCTCATGAATCAAAGAATGAGCTCGAAGCTTGGATTTAGCAGTGCGATAATCCTCTAAAAACGTGGGTGGCCGACTCTAACGTTTCAGAGCTTTTTATGCCCTGCTAATGGAAACAGTTGGCTGAAACTAATATTTCAGGGGTTGGAGAAGATAGTCCTTCCACATACCACCCTTATCCTGAACACCTCCTGATGCATCTAACTCTCTTGCACTAAAACTCGGACCTCTCGAATTTTTCCCAACACCGATTGGACTACCAAGAGCCTTATCCACTTTGATGTTGGATGGGTCTTGGGTTTCTTGATCCGGAAGCAACCCAATAACCGAAACCAACCCACCCTGATGGGCTTCGTCAACAATGCCCACAATATGTACATGTCCCAACTTGGCGTGAATTGGAACAATCACGACAGAATCGGGGCCAATACTAACGACGCTTTCCTCACCATAACTCTCAACAATTGAATTTTGAAACCCCTTAGAACTCTCGATCAAGGGTGAGCTTTCGCTAGATGACACTTTCGTCGGCGACGGAGGAACAAAAGCTAACTCTAGGGAACAGTCCAGCGACGCGACTTCCTTATCCCTAAAGACTTGCTTGTCCTCTAACATATGGCAACCGATGCTCTATTTTTTGGTGCCAGAGGTATGACCATTCGGACTACTTTTCGTGTAGGCTATCCACTGCCTGAGCAGCCGAAACCTCCAAACAGAATAACACAAAACCAAAAATTTGGGTCTTACGATTCGACCGGCAAAGAACAGATGCAAAGTTGATCCCTCCATACGAATCAAATACCTGACGTACCCAGTCCTCTGTCGTATCAAAAGGCATGTCACAAACGAAAATCTCGTAATAGGATAGGGCCTTCTTCCTTGAGCGCCTCCCTTTCTTGAAACGAAATTTACCACCAATATCCACTAGCTCTGTTTTTGACGTCCCCGCCCGGAGAAACATAAACCTATCTAGAGCAGTTTTCACCTGATCAAGATCCGGCAAAGAACCAACGACCTTCGAACAAAATTGATGCTCGACCTCCTTCCCTATGTCGAGCACTCCGTTTCCTATGTCGAGACAGGGCCGACTCCAACCCTTGGCAAGTTAGGCGGTCGCCTAAGGCCACAAGGGAGGGCAAGGCCACATTTCAAAAAAAAAAACGAATATACAAAGTCCATATTGAACAAGACCATGTTCCACTAAAAAAAACTATATAACTATATAAAGGCCATAACATACTTTCAATCCTAACCAGTAATTACTAATTACACACGACTTATTTCCTTCTTATGCTTTGTTTTTTTTCTTTTAAAACTGGCAT
This sequence comes from Erodium maritimum, assembly GCA_963921825.1. Taxonomy (NCBI): domain Eukaryota; kingdom Viridiplantae; phylum Streptophyta; class Magnoliopsida; order Geraniales; family Geraniaceae; genus Erodium; species Erodium maritimum. The sequence continues at coordinate 74,839,339 of OY997590.1, forward strand.
CAACATATTAAATAGTAAGATTTAACTTTTTTTATTACCTTTTATATATTTTATTTTTAGCTATAATTTGTTTCTCAAATATAATAAAGTTTCATTTCAAATTTCCTGAAACAATTTTTCTTCTTCCTAGTTCTATTATTTTTATATTTATTCCCTAAGTATTTCTAATATTTTTTTCTCCAATTTCTCAATTGTTTTATTACGATTTTTTTCTTAAATTCTAGTTTGTTTTTAAAAAAATAATCTTTTATCACTATATGATATTTCTTATCTTGGTCGTGGAGAACAAAGACAAAAACGAAGAAAAATTTGAATACAATGTTAGTAATGTTAATAGTTAATTAATTTCAACTTTTTTACTAATTAGTTGATAATTTATAACATTCTACCAAGAAAATTCTATAGCTTGAATCCGTCAATGGTTTATCTTGAAACTTTTCAATAATTCTGGATATTAGACTTAATGGTTACAAATTCATGTTTAATAAAAATTATATGTTTAGTTGTTGATAGATATATTTTATTTTTGATATTGGTTAAGGGTATTATGCAAGAACTTGGACACGATTCTTTAATTGCTTTATATCAAGTTTTATTTTTTAATGTGTGTTATGTTTATTATGTAGAAAAATATTAAATAAAAAGCATGAATCTGGTTTTGCAAAATTCAAAAAAAAAATTAAAGTTTTAATAAATTCACAAAAGGGGGCCTTAAATAAATTTATAACAAAAAAAATCAATTAAAAAATATTCTCCCTTCTTATCATTAAAAGGCCTATTTTCGAATTTTCGCCTAAGGCCACCAAATGTATAGAGACGGCCCTGTGTCGAGACCGTCGTGAGACTCCACTAAAAACAAAGGAGACCATTGTATGCTTACCCTTGGCTTTTACCGAACGTGCCCCATCCTTCCTGGTAGATGGCTTGACCCAAATAACCAATCTGCAATGTTTACCATGAAGGGTCAGTAGCTCAGAGCAAAATGAAGGGAATGAGAGCATCTCAAAACTCTCATTATATATTTCATTATTTAGATTTTTATTTTATTTTCAGTAATTTAATTCTATTACATTTTTACCAAAATTTCAATAAAAACAATTTAAAACAAAAGCAAAAAAATTCACAGCCATATCACCGTCTTCTCTAGCCATGGAGCATAAACTTGTCGTCCTCGTGGTGTCATCGTAGTCTCTTCATAAATCGAAACCCACCAACGACGTCAACAATCTCGGCCTCCAAGCTTGAGACCTTTAATATGTGTATATTTGGAAAAGATTGATAAGGTTCATCGAGAACTCATCCTGGTCCCTAAGCAAGAACTCATTGTTGTTTGTTGAGAGATCGACTAATGCAGATTTTCAAATCTTCAAAGTCGACTGAGATAAAGACCTTGGACGCCGGATACGAAGGACACGTAGCCAGAGGACGATGAAGGTAGAGGACGCCGGAAATGTCCAGATCTTTTATTGTTTATTTATTTATTTTATTATATAACGGTAAAATGGTAATCTCATGTAAAAAATTTATATGGTTCAAGTGAGTAAGAGTAAAATTGTTATTTCACTTTCAATTAACTAACACATGGTACCACACGACTAACAACATGAAATATTCCATCAAATTTTTCTAACCAATGATTATAACCACAACCTTGACTAGCACATTGGAAATTTTAAACATAATGTGCACATGACCAAAACATAAAGGTACCAAAGATATGTAACCGTTACATACGAATAGTAGTATAAGCATACAACATCCCAGTGGAATCACACTTCTTCGACTTCGATCTTGGCTAGCCAGATAAGCAGGGAGAGGAAAACCCAGTGTCACTAGCGATGCCTACCAAGTAGGCTCGTCAGGTGCCATGATTCTCGAGCAAAGGGATTAGGTGGGGGATGGAAGCTCACCTGGTCTTGGAGTGGAGCGAAGTCCCAGGCCGTCTTCTTCGAGTTGGGGTCACTAGTTGTGCCTTAATAGCTCAAGACAACCATATAGTTGCGCCTATAGCTCATTGTGCCTGTTTAATCATGCATGTTAGTTGTACTAATCTATTGCCTTGTATGTTTTCTAATAGGGTGATTTTTATGTAGTTTAGACCACCGGTACACCTTTTTATGGTGAGCCCCAAACTATATTCTCGATTTTAGAGATTTGTGCCACAAAATTATATTTTTTTTTCTTTTTTAAAAAACTAAAGGAACAACTTTCATTACCACGAAAAGAAGCTATTACATATTTGATCCCTTAGGCTGGCTTAATAATAACTCAGCAACAATAGAACGTCTATGACGGTCTTAAATAAAATAGAAAAATGTAAATAAAAGGTATTGAAGAACACTACTCAAGGTGTGGCCGAAGCACCGCTCAGTCCCTTGAAGAGGACCCATATCGTCTGGGTGAAAACCGAACATGTGTTCGTATATAGTGAAGGAAGGACTGGCTTTTATCAGGGATCCCTTCCAGCAATCGTCCCTGAAGCCCTTAGTTGGACTCATTTCTCTTGGCTAGGCTGCTTTGCAGCCCTCGCCTGGTCTTCCTAGGGTTCCCCAACAGAATCCCTCTTTGTTCCGGGCGTCTTCCTCGAGGGTTCCTCTACCCCACAGAACGAGGTTTTGACTTTTACCAAATTTTTCTAACCAGCTAGATCGCCCCCATATACACGCTCGTTAGGTGCCATGTTGTTGGTTACGATAGGTCCCTTGCCTCTAGGTGAAGTAGGCTTAGGTGCGGTGTTATGGGTCAGAGGGCCAAAGCCCGGCAATAGATGGACATGCTTCATCCAGTCGGTTGCATATAGCTTGTTCTACCTTTCTTTCTGATACTCCAGCAGAGACTTGTCAAACTTGTGGATCCCCAATATATCTATGTCACACGCCGATGGAGTATGGCCAATCCACCCACAATTCCTAAGAAAAGTAGGTAACTTTGTGAAGATGAGAGAGCAGGTGATCGGGTCCCAGAATTCCAAGAATCGGAGTAGCAGATTCCAACAAAGAGGGTGGTCCAAAGAGTTCCAATATCGCACTTTGACTGCCCCACTCCAGCATTGACCATGGTCGTCACACGGGACTTCTAGCGTGATCCCTAGAGCAGCTCCTATCTTCTCCCCAGTTGTCTTGGTTCGAATACACGGCGGGAGGCCATGTGCGTGAACCCATAATTGGAGCTGGTCCAAGGACGGGCAAGCTCTAGTAGACGGGTCAATTTCCCCAAGAAGTAGGGGATGACCATCAAAACACCAAGGTTCGTGTCCACGAACCCATACCCGGGCGTCCTCACTGGCAAAGTAGAACCCAAAGACACTGGGCTCGATGTCTTTCATCACCAACCCCACCGTCGAGTTTCCCCATGCATTGGTGATGATACGCAGTAGGGTCTCCTTTCGGGGGGGGGGGGGGGTCGCGACGCTAGAAGACGTCCGAGCATGCCGAATTTTTGACTAGCCAACGCCCTCGGGTCGACATCTGCATCAGTGATGATCACCTCCATAGCATCCTTACCGAGGTAGGCCGGCGTTATACCGGTTCTGGGCCCCCCAACAAACGGTTCCCTAGGGCCATCCATCATCATTGGTGCCCGGGAGAGAGAGGGCAAACGATGAAGAGGAAGACTTGATCATCCCATCCGGCAATGACGAACCCCTAAGATATTTGGCGAGCGGCCTCGCCTCACCTTTGGCCTTGGTGGGTTAAGGATTACCATGCCCGGCTCATACTCCACCAACTCCAGGGAGGGCAGAGGGTGCAGTGGTAGTGATTGCAACGACGGAGGTTGCGGCAAGGAGAGTCCGTGATTGGGGCTTTACACTTCTACTTGCGATGCCCCCTTTAAAGGACTTACCAAAATTCGTGAGGGACATGGAGGAGGAACACCTGTCATCATCATGGACGTTCGCCCAGGCGGCAACGAGACAGGCTCAGCCAGTAACGGGATAGGTTCAGTAGGTAGGAGTTCGGCGTGGTCAGACAACAACGATAACATTAAAGGTGCATGGTTGACATCCTCAAAACTGGGGCGTGACTGACGTACGATGATGACAAAGATACGAGACCATATGTTTTATGGGGTTTGCTCTCGACTAATGAGAGAAAATTTGTGTGTTCTGGGTTGATGTTATATTTGATTAATCCTTATGTATAAAGTTATGGTGTCTTTTGAAAAAATGAAGTAAATATTTTATTAAATTATAATTAAGTGCCGTAATCAATCCAGATCAATTTTGATTTGGTCATGGTTAATAGTTGACATGGCACATGCATATATGCGCTTCACATTTGTCATGCGACATAACAACTGCAAATTAATGAAACCCACATTTTGCCCACATGCAGTAGTGATGAAGTATAACATTATTCTTCGTAATAGTAAATGGCTGAGCGGTCTCTTGAATGTTGGCTTAAAACTTGAACACCAAATCTTCCCCTTTGATCTCTTTCACTCGAGCCATATTTTTCTTTAGCTTAGCTACTTGGCTGCTCAAGCTTGGTCCTACACCAAAAATCCCGAAGATATAAACGACATCTCGTCTGGTGACTGACGAGAAAAACGACATAGAAGATGGAGCATCAAGTTGTGTTGATGTAGGTTTGGGCATGAACTTGTGGCGGTTGATGTTTTGGATGCTTAATGTTCTCTAGAGCTACAGTACCACGACAATAATTCTACAGCGTTGTACATTCATCAGCTCTAAGGGAAATGGTTAGTCCTCATGGGGAATTAACTTCTTCTCCGATCAGAGAATCCCTGTCACGGAACGGCAAGACGAGGGTCATCAACGACAACAAGGATTGGGGACCAATCCCTCAAAGATTGGCCTTCAAAAAGATAACAACATCGGTTCGAGGATCTTCAAAGAGAATGGATGTTGATCCTCAGGACAAGAAGCTGAAATCAGTCAGTCTCCACAATAGAGCTACATCAACTAGGGAAGGAACATGAAGCTTCTTCCTCACTTGGTTTCCCACCTCTAGGATTTGAAAGCATCAACCCCATGTAATAGTAGGATTTTGTAATGTATCCTTACTTAATTTTATTAGGCATAATGCAATACATATTTATACAAGAGTATTGATTCATAAAAAGGAAATAAAGAATCTTCCTAATAAATACAAAGTTTATAAAAGAGGTAACAAATCAATATGAAAAGAGGGAAATAATCAATGATTGCATGTAATATTGTGATTAAGATCAAATCAGATCTTAATACAATATTATCGTTAATACTCCCCCTCAAGTTGGAGCATGAAGATCAGTAATGCCCAACTTGCGAAGAAGTTCATGGAAGCGCTCACGACCTAATCCTTTTGTGAAGATATCTACAAGTTGGTGATTGCTAGGAATGGCCTGAGGGCGGAGTACTCGCGCTTGGAGTTGTTGGCGAACGAAATGACAGTCAATCTCTATGTGCTTTGTTCGTTCATGAAACACTGGATTTGATGCGATGTGTATGGCTGCATGATTATCACAGAAGAGTGGGACTGTTGTATTCTGAGGAACCTGTAGATCAGTGAGAAGTTGTCATAACCAGACTATCTCTCGGCTAGCAGCGATCATGGCCCTATACTCGGCCTCTGCCGATGAGCAAGATATCACAGTTTGCTTCTTAGATCGCCATACTACAGGAGATGACCCAAGAAACATAATGTACCCAGTCGTAGATTTCCGAGTGTCAGGGCATCCAGCCCAATCGGCATCGCAATATGCTCGTAGAGTGAGTGCATTGTCGGCCGGGAAAAACGAGCCTTGCCCTGGTCTGTTCTTGAGATAACGAAGAACATGAAAAGCTGCATCCAAATGAGGTTGACGAGGGGCATATAAAAATTGACTTAAAATATGTACTGCATAACTAATGTCTGGTCGAGTAATAGTCAAATATAACAATCGTCCTACCAAACGACGATATTGGCTGACATCCTGGCAAAGAGGGCCATCATTTGCTGAGAGCCGATGTTGTTGGGCGAGAGGAAAGAATGCTGGCTCGCACCCAGTGAATCCACTATCGGCCAAGATGTCCAGGGTATATTTCCTTTGAGAGAGGACAATCCCAGAAGGAGAGCGTGCCACCTCGAGACCAAGGAAGTACTTCAAGGTTCCCAAATCCTTGATTTTGAATTGTTGGTCCAAGTGTTCCTTAAGTTGTTGAATACGAGGGGCATCTGTTCTTGTAATAACCACATCATCAACATAAATGAGGACAACAACGAATGAACCAGGAGCAACATAGGTGAAGAGTGAGTGGTCTGCAGCCGAAGGTTTGTAACCAAGGGTGATAATAGATTCTGTAAATTTCTGGTACCAATTACGGGAAGCCTGCTTCAGACCATAAAGAGACTTGAGAAGGCGACAGACTCGTTGCTCCCCCTGTTTAGAAAAACCTTGTGGAACCTTCATATAGACCTCCTCTTGGAGATCCCCATGGAGGAAAGTATTGTTGACATCGAGCTGGTACAACGGCCAATTATGTGTAGCCGCGATGGCAAGAAGACATCGAATAGTGACCATTTTTACAACTGGAGCAAACGTATCAGTGTAGTCAACCCCTTCAACCTGGGTGTAGCCTTTGGCAATGAGGCGAGCCTTGTAACGCTCGATACTTCTATCTGGACGATACTTCACTTTGTACACCCATTTAGAGTCGATGGCATGCTTTACGGGGGGAAGCTCAGTCAAGGTCCAAGTATGATTTCCTTCGAGGGCAGCAATCTCTCGTGTCATGGCATCTCGCCAATGCTCATGTTTAATTGCCTGCTGAAATGTGCGTGGCTCATCTACTGAGGATATGGCCACTAAAAAGGCAAAGTGAGCGGATGACAATTTATCATAAGAAATATTGTGAGAAAGAGGATGTACTGTCGAGTTTGCCGAAGGAGCGAGTGGATACGAGGCGGAACCAGGATGTAGGATCGAGGGTGGCAGAGTGTACTCGTATCCACTTAAATGTGTGGAAGGTTTTCGTGCACGTTTGGTGGGAAGAGAAGGTGCTTCGTCCTCAGCCTCACGAGGAACGTCTCCAATAGGGGGTGAAGGGAGTTCTACATCTGATGGGACATGAATGTCTCCACCCGGAGGTGAAGGAAGCTGTACATCAGATGCGACATGGATATCCGACCAAAAAGTGGAGTCTGGTGGCGTCGAGGGTAGATCATCAGGTGTTCGGTCCGTATCTGTACCAGGGAAGATATTCTCCCAAAATTGCACATCTCGGGATACGAAAATTTTCCGGCTTTCAATGTCATAAATGCGATAGCCCTTTTGTCCTCGGGGATATCCTATGAATATACCGGGCCGCGATCTGGATGCAAATTTGTCACGCGTCTGTTGATGAACGTAGCAAAGGCAACCAAAGCTACGGAGATGGTCGTAGCCATGTTTCTTTCCATATAGTACCTCAAAAGGCGTTTTGTTTTCAATAACTGCGAGTGGCATCCGATTAATCAAGTATACTGCTGTAAGTGTGCATTCTCCCCAAAAATGTATTGGAAGTCGGGCTTGAAAACGTAGTGCTCGTGCAACCTCAAGGATATGTCGATGTTTCCTCTCTACGACACCATTTTGCTGAGGGGTACCAACACAGCTAGTTTGGAACTCCATGCCGACCTTGTGGTAATATGTTGTGAGTTCATGGTGTTGAAATTCCTTCCCTCCATCAGTCCGAAGACATTTAACCTGAACACCAAATTGACCTGCCACCCAATTAAAAAAATGGAAGAGATGCATTTGCACTTCTAATTTCTGCTTCATCAAAAATACCCATGTCGCCCGACTATAATCATCAACAATAGATAGAAAGAAGTGACACCCCGAGAGAGAGGGCGTGTGGTATGCACCCCAAATGTCACAATGAATTAATTGAAAGATGCCAGTAGTTTTATTCGTGTGAACTGGAAAAGCCAATCGAGTGTGCTTAGCCCTACAACAAGCATCGCATACACTCGAATCATGTTTAGTAATAGTTGGAGACAAATTGGAAATTAAGGACAAACGAGAAGTCGGTATGTTCCCTAAAGGCCGATGCCACAATTGAGAAGTATTGTTGCCATGGGTTAACAATGAAACTCCTGCCACCGTCGGTTCCCAATAATAAAGTCCGTTCCGCACCCTACCCGCTCCAATCAACTTCCTCGAGTGTAAGTCCTGTATCACACAACATTTTGAGTAAAAAGTCAATGCACAATCCAGATCTCGGGTAATCTGGCTTACGGAGAGTAAATTGAAGCAGAAACGAGGAACGGCAAGCACGTGATAAAGGGTCAACGAAGAGTCAAGAACCACTTGTCCCACGGCGTGTACGGGTGCACTTTCTCCATTTGGCATCTCCACGAGCAAAAATTTTGTTTTATCCCGAACATTGGATAGAGAATTAATGTCACATGTAATGTGATTAGTAGCTCCGGAATCAATAATCCATTGAGAAAAAATATTACCGGAGGTAGAAGTAGCGGCAAATGAATTGTCACGGCGTGGAGCGTTGAAGAGGTCCAATAGGTGCTGTCTTTGGGCTTCATTGAGCTGGCCCAAGAAGGAAGAGAGGACCTGCTGTCCGTGTGCCTCCATGGAAAGCTGGGACTGGACAGGCCTGCCAGAATTGGGCCATGAAGGCTGACTGAGCCGTGTGGGCTGAGGCTGCTGGCCCATATGAGGAAGATCACGCCCTTTAGGGCTTCGAGCATCACCGTGCTGCAACAAATCAGACGCAGACGCAGACGCCACTATCGATGCTGCTACTACTGGCCGGTGCTGCTGCTGGCCGGAGAACTTGCTGCTGTCGCTGCTCCTTGCTCCGGCTCCATGGCCAGGTAAATGTCGGGATTTTCCCCAACTGGAAGGATATCCCACAAGCTTGTAGCACTCGACATAGGTGTGGCCGAGCTTCCCACAGTGCGAGCAGCGAGTTCGACGGCTGTCGCCGCCGGTTCGAGCGTCTCCGGTGGAACTGTGGTGGCCGGTGGGGTATTGTGCTGACATGGCAGCTGATTCTAAGGTAGGGGCACGGGAGGCAAAGGCTGTATGTTGTGATTCTTCTTGTGCAGCAATGGAGTAGACTTTTTCGATTCCGGGCAGAGGATGGACGCTGAGAATTTGAGAATGGACAGTGGTAAAATCATCATCTAATCCCATTAAGAAATCACATACCTGTTCCTCGTCCCTCGTGGCTTGAATTTTCTGATTAATATCACAGGTACAATGGCCACAGATGCATTTGGGGAGAGGACGGAGGCCCTGCAATTTGTCCCAAAGCCCGTTTAATTTTCCGAAAAAGGATGATACAGATTGATGGCTTTGCTGCAATAATGCGATAGCACGACGGATGGTGTAGACGCGTGGCGTGGCACCTTGTGTAAAGCGTTGCTCGAAGTCTACCCAGATTTGACGAGCAGTGGGAGTGTGGACGGCCCCAGATTGCAATTCCTTGCACAGAGCATTAACCAGGCAAGACTTGACCAAGGCGTTGCTTTGACGCCATGGTTGTAGAAAATTCGGAAGTTTCCAAAGGTTGGGTAAGGGTCCCGTCTATGAAACCCAATTTATTTTTAAATAGTAATGCATCATATACCTTATGCCTCCACGTGTTGTAGTTGTCACCTGAGTCACTTAGTGGTTGGGTGACGAAGACCATGCCCGAGTTATCTCCCGGGAACAAGTAGTACGGCGAGGCGGGATCAGTGGTGGGTCGTATGGTGGACCCAGACGAGTCATCGTCTTTGTTTGTTCCGGCAGCCATGGATAGGCTCTGATACCATGTAATAGTAGGATTTTGTAATGTATCCTTACTTAATTTTATTAGAAATAATGTAATACATATTTATACAAGAGTCTTGACTCATAAAAAGGAAATAAAGAATCTTCCTAATAAATACAAAGTTTATAAAAGAGGTAACAAATCAATATGCAAAGAGGGAAATAATCAATGATTGCATGTAATATTGTGATTAAGATCAAATCAGATCTTAATACAATATCACCTTTAATACCCCAAAAGACTTATAATCAAATCTCCAAATACCTCAAATCAAGCTCAAGACCTTAAGTTCATCTCATCTCAGAATGAAAAGGTATCATCTCATGTTTCCTTTGTTCATAACATCCTTTTGCAGGCCTCTGCTTCTTGGAGGACTTCTTAAAGCTATAGTGCCTCTTCAACCAAACAACAAAGGCAAGAACTTTGGCTTTGTCCACTTTTCTAGTAGGGATTCTCGACTTCACGCCATAAACAATTACAGTGGCATCATGGTTCAAATGTACAAGTTATTTGTTACTGAAGCTTGGGAAAGTAAAAGGTCTAGAAATTCTCATCTCCTTGCTACTGAGAATTCTTGAGGAAAGTCTGGAAGGATGCCTCCTATTTTCCCTTCTCAAGGACCAGTAGTTAGAGGTTCTATAGTAACTGGTAAGGCTCGAATGCTTCAACGTTCTCACCTTACTATTATCCATCTTAGTTTTCAAGTTGAAGGTTATGAAGGAAACCACAAGTGAGGGAGTCTCTGAAATTCAACTAAAGTCTTTGGGAAATAGGGTGGTCTTAGTTCATTGCCTAGATCCAGAGTATGACAAAGAGTTGATGAAGGAGAATGGGATCTGGTTCCATCCTTGGTTGACAATCATCCCCAACGTTTATCATCTCTTCTCTAAAGAAAGCAAGTTCATTTGGCTTAGAATTCAAGGCCTTCCTTATCACGTTCTGGTGCTAGTTCATACAAATATGATGGAATCAATAAACAAGCACGTTCAAATCACATTGGGGAGTGATTTATTTGCAGTATTAGTAGAATCCATGGATATAGCTTCAATTCTACTGTTAAACAAGCCTACTCAGGACTATTCAGACACCTCCTCCTCTTATTCACATTCTAGTTTCCCAGACCCTTTTGTCTCTCCTCCTAATGATGGTGATCATGCCTTTGCAGCTCACTCATGCAACTTTTTTCCGCCCAATTGCTTCGTGTTCTGATTTGGTGAAGAATGCTCTCCCCAAGTCGGACTCTCGGGTTTCACCGACTCCCTCCCTTAATCCGCTGTCACGTTTCGATCAAGACTTTCCAGTGTGATCGCCTGAAACGATACACAAGGTTAAATTGAAAAGAGAAAAGAAAAAAGAAACAACACCAGCCTTTTCGAGTGACGACTCGTTCACTTTGCATGAGTGAAAATGAGAAGTTTGAAGCTCAGCGTAAAAACGAGGCTTGGAGACACTTTGTCGCTACAAGGACTATGCTGCTGATAGAGTTCAAGGACGAAGTTCCTCCTATCGATTAACATTTCTTTGTAATTGGTTGTTGATCCCCGTTCTTCGTTTGTTTTTTCGTTTTTTTAGGAAGATTCTCTTACTGTGGTAGTAAAGTCTCTTTTGCGCGTATTTGGAATAACTTTTTTGCGGTCCTCAGGCTTTGTAATTCTCTTTATTTCAAAGTCTATCAATAAATCATCATTTATCAAAAAATAAATGACGGTGATCATCCTTTAGAGAGTAATGACTCTCTCAGGCAACTGCAATCTCAGCCAACTGACTTGGGAAAACAACATTCTCTGCTTCAAGCCAATAAGAACAACCAAGATTCATTACAACATTTAATTGTTCCTGATACTTATGAGGGAGAAGAGAATGTTTTATCTAAAAATATTCAATCCTTTCCATCTATTAAATTGCCTACTACTAAAGTTACTGCTCCTCTACCATTAATGGTTGAACGAAAGATATTGTCCTCTTTCTCCCTTTCAGAAAAACATTCTCAACCAATTGACGAAGAAGCTCACACTGTTCCTCTCAACTTGGTTAGCTCACAACCTAGTACTTGCATTCCAACTAAAAAAAGGGACAGTTCAAGAAGAAGGTCCCATTGCTCCAATCATTTTGGTTACCTCTCAACCTTCTCTTTGCATCCCAACTAAAGAAAATACAATGCCAACTGTAAATTTAATGCTAGGAGGGGTCCGAGATGTCTCTGATCTAAGACAAGCTATTATGTTGGAACCACAAGCATTAAATGCTTCAGATCCTTCTAAAGACTTTATCTCTTCTTCTCTTAGTAACCAAGGTCTGGATGTTATTCAAAGTGCCGGAAATCTCCTACGTGGTGCTGATATGACAATCCTCTTCCAACTTGATATTTTTCAAAATCAAATCAATGAGGTGGCAAACCTCATGGGCCTAAAACCTCAAAGGAGCTTCAGCAAAAGGTTCAACTTCAAGAAAGGAAGCATTAAAAAACCCTCAAGCTTTAAAGTGTATGAAACCAAGTCTAAAAGGAAGAGAGTAGCTGAATCTCCTCAAGTGTTTTCCATAACCAAAACTACTCTTCTTTCTCATCCACATAGAAAATCTAAATATACATATATGAATAATGGAACAACTGGTCAAACTAAATTTAACTCACATAATCAAATTTTAGTAAGACACAGCAAATCAATGAAAACCAATAAATTCATAATTAAGATATAACAATAATGTTGCAATCATGAACACTTTTCGTTTGTAGAAAGCACCACAACAATTCCATATCAAATTCTTTAACAGAGAATATCAACAACAACAAGAAAAACCCACATAATAGCATCAATTACTTCATAGGAAGAAAAACGATAATGGTAAATCAATCAAGTCTAGAACCATCGCTCTGATACCAAATGTAAACTATAATTACAGAATTCATTTGATCTTCAATTTTGTTTTTCCTTCTTAACCCCTTCTCTGATGTTTCTATTTTGATGGAGACAGAAACTTGTTACATGTCATCCATTATCACTTTCTCTTTCTTCTTTTATAATTAGATGCATAACCATAACCACCTTTCGGTTACCAATAGTTCCATCCATTGGTACAACATGATAATGATATAACATTTTATTAATAACCATATGAGAAAGTAAATAAATGCATATACTATAATGTTCGGTAAGGTAGGAGGGAATCATAATTCCCGACTTTAATTATTTTTATCGAAACCGATCCATCACGATGTCGACAATAATATTAAAGTCTTATAATCTAATATGAACATGATAATTACATTACATGATTATATACAAAACACGAAGGCTACAATAATATTGTAAATATTATTACAGCTCGACCACGACCTATCTTCATGAACCTCCATCTTCCATCATATAAGGTATTCCATTGTAAAAAGTAAGTAAAATCTTGTATTAATTTTCATTCGGGCTTTGAGGTTGTGGCCAAGGCTCGTTTCTCTACGATCCAGTTCGATAAAAGCCACATTCGATAGGTGGACGAAAAACCGGTCTAATTTCCAGTAGTCGGTGGAGATGTCGTTCAAATTGAATTTGTCACGCCCCAAATCCGGTTTTTGCCGGACTCGAGACGTGACTTGAGTTGACAAATAAATAATAGCAAAACAATAATAAAACCGATTAAGAGATCAATAAGTTCCAATCAAATACTCAAATAAAATGTTCCAAATCGCAAATAAAGAGTCAAAGCTCAAATAGAGTACGTAATTCATAAGGTTCAATACAGTAGACCAACAACGTCTCTAAGACAAACCCTCAAACTATCTAGAAGCTCCCGAGCCTCGAGTCCACTACTCATCAAGCACGTCTGTACAGACAGTAAATAAAAAACAGGGGGTGAGCTTACGCTCAGTAGGGAAAATCCTAAACAATTTAACCTCCAGTTCAGTAGTAAAACTGCCTTAGCATGACAACGCAATTTACAATTAAATACTATTAATCAATGAAATGCTATGGAATGGGTAAAAATGAGAGTCGTATCGCATTCTTAAGGATAACGGTAACCTTAAAAGATTACATGAAAAGCGCTGTAAATATTTTATAACTACTAAAATGGGAGCAAGTAAGTATCACGCCAACAACTCAAATCCAATACTCCGATCCGCGAATAGGTTATTGTGTCACGTCGGATCCCATATTCCGATCCACAAGAGTACTCGTGTCATATCAGATTTTCCCTCGGTCTAGAGGAGACACATACATCGGGCTACCGGAAACATCCATGAGGGACACATATCGTCGGGATTCTCGGAAATGCCCCCAAAGGACCATTTGTCATCGGGAACCAAGGTAATGCTCCCGCAGGACGCATACACTTGGGTGAATCAACAATTAACCATTCCCCGCAGGGTAAACCATCCAATTGCCCCGCAGGGTCAACCATCCAATGCCCCGCAAGGTCCACCAACCAATGCCCCGCAGGGTCCACAACCAATGCCCTGCAGGGTCCACAACCATCGACAATGATACTACCCCACACCGGAATGCTCCTCGCTGTAGGTACCATAAAGGCACTACCCCACACCGCAGCGTGGGTGCCATACCGGAATACAACTCACTTAAGACACACATCGGAGAATATCATGTCAAACAACATCATACGACCAAACTTAGAAATTCACCAGTTCATCAATACACACCACAAGAAATTCATACCAACAATTACACTTACCGGCATACTTCCCAACCACGTTCCATCGGTCTATCACTCACCCGATCATACCATTTGGCACAACCAATTACACTCAATCATTCATTCAATCATTCAAGCATTCATTCCATCATTCAAGCATTCATTCCATCATTCAAGCATTCATGCAATCATTCAAGCATACGGTTTATCTAGTTTCGTTAGACTCTTGATTTATCCTAAAGACTAGCAAGCAACGCATGTGAGGCAACCACAACCAATCCTATGGCTCATCACGACAATTTCCCAAGTATTGAAAGCGAGTTAAACTAGTTATTCACATCCTACGCATGCATACTAGACATGTCTGGTTATTAGTAATTGAAAGACAATTATTCTAGTTATTCGCATCCTATATGCAATCTAGGACCTTTCCAATTTTATTAACCTAATATGCATACTAAAGCATTAAATTACAAGAGGAGTTTAGTACTTTCCTTACCTTGTGGTCTTCCTCTAATAATACTTCTAGTTGATGAAGTCCGGCTAGCTTCCTCTTCGTTCTTCACACGGGTCCCCAAGTAGTCTTCGTCCCTCGAGCTTGATTCCAAGGTCTTGGATCACAATTAAACTCTAATTAAAGGCTAACCACAGTGAAATCATCTAAGTTCAAAAGACTCCACCCATTGTTTCAAAAACACCTTCTTGAAGTAAACGAAAAATGATCGAAAATGGTTTAAAGGGACCAAAACTGGTCTGCCACGGATCTGGTCACAGATCTGTGGGCTGCGCCGTCACATATCTCTTCACGGAGCCGTGTTTGACGCCGTCACAGTCTCCCTCACGGAGCTGTGACATCCTCTATCACGCCCCAAATCCGGTTTTGGCCGGACTCGAGACGCGACTAGAGTTGACAATTAAATAATAACAAAAGAATAATAAAAACCGATCAAATACTCAAAGGTTCCGATAAAATACTCGAATAACATGTTCCAAATCATAATTAAGAGTCGAGGCTCCATAAGGAATACGTAAAACATGGGGTTCACTACAGTAATCAAAAAGACGTCTCTAAGACCATAATGCCCATACTCTCCAGAAACTCACATGCCTCGAGTCCACTACTCATCAAGCACGCCTGTATAAACAGTCAATAAAACAAATAGGGTGAGCTTTACGCTCAGTAGGGAAAATCATAAACAGTTTAACCTCCAGTTTAGTAATAAAACTGCTTTTGCACGACGACACATATTGCAATTAATACTTTTAATCAAAATGATGCTATAAAATAGGCAAGATAAGAACAATATCACATTCTTAAAGATAACGGTAACTTTCAAGAGAATAAGTGGAAAGCGCTTGTAAAGATTCGATAACTACTAGCATGGAATCAAGTGAATGTCACACTAATAGCTCAAATCCTCAATACTCCGATCCACGAGTAGGTTCTTGTGTCATATTAGATCCCATACTACGATCCACAAGAGTACTCGTGTCATGTCAGATTTTCCCTCGGTCCAGAGGAGGCACATACATCGGGCTACCGGTAACAATCCCTGAGGGACGCTTATCGTCGGGATTCTCGGAAATGCCCCCAAAGGACCATATGTCATCGGGATGCAACAAAATAACAATCCCTCGGCTATGATACTACCCTACACCGGAATCCTCAACGGTGTAGGTACCATACCGTATCAACAATAATCATTATACCATCCTACACCGGAAACCTCAACGGTGTAGGTACCATTCAACCATAACCATTATCCCAACCTACACCGGAATCCTCAACGGTGTAGGTATCATTCAACAATAATCATTCCCCGCAGGGTAAATCATCCATCGGCTATGATACTACCCCACACCGGAATCCTCTACAGTGTGGGTGCCATACCGGATCACCAATAACCATTATACTACCCTACACCGGAATCCTCAACGATGTGGGTACCATCCATCGGCTATGATATTGCCCCACACCGGAATCCTCTACAGTGTGGGTGTCATACCGGATCACCAATAACCATTATACTACCCTACACCGGAATCCTCAACGGTGTGGGTACCATCCATCGGCTATGATATTACCCCACACCGGAATCCTCGACGGTGTGGGTACCATACCGGATCACCAATAATCAATATCCCGCAGGATCAGCCAATCAATGCCTCGCAGGGTCCACCAATCAATATCCCGTAGGATTAACCAACCAATGCCCCGCAGGGTCCTCTAATCAATATTTCGCAGGATTAACTAACCAATGCCCAGCAAGGTCCACAACCAATGTCCCGCAGGATCAATCAATCAATGCCCCGCAGGGTCCACAACCAGTATCCTGCAGGATCAATCAATCAATGCCCCGCAGGGTCCACAACTAATATCCCGCAAGATCAATCAATCAATGAGACAGATTCACCAACACACTTCACAAGGGATTCATACCCACAAGTACACTTACCTGCACACTTACCAACCACGTTCCATCAGTCTATCACTCACCCGATCATACTCTTTTGTCACAACCAATTACACTCAATCATTCATTCGATCATTCAAGCATACAATTTATCTAGTTTCATTAGACCCTTAATTCATCTTAAAACTAAGCAAGCATTGCATGTTAGGCAACCACAACCAATCCTATGGCTCATCTCGGCCTTTCTACCAGTAAAGCAATTTCCCAAGTATTGAAAGCGAGTTAAACTAGTTGTTCACATCCTATGCATGCATACTAAACACGTCCGGTTATTAGTAATTGAAAGACAAGTATTCTAGTTATTCGCATCCTATATGCATTTTTAGGACCTTTCCGATTTTATTAACCTGATATGCATACTAAGCATTAAATTACAAGAGGAGTTTAGAACTTTCCCTACCTTGTGGTCTTCTTCCAATAATTCTTCTAGTTGCTGACGACCGGGCCAACTCCGTCTTCTTGAGCGAAGTCCAATCCCTCGGGCGAAGTCCAGTCTGGGTTTAATAGACAAAATGCCCAATCAGTTCCGGTATGTCCAAGGTCCTTTGATTGGTCCAAATTAATCCTTTAATTATCCATTTTTAAGTCAAATATTTTAATTTAATTAATTAATTAAATTGATTTTAAAATATATAAATATTTGAAACCGGTCTGACCCGGTTCTAGACCCAGATCCAAGTCTGACCCGGACCCAGCCGCAGACTCGAGCCAGACCCGGCTCTGATCCAGGCTCGAGCCCGAGTTCAACCTGGACCCAAGGCCGAGTCCAGGCCCATAATGTCTCGGCCCAACGCCTCGTTCAACAGGCCTAATGACCCAGGTTTTCTTGGCTCGTCTGAGACGTAGAGACCTCCGGCGACGCTCGATGCTCCGACCTCCGTTGACGTCGTCAGGCGATGCTGTGGAGGGAGAAATGGAGGTGGGGAGGGGCGTCCGGCCTCCGACGACGCCGTGATCGTGACGGGGATGCCTGGAACGCGACCCCGTGCCTTCTCCCGTCTCAGATCTGACGCGCATGAGAAATCTCCGGCGATGGAGTTCTCCGCCGTCCTCGTTCCAGCGAGACTCGTCCACGGCGAGCTTCGCACAGTGGGGTTTACGGCGGTGCGAGAGGAAACGAAGAGAGGGGCGAAGAGGGTTACAAACCCTCGTTTTCTCAGTTGCCGGCGCGGCGTTGCCCGCTACCGGAGAAGATGAAGTAGAAGGGAGGGTTTTGAGGGCGGTGGTGTTGAATCTGGCGTGGGCGTGTCTCGATTGAGGACGGGGGTGTTGGTTTACGACGACGGTGGGTCAGTTCGAGAGGGAGAATGAGGAAGAGTGAGTGGGGTTCTGTTTTTGGGTTCTGGTGGGAGTAGTTGATGGAGAAGAAGGAATCGAAGGAGATGAAGCAGAAGAAGATAGAGAAGGAGGTCGAGGGTGGTCGGAGAGCGAGACGGCGGCGGGATCTGGAGTTTGCTCGCGAGAGAAGGAAGAGAGAGCGTGGGTGTGACTTGGGAAGCGTGTCGCGAATGGTCACCGAAGAGACGCGCTTTACCCTTCATACCGGGCCTGGGTCAAGGCATCTCCGATTGGGCCCGAGTTGGCCCAATCCCAAAGTTCAGTCCAAAAACAAATTCACTTTCAACCCTTTTTTTTTATTTTTCACCTTTAGAACTTCAACGGTTGCAAAAGCTCACCCTCACGTTTCAGTTTTCAGAACCAAATCCTTTTTAAATAAATTGGGTTTACATCCTCCGTCACGGTTCCTGTCACGGAGCCGTGACGCCTGGTACTGTTCATCCGTCTGCTTCCTCGAGCTTCTGGTTTTCACGATTTTAACCCCCCCCCCCCCAAACCTCCATGGATGACCTTCTAAAGCTCCAAAAACAGTTCCTAAACATCTCTACTTCGAAACCCAACATGTGTGTTCATCAAAACTCCAAAAATACGAATTAAATCCATCATCTAACATCAAAATCCTCCAAAACTTCATCATCCAAACTCCCAACTCTAAACCCATCCATTGTTCATCAAATTTCTCCAAAACCCATGAACTAAAATCCATAGAAACGAAAATAGGAGAGGGATTTACCTTGAGGATTAAGAGTAGATGAAGAATCAAGAGCTTTTGAGAGGTTTTAGGGTAGAAGTGGCTTCAAGCTTCCATTTTTCCTCCTTTCTTCTTCTTCAAGCCTCCAAAACCAACTTTCTTCTATCTCTCTCTCTCCCAAATTCGGCTACCTTGGTATTTGTGCTGAAATGAGCATCACAATGAGCCTTAAACCTAGAGAGGATAGTGTCCAAAATACCCCTTTACTTTATCTCTTCCCAACAACAACTAATCAGGGCATAAGGGTCATAACACACCCAAATCTTCCCTTCCAAGCAAGCATGGACACATGTCCATGTGGGGACCACTCCAAGTTTAATTAAATTCTAGCACACAATTTTATCGGATTTTGTTCTAAATCGAACCACGTTTGACCGATAAAAGTCACGGGTTGACTTCTTCCAATATTACAGTCAACGGAAAGGAAACGGCCCAACTAAGCCAACCGTAATAGTGGCTAAGCTTTTTGGGCCCCGGAAAGGTCCCGAATGACTTCCAGAGTCATCAGTTGACTTTTCTGGCCGTCAAACTTCGTCCAAAGTCACCGGTTCGACCAGGATCGACCGGGGGCGGTTCTTACAGAATTAGCGGAACTTGTTGTACGATGGAGAATGATGGCATCTAATCCGATTAACGACCGATAATCACCTCTAATGGTGTTCATATACTAATAACTTTTATATCACCATGCTGACTTAAATTTCTATTTGTTAGGTCACAAGAACTTTACTGAATTTTGTATGACATTAATAGTTACTAGTTTTTTTTAGCAAAAGTTGCAGATTTCATTAAATTTCAAAAATCAAAACAACGATATGCATCAAGAAACAAACTCCTTGACCACCAAAGAAGGACAATACGGAACCGAAGTTCACGAATCCTTGTACTACTAGAACTGCCACTAACGGTGTTTGAATGCCATAAGGGCCAACAAGAAAAACGAGTGCGAAGATGGTACTGAAGGTCCTGCTCCGAAAACTGTCGCATCAATAATGGCCAAGGATTTCTCCAGTAGTAGTGGGAGGCAAAACATCGTCCTGGGACCCCTCTCTGATGCTTGGCCAACCTACAATTCCTCCTGGCGAGGGTGCTTCCCCGCCCTTGCCTGGTCATCCCTAGGTGCTCCAGCTGTCGTGCACACCAGTGGTGACAGACCCCGGACATGCGCTCATAGTTGCACCTGATCCAACTCTGGCAATGCCCGAGCACAAGGATCTAGGTCCCTTAACAGTAGGGCGCGGCCATCAAAACACCAAGGTTCGTGATCCCGAACCCATGAACGAGCCTCAGCCGATCTGAAGTAGAACCCAAAGGCTCGGGTCCAATTCCTTGTCGACCAAGCCTTCAGCCGCTATTCCCCAAGCCGTGGTGGTGATCCGAAGGAGGGTCTCCTTCCGAGGTGGTGCTGGAGACCACAACTCACGCACCATCCCCCTTTGTTGCGTACCAATGGCAGTGGAGATGGCGGGAAAGAATGGAACCAGTACCTCAACCTCGTCCTCATCCTCAATTGAGCATGAGGACAGTCTGTCCTTAAGAGTCACGAGAGAGTCCCGGACTTCGGAGGCCACTATAGCCGGAGGTGAGGGTGGCTTTTCCAGGCATAGTGTCACCGGACGACCCCAGCCCATGCCACCTGGTCTAGTCAAGCAGGCAGGAATGAGGGGGATACGGTCCCGATTTGGGAGGCACCGGCCCAACCCTAACGCATCCACAGCCGTTCTTAGAAGGTCCTCCATAGGGGCCTTCCCCTTTGCCGAGTCTCGTATCAATGGTGGGGGTGATGGTACCGTGGGGGCCAGAGCAACAACCCCAAGGATCCAACCACCATCACATGGTGGTGCAGCAAAAGGAGTTGGTGAACAAGACCCAGAACCGGAACCCTAGCGATCAATCAACTCTGGGTTGGTGGTGGGAGGGATAGAATTGGTGCAAGAGACGGCGGGATAGGGTTGCTTGGAGGAGAAGCAACCACACGCCTAGTCGGACGCCCCCTCCGTGGTTTCGCAACCGGCAAGGGAGAGGAAGTGCCCATTGAGAATGGGACTAGATCAGACGAGAGGTCGGTCGGAGGACCAGGCTGCCCAAGGCCGATGGCCGAGGAAGGAGTCGCAGAGAGTAATTTCGACCTCCTCCTTCGTCGCGTCTTATCCCCTACATCGGGCGCTGTCTGCGGGGGTTGGATAGGACCTACAAGCACGGGGGCAGCATGATCGACATCCGCAGCAGCAACATCATTACCAGGAGGCGACACTGCAGACGGTAGAGCGTCGGTCGTAGCAGAGGGGAGCACCATAACGATAAACGATTAATGCTAGAGAAGGATTCTCAAATACCAAGATAGAGCTTTTTCTTGTAATAGTTACTAGTTATTAAATGACAATTGACATTCAATCTCGTTATTCCTACGCGAACATATTCCAAACTAAATTTATCATCCTTTATACAAACTACTAATTCTTAACGCTTATGCAACATCAACTTCGTAACCATCAAATTGGAAAGAACTCCAAACATCACACACATATATACACGTCATTATCGCTACCGGAAGTAGGAAGAAGTAGACGGCTTAGAGGGCCGAGAACTCTGAGCTCGCAATTCGGCCACCAAATCCTCAACCTCGACCTCCCTCACACGAGGCATAGTCTTCTTCAGCCGAGCCACTTGGCCACTCGCACCCTGCCCCACGCCAATCACACCCACCCGACAATACAACGCAAAGTCCTCGCAGTTCCGCCTAAACAAATCATATTTCCCGAACCCGACGTCTTGGGCGAGCAAGTACTCGGCCCGGTGCACGATCATCTCCACCGGCGACGCCGTCTCGCCCGTGCACGTCCCCGCCCTCCTCAGCCGCTGAACAATGGAGTTCATCTCGTACTTGCACCGGTACAGGTGGCCTCCTTCCAGGAAGCATCCTAGGCAGCTCCTGGTCACTCCTTTCGGATCCGCGTGGATGTTACATATCGCACATATTATACTCGCGCTTGATGTCGACCTCATCGACGCCCTTAACACCTTCCGCTTTGCTTCCTTTATCATCTTATCCACACCACTAGCCTCCGCCGCGCCCTCCGAGCTTCCCCGAAAGTGAATCACCTGCCCGTGCCCTACATATATGCCTGCACATTTTATCATAATGAGTATGTTATTAGTAAATGGAAATTAATGTACTCCTATCTGTTTTGTGAATCCTCTCGGGTAGTTTTAGGTGTTTGGTGTTGTTTGTTGTTTAGTTCTAGGTCTTTGGTGTAGTTTTCGTTGTTGCGGTTTTGTTTTTGGGTTTTAGGTTTTAGTCTTGTTTAGTTTCCTGGAGTACAAGTTTCCTCTTAGTTGGGTTTCTTTTCAGCTGTTTTTGTTCTAGAATCTGTAGCTATATCTTTGTACTCTTCTTTTACCTTGAAAAAGATTTTAATCTAAATTTACTTTGCTAATAAAAAAAATAGGGATAACTTTGTTTCCTACCCTTTACAAACGTTTCATTATCATATCCTAACTCAGGCCAACGTTTGGTCTCAATCCCTAACATAATAGGTTTGGAATTTCTCAAAAACTATAAAAAGTCGTCTAAACTCACGATTCCGTCAACTCATCCAGCGTTATCGTTGTTGGCGTACATTACCCATGGTGCCTTCCTCGATGTTGAACTTATCCTCGTTCTCAAGCAACCGAACCCAATGCTCAACGAGTTGACGGAATCGTGAGTTTGGACGGCTTTTTATAGTTTTTGAGAAATTCAAAACCTATTATATTAGGGATTGAGACCAAACGTTGGCTTGGGTTAAGATCTGATAATGAAACGTTTGTAAAGGTTAGGAAACAGAGTTTTCCCAAAAAAAATATATACCCTTAACCTATTCATGAATATGGACTAACCGTGATGAGCGTATAAGAGTCCCCGCCATGTATAGATGTGATCACCCGGTTGGAGATCTTCGACTTGTATCTTGTTTGACAAAAACTCTTTAAATAGCCCCATTTAATGAATTAGCTTCTCTTCTTTCAAAATTGATTTAGACATGTTGTATTTATAGCTATTAGGTTTATGGGAACTTTAGTCAACCGCGTATGCTCTCGTCTGACGTATCCAAGTTGTTACTCCACAAGCTCGGTCGAATCAACTTCTAGGGGCAGGCGACTCAGCTAGTGGTGGGCGTTTGTGGTTTTTAAATCTGGTTAAATTGTAATTAGTTACGTGTTATCCTCAAAAATATATATATAGTATGGTGCGTGCATGCATCGGCAGTAGATAAACGTGGGTTATAGGAGTTGTTAATAGTTAGGCAGTCAAAGCCATCTTTCAATCCGACAGCTCCAGTTGGGTTCAAGCCGACGCTACCATCATCATTCAACAAACAGATATATATGCTCTCGTGTCTACTATAAAAGAAAGGCAGCAAAACACCGTTCTCAATGTATTAAATAATAAAAAACAAGGTCTTCATGTTAGAGTCCGTATAGAAACACTTTAAGAATCTAACACTTAGCCAAATAATTAAGAATTAAATATCAAATATCAAATAATTAGTATCCAAGTGTTAACGCCATATACGATGTTGACTTAGTCTTGAATAGATTAAGCTTTTATACTCTCTATATGTTTTTTCTCAATAAATGTGGATAGAACAGGAGAGAGACGATTTATTAAACGGGGGATTAGGGCCGCACCTGTCTCACGCCTTGCTCGTTCGGTCAAACCAACATACTGATTCTTAAGAAAAGTGTTTGGGGCCTTAGAGCACGTACAAAGGAACGCACCCGCGCTCAGCTCCGCGCGCGCCCGGTCCGAGGATCGCGGGTCGTTCCGCTGTAGAGCCGGAAAAACGCGCTCCCGCTCCCCAAAAACGCGCTCCCGCTCCCCGCGCCTCGCTCCTCGCTCCCCGATCGCTG
Organism: Erodium maritimum; assembly: GCA_963921825.1. Taxonomy (NCBI): domain Eukaryota; kingdom Viridiplantae; phylum Streptophyta; class Magnoliopsida; order Geraniales; family Geraniaceae; genus Erodium; species Erodium maritimum. The sequence continues at coordinate 74,863,178 of OY997590.1, forward strand.
GCCGCTCCCGCGCTCCTCGCTCCCTCGCTACGCTAGCCGCCTGCGGTGCCGCCACGTGGGCACCCGACCGTTGGCAACGGTCAACTAACGGCTATATTATTTTTTTGATTCAAAATCAGTCAAAAAAACCCTATAAATGTCCATCTTCACTCTCATTTTTTCCACACCACTCTCTACTTTCACTCTCCAACTTCACTCTCTTCTTCCCAAATTCTCCTCTCTCGTTTCAATTATTCTCGTGAAAAATGTCGGGCGACGCTGGGTCTCGTGCACAGTCAGCTGGTGACGAAGTAGGATTCAGCGAGGACGAACTGGCACGAGGTTTCGAAGACATTCTAACGAGCAATAGCGACAACTCCCCATACTCGCAACAGGGGTCGAGTTTAGGTAAGTGCAAACTTATTATTTATGTAACGTAATTTTGTTAATTAATTTATTGTATTAATGCATTCTATTTTTTTTAGTAATGTATTATATTAATGCATTCTATTCATTTTTTTTAGTAATTTATTATATTAATGCATTGTTAATTAATTTATTGTATTAATTTTTTGTAATAGGGCAATACCGTCCCCAACAATTTCAAGTGGCGCCAGGGTTCCAGGTGCGATCACAATTTGGTATGTACCCACAAGGGTTCCAGACGCCACCGTTTGGGATGACCCCGCAAGGGTTCTCGCTGCCACCCCAATTCTACAACTACGAGGGGCACCCACTACCCGACGTACAAATCCCCCAACCATCCTCTGCCGGACCTTCCCAACGACGAGGTCGAGCCCCTGCCGAGCCCGAGCCTAACCCCGAGGCCAACCCCAAGAACCAGATCCGGAGGGCCGGACATTCAGCAAGCAGGAGGACCTCCACCTCATAAGTTGTTGGTTGAGTACTACGAAAGAACCCATCAAGGGCAACTCTCAAACCGGCACCACATTCTGATGTGAAGTTACGAAGAAATACAACTCGAAGGGAGGTTTCCGAGAGCGCCGCTGGGAAGGTATCAAGAAACGTTTGGGCAGACAAGGAGGTTCCTCGGCTATTTGAAGAGGTCCAAGGAAGAGAAACCGAGCGGCGCCAACCAGGAAGCGCACATGAGACGTGCGAAGGAAATGTGGGAGGAGGCAGGGAAAGTGGGTGACCACCCACTAAGGTTCGAGCTGGATCATTAAGTGATGAGGCTCGAGGGCGTCGTGAAGTTCACTGCCCAGGAGGGCACAATGGGAAATGTCTGCCGTCAAGTACGCTAACAACGACAGCGGTTGGATGAGGCTGGGGCTTACAGCTCAACCCCACCCACAAGCATAGGGGAGGAGGGCACACATCTCAGTGGTGAGTCCCAACCCCCAGAATAGGGAGGAAGCGACAACTACGAGGGGACTCAGGTCCCTCTCAGCGACACACCCCCATCCCCTGAGGCCACCCCAAGTCCCCCTCGCCGACCGCAAGGGAAGAAGGCAACGAAGGCCGCAAAGAAGGGGACCGTCCTCACGGCCCAAATGTCTGCCTTCGCCGAGCTGGAACGTCCACGGCTGGAGGCTGAACGTACACGTGGCAAAAAACATGCAGAAATGTGTCGCATGATTCAGACATTAACCCAACAGTGGGAAGCAAACCTCGCCACCTACATGTCCCTGTTGGGGAAGGATACATCTTCCTTCGACGAAGAGGATATGGCAGACCATAAGTTTTGCAAGTCCGAACTGCGACAACTCATGGCAACCCTTAAAGCCCAAATTGATGATCTTCGACGACAACCCCCACCACTAGATGTCGACCCAACCGAGAATGATTCTTGAACTTGTATTTTTTTTTGGTTGTATTAAAAGGGGTTGAATAAAATTAGAAGTTCATTTATATTCGTGTTAAATTTATTTATTAATTATTTATTTCCAAAATTGTTTAAATTATAACTAATTTAAACGGTTTCTGATAACGAATTAAATAAAACAGCAAAATATCAATTAATAATCCAGTCAGCACTGTTATACACTCCTAGGACCTCAGAGGTCCTTTCTGTTGCAAAACACCCACTTTTCTGCACTCCCAGGACCTCACTTTTGTGCAGTCAGCACAAGTTCTGCACTCTCAGGACCTCACCAAGGTCCTTTCTTTTGTACATGCTCTTAGCAGAACTCTACAAACAATGGGCAATGACATCATAATAAACAATAAAAAAATTGTTTAATTTTAATTTTTTTAAAGTTTTGTGAGTTCAAATGTATTCTAAGATCTTATTTTTCTACAAATTCAATATAAGTAGATTATTTAATTCCAAATTTTCACAAAAATGTATGCAAACAAATTAATTTTGAAACCTCATTTGAAGTGTATAGTTACATTTAAATGAAGATAATAGATTGTTTAATTTTTATATTAAAATAGAAATTTGTGCCCAACATATATTTATATATATTTTTTATTAAATAATAAAAATATATAACTTTTGTATATAATCAGTTTATTCTTTTTTATGTATTACTGTTCTTCACGAAATAAAAAGAATTTCTAATGTGTACAAGGTGAAAAGTAATAATATAAAGCTGATCTTTAACTAAAAATATTAGTATTTATAAAAGTTTTGGTGTATGTTAAATTGAAATAATAAAATAAGAGATCAAATTGCAAATCACAACCCAACAACTAGCATAAGTTATACAAATTTTTATTCCTGTTAAATTTGCGAAAAGATGCTTTAGTTGAGTTACCGAAAATAAAATTATACAAAAACCGTGTAACCATATTTTTTGTAAACCGAATTATGTTAATTATTAGATTATAATTGAAAATCCCACAAAAAAATTTGTTTGAAATATTTTGGAGCGTAACTTATTTATATTTTAGATAATTAATTTTAGACCTAAAAAAATTGATAATTTTGTGTCTTTCTTATAGATTGGGGAGTTAGGTAATTTCCTTTTGGCCAAGTGATGGGGTCGGCATTGTTGGGGAGAAACCGAGACTATTGGAGTTTGAAGAGTGGAACTGAGATGAGATCTCAAGTTCAGGGGGAGACCCTGTATTAGGTTTGTCATTTGTAATAATTACATAGGGTTGATCTTCATGATCTGTGTACGTGTATGCGTATTGATTACATTATAGTGAAAATCTTTCCACTGATAAAATGCTCCAGACCTAGGTATGAAGCACCAAACTGGATAACCAATCTTGTGTTCTTATGCATGGTTGTTTTTTTTATGTCTATTGCGTTTTTCATACTTCATATATAGTGAGCCGTCAATTAAAGAGTTAGAAAATCCAAATTGACATCTCAATTTCATGCATAGGATAGCTCTCATTTAATAGTGATTTGCGCAAAACCACTGAAGAGAGATATGACTGACTACATTGAGTAGCAACACATGATCAGAATTTCACACATCATCGACAGTCTCAGCCTGACACGATGATCCAATTGCAGATGCTTTGGGCAACTTAAGTTGTATGGAAAAAGCCTTACCTTTGGTGATATATACCCTAGATTAACTGTTAAATGTGAATAACAGGTAGAATGGGCACGAGACGACAATACCCTATTTTTTTTACAATTTTGTCCTCTCTAAGGAGGTGCTAGATTTTTCTATAGCGTCACCTAAGTCTACACTAAATTGTAGTGCCTCCTATGCTAAAACTTAGAATAAACCAACTTCATTAAAAATAATAACGTACCACACACCCAGTTAAACAGTAAACACGTACCAAATATATATCAATGTTCACTGAATAGTCTCAGTTTTTCGATTTCCTTGGCTAGTAAGTGATTAGCTTTCGTCCTGGTCGTCATCAGAGAGCCAGTCGTCATCGTCCTCGTCAACATAGACGATGCGGATGGGCTTCTGATCAGGCGGCGGCGGCATCAATCTCCTGGCATCGGCGTCAGCAGCAGAGCCCGACAGTTTGGTCGACCTGAGATAAGTCCGAGGAGTGATCATAACCCCAGCCAAGCCTCTTCTAGCACCAGTTGAAGACACTGAAGTAGCTGAAGACGACGACCCGGCCTGAACGAGAACATCAGGTGCAAACTCAATGTCGAGGCGGGCTCCGGCGGCGACGGCGTCTTCGTCCTTGAGAAGGACGCCGTTCACCGTCAGAATGATCTTGTCAGTGGGGATGTTGTATTCTTGATGGATCCTTGTTTTGATCTCTCCTGCAGTGTTGGCCATATTGTCCGCTTTTACCCTGAATCGATGCCCAGTAACAGTTTTTGATCCTTGTGTTGCTGACATGTTTACAAATTAATATACTCCTATATTCCTATTCCTGTTACTACGTATCAGTTATATATAGAGCCATTTTCACATTTCTAGGGTTTATGAATTTCGCGTGCATGTGCATGTTGATCTTTCACGTACTGATCATGATTATTATAAAGTCACGCTAATGTTGCCTATTGTTACTGTATTATACTCATGCATATATGCAGATCGGTATCATCAGCGTGTCATTCATCTTGGGTGGTTGATAAGTTTATGTTGTACAAAATAGATCAAGTGGACAGCTTTGTTTACATCTTTAATCAGTAATCATTTTGTCCTACATTAAATAGTTGTTTTAAAACTATTATATATATATATCCTCGTTGTGCCCTAACAACTTCTGGTTCACATTCCCGTGATACTCACCACAGAGATAATTTGCATTACTTTTCTGTATTCGTGGGTGAATAGTCTCTGTATAGGTCTGCTTTGAAATGCTATGTATGTTGGAGAATTACATTGTTAACACGGGTGTAACATGTCGTTCGGTAAAGTCAGAGTCAGTTTTTGCAACGTGGGAATACGAACTATTTTTTCATTATAATCAATACCGTATAAAACAATATTACGAATACTTATGTCGTACAAAAGACAACAAATGATTATCATCGTCAAAACCTCATATTCAAAAGTGATACGTAAACACTTTTATTGTCAGTTTATCTCTCACTCGATTTCTCAACTTAGTATTCATAACAAAAAGTATTTTCTCCATATTTATTGGAACATCATGATATCAACCAGCTCGAAAATTTTTTTTTGATAAGTTCAAAAAAATTTATTAGAATAAAGGTTAGATCCAAGAAGGATCTAACCGAACACAACCATAACAAATGAGCTCTCAGAAGGAGTTGCGGGAACAAACCCGAACAAAGGAGGACTGCAAGTCCAATAATAAATTAACTCTCATCAGAGACTCATTCTTCACCTTCCGACGTCAAATTCGGATCATCGAAGGTCTTTGCTTGAGTAGGTTGGGCTAGTTTAGAACGAGTTTGCGCTAACTGCTTCGAAACATCAACCAATTAGCAATTCTCGCACCGTCCAAGGAGCGAGCTGTTGGTTTTGGTTTGATTGTAACGGTATAAAAATCCGTTAAATGTTTAGGAAGTCGGCTCTGACGTTCCGGTTTGAGAAGAGATTCCTTACACGCACTACTCAACATTGCTGAGTAAACATTAGACTGCTTCGTACCCACCATAGGTGCCCCACTCGATTGAGTGGCAGATCCGAACCTGCTAAGGTCAACAAGGGTGGGCTAGGACTCGGAACCAACACATGCCCACCCTTATCCATAGCTATCGTTGACATTGGTTTCAGACTTGGGCTTAACACCAACTCAGACTCACCCTTATCCATAGGTAGTTGACCCATAGGCCCAACCACCTGTTCCTTACTTTGGGTCGTGGCAGAAGACTCCACAACTCGATGGTCCTCGTCTGCTGCAACAATCGTAACTAACTGCACAGAATCTGGTGGGGGTGAAGCGCGAATCATGGCTGGATCAGCAAGATCGATGCGCCCGGATTTTCATGAACTATCCAAACCATCTCCACTGCTCGGCGTTGAAGAGCTCATCGGAATAATCACCGGCACTCTTAGATTTCCAACCTTCCGACCTCCGAGACGAGAAAACGCAACTAGAAGGACAAACTCGTTGAGTCTGAAGCCGTTGAATGCTTCCACCACCTGTGCAGCTGATTTCGGCGACCAAAATTCGATAAATCCGAAGTAGGAGCCTCACAGATTTGGCATTTTGAGAACAGAGGCCGACACTATGTCATCCTAGACCCCAAGTGAGTTAGTAGTTCAATCCACTGATGTATCGTATGCGAGTTAGCAGAGCTTAGTTTTCGAAATCTCTGCAACCGGAATTGTGGTACCTCCACGACGGCTCTGTTTCGCCGGAACAGATGCATCTAGAACTCGAGACACGATCGCTTCATGATCTCCCTCCGCATCAGACTTTGCGGATGGAGCAGCCTTGTTCCCACGTCCCCGAACACGAGGGTGAGGATCTTTTTTTCCTGGATCCTTCGTTGTCGGAACTGCCTTACCACTACCACAAGCTTTCTCATACTTTCGTTTCCAAGCATCAGCCTCTGCCTAAACAGCCACCAGACCTTCAATTGCCCTTCTCAGATCCTTTGCTATTGTTCCCAAAGCCTCAGAGCCTACAAAGACTGACTGGACGGCAGTGGAAACAGTTCCCCAACCACGGTCTTCAAACCAAGACTCGAACGGTTCACACAACGATCCACGATTTCTTTTTCTCCAAGCAATTCCTGCCTCGTCCTCCTTCCTCCAAACCCTAGTTCGTCGGCCCAAATTTACCACTGTCACGCCCCAAATCCGGTTATCGCCCGGACTCGAGGCATGACGGGTAATAGAGGACAATAAAGCAATGAAACAATATTTAAATCTTGAAAACCTCCAATAAGTACCTCAATCCATAAACTTCAATGTAAAGTATAAGTAACCCTCAGGGGGTGTAATAATAAGTCTCTACAAAACTGTTTTTAAACAAAAGGAAATAAACATGAAGTCTCTACGGAACCCACATCGAGAAGCTCCCGAGCCTCTACTCCTCAATCAAGCCTGTAAACACAACAATGAACTAACAGGGGTGAGCTTACGCTCAGTAGGGAAAACACATAACAAGACGGACCTTCAGTTCAATAAGAGCAATCAACAAGTCAACCAAAGCCAATTTATCACACACAAGTAACAGGTAAGTCAACCAATGCCGTGGCACATGAAGTGTCCACCCTCCGATCCACATGATGTGTCCTATCGGATTTTCCCTCAAATCTAGAGGAGACGCATAACATTGAGGCGACCGGAAACAACCCTTCGGGGCGCTTATCATCGGGATTCTCAGAAACGTCTCCAAGGGATTTTATGTCATTAGGAACCAAGGTATTACCCCCATGGAGAGCATACACTTGGACAATTTAATAAGAAGCAATTAATAATTGAATACGCACTTAACCAAACACGATATGATACCAACTCAACAATAAACCAATTCAATTCCACTCATGGTCCACACATCACCAATTCACCACAACAAGCAGTACACGAAATCACGCAAACATAGCACACCAATCACACAAACCCAACTTACCGTTCACTTACCAGTTTCGCACCACCGGGGCATCGATCACCTGATTGCACCGCTCGGTACAACCAGTCATACTCGATGCTTCAAACAAGCATTCAAGTAAATCAAGTAATCAATCGAATACAATCAACGAGCAAGTACGGGCACAATCAACTAATTATAAGAACCTTCAAGAGAGCATGCATACATGCAATTCTACTAGTTTCGTTAGACTCTTTAGCCTATCCACTAAGCAATTAACAACCAAGCATGTGATCCTAACAAGCAACTAATCCGAGGGCTTTGCCAAGGCTCCTCTACCAGACAATCATATCCCAAGTATTAAAAGCGAATTACACTAGTGATTGGCATCTTATAGGCATATCTAGGACCTTTTCCATTTTATTAACCTAGCATGCATACTAAGCATGGTAAACGAGAGGTTAAGGCTTTCCCTACCTCAAGGTCCTCCTCTTCAACGCTTTGATGAAGTCCGGTGATCACCACTTTGCTCCTTCCTCGATTTCCGGCGTGATCCTTGCTCCTCTAGCTCGATCCACAACGTCTTGGACACAAAGAAACGCTAATTAGGCTCCACTTAAACAGTAAGAAAGACCCCCAAAACCCTTCCAAAGTTCAGCTCAAAACCAAGATGCCAAAACCTTCAAGAACCCTCAAGAAACCCTCACCCTGGTGGGTCACGGACCTGGTCACGGATCCGTGACGTTAACCCTCACGGTTACCGTCACGGAGCCGTGACGAGTGCCGTCACGGACTCCCTCACGGAGCCGTGACGTCGCCCGTCACGGGATCCGTCACGGATTTGTGGCGCACCAGGGCAGTTTCGCCCTTCTTCAATCTCCAGCTCCAAAACTCCGAAAAACCACTCTTAAACCCAGAAATTTACCCCTTCCAACTCCCAAATCAGTCCAAATCCTTCAATACTCCTCTACCCATGGTAGAAATCAACACACAAACAGGTTTCCAAGGATTCATCAAATCAAACCCACTTCAAAATCTCCAACAACTATTGATTTCTCAACAAAAATCCAACAAGGTTCATCATCAACATCATCTCCCACCATTTCTACTCAAACCCAACATCATCTAGCAATTTTCACCCAAAACCCATGAAAATAGATGAAGAGAATGAGGATTAGAGAGTTCCATTACCTCTAGAATGTTGAGAGGAAGAGGATGCTAGTGATTTTGAGGGTGGATGGCTAGAGGAAGACCCCAAATGACTCCTTCTTCTTTGATTTTCCTTCAAACCTCCATGGGAGCTCTCCTTCCTTGCTTCCCCTCTAAGTTTCGGCTACAACAAGAAGAAAATGACTTGATTTTGCTTCTCCAATCCAATATAATACCTAGATGTAGTAATGACCTAAAGGCCCTTGAGCTAGATTCCCTTGTAATAGCTTTTGGGAGGGTAAAAGGGACAATGACTACCCCTTTTTCTCTCAATCAACCAAAAGAAGACAAGTGTCCCTCTAAGTCATTTAATTTTCCAATTTACTTTCCAGCACTTTTAAAATTAAAGCTTTAGTCGATATAAAGTCTCGTTTTGACCAAAATTGACTTTATCCGATATTATACTCAAACGAAAGGGTTTTCTCCCCTGAGGCCAACCGTGATACTGGCTAATCCGTTTGGGTTCCGGAAAAGTCCCGAGTGACTTCCGAAGTCACCGGTTTGACTGGAAGCGGGTCTTACAATCTACCCCCCTTAAAGAAATTTCGTCCCCGAAATTAAAAGAAAGGTACCTCAATGTCGAACAGGTGGGGATACTTCACGTGGATCTCATCCTCGCGCTCCCAAGTGGATCCTGCTCCCTGATGTCCCCACTGTACTAGTACCAACGGAATCGTCTTGTTCCGTAGGATCTTCTCCTTCGTACCCAGAATCTCAACGGGCTGCTCCTCAAAGGTGACATCATCTGCTATCTCGATGTCTGACCACTCAATGATGTGCGAAGGGTCTGATATGTACTTCCGCAACTGGGACACATGGAAAACGTTATGCACGTTCCCAAGCTGCGGTGGCAAGGCCAACCGATAGGCTACAGCTCCAATCTTCTCTAACACATCAAAAGGTCCGATGAAACGCGGTGCCAGCTTGCCTCCGCTGCGGTTAAACCGCACATGACCCTTCCTCGGGCTCACTCTCATAAACACATGCTCCCCGACCATGAACTCAAGTGGTCTACGACGCCTGTCTGCGTAGCTCTTCTATCGACTCTGTGCGGTCTTTAGCCGCTCTCTAATCAAAGTGACCTTCTCGGTCGTCTCCCTGATCATGTCTGGCCCAAGTAAGCTCCGGTCACCAACCTCAGCCCAACACACCGGCGATCTGCAAGGTCTGCCATACAAGGCCTCAAATGGCGTCATACCGATGCTGGACTGGTAACTGTTGTTGTAGGCAAACTCTGCCAACGGCAAATGATCCTCCCATGATCCCTGAAAGTCAAGCACACAAGCCCGAAGCATGTCCTCTAGAATCTGAATGGTTCGCTCTGACTGTCCATTTATCTCAGGATGGTAAGCTGTACTCAACAGTACCTCAGTGCCCAAGGCCTTCTGTAGACTCTTCCAGAACCTGGATGTGAAACGGGGGTCTCTGTCCGATACTACTGACACTGGTACACCGTGCAGACGAATAATCTCCCTGACATACAACCGAGCCAACATGTCCACAGAATCAGTTATCCTCATACCCAGAAAGTGGGCCGACTTGGTCAGTCGATCAACCACCACCCAAACAGCGTCATGCCCCTTCGACGATCTGGGCAATCCACACACAAAATCCATAGTCACGTGCTCCCACTTCCACTCAGAGATCGGTAAAGGCTGTAGTAAGCCTGCAGGACGCATGTGCTCGGCCTTCACCTGTTGGCAGGTGAGGCATCGAGAGACGAAGTCTGCCACTGCCCCACGCATCCCACTCCACCAAAATTGTCGTCGCATGTCTCTATACATCTTGTTGCCACCGGGGTGCACAACTAGACGGGAGTGGTGGCACTCACGCAACACAGTGTCTCTGCACTCACTGGGTACAAACAGTCGTCCTCTAAAGCGGATACCCTGATCGGTGCCCATCTCCCAACCCTCGAGCTCAACTCCATCCATTAACCTCTGCCAAATCCCTGCTGTCTCAGCGTCCTCAGTCTGTGCCTCTAGCACCCGAGCAAAGAGCGTGGGCTGAGCCACTAAGGCGCACAAGGCCATACTCTCTGTGACCTCCTCCAACTCCAGTCTAAATAAGCTCAACTGCTCCAGCATGTCCCACTCTCGGACTACTATGCTGGCCACGCAATGACTCGACTTCCTGCTCAAAGCGTTGGCGACCACGTTCGCCTTGCCCGGATGATAGAGCAACTCAAAGTCATACTCTTCCAGTAGCTCCATCCATCGCCTTTGGCGCATGTTCAGATCACGCTGCGAGAAGATATACTTGAGGCTCTTGTGGTCTGAAAACACCCTGAACTGCTCACCATATAGGTAATGTCTCCAGCTCTTCAGCGCAAATACTACCGCTGCCAGCTCGAGATCATGGGTGGGGTAGTTACGCTCATGCACCTTCAACTGCCTCGAGCCGTAAGCAACCACCTTTCCACCCTGCATCAGAACACAACCTAATCCTTCGCCCGAGGCGTCACAATACACGTCATAGCCCACTCCCCGCTCTGGAACAATCAACACCGGGGCGGTAGTCAACCGAGCCTTCAGCTCGCAAAAAGAGTGCTCACACTCATCTGTCCAAATGTACTTCGCTCCCTTACGGGTCAAAGCTGTCATAGGTGCTGCAAGGCGAGAGAAATCCTGAACGAAGCGCCGGTAATAACCTGCCAACCCGAGAAAACTCCGAATCTCAAATACACTCCTGGGTCTCGCCCACTTCGACACTGCCTCAACCTTGGCTAGGTCGACCAAGATGCCCTCCCGAGATACCACGTGCCCGAGGAACTTCACCTCTGTGAGCCAAAATTCGCACTTCTCCAGATTGCCGTACAACTGGTGAGTGCGTAAGAGTGTCAAAACGGTACGCAGATGCTCCGCATGCGCATCCTCACTGTGCGAGTAGATCAAGATGTCATCGACGAAGACTACCACGAACTGGTCTAGATAAGGTCTGAAGGTGTCATTCATCAGGTCCATAAAGGCGGCCGGCGCGTTCGTCAAACCGAACGGCATCACCAGAAACTCGAAATGTCCATAACGAGTACGGAACGCTGTCTTCTCCACGTCCTCAGCCCGGACTCTCAGCTGGTAGTACCCAGATCGAAGATCGATCTTCGAGAAGTACTTTGCTCCCCTCAGCTGGTCGAATAAATCATCAATCCTAGGCATCGGGTAGCGGTTCTTCACTATCACTCGGTTCAACTTCCTGTAGTCGATGCACATTCTCAAGGCTCCACCCTTCTTCTTCACGAAAAGGGCGGGCGCTCCCCACGGAGATACGCTCGGGCGGATGAACCCCTTTTGTTGAAGTTCCTCGAGTTGTCGCTTAAGTTCGACCAACTCGGCTGGCGCGAACCGATACGGCGTCATCGAGATCGGCGCCGTATCCGGGATCAGATCGATCCTGAACTCCACCTCTCGTGCTGGTGGCAAGCCTGATAGTTCTTCCGGAAAGACCTCCGGGAACTCCCGCACTACCCTCGGTAGCTCACTGCTACTCCGCACGATCTCCGCCTCAGAACCCGTAGTCAAGGCGGATAAGAGAACTCCGCTCTTGCTACCCAGAACACACGTGATCACCCTATCACCTGACCTCACCGTCACCTGACGTCTGTAGCAGTCGATCGTCGCTCGGTACCTCGCGAGCCAGTCCATACCCAGAATCACGTCAAAGGCGTTCATGTCAAGAACGAGTAAGTCACCCAGAAATGGGCAATCTGCCACCCTAATCGCACAGTCCCTACAAACGGTGCTCAACACCACCGCACCCGTAGCCGGGGTCTCCAAACAAAGGGGCTGACTCAAAGTCTCAACCCGTAAACCCAAAGAAGAAGCAATAGACGAAGATATGAACGAATGGGAAGCTCCCGTATCAAACAAAAATGAAGTCCACGCATTATAAAGTAAACACGTACCCTGGGTGGCCTCATGGCCGGCGTACGGCCTCTCAATCCTGGAATCAGTAACTGTAAAGACTCGGCCCTGCCGTGCCGGTGGTCCTCCTCTAGGTGGCGGGGGAAGCACCACTCGCTGCTCAGCTCTCGGCTGATGCCTCTGACCTGCTGCTCCCGCCACCGGACGCGGAGCTCTCTACTGCAGTGTCGGACGTGGTCTGCCAGGTGGCGCAGGGCGAATCTGAGTCTGCTGGGGCCTCGGTGCAGGCGCTCTGCCAGCTATCTCAGGGCATGTCCGGATGAAATGATCAGATCGGCCACACTGGTAGCATCCTCTCTGCCCTCCCTGCTGTGCTATCTCAGAACATGCACGCATAAAGTGGTCGGCACTGCCACAGTGATAACATCCCCTCGGCTCACTAGGCTGTCTAACACCGGTCCCCAGGGGACGACCATCATGACGCTCCACCGGTCCATTGCCCCTCGGGCAGTTCCGTGCCAGGTGACCCTGCTGTCCACAACGAGGACACAACTGTGCCACCGGGGCGGGTCCCACAGACGCGACGGCCCCTGCTCGGCGTATGCCATCCTGATGAAACTGAGTCTGAAAGTGTCCTGCAACTCTCTGTTTGCGTCGGTCTCGAAGGTCAGACGGCTGCAAAAAGCCACTCGGTCTAGGTCTGGTCTCTCGCACCCTAACAGTATCTCTGAAGTGTCTCTCCATGGCCAAAGCCTGATCCAAGAGTGTGGAGTAATCCGAGGTCCTGAAAGCGATAACCCTGTTGGCTATCGACGGGATGAGCCCGCTCTCAAACCTCCTGCAACGGTCATCCGCAGTCTGCACCAACTCTGGCGCGAAGCGGGCCAAAGAGGTGAACCTCACTGCATACTCAGAAACGCTCAAACCCCTCTGACGCAAATCCAGAAACTGTTGGCGCCGATCATCCCGAATGGAGAGAGGAAAGTACTGCTCCAAGAACAGTCTACTGAACAACTCAAAATCACTGCCAACCCTCTCCTGCACTGACTGCCACCAGTAGTAGGCCTCTCCCTCAAGCTGAAAAGTGGCGAACGAAACCCTCAAGCGCCCCTCCGATACCCCAGAAGTATCGAGGTTGCGGGTAACCCGCTCCAACCAACCCGAAGCTGCCTCGGGGTCCGCTCCCCCGGAGTAGGTCGGCGTGCCAAGTCTACGGAACTCTCTGAGTCACTGGGCCGTGAGGCTATCAAACCGTCCTGGCCTCTCTCCAAAATCCGCTGAAGCAACAGGCACGGGCTCTGGTGCCGGTGCGGTAGTCCCCTGCTGCGCACTCAAGGCTGCTAGCACAGCGCGAACCACCTCCTCGAGAGGGGTCGCCTGAGTCGGCTCTGCGACTAGAGATGTCCTGGGTGGCGACCCTGTTGGTCCCCCCTTAGAATGCTGATGCTCTGTGGAAGCAGCATCCTGGGCCTCAGCTGCCCTCCCCTGCTCAGCTGCAGGTGTCTACCTCGGACCCCCAGCTGGGCGGCTCCGGGTACCTCTAGGAACATACGTACGAGCCATGTCGCCTATCCGCCTGCACGGATAACGCACATGTTCAGTACTTAGTTCAACAACGGTTCTCACACGTTACAAGGACGAACACACACGCGCCTACACGAGTCACCACAGATACGCCCCTCACACTAGTAGATATATATACTCATATAATATAGCACACAAGTTCGCATCTCTATGCGTCACACAGCAACAACCAGCGATTTAGTAATCAATACCAATTCTCACAGGAGGGTCCAAACCAGTCAAAGAAATCCACTCCCACAGGAGGATTCAAACTTAAGCACACCACACAAGGCACAACGCAACAGGCATACCCCTTGCTCGGGTATCCTTCCACAAAGAGGGGTTTAGTACTTAACACAATTCAATCCCAAAATTACCCTTACCCTTTCCTTCCCTTCCATGAATTCCCATTTCTTAACCTTTACCCAAACCTTTTCATGTCAATCTCAGGTTGTTACAATCCGATTCAGGCGTCCCCGAACCTTGTTGTAACAACTTGACATCAAACATCACGCTCGACTACAATGGCGCCCCTGAGTCAATCAGTGATGGTGTAAACATTTTAGTTCTACTGAAAATTCGGCATGACCCATTCGTATTTTCCCTTAACACTCCGCTTAAGCGGGACAACCACCAAAACAAATTCACAAGATAAAAGTACACAGAGTTCTCATGCTCTTACAAAGACATCACACAATCGAATAAGGGAGTTCTCATGCTCCTAAAGTACACAATGCAATCAATAAATGGAGTTCTCGTGCTCCCAAAATATCACGGGGTACTCGTGCCCCAACTCGCCACCTCCACGGGCTTACGGGATTCTCGTGTCCCAAATTCGCCACCTCCACGGGCATAGGGGATACTCGTGTCCCAAAATCGCCACCTCAGCGGGCATAGGGGATACTCGTGTCCCAAAATCGCCACCTCAGCGGGCATAGGGGATACTCGTGTCCCAAAATCGCCACTTCAGCGGGCATACGGGATACTCGTGTCCCAAAACAAAGTTCTCACACAACGGAATACGGGGTCCTCACGCCCCAACCAAAACATTCAATAACAGCATACATGGAGTACTCATGCTCCAGACAAACAGTCAATCACAGTCAAAACTTGAACAGGACCAACCACAACCTGAAAAATCTCGAAGTGAAACGCCAAAGGGCAACACCACCAACCGTTGGCTCACCCTACCATGTATGCATAGCGGGTCGGTCATTGACCGTTAATCCAATTCCGATCTCAACCATTCGGCTTCACCGATCATTAGGGAGAGGATACCAATCAAGTAATGCAGACATAGTAGTGTAGGGTTCCATTTAAGACAAGTCTTAAAGCACTCAAGATTCAGACTTCCTAACTCTACCCACCTAATTGACTTCGGTCCGAGGTTTGAAAATCAGTTCAAAAGACACCTGTTTCAAATGAAACCAGGCTCTGATACCAAATTGTCACGCCCCAAATCCGGTTATCGCCCGGACTCGAGGCATGACGGGTAATAGAGGACAATAAAGCAATGAAACAATATTTAAATCTTGAAAACCTCCAATAAGTACCTCAATCCATAAACTTCAATGTAAAGTATAAGTAACCCTCAGGGGGTGTAATAATAAGTCTCTACAAAACTGTTTTTAAACAAAAGGAAATAAACATGAAGTCTCTACGGAACCCACATCGAGAAGCTCCCGAGCCTCTACTCCTCAATCAAGCCTGTAAACACAACAATGAACTAACAGGGGTGAGCTTACGCTCAGTAGGGAAAACACATAACAAGACGGACCTTCAGTTCAATAAGAGCAATCAACAAGTCAACCAAAGCCAATTTATCACACACAAGTAACAGGTAAGTCAACCAATGCCGTGGCACATGAAGTGTCCACCCTCCGATCCACATGATGTGTCCTATCGGATTTTCCCTCAAATCTAGAGGAGACGCATAACATTGAGGCGACCGGAAACAACCCTTCGGGGCGCTTATCATCGGGATTCTCAGAAACGTCTCCAAGGGATTTTATGTCATTAGGAACCAAGGTATTACCCCCATGGAGAGCATACACTTGGACAATTTAATAAGAAGCAATTAATAATTGAATACGCACTTAACCAAACACGATATGATACCAACTCAACAATAAACCAATTCAATTCCACTCATGGTCCACACATCACCAATTCACCACAACAAGCAGTACACGAAATCACGCAAACATAGCACACCAATCACACAAACCCAACTTACCGTTCACTTACCAGTTTCGCACCACCGGGGCATCGATCACCTGATTGCACCGCTCGGTACAACCAGTCATACTCGATGCTTCAAACAAGCATTCAAGTAAATCAAGTAATCAATCGAATACAATCAACGAGCAAGTATGGGCACAATCAACTAATTATAAGAACCTTCAAGAGAGCATGCATACATGCAATTCTACTAGTTTCGTTAGACTCTTTAGCCTATCCACTAAGCAATTAACAACCAAGCATGTGATCCTAACAAGCAACTAATCCGAGGGCTTTGCCAAGGCTCCTCTACCAGACAATCATATCCCAAGTATTAAAAGCGAATTACACTAGTGATTGGCATCTTATAGGCATATCTAGGACCTTTTCCATTTTATTAACCTAGCATGCATACTAAGCATGGTAAACGAGAGGTTAAGGCTTTCCCTACCTCAAGGTCCTCCTCTTCAACGCTTTGATGAAGTCCGGTGATCACCACTTTGCTCCTTCCTCGATTTCCGGCGTGATCCTTGCTCCTCTAGCTCGATCCACAACGTCTTGGACACAAAGAAACGCTAATTAGGCTCCACTTAAACAGTAAGAAAGACCCCCAAAACCCTTCCAAAGTTCAGCTCAAAACCAAGATGCCAAAACCTTCAAGAACCCTCAAGAAACCCTCACCCTGGTGGGTCACGGACCTGGTCACGGATCCGTGACGTTAACCCTCACGGTTACCGTCACGGAGCCGTGACGAGTGCCGTCACGGACTCCCTCACGGAGCCGTGACGTCGCCCGTCACGGGATCCGTCACGGATTTGTGGCGCACCAGGGCAGTTTCGCCCTTCTTCAATCTCCAGCTCCAAAACTCCGAAAAACCACTCTTTAACCCAGAAATTTACCCCTTCCAACTCCCAAATCAGTCCAAATCCTTCAATACTCCTCTACCCATGGTAGAAATCAACACACAAACAGGTTTCCAAGGATTCATCAAATCAAACCCACTTCAAAATCTCCAACAACTATTGATTTCTCAACAAAAATCCAACAAGGTTCATCATCAACATCATCTCCCACCATTTCTACTCAAACCCAACATCATCTAGCAATTTTCACCCAAAACCCATGAAAATAGATGAAGAGAATGAGGATTAGAGAGTTCCATTACCTCTAGAATGTTGAGAGGAAGAGGATGCTAGTGATTTTGAGGGTGGATGGCTAGAGGAAGACCCCAAATGACTCCTTCTTCTTTGATTTTCCTTCAAACCTCCATGGGAGCTCTCCTTCCTTGCTTCCCCTCTAAGTTTCGGCTACAACAAGAAGAAAATGACTTGATTTTGCTTCTCCAATCCAATATAATACCTAGATGTAGTAATGACCTAAAGGCCCTTGAGCTAGATTCCCTTGTAGTAGCTTTTGGGAGGGTAAAAGGGACAATGACTACCCCTTTTTCTCTCAATCAACCAAAAGAAGACAAGTGTCCCTCTAAGTCATTTAATTTTCCAATTTACTTTCCAGCACTTTTAAAATTAAAGCTTTAGTCGATATAAAGTCTCGTTTTGACCAAAATTGACTTTATCCGATATTATACTCAAACGAAAGGGTTTTCTCCCCTGAGGCCAACCGTGATACTGGCTAATCCGTTTGGGTTTCGGAAAAGTCCCGAGTGACTTCCGGAGTCACCGGTTCGACCGGAAGCGGGTCTTACAACCACGACCGTGCTCTGGCTAGCCCTCTCTCGGGCGGCGCGGCTCCTAGGTTTACACCTCCACCATGCCTTTCTTAAACCTGATATTGGCTCATCCTCTCCCTCGCATGCCTTGGTGGAAGCCAAGGAGGTGGGGACCACGATGACCGCTTCAGTGACGGCTTGAAGGACGGCGGTGGTGGCGGCTTCAGGGGCGGCCTCCGAGGCGGCGAAAATGGTGATAGGGGAGGTAGGGGGCGCGACACCGTTGTAGCTCCCGTTGTAGCTCTCACGCCTCCCGACAGAGAACCTAGAGCAAGGTCATGGGGTAATCGAACGGCCGGCGATTGAATGCTCAGAGGAAAGGTAACCCCGTTGTTTGGGGGTGAAGCAAACCAAAGTCCATCCCCCACCAATCCTCGTCCCGTAAGACGAGGTCCAAAGGAGGGAGAGAAAACGTCCGCGCGGAGCTATAGGTAGCGGCTTTGCATCACAGACGGAGAGGAAGAAGAGAGCAAGAACAATGGTTCTCTCGGCTCTCAATTATGATCTTGAACACCCACACCGAGCGCGGTCTGCGAGGGATAAGACACCACGGGATGGCAGGCACCGACAGGGACAACGATTCCAAGCGAGGCCTAGGGCATGTCGACGATGGAGGCAGAGGCTAGCACCATTGCTGGTCAGAGCTTGAGCTAAAGAGAAAAACCCTAAAGTTCCTTCCAAGTGTGTCTTAATTATCTGTATTTGTTAATGACTTTCTTTAATTATTTGTTTTTGTTAATGAATTTCTTTAATATGTTTCTTTAAGAAATAAATTTTCTTAATCATAGATTTTATTATTTCCTTGATAAATTATATTATGCTATTTTTTATTTTTATTTTTTGAGGAAATATGAGATTTTATTTAAATATCGATAATGATGATATTTTGAAGAGGCCCGGGGATATGACTCCCTTGCCAATTCAGACAGGGTTAGAACAAGCCGCCCTGGCAAGCCAATGAGCTGTTTTGTTCGCTGTCCGTTTTACAAAATCAAGTTGTACGCACTCGAGTGTAGATAAAAGGGAATTACAATCTGTAATGATTGTTCCCAGAGGAGAAAGCAATCGCCCTCCTCGTCTGATCATATCCACTATGACCTTGCAGTCGCTCCGTACTACTGCCCTCTGTCGAGGATACTGTTATAGCCATGTTAACGCCTCCCGAATCGCGTAGGCCTCCACTAGACCCGGGTTCTGAGCACCATGGAACGATGTGGACCAGGCTCCCTTAAGCTGACCCCTGTCATCTCTACATATCCATCCCGTTCCTACCTTTTCTGCCGCCGCGAACAGATCTCCGTCTATATTTATAGCCCACGTCCCCTAAGAAGGGACGTTCCCAAGCCTCCACTACTTGTACCTTTGACTGACGGGGAGTTGACTGTGCCTGTAATTTCCTCCTTCTGGCTTCCATCCACCTTGTCTGTAGATGGAATGTTGTTTGGAAGATATTGACAGCTGGTTGAGCAGTATTTTCCAATACTACTTTGTTCCTGGTCTTCCACACCTCCCACAAGATACATCCTATCAAGCCTCCATTTGCCGGAGGGTTGATGTCGAGCGTTCCCTGCACCCAATCAATGATAGTCTGGGCCTCTTGGGGAATGTTCAGTCCCAACTTGGCCCAGCACTCCGCCGCCACCGAGCACTGAACCAGCAGGTGTAGTGCAGATTCCTCCGCCCAGAGCAGACTGGACACGCCGCCACCATATGCACATGACGTCTTCTCAAATTAACTACCACCTGCATACAACCAGAACATATAATATTGTCATAATTTAATAATTTATAATTTTATATTACCTAATTAAAGTTTTATTAATTTTTTATTTATAATTTAATATATCTTAATTAAGATTATATTAACTTCTTATTTATAATTTAATATGAAAATAAGTTTAAACAATTCATATCAAATGTACCAGAGTTAACACCATATTTTGTTCAGGTCTCAATATCATTCTAGTTAATGAATGTTTTGAGAGAGATGCTAACATAGGCGCAACTCTCTAGGGTTTTGCGATGCAAGACGGCGGCATGGGGAAGCTTCACCACTATCGTCGTTCACGCGACAGATGAAGAGAGTGGCAGGGAGAGGGCGGCCAGCCGTGTGTTCCCCAGCATCCCATCGGCTTGGCTTCCTCCACGAACGGCTTCACCGAGTTTGTACGTGGAGATTCTCGCCGGAACGCTCGGAGGAGGGATCGGGAGTCTCGTCTCGGTGTCCGCTCCATGGAGGCCGGCGAGTCCTTGTAGTTCCGCGACTGTCGGTTCCTCACCGCGATAGGACGCCCCGACATGATGTGGGGAAATAGAGGTGAGGGGGTTGGATGGACCCACGTCGGCCTGGAGAGCGGCGTCGAGAATCTCACCAGCAGATACGGCTGGTGGAGCAGCATGACCGCCAGCCTGGTCACCGACGTCGTGGCCGGACCTGAGATGGGGAAGTGGCGGCGGGCAGAGCTGGTGAGGATGCTGGTGGACAGATTAGGGCATGGGGGTGTTAGTGGGCCTTGGGGAGCTGTGGGACGGGCCTGGGTCAGAGGGGAGTTTGGACAGGATGCAGTCTGGGTCTGGGGAGTTGAGCAAAGGGGCGATGGCTCCTCAGGGGTGTGGATAGGATCGGGTCGAGACCCCTGGACCTGGGACGGATCAGATCAAGTGAGTGGAACATCTGCTAACTCGGAGGAAGCGTCACATATAGCAACGGCGGGGGGGCACAAGCACCCCCGCCTCCAGGAACGAGAGCCTGGGGGTCCAGGGAGGGGTTGGTCGACTCCACCACCTCCCTGGCAGATTGGTGGCGATGGTTTTGCCAACAGTCGACAAGATGCTCCCCTAACACTTCGGAGTCAGCAATTCCGCGTTCAGGAGCCCTACACCTATCACTCAAGGGAGGACGGAGCACGCTGACTTACCGGGAGAGATATCGGTCCACCACTGTTCAGTTTTCACCCGGTCTGCTCGATCAGCGACTTATGGTTGGAGCATACTGTATCGGTATCCATGGATGCTACCGCAGTCACCCCCCCCCCCCCCCCCCCGACCGCCTCTATGCATATGAGCAACATTTACTTCTCAGCATTTTATGTTTCAGTTTATTTGTCTCTGCTAGTTTCTTAGTTTGTAAGGGGTTTGTCGTCAGACAAACACCTGTTTATTTTACTTAATTAATAATATTATCATTCCGTTCAAAAAAAATATTTTGTTCAAATGATAAGATCTAACTGATGATATTTCAGGCATAGGCATATATAAAGAAGACTTGAGGACATACAGCACAGGCATTCACAAGAGGACAACTCAGGCACAAAGGGGAACATATTTACTTGTAGAGGTATCTGTATTATATAAGGTCTTGGGAACATAGCACAGTCATTCACAAGAGGACAACTCAGGCACAAAGGGGAACATATTTACTTGTAGAGGTATCATATTTACTTGTAGAGGTATTTGTATTATATAAGGTCTTGGGAACATATTTACTTGTAGAGGTATTTGTATTGTATAAGGTCTTGTTTTAGGGTTTAATGAGAGTATTGTAGTGAGCAGACAGAACTTGGAGCAAGGTGAGGTGAAGTTTGGAACAAACTCACGCTTTTTTTTTGTAACTCACCACTTATCAGTTTAATTTGTATAATTTAAGTTTAGTTCAATTGTTCTTTCATATTTGGTTACAAAATTTAAAAGTCCCAATAACATATTGGAATTAGCTCAGAATTGACGCAATCAAAATCAAAGTCCATTACTGTGATAAAATGATTATCAATGGAGCACCTCCTCCCATATTATGAACCCATACTAATGTTCCTGACAAAATTAAACCCTACTAGAAAGATAAATAGCATAGTAATAATTCCCAAGCCAATTACATCTTCATGGAAGGCATCATCTTAGCACCTCCAGGCATGTTCATGTTGAAGTTGGGATTCTGAGCCATGAATTTCTTCATCAATTCCTGATTCGTTATCTCCTCGCTCGTCGGAAGCCCCCTCTGTTTCTGCCTCTGATCAAACATCATCTTCTCCACCGCCGACCGCGTCTCCCCGTCAAGCTCCGACAGCCTGCTCGTCTCCGGCTCCGCCTTCTGCGTATCCACCTCCGGACCTCCCTTCAACAGCGACTTCCACCAATCCTGCCGGTCGATTTTCGTCAACAGAACCGATATCTCCCTCTGTTCCTCCAGGCTCCAGATCGAGTCGTCCGCCTTCACCGGCTTCCAGAGCTCTCCCTCGATCACCGGAGCCTCCGCTCCCTTCAGCGCCACTTTCAGGTAATTTTTCCGGATCTCCACCACGACGTCCCTGGACCTTGTCCCGGCCGGCACCGGGACCGTCACGGTCACCTCCTGGAGGCTCTGCCCCCAGGAATACTTCTCCATGTCGAGTCCGTTGGCCTTGTTCGGAACAAGGAGGTGCTTCCTCCTCTCCTCGGCTTCCTTCTTCTTCGCCTCCGCCTCTTCCTTCATCTTCTGCCTCTTCGCCTCCTTCGCCTCTTCTTCCTGTCGCTTCCTAACGGATTGAATTACAGAAACAGCCGATTTCTCGCCAGATTCGGACTTAAAGAGATCGGAGTTCTCGGAGAGGAAGGTGACGGCGGATTCGAGGAGCTCGATTGGCTTGGAGGGATCGAGGACGGCGGTGAAGGTCGCAGGAGGAGCTGCTGCAACAGATTGATCGCGATCCTGATCTTGGTAGTCGGAGAGGATCGCCATTAGCGGAGGTTAGGGCTTTTGATTGGGGACTGGAGAGTTGTTGAGAAGGAAAGTGCTGAGACTCGAGGGACGATTGAGGTATTTATAACTGAATATTCAAGCCTCGGGGGATTCTAGAACCGCCTTCGACTTTTTGGATTCCTATTCAACTTTTGCTTTATTTTCTATTCCTAAACTGATTTTAATATTATTTCTTTCTATTGAGATTTTTTAAATATAATTTAGGTCATTAGGGTCGTGTAAAAATCAAATCCGAACGCTGATTGAATTTAGGAAAGTTATAAGTATGCTGGAACTTGACATAACTTTAAATCAGCGGTGGTATATCTAGTTTAAGTTTGGAAAACTAATTGAATTGGAATATTAGCCCCCCGCAGCGCTTCCCTATTCTCTCTGCTAAGGTTTACAAGCTAGGGTTTACAAAGGAGTGGGTGTTTTGTGATTTCTGCATCAATCTTCATGGACTTCACGGGTATGGAGGGTGATGGAGAGCATGCCGGCGACGGGTACGTCCGTTGGGGCCTGTATTGCCGGAGGAGAGTGTCGTGGCTGTCGAGTCCGACGCCGGCACGGAACAATCGGACATCGATCCGATGGAGGAGCCGCAGACGACATCTGCGTTGGCGCCGCTGGTGACGACGGCGTCGGAAGGGGCGGACCTGCAGAAGTCGACGGGATCGCAGGAGGAGCCCAGTGTACTCGGAGGAGCAGTGGACGCCGAGGACAGAAGGGGCACCGGTCGTGTGCTTCTCGGCCGGGGAGGAACCGGGTTGGGTCTCGGGGGGTAGGATCCGATCGGGGCCTGCATGTCTCCGTCGCACGCCGGTGAGGGGACCTCGGCCAAGGAAGACGGGAGTACATCGGGGCGCGGCTGCTGGTGTCCCGTTGCTGGCGTCGATGGGTGAGCAGTCCACGCCGATCTCGATATCGTCGGGATCGGCCAAGACACCGGCGGACGTGCCGGAAGAGACCCCGGCCGAGGTTGCTTGGCGCCGAAGAGAGGGGAAGGGCGTGGTAACTGAGGAGCCGGGTAGGGTTGAACGCCCGTTGGATCCGGGTCGCGGGTTCATGGGCGATGCCCGTTGGGCGGCCACGTTGGGTCGCAAGTCGGTATGGGCCCAGGGAGAAGGCGGGGATGTGGCTCGCTGGGCCTCGAGGTTTGGGGCGGGTCGTACGAATGCGGAGGGTGGCTTGGGAGTGGGAGTCGGAGTCGGGCAGCCCTATGGTGGTAATAGACGTCCGAACCAAGCAGGAAAGTCATACCCGACTGAGGACCCATATCCGGGGGGAAGTCGACCTGAGGGAGGAGCCATGGGACAGCTGGACTCCCAAATGGGAGCTATGAGGATCAAGGAGGTGGTGGTGCCTGTCCAAGAGGTAACAGGACGGGGAAATATGTATCGCTTCGCTTTAGCAGCAAAGGTCCTGTCTACCAAGAAGATCTATTGGAAGTCAGTTGTGGCACGAATGGAGGATCCCTGGGGTATGAAAGTTGAGGCTAAACCCCTAGAGGGAGGTCTTGTGGCTTTTTTCTTCAGATCTGCGAAGGAAAGGGAACGAGTATTGGTGGGCGAACCATGGTCCTTCTGGGACTCTTTGGTATTGTTCACTGACATACGGGCCCACATGCATGTATCGGATCTGCACTTTCACCACTTCTCGAGGTGGGCGCGGGTTTCAAATTTGCCGGTGGGGGCATGGACGAGGGATGTGGGCTTCAGGATTGGAAACACGCTGGGTGTGTGTCAAGGGGTGGATGTAGACAAGAAGGGTCTCTACTGGGGAGACTTTATGAAGGTCAAAATCAGGGCCGACATTCGGATTCCATTACAAAGTCAACTCTGGTTCCGTTTGTCGGTGTCTCAGGTACGAACTCGGCTTTATATTTCGTACGAACACTTACCTGAACACTGTTTTGGTTGTTGCTGCGCGGGACACCTGTTCCCGGTCTATCCGGTCGTGGGAAGCCTCCGGGGAGTCTCGTTGAAGGCACCAGGGGACCCGAGGTCGGCGCTAGAAAAGGCCAAACATGGGAAACCTATCCCGGGGACAAATTGGACTTATCTGAGTGGGTCGGGGATAGGGGATCGGTTTAAGGAGACTCCTCGGACTCCCCCGAGGCATGAGGATATGGGGCGTTGGGGTCAGCAGGAGGCAGAGGGAGAATATGAGCCCGTAGGCTGGCTGCCGCGGGAATCGACGCCGACCCTATCGGGAACAAGAGGGCTGGGCGAGATGTGGGCTCAGCAGGGGATGAAGAATCAACGGCGTCAAACAGAGCGTCTTCAGCAGCGGCGGGGGGCTTCAAGCACCCTCGCCTCCAGGAATGAGTGCTGGGATGGCCAGGGAGAGGTTGATCGACTGCACCTCCTCCCTGGTGTATAGGTGGCAAGGGTACCACCAACAGTCGGTAAGTTACTTCCCTACCACTTCGGAGTCAACAATCCCGCGTTCAGGAGCCCTACCATTATCAGTCAAGGGAGGACGACGCACGCTGACTTACTGGGGGAGTAATCGGTCCACCACTGGTTGTTTATCCTCTGACCTGCTCGGTCAGTATCTTATGGTTGTAGTATACTGTATCGGTGTCCTTGGACGCTACCACAGTCCCACCCCTCCGACCGCCCCGATGTCAAAGAGCAAAATTTACTTTCCTGCTTATGTCGTTATTGTTATGTTAGTTTGGTTTCCATGTACGGTGCCTCGGGTTTCTGTAGGCACCAATATGCTTCTACATTAATAATATTGTCATTTCTATCAAAAAAAAATTGAATTGGAATATTACGGTTCAAATTTTTCCTCTGCTAGGGATTGAGACTTCTCAATCCTAGCCTCCTCTATGATGCCATCGCCTTCTTTCATGAAGCCGTCGTCATGCTCTAAGGCATCAACGAGAGTTCGAGCATCCATTGCTCTTGTCCTAGAAGCTCTAGTCGGTTCTCGAGCACCGGCGACTGCACCGCAACCAGTTGTTGTAGCAGACATCGTGCACCCTACAAGCGAAGGAAAAGTTCTCCCTCGTGCCACAGGTCTCGGTTCCGCCTACCTCTCCCGGCTAATGTCCGTTCCCCTCTCCCGGCTAATGTCCGGTCCATCTTTGCTGTCCTTACGCACATCCTCACACGTTGACCCCATCCCTCCTCATCCTAAGGGCCTTCACTGCTCTCCCGGTTACGGAAATCTCTTCAGGGGGTTGTTGTGTGTTTCCCATGACCTTGCTCTGGGTGTTCTGCCGGGCGGCGCGTTCCGGCGGTTGTTGTCTGCTTCTCCAACGCAGATCCCGCAACCTCTACAACTGCCAGGGAAGCCACCATCATTGTATCCGACCACGTGGCCTCCATCGAGGCTTTTTTCTCGATCTCTATCCCAGTTCTGGGGTACGAGGATTATCTGGTTTCGCTTTATTTTCCCTATGTTGTTCTTTATTACAAGGATGCTGATTCGAGAGCGAAGGATCAGGGCTTCTACCCAAGGATTCAAAGAATTTTTTGGGAAGAGATATCCCTGCATTACATCTACTATCGCCGTTCTGACGTCCACAGGTTCGGTGCTACAACAAAAGAAATGTGTTGCCTTCGGGGGGCCCAGTAGTCTACAGGCCCTACCTTGAGCAGTGTTCGTCAGTACATCTACCATCGTCACTCCGATACCCACATGTTCGGTTATACAATAGAAGAAACGTGCCGCCCTCGGGTGGCCCAGCCGTCCACAGACCCTACCTTGAGCAGTGGTGTTATTCAGTTCCCTTTAATTTCTGTTTGCCCTAATAGCCCCTTCAAAAAATACGTCCTAGACGTTAATGTTAGTTTAAGAGTTATTGTGTTTGTCACGTCAGGAGACCAAGCATGTACTAGCTCTGCACTTTTACTAAAAAAAAAGATTTTGCTCCTTTTTAGTAAGCAAAATGCATTTCTTTTTTAGAATAAGATTTACATTTCATTAAATAGCAAGGAGGGTCGTTATAACGGCCAGAGTCCTAGAAAAGATAATGATTCAATAATTTTCAGAAACGAACTGATTCAAACGAAAAAGGTTATAACCATAATAGCGAATACAGAAAACGTAACTAAAACAGAAATTCAAACCACAGCTAGAACATAAGTGTAAACCAAAAGGTGCCAACTGTCAAGAACCGCTCAAAATAGGGCATAAACGTTGCTTGGTCTCTACTCTCCAAGGACTTGTCTTGTCAGCTGAGCTGACTGAGCTACCGAACTTGAACCTCGTTGCGTGGCTAAGAGGAATTTCTTGTATTAGGGGCTCCTCCCAGAGTAAGTCACTGGAGCCATGAATTCATTCATTCTTTCTGGAGGGGCTGCTTCCCCGCCCTCTTTTGGTCCTCCCGCGATTCTTCCGCTGAATCCCTCTTGTGGCCTATCGGACCTTGTAGCTTTCTAGATGGGACAGACCCAGGGGCTATCTTTGAACACCCATGGAGGCTTATCTCTGAAGACTGACCATTCCCACTAAGATAAGGCGCCCCCCGAACCGGCCCTGATGCCCACGAGGTTAGGTAGAGCTAGAGTGGGCGACACAAGTACCGAGGGGGAGAACTGCCTTCTCAGAAGAGTTTTCTGAAACCTATACGTGACGTATGAAAAATACATTATGTTATTCTTATAAAACACTTTGTATACTTTTGTTTAATTTGTATTGATATATTATCTCAATATATTTTTTTGAAATGAAAGGACAGAGATGTGTTACTTAAACTAGCGAATAATACCTGATAGTGCATCTGGGATGATGAACTCGGACCACGATAGGACAGTCACAGAACATGCTTTTCTAGCTAACCAATAGGATGCATCGTTCGCTACTCTAGACACATACTCGAGGTTAATATTTTCAAGAGAAAATAATATGGATCGACAACCATCAATGACCCGTCCCACTAGGGAAAAACAGAGGCACTCGCCCCTTTATATCTGAGCTCCACTACGTATTGGGAATCACTCCGAATGATTATACTCGAGAAATTCTAAATACGGGCCCATTGTAGGGCACAATGAATAGTCGTAGCCTCTACAAATGTAACTCACGCGCTCCCCGTATCGTACCATATGTCCCTTCCAGTACTTGGCCTCTAGCATTTTCGGCTATCCAACTCAATCCCATTTGCCGGGTATCAGGAAAATCAGCCTCATCTGCATTGATCGTTGTCAATCCCTAGGGTAGGGCGGACCATCTCGTTGCTCGGGTACAGATCGAGCTCATATTTGGAATGAATCTATTTGAATGTGCCTCCTTCCAACTATGGTCCTGGGATCGAACGATCGCATCCACGACTGTTGTTGATTGTGGGGCTTAGTCCCAGAACACCCCATTTTGAGCCTTACATATTTCCCATACCCTTAGTGTTAGGCGAGCCTTCACATCTCCCTCCACGATTCCCATGACCAGTGTCTACCATTCCAAAAATGATATAGCTAGAGGAATGGAGATCTTTGGTTGAGCCTTTCCGTGCAAACTAGCAATGGAGGAGTAAACTGGACGTGGATTCCGGATGTAATTGACAGATAGGGAAATGCTCTAGAATAGGGACAACTTTTTTCTGGAGGATAGTCTCCACCTAAAGATTACCTGAAAGAGTCTGCCATGGAGAGACCTCAATATTGGGTTGGTTGTCCAGAACCCACATAGGAGCCCATATATTTGCACCTACAGTAGTAAACCAACACCCATGCATAAGAACGAGCTCTCGATATTCCTCTTTGAAGGTGTAGATGCCACGAATATTACGAGTCCAAAACCATCGGACATGGTACCGGCGGGGAGATCTGTTGGACCTCGTGGATAAACTCCGAGGGAGGTTTTCCTATAGTTGTACCATGACCTAGCTTGCACCTATTGTGTCCACTAAATACCTGGCCAAGAGTTTGGGATTCATCACTGTATGTGGAGGAATGTAAGGGGTGTCCCTTAAAATCCTCGACACTCCTTCAACCCTTATTGTTTCCCCATTCTCGATCGTTTTCCTAACCGCTTGTCGAAGCAAGTCTTATGTAGTACATACTCTGGTCCATAGTCGACTCGGGTTCCTCCCTATGCATTAATAAAATCTTCCTTAGGATGATAATAGACCTTGAGGACCTTTGCCACTAAATTGTCGTGTTCCATAATGAATTTACATCCCATATTTTCCAAAAGTTATACATTCATGTCGTATATGTCCCGGAATCCAAGACCTCCCTCACTTTTTGGTCTACACAACCTCGCCCTATCCTGCCAAATTATAGGTCTTGTGGCTCTCGGTGTACCTACCCACCAATAACGGGCCAGGACTATGTGAATTTTTGCTATTACACCCCGGGGGAGGAGAAACACACTCATGGAATATATCGACATTGCATGTAGGACGGATCATATTATAACCTCTTTTCCTCCTGCCAAAATCATTTGCCCGTCCTAAGCCTCAATTTTCATGAGAAGCCTATCACAAAAAAATTGTAGGCTCTACCCTCGTCTGCATGCTAGCATATTAAGCACTGCTAGGTACATGGAGCTGCTGGAGATCTCCAGAATGCCCATGGTAGCACAACACAACAAACGGTTTGTAGGGGTGGTGTTAGTACTGAATAAAATAGAGGACTTTGCTTTATTGATAACCTGACCTGATAAATTCCCAACTTATGTGAGAATGTGTTGTAGATGTCCGAACTCTTTTCAATCAGCCCTACAAAATATGTAACAATCATCGACGAAGAAAATGTGTGATATTACCAGTCCCCCTCTTGCGACCGAGACCCCATGCAAGTACCCCCCCTCGTTCTACTTGTTGTAACATACGAGATAGGTCTTCCATGCATAACAGAAACAAATAGGAAGATAATGAGTCAAATTGTCGAATGCCTCTACAAATTGTAAAAGACTTTGTGGACCTACTATCCGAGTTGATTGAGTATTGGATGGATTGAAGGCATGCTAGGATCAGGGACCTTCAATGTGGTCCAAACCCGAATGTACCCATCATAGCTTGTAAGAGCAACCATTCTACTCGGTCGTATGTTTTGATCATATTGAGCTTAAGGGCCAAGAATCTATTTTCCCCCTAGGTGCGACGGTAGAGCGTATGTATAACCTCATACAATATGAAGATGTTATCTTGTATGGATCTCCCAGGGATAAAAGCTCCTTGGTTGACCGATATAAAGGGGCCGAGGAGGGGCTTGATTCAATTGGCTAATACCTTTGATAGGATCCAGAAAATAACACTACACAAAGCAATGGGTCGCAGGCCCCCCCCCCCCACCGTCATAGGAACCTGCGTTTTGGGGATGAGGATCAAAGTTTTTTTGTTTATGTATGGATCCAAATTTCCTGTTCCCATAACTTTCGTACAAATCCCCTGACTTCCTCTGTGAGCGTCAACCAGTAATATTGATACAACATAAGATTCAAACCATCCGGGCCTAGCGCCATATTTGATTCCATTTGAAACATTGCTTCCTTAACCTCCTCATCTGTCACAACCTTATTAAGGATTCAGGTCTAATATGTGAGGATCAATGTTTGGATTTCCATGGGGAGTTTGTGGAAACACACATTGCTAATTGTGAATATGTGCCGGAATACTTTAAGAGCATGTCATTCATTCTGGTTTCCAATGTGAGCTCCTGCCCCTCCCCTTCATTTTCTAATGTCCTGATTTGATTTTGGCTCTTCTTTTTGGTAGGTACTCAATGATCAGTGATAGAATATTGTGTTTCTATCACCCTCAGTTAACCATTTTTACTCCACTAGTTGTTTTCAAAAGGCTTCTTGTTTGGACAAAGCCCAAGGTCTGCTGATTACGGCCAAGCTGACGGAGCAGGTCCCACGTACGATTCCAAAGTTCCCTTGCTGGCTCCCCATAAATTCGGTGAACCGTAAAACCGGTTCCTTCCCCAGCCATATATGTGTGTCGATGTGGGTCTGTTCCTGACTGTCCACATGAACCCTACACTTGTCTGACCAAAGGAGCATGATTCCCCCTTTAATTCTCATTGTCGACTGACCTGTTGCCCCATGAAAACCTGGTGATCATGTATGAGAGCCAACCACGATCGTGAATATCGAGCCTTGAAGTGGTAGGTCTCTGTCAAGAATAGAACATCCAGTTTCAATCTATTAACCATGTCTTCAATCGTTGGCGTGCCTTATCAGACCTAATACCCCGATAGTTCCAAGCGATGACGGATACCATTGATCGATCCTAAGTAGAGTAGAAAACAAAACAAGTAGGAACCCTAAATCAAACAAAAACCAACAGATTGGGAAACTTATTGGTTTATGCACAAGAGACGGGAGGTGATGATGGAGGTTGGGGATGGTGGCCAGATGTGTTGTTGTGTGCGGTGGAACGTCGTTGACTGTGACGGTTGTGAAACCCTAGATACAGCTCGCATGTAGTCTCCCATACTCGATTTTCTTATTATATTTTTGTACGCAACAATTATTATCTCAATATTTGTATCATATTTTTAATGATTATTATTTCCACTTCTCAATCTCGGAGTTTAATAAATTTATAATCATTTGGATGTTATATTTAACATGATTTAATCGTTGAAAAGTGTCAAACAATCTCGTGGTTTGTAATTAGTTTCATTTGAAACAAAAATTTGTTGTCAATACTTTTTCTTGTTTTCTTTTCTAGGTAATAGAGTCAGAGAACCATTTTTCGTTTATTCTGACCCTCTCTCAATGGTCGAGGAGCCTATTCCTCGGTGCACACTTATGTAATCATGATTATTAAATGAAACTGCACCTTTCGCTCAAAAAAATGACAGTTATATGATTTCATTTAGAAAAATAAATACCTCATTTTATAATTAGACAATTATTAAATATTTAAATTTTAATACTTCAAAAATGGTGAAGGGAGCAAGAATGAATTCTTACTTAAATACTGAGTATCAAATTCTTACTTAAGTTGTTAATAAAACAAAAAAAATATAGAGGAAAATATGTGCCTTAAAAGGAATTCAAGGTTTTAATTTTTGAATTTGAAAAAAATAACAGTTTGAATGAGTCTTAAATGAGTCATTAATCGGAATTAATTCAATTCTGATTCTTGAGTGACTAAAGAGGCGGAAATCGTGGTATTTGTCTCCCCACGATTTTTTCCCTTTTTCCGAGAGCATTTAAATTTCATCATTTCTCAAACTCCAAATACACAAGAAAAAAAATATGATTTCCGCTTTTTTTTCCCAATCTGGTGATTTCTCGTAATTGTTAGTTTGCAAATGACTAGCTGTTAAATCTTGGGAAATTTATGTTTATACGGGTGAATAAAGCGTTTTAAGAAATCGGATTCCCGGGCTTGGACTAAGCTTCTGATATACTACAACATAAGTTATTTAGTGAATGTTATTTCGATTTTCAATTCCATTATTTGAATTTGATTTTCATTTTAGCATTAACGGTCTAAAAAATATACATTTATATTGTGAAAGTATGATATATATATATATATTAAGTAAAAACTTCGTAGTATAAAAAGTCTAACAAAATGTTGAATTTAAATTATGAAAAAATAGCAAATTGTATCTCTAACAAAAACTTAGTAGTAGAAAGGATGATAAAATGACGTTTTTTTCCCTTAAGTATTTGACCTCTATATATTTTATAAGGAATAACAACGAGGGTGAAATGGTAAAGTTCCTTATAAAATGTATAAAAGTCAAATCATTAAGGAAAAACGGCATTTTACCATCCATTATATGAAACTTGAGGTCATATGACTAACGAATGGAAAAAACGGCATTTTATCGTCTATTTTTCCTAACGGAATCGCGTGACCAATAGATAAGGTACCACAAATGTGATTTTGAAAAGGAGGGTAGCATAGTGTTCGTGACCAATACATAAGGGTAAGTTTCAACATTTAACCCAAAATTTAATAAAAACTCATCTTATTCTAAAAACTTTGAGAACCAGTTCTAGCCCCACACACCTAATATCCAACATTCACCATGATGTCACATCATCACCCCAATCTCACCCAAAATACACGTCACTTTCATCCTTTCTCACACAAGCAAGAGTATAATAATAGCATGGTGCCATGTGGGCAGGTGTTTATTTTTTTTCTTGACCAATTTATTAATTTAATCATTCCCATTTCGTTTGAACTCCGATTAGATTCAAACTTGCACCATCATTTTTATTTTTCCAAGGGTTATATATCAAGTAGCATATTGAATATATATTGAAGCACGAAAATAAAATTTAATATCATAGTGATAAAAATAATGATGAGTGTTGATAAATCTGCATTAACAAATGCTTTATATCGGGGTGATCAAATTAGTGCTAAATATGGATAAAATAACATATGTTGTAGTCATAAAAAACACTTGATAAGGTGATAAAAATCATGTTCAATTTTGATAATAAGGGTCGTAAACTAGAGTTTAGTATTGATAAAAAAACATGTGCTATGATGATAAAACACATGTAATTTAATGATAAACCAACTGGTTAGTGTTGATAAAACCAGTGTTCATAAAAAATATGTGATGTGATGATAAAAATCAAATTCAGTTTTAAAAAATTAGGTGATGAAACTAGTGTTCAGTGTTGATAAAACCAGTGTAAAATGTTGATAAAACCAGTGTAAATTGTTGATAAATATTACCTAGATATATTTTAAAAAAAAATCAGCCACGAAATTCAGTGTTTATTTCGTGGCTGATTTAAAAAAAATTGTTCTTCAAAATATATTCATGACTAATCTTGATAGAAAACCCTTGAAAAAATAAAAATATTGGCGCAAGTTTGAAGCCAATCAGAGTCCAAACGAAGCGGGAAAGATTAAATTTTTTAATCGGTAAAAAAAGTAGTATGATAGTTTTATTAAAAAGCCCCTACAACTTACTAAAAAGTGCTGTATTTTTGTAGTCAACAATTCAATTATATCTCATCCATGCATTTATAAAATGGATGACTTGGATGTGTTTTCATAGTTTTTACGTTAAGAGTGAGTTTTTATTTGATTCCTCCTCTTATGTAATATATTGGATACAAATGGTCTTTTATTTTAAAGTATATAATGAATTACTTTTCTTTTTAGTGGAACACAGATATATATTAGAAATTATAAAAAAATGTACAACCTTAAGTGGACACACTAAAAATATTGTAAACTACTAATAGAATGGTCCAAATATGATGAGACCCAACAAAATATAAAGATTCTTAAATAACTGAACCGCTCCACTGTAATGTTTGGAAAGGGGTGTTACGTTAGCGTTTAAAGACACCGATAAAACGGCTCCAAACGGGGAGCTAGGACAGAGCCATCCCCTTTTCGGGTTAGCGTCGAGGCGAACTATATACTCTCCCGGTTATTCAACGTGTGTCGTCCTCCCTGAATTGATAGAATAGGGCCCGAAAAATGCGAGAGAGTTGGCCTCCGATAAGGTAGGACAGTACCGTGCCGTATCTTGGTGGAACCACTACAACCTTACATCCAAGGGGGCGGTGTTGTAGGCTGATCCCCCATTGGACAACGAGCTCCTCATTGATCGAGGAGAGGGTGCTTTGAGCCCTCAATCGCTATTCGAGACACCCCCACCAAATGTGAAAAGCCTTCCAAATCAAAGCCTTGGATCTCCCTTACCCGTCGTTTTCGACCCATCAAGAGAGAAGATGTAGCTAAGTCTCAGGTAAAGAACTGTTGTTCCTCCTCTTGGATCCTTGAGAAGAAGCGGGGGAGAACTGGTGATCCGTTGGGTCCTTGACCCGACTCGCCCCACCATTAAACAAAGCACCTCGGCTCGACCCACCAAGGCCCATTCCCCAAATGGCTGACCCATCCATGTTCGACCTACCTCGGTTTAGTTTGCCTAGGTTCGGTCCATCAAGACCCCGAGGGCCCAATGGGGATAAGGTAACCCTAAACGTCCCTCTGTTCTTGGCTCTCCACTAGAGACGTATCACGCTTGAAGGGATCACGCCCAACGGGTCCTCCTGTTGCCTTTCATTCTCCGCTGAGGCCCCGAGGTGGACCCATCTCGTAGGAACCGATTCCAAGTCCGTGCTGAATGATAGAGTCCGCCACACCAGGTCTTCGTACCTACCCACCAGGATCCCTTGTCGAAGAAATCGGCCACCCGCCACCGGAAGAGAGACATCACCTTCCACCTACGCCTCAAAAACACCCTTGACCCCGTCGTTGTCCCCAATCTCATCAATGAAACACTAGGATAGGGGAAGAGGGACTCACGAAAAATTACCTTACTATAAGTACTTTGTGCGCCGCCACCGACATAGAGGAAGAGGACACGCACAAAAACGCTACAAACCTAGTCCTTCCGGAGAGAATGTGAACATTAGAATGGGACCACGTCATCATATCGTCACCGACTTCATCTTCATATCAAGAACTTATACATCATAGAGGACATACCTCTTCACGGTGGTTGGCGATGTTGAGGCCAATCCGCTTATACTAAACATGTTTGTTGGATGCTTATCCTAACCTAAAAAATATCCAATATCTCTTTAAAAAAATGAATTACTAATTATATTAGAAACTGTTCTAAAATGAACTACTAATTAGATATTGTTTAGAAGTTATAATTATATTTCATATCCCATATAGTCTATGTAACGTTTTATTGAAACAAAAAAAAAACATAAATTAACTTAATTTGGTTGCTTCCTAATTGAACTACTGAGATATTCCACTCAAATTGAAGGAAATCATGAGTATACCGGTCAAGTGTTGTCAGTTCCACCTTAAAAGTTATGGTTGGGAGATGTCAATCTAACTACCGAATCTCAAAATTTGTGAAGATATTATCGATATTATTGTTTCAAGTACATAAGTAGATGTCCCTTTATATAAGATAGTAATCCTACACAATAAGGAAATAAGATTAATTATAGGAACAGGAAATATCCTAACTTTTTAACTTCTAAAACTCCCCTTCAAGTTGGAGCATCCAAATCATAAGCACCCAACTTGTTACAAATATAGTTTATGCGAGGTCAACATACATATTTTGTGAAGATATATGCATGTTAGTTATTAGACTTGACGAAACTGGTCATGATGCAATATGATATAATCTTCTCCTTGATAAAGTGACAATGATTTCTACATGTTTCGTTCTTTCGTGAAACACATGATTGGATGCGTTGTGCAATGTTGCTTGATTTTCACATATTAATGTCATTAGAGTATCCTTTATAAGCTTTAGTTCTTAAAATTTTTGTTTCACCTAGATGAGTTCACATGTTGCCAAGGTCATGACTCTATATTCAACTTCTGCACTAGCTTTGGCGACAATAGTCTGCTTTTTACTTTTCTAAGAGATCAAGTTACCACCTATCATGACATAGTAATATGAAGTGGAATGACTATTTGAGGGAGATCCTTACCAATCTGCATCCAAATATGCAACTACTTCAGTATTTCTTCTATCTTCATACAACAACCTTTGTCTTGGAGTTCCCTTAATATACCTCAAGATGCACATTACTGCGTCCTAATGGGTATCACATGGGGATTGCAGAAACTGGATGACTACACTTATAGCGAATGAAATATCTGGGCGAATAATAGTAAGGTAATTAAGATTCCCAACGAGTCTATGATACCTTCCAGGATCATCTAGAGGATCCCCCTGTCTTGGAAGAAGTTTGGAGTTTCGATCCATAGGAGTATCACAAGGCCGAAAATCAAGCATTTTTGTCTCTTCTAGTATATCAAGAGTGTATTTCTGTTGAGATATGACTATAGCGTTGCTAGCTTGGGAAACCTTAATGCCAAGAAAATATTTGAGTAGACCCAAATCCTTAGTCTAGAAATGTTGAAAGAGGTGGCTTTTTAATTTAAGAATCACAGGTTAATTCATCAGCTCCTGTAATAATTGTATCGTCCACATAAACAACTAGATGGATATTTCTGCCAAGTGATGTGTGATGATAGAAAACAGAATGACCATCTTTGCTACAAACCATGCCAAATTATTGAATAATTGTACTGAATCTACCAAACCATGATCGTGGAGATTGCTTGAGGCCATAAATAGAACGTCTAAGCTTACACTGTTAGTCTTAGAGCCCATAGTTCAATTGTAAATGTCCAAATGTATACATCATCGTTAGCAATAAAAGTAGTGGCTTTATGTATTACTTATGTGTTGGAGTAATATATCGACGTGTGATCTGATCTATGCCCACCGTACGAAGTAGAGCCATAAATCGAGATAGACCACACTCGATGGGTCCTTAGTCAACAAAGCTTCATTAGAAGCGACTAGTATGAAAGATGACTCTTCATGGATTATGTTGTATTTAGTCATTGGAATGAGATTCTAGAGTCTAATCATAGATATCACGTGGGACATGATATTGGACGACTCGTGTGACATCGATCAAGTCATAAATGTATTCAATGTCGTAACTTGTCATGTATCCTTAGACTAAGGAGTCTTTGTGATTACTATGCAATAAACAACTGAGTTTGACCTGAGCCCAAAGTTGTATGTGATAGGGTTTCCATAACTGTCATGATTGGCTTAGGGATGAACTGCATGAGTGAGACGAAAGACGACTGAGGGATTTATCCCTCATACTACAGTATGGGAAACATACCGATTCTTGGCCGCTTGATCGAGAGTGACTGTAAGAATAGCATGGCCATGCACATGACATTATGTATCAAATATTCAGTCATCTCGCATATCAAGGAATATTGATTGAGAATAATAAGGATGACGGTTCTATGCCATATCTCAATTAGAATATCTAAAGATAAAAGGATAGTGACATGGACAACAAAAAAGGTTTGAATAGACAAGGTCGATTCGTTATGCAGAGTTAGGCAATACTAATGTCTCGTTAGTTGCCACTTATATAGGATCAAGTAAAATGAGATTTTATGTTGATCTACTAACATGCATAAATCTAAGGGTCACACCGGAGGATGAAACTCATTAACCCACCAATGGAGAATGGCCAAGCGGGAAGTTGACACAGGACATGACCAAAACTGGTTTTTGGGTCATGTGCCCGTAATTAATTAGGACTTTACAGATCGAGACAAGACTTAGAATCTTTGGAACGATATCGTCAGATAATGTTGGATATACCCGAGATGGAGGGCGTAGGAGGCAATGAGCGCGTCACCCGACCTCATCGGGAATGGCCACGGGCCATCACCTGCGAGGCCCATGGGCGGCCCATTCCACTAAAGGCCCAAGGAACCAACTAGTTAGTTCTTAACTAAATGGTTCTAACTAAATAAATTAGATTAGGTAAGTTGGTGATTCAATCCACCAAATCTCTACCAACTTCTAACTACTTTGCACCATCCTTGTCCTATTTAATATTAGTTTATTATGTTGATGGGATTACATGATATAAGTCATCCTTGTCAACATAACAAGACACCACACAAAAGGAAGACCAACAACACTTCGTCCCTCCCCTCAAGTTTCGGCCATGGCATTCTCCACCTACATTTTTTGTGTTCTTGAGTACTCTAAGCTTAGAACTATGTGTCTTTGATTCCTAGGAGGATATGTAGGCGTCTTGAAGACTCAAGCCCGATTATTCTTTACCAGGTGTTCTTGATTTGGTAAGAAATGATGATTTCGGTTTTCATCTTGTGAATCCATTTTTTGATAGTTGTTTCAAGGCTTTAATGGTCTCTTGTTTTCATTATTATTCTGCTGCGAGCTGGTTCCTATCCAACCTTACCTCGAGACCCAACATACACACCAAATCAGACTCCCCTTGAGTAATAAAACCTATTGGTTGCTCCATGTAGATATCTTCATCGAGGTCATCATGAAGAAAGACATTCTTGATATTGAACTAATGAAGAGGCCAGTGTTTGACCGAAGCAATGGAGATGAACAAATGACCAGAAGCAAACTCTGCAACCGGAGAAAAAGTATCACCATAATCAAGCCTGAAAATTTGGGTATAAACCTTGACAACTAGTCTGGCTTTTAGACAATCCACCTGACCATCTGGTCCCACTTTGACTGTCACGC
This sequence comes from Erodium maritimum, assembly GCA_963921825.1. Classification (NCBI taxonomy): domain Eukaryota; kingdom Viridiplantae; phylum Streptophyta; class Magnoliopsida; order Geraniales; family Geraniaceae; genus Erodium; species Erodium maritimum. Next base: position 74,901,803 of record OY997590.1, read on the forward strand.
CCCAAATCCGGTCTTGACCGGACCCGAGACGCGACAGTGAATTTCAATTAAAAGTAATTTAAGACAAATAATAGCTGATAAAGATAAATAACATAAACCAACGAATTAGAGTTTCTGAGTCCTATGCTCAGTAAAATACATAGGTCCGAAATAACCGTTCGTCACTACGAAAATAATAAATGAACGTCAACCCGGACCCTCGCTAGCCCCATGCTCTGCGATTTCCTCAACTCCAAGTCATGACCACTACCTGTAGAAAACACGGTAAAATAGGGGGGTGAGCTTGACGCTCAGTAGGGAAAACCGTCAAACCACCTTATCTCGAAGTCACCAAAATGCAGTTCCATAATTTAAAATATAATAACGGTTTTAACACAATCCGACCTTTCAAACTAACAACAGCCAAGACCCTCTTTAAACTCGGATACCCAAAGTCCAATTATACCGAAACCATTTCCACACAACGCCTACCCTGAGGCCACACCACGGAACAACCCAACCACAATTCCCCAACACATAGTCGACGACACTCACAAGAAAAATCATAAACAATCCAAACCACACCATCCAACCGACTAAGGCACACAACGAAAGGAACAATACAACTCAGACATCCAATTACGTTTCTAAACTAACTTTTCAACGATTAAAAGGAGAAAATGACAACGAGACATATAAATCAACTTAACCAATCTTCACTTTACCCGACCACAAACTATCCCGAGATTCCACATCCCAGGCCTCTACACAAACGACTTAAGGACAACCACAACTACGACACTTTAACTTACACGGGAGCCACACACATGAATTCACCAAAAGACAAACAAATCGAGTCATTCACGGTCACACGCAACTCATAACAAAGAAGAACACCCAAAGTCAAGACACAACAATACTCAGTCAATTCAAAGCAATTCAAAATGAAACGGCCCGTAGCCATCGCACGGTCTAGGGAGCAACCCTCTCGGCCCGGCGTAACCGCACGCAACTTCCCTAACACAAAGTCAGGATAGGCGGTCGACCTCATCGCGGACGCAGCGTTTTACCGATCGACGGAAGGCAGGGAAATCGCCTCTTCGCGGCCTCATCTCTCGCGGTGCTCAACACAGCGTTTTACCGAGTGCTAGTCGGAAGGTAGGGAAATCACCTCTTCGCAGGACACAGCGTTTTACCGATTCACGGTCGGAAGGTAGGGAAACCACCTTTCTCGTGTACCTTCGTACACCAAGCCTCACACTTTACCGCTCACTCACCCGGAAGGTACGACTCACCTTACGGAAGTACGTCTCTCACACTTTACCGGCGGCGCAACGGAAGGTACGACACACCTTTCGGGCACAAATCATAATCATTATCACCAGAACAATCACAACCACACTCACAATCACAACCAAAAGCACAATCATAATCACGTCGATCTATTACTCACCCGACCATATCACAAACAATGATTCACATTTCCACAAACACGGCACACTTGCCCACGCACAGTCACAACATGCAACATCGAGTGTAATAGGCTTTGTCCCTTAATTACACTCACAATAATTCCGCACTTACCATCACTTACCGACACCCTCTCGGATACACTCAATACAACTATCACAAAACAGTCACAATCACGTTCACAACCACAGTCATGTTTCAATAATAACACCGCCAACAGGCACATACCATCACTTACCGATACCACTCTCCACGTGGTTACCCCACCGGCTTAGCCAGTATCCCCAACATTCCCAGTCAAACATATCAAGTAAAAATAGGGAAAAACACTCAAATCACTGATCATGCGTTCTCTAGTAAATTCTACTCATTTTCGTGTTCGTTATTTATTAACCGTTCAAGCATCACATGTATACACAGATACACTCAGCACACAAGTCCTACGGGCACGACATGTCCCAATCTACTAGCACAACAATTCCCAAGACATAAATCGTAAAGTGTTCGCAGTTTGATACGTCGACGTTAGTTGTTCGTTTCCTATATGCATACTAGTTCTTTAGTCGGTTTATTAGGTTTCCCTATATGCATACTAGTAAAACCGTAATAAAGCGGATTCGAGGTAATCCCTACCTCTTGAAGAGCCGACCTTTGCGTCTCCTATCTGCTGACGTCCTGGCCAACACCGGTCTTCTCCGTGCTCGGGGTAACGACCTAGTTTAACACAAAAGAGGGACGGTATCAGTCCCGGTCCAACCCGTAACGGTTCTCAAAAATAATACTTAAGTCCAAGTTCGAAGTCCGATAAATTATCCGAAGTCCAGGTATTTATCTGATTTTAAGTCAAATCATTAATTACTTAATTAAATAATCTGGTCGGATCTGGACTTGACCCGAGACCGCACCAGACCCGGACTCAAACCCGGCTCAGGACCCGAACTCAGATAAGGTCCAGGCCCAAGACCCAAACTAGATCCGAGCCCGAGGCCCAAATCCGATCCAGGTCCAGGTACTGGCCCGAACCTTGTCCAAGGCCCAAATCGAGGTCCGAGTCCGTTCCTGGCCCGATCTCAGACTTGCTCTGGTCTGAAGGGGCGGCTAGGGTTCCGGTTGAGGTTCCGGCGACGACGGCGGCGGGACTCGAGGGGGAAGGCGATGGTGGTTCTTGACGGCGAGGGAAGGGTGCCAGAGCACGGGGAGAGACGGAGGCGCCATTTCCGATCTCCTCAGCTCCGGATCTGACAGCGGTGTCATCTCGCCGGCGAGGGAAGATGGATCTGGACCCCGTGACTCCGGTGACACCTCTCCAGCCGAGAACGACCACGACGAACTCGCGTGGGTACAGATCTGACGAAGAGGGAGGACGAAGGAGTTGAAAAGGGTCGGACAGAGACTCACCGTCTCTTGTTTGCGCGATTCCGACGACGTGGAGCTCGAGAAGTCGACGGCGGCGCGGGTTTCCTTGAATCGAAGAAGAACACGGCGAAGCAGAGATGGGGTTCTGTCCTTTTTTGGGTTTCGGAGGACGAGGTACACGAGGGGATGGAAGCAGAAGAGGGAAGCTGAGGACGGCGAGGTCGGGGATCCGGCATCGTGCGATTGAGGGAGAAAGGGGTTGGATCTGAGGGAGAAGCGAAAACGAGAGAGAGGAATCGTGTTGGGAGGCGTGCGAGTGAAATGAGGAAGAGGAGGGCGTGATACTAGGGTTTGGGGTCGGCTCTTGGGCCCCGAGGGCGAGTTGGGCTTGGTCACTGACCGGCCCGTCTGGCTCGGCCCAAGTGGCTGGTGGCCCAATCTGCTCCCCTATCCCCCCCCCCCCCGTTTTTTTTTTTCTTTTCTTCTTTCTTTTCCTCATTTTTTTTAATTTCCTTTTTGTTTCGCCCTCGTTCCAACAATTCGATCCGTTTTCCAACCCCGACGTTTTAAAGCCGTAAATTAAACTATTTAATTATCAGGTCTTTACAGTCTACCACCCTTAAAGGAATTTCGTCCCCGAAATTTAAAACGAACGCGCTCCACTCGACTCGATCTCGGGGAACGTCCGATTGAGTTACCAGTCCATTGTCTCCCAATTCACGGAACCACATAAGCTAGTTGGTCGATACCGAAATCCTCTGTCGGTAGAAATGTCGCCCTGACACACGCGACTCGGTCGGGATATCCTATACCGGAATCGTCTGTCGATATAGGTATCATGCCGGAACAATTCTCATATCGCACTTTAAAGCGGATCTAACACGCACACACGTCTGCTCACTATTCACTTCCTTTAAGTATGTAACGCGCACAAAAACAGAAAGTTAGCCTCCGTCCTGCACCGCATGTCCCCGACTCCGTCGGTTGTTCACTACCCGCATCCAATAGAAACACATGATATCGGTCCAACCATCCTCCCGAAATTCCCGTCGGAATACAAACATGAAACCTGGTGCCAAACACAACCGCCGATCTAGATGTTCCACATCGGCATCTCCCTTGATGTAGACGTCATACCGGAACAACACACTGGGAACCGTGCGTACGTGGGACTTCTGCCATTACTCGTGCAATCCACGCCGGACTCCAAACATGGTTACGCCCCGGCCAACCTCACACGATAAAACGAAGAACTTAACACCCAACTCATCATATCTCACTATGACGATACTCCACAAGCGGCGACATCCAGTCATGATCAACATCGAGGGTTACCCAACCAGTGATTTCGTGTTTTACCGTTGACATTCATTCACATACCGATAAACGAGTCAAATTACAAGTCGTTCCACCTCAAGTACCACAACAAACGAAAGACACTACGATACCATTTCCTTAGGGCCCGAACAGCCTTGGATACTTTGCGCATATCTTATACTTTCGTTTCCGCGTCGACTCTACGTGGTTCTTAATCGTTCATGGTCCACGCGACTCTTTAGTCGCCTCTCGAACAACTCGGGACCACAAGGATCAACTGTTAATCCCCAACTGCGCTCCGCTTGGGCAGTTGTACCGACCTACTAAATAAGGTTTTGTACGGTGCCATAATGTTACTAACCTGAAAGCGTTGTGGTAACCGCATTCGGCTAACTATTTCCGGACTCCAGCAAACGATACTCTTATTTCTACTATGCTCTCGTAGGGGTCGTACTAGTTCCCGCGGAACACTGGCGTTCGACATTTACTTATTGAGAACTGATACGCTTTGATTCAAATTTCGCACCTACTGCTCGTCCACACGTGACGGTCGTATTGCCCGATCGCACCTCCATCGGTCGTCGGTTACAATCGATCGACGCCTCGCGTCTTGAGAGTCAGTCCGTCCCCAGGATGACTTCGAAAGTTGTCAGGTTCGACACCAAAAAGATTATTAAGAAAAGGGACGGTCAAACGAGCATTCAGTTCGGAGAAGAAGTGCTCACACTCACCAGTACACACAATTTCCGCGCCCTTACGTGTCAAGGTAGTCAAAGCGTATCCAAAACCCTCAAGTGAAAACAATAATCACTACCACCTAAGGTATCACAGAACAGAGTGTTAGTTTCTCATAGCTCGGTTCGCTCAACTGTACCGAAAATATCACCGGTCTCGGGTCTTCCCATGACACATTCATCGGGCAATACTCAAACGCACATACCGGACCGGTATACACTTTGGTCGGGTATCTTCCCGTCACTCGGGGTATGAGTCATAACATACCATACCACACAAACTACACCATGTCGAACACGACAACCCAAGGGCGCTTGCCCTTCACCCGGGTGCAAACCGTAATCAACACAACTGTGAATCGAATTTACATAAATCTTCTCAACTATGCTCTTGGTATCCGTCACTTAACAATCCTCACTGGACAAGTCCACGGTTATCTCATAACCAACCGCACGTGCGAACTTGCACGGTGCCACCCGTAACTCACGTACTACCGTACCTCAAATCACATAAGCCACTTAACAGGCATCAACAACCACATCAACCCAAAACCTCGATCCCAAAAGTCCCATACCGGAATCCCCTTTGGCGTGGGTATCCTACCGGTCTCAACAATTCACACGGTGATAGTTCAATGCGAAAAGACCACCAAGAACGGTCAACCACTCTAATCTCAGGTGTAAGTCTCGTACTTGTCAACCTGCAACTAAAGGATCATGTAGACGCAGAGAATTAACCTATAAAGAAGGCGGTGCAACTACTGACTTTGGAAGGGACGTGATTGAGGGAACATGTAAGATCTCATAAATATTGTGATTGTAAAACTTCGACGATGAGAAGTAAGAGCTTAACTCAAAAAAAGGAAACATTGGTAGAGATAAAATAACGATTAGTAGTAGGAGAATAAAATTTATACCCTTTTTGAAGGCGTGAGTATCCCAAGAAAAAATATTTGATATCTTTTGCTGAAAATTTATCTTGACCTAGAGTTTTATCATGAAAAAAAAAGTACATCCAAACATACGAAGCGGAAGAGGATATAATGACTTCTTCGGAAACAATACAGAAAAAGGGAGGTGATCTTGTAAAGCGGATGATGGCATACGATTATCAGATACCCTACAACAAGAACATTATTTGCCCGAAAACGATGAGGCGTGTGATGATGAATTATAAGTGTATGTGTAGTTTCAACTAGATGACGGTTTTTGCGTTCGGCAACACCATTTTGTTGAAGGGTCGAAGTACAAGAAGATTAGTTAAGGATACCATGAGAACGCATAAACTCTGTTTAAGGTCCTGTAAAATATTCTTTAGCATTATCACTACGTAAAATACGTATGCCAACATTAAATTGAATTTCAATTTCGGAAAAAAAAATTGAACATGGAAAATAACTCAAAACGGTGTGTCATTAAAAACAACCAAGTGCATCGAGAATAATCGTCAATAAAGGTAAAAAAAAAATATCGATAACCCAATACAAAAGGAACATGACTCGGACCCCAAACATTAGTGTGAACCAATTAAAAAGACAAGAAGCCCGATTATTTATATGTTTAGGACAAGAAGTACGAGTTTGTTTTCACAACTAACAAGACTCATACTCTAAAGTTGATAAATGAGAAAGACTCGGTACTAAGTGTTAGTTTCGAGAGACTAGGAAGTCCCAAACGACCGTGGATGGTAAGTGGAGATTCAGTAGAGGTGCATGCTAATGAGGACTCTTTTTCTTGGAGATAGTATAATCCTTGAGACTCATATCATTCTGCCATCACCTGTCCCGTACTACGGTCCCACATAAATACAAACTCACCATCAAAGGTGACAGTGAAATTAAGAGATCGAGTAATCTAAGATATAGAGATGAGATTAAATGAACTATTATGGATGAAAAGAACAGATGCTAAAGGTAAGGATGATAAGGGTTTCGTGGAACCAACTCCTTCCGCTCGAGATATAGACCCGTCTGCAAGAGTAATACCCGAGAGATGTGAAGAAGTAGAAATATGAGTAAGAAGATTTTGGTTACCTGAAATATGATTCGAAGTACCAGAATCAAGTACCCAAGGGTCCATAGGGTGAGAATACCCTAACAGTAAATGGAATTACCATCACAACCATTCACATTATGATGAAGTGAAGATGTTTACTATAAAGAGCGAAGTTGCAAATGGTCCTCGTACTCAATACCATGTAACTCATAAAAGACCTTCTTAGTATGTCCCATCTTGTGACAATGACTACATTGAACATCTTTTCATTGGTAAGAACCACCTCGTCCTGCATGACCTCCACAACACCCCTATCACGACCTCTCATAAGGGCACTGTAAGATTTTTTAGCAAACTAATAGGAAAGAGCAGAGGCATCCACTATAGTAGGAACCTCAGGTGTGGTGATGGTAGATGAAATGCGCAATAGGTGGGCAGAAAACTCTTGTAACGTAAGGATAGTAGCGCTAACCAAGATTTGGTCACGAACAAAGGACAACTGAAGACTCATAGCAATAAGCCCTAGAACCATGATCAATTTATCCATTAGGCTAGTCTAACCTCTTTTCTATCAGTAATTGGAAAAGGTGCATTAAACTCCTCCATCAACGACTTTAATCGTCCAACAAATTGTGTCGTATCGAGTCTGGATTGCTTTAGCTAAACCATATTACAAATCACATAATGCAACTATTGAATATCATTAGTCTATAAGGATTTAGCCTTATTCCATACTTGAGCACATGTACAATATGCTTTATAAACAGAGTATAAATAGAGTATAGCTTAAGATCAATTGATTTCCACAATATAGTGACCAATAAAGGCATCGATTTTCTTCCATTGATCCTGTTTATCCTTACCAATATCATCACTGCATTTAGTGAGATGATCTTCGTGCCCTTGGCCCATAACAATAATTCAATAGAAGTAACCCATGATGTATAATTGGAGCTACCACTGTGTTCCTCCATTGTAATCACGAGGGGTGTTAAAAACGAAGAAAATGTACTATCTTGAAGATCCTTCATAGTTAGTAGATCATTAATGAGATCGTGAAGTAGTTCCAGATAGAAAAACAAAACAAAAATTGAAACGCAGGTCTGGTAGTAAGGGCATGTGGTTGTCACGACGACGATTTTTCACGGGTTGGTAGATCGGAGACTTCTGGGAATGATGGTGCTGGAGGTGAGGATCAAAGATGGTTGGAACTGAGTAGATTTATAAAAAAAAATCAGTGACTGCTTTGAAACATTACCGGCACGTGGATGCACGTGTAGCGATTGGTGGCGGTCCAGTTTCACGGTTGGTGTCACTAGAGGCTCTACTTTCCACAGGTGGGAGAATCGAGATGATTCCGGGCCGGAATCAAGACTTTTCCGGACTACAGTCACTATTTAAGTCTAGAATCACTGTTCCGGTGGTTTCTTTGGTACGTATATAAAGGTAACTCTACTTATTTTCTTGTCAAATCATTAAATGAAACTTTAGAAGGGTTTGTCTTTCTCTTGGCTTTTACTTTGATCAAGTTAGTCTCGGTTTCTTACACAAACTTTATTGCGTATAGTGTGTATTAGTACCCCCAAAGTTCCAATATGTGAAAGCCAATGAGACTCATGCTTCTCATCCATGAACTCTATGAATTATTTTTCGATAAATGATTCTATTTTTTACTAAACATTTTAATACAAATCCAAAAAAATGGTACTAGTTATTAATAAATGTCATGTTTCTCTACATTGAGACAATACTGTTATTCTTTAATATTCATCTTCAGATGCATACTTCATTTTATTATCTAAAAATTGGTTTATAAAATAAAAGGAGAAGTAAGAGATATCAAATCAACACTTACTGATCCTTTGTACGGATCTGGTTTGATGGTTAGAGATGTACTTGTCCATCTATCTTGTTCCAATTCTATAGCTTAAACCTTCGTGTACTCCTTTTCTTCTTCCGAATAGGTTTAATTTAAATTTTCATTCGCTAATAAAAAAATTCCACGCCTATTGGATTTCCATATGTTTGCTTTGCATTTTGTTTTCTTTGATAATTTTTTTGATAAGCCAAAAGTTTATTGAGCAATTGTTCTACAAGACTATAGAACAAAGCAAGAAAAGATCCAGAAAGACCTTTTCCTCAGACCGCTACAACTACACAGAGCAAAAACAAAACAAAACAAAACAGGATGCAAACAAAACACCTTATCTACTTCCTATCCGGGTTCAAACAAGTAAACCGTTTAGAGACCAGAACATGGGGTAAAGCTTGTTCTGAAATCGGATCATGGTCTTGTTTCACTATCTGACAACTGATTTGCACCATCCCTTATAAAACCTCATAATGACATCGAACACCTGCCTGAAGCAGGCCCAGAACACCCTTGTGGAAGACCCAACACAAGCAGCTCATTTGCCAAGCCAACCTGGTCAAGATCAGGCCCAACCTGACAAATATCCAAGCCCAGATCTACCTTAATCTCCCCCAGCCTAATAGCAAGCCCAAAAACGGTGTGATCTTGATCCAACGAGGCAATCAGAGACGACTCTGCAATCACGTCTTTGATCTGCGGCAAGATCAAATCCGAACCATTAGGATTCGAGATCCCTTGATTCGAATTCGAAATACCTTGAATCAAGGAAACTCCACCTGAAATAGGCACATGATAGATTGAAGTTGGACGGGGATGCTCGCCGGAGACCTGAGAAGACGGCAACGTATCGTTCACCCGTAAACTCAAAATAGATGATATGGTCGTCTGAACAGTGCAGGCCACTCTAGAGCTCGCCATCCCCGGAGCAATATTTCAGATCACCATTCGAAATAGAGAGTATGCTCTGTTTTTCAGAACCAACTGGTACAGTCGCCGGAAAGGCCAAACGACACCGAGAAAAGGCCAAAAATAAGGCGTACCCGTTCACCTTAAACCCATTTAAGGTTTCAATTTCCTGGGATGTCGTAATCTGCGATGTAAAGAGGATGAAACCAAACATAAGGCCTCGCCTGTTTGGCCTCTTCAGCAATGACAGTGAAACAATGTCTCCAAACGGTGAGAACATTCCCGGAACCCGCTCTTCCGGTGAAGCATAAGGAAAGTTATGAACATAAAGTTCAATATCACTCTCGATATATCTCACCTGTGCCCGTCGCCAGCGATCAATTTACTTACCACGGACGTCCGATGAAGGAACCACATCTAGTCTCCTTGACCTCAGAGGGAACTTTCTCTTTCTCCCGAGAGAACTTGATGTCCTGAACATCGGACACATGAAAAAAGGCTCCATGGATCTTGACTGTTCGGTAGTCTCAGCTAGTGAAACGCGTCCCGGATGCACAAACGGCACCGAGGCATCATTCGCCACTTCTTTCGATCTGTCCATATCCACACCACCATAATGCATTTGATCCCCTTCCCCCGGACCCTCCATTGGCTTCGATCCATTAATGGCAACCTTTCTGAGCCGCTTCTTCCGACGCTTACACGGTTACACCGTACCTGCTGAGTCGGAGAATCGATAACCTTGGTAGCACGATGGGCTCTCTTGACCACCTTCTTCTGTCTAGGAGTTTCAACCTCCTTGATTACCTCGCAGTAATCTCTATAGAGGGACAACATAGTTGTACAAAAAATTGGGAAGGAGAACAAACGGGAGGAAGCCATTTTTTTCCTGTCGGAATAGTCTAAAAAATCGTATCCATAACTTTGTTTTCTTTGATAATAGTGTTAGATATCTATTATCAATAAAAGAATTTCATTTAAGAGGGTATTTATGAGGATATAATTTTTATGTATAATGAATGCTATAAATATTCCCTAGTTTTAACTGTTTACTTTTCCATATTATTTTTGTATGAACATTTCCTGTTTATTTATAAGCACAATTTTTTACTACGAAAGACTACTCTCATGAAAGGAAAATATCTAACGGGCGAGGCGCAAAAAAACTCTTATAACGGGAGCTCAAAAACAAAACACTCTTAGACCGTTGGACAACATGACCGAAAGACTACATGTCCAAAACAAAGCGGAAAGAACCACATGACTATAGACTGAATCTCGAGCCTACTCCTCGTACCACTTCGGTTGTCTTGAACAGTTGTAAGCTCTAAGTCAAACGTGGGCACAATGGGCTTTGACCCACCAACAAACCCAAACCATGAATTCAAACAGAACATTGATTTGAAACAAAACAGCTGCACAACCCTATCCCTTATTCCATAACAGACGACACCGTAAATACAGGGAATACGTGCGCTATGAACAAAACTCAAAAAACGAGGCTTCACGTCGGCACGAACCCATGCCGGCACGAACAGACACCGACACCTCCATGACGAGCGGACCATCAACAACCTGCCACACCCCAAACCAACAACCAAACGCCATCAGCCAAAATTGAAACTCTCCACCACCACAGATGAAACTCCCAATTGGTTGAGAAACCCCCACACCGAGGCAAACACATGGCCGACGATGATGGAAAGCCGACATGGTGGCGCGATTTCACCGTCCACCATGACAAAATATGACGAAATCCACAACTATGACGCACCACTATCCTTTCCAGAACAGAGGATACGAGTTCCCAGAGACTCAAGGATAGACAACCCAAGAAATCAGATGAAGAATAAGGTGAAGCCGGATTTGGAAAATTAAACGCTCGAACTGACCAAACACCGGAGCCAGAACGGACATACCTTAACTTGATCCTGCAACGTAAGGGCAAGATAATCAACGAACGGAAACCGTCATCCACGTTGACGGCGGTCAAGGGCGGGGCAACGTAAAAGGGTCCCTCCTCGGGACAGTTTTCTCTATAGGCGTGACCAAGGCTCTTATGTTTTATAACTTTGTAGCATTCCCCTATTGAAGTTGATAAGTTTCTTGTCATGCCTAAAATAAAAACTATAGTGTGATATAAATATTCACATTTCTTTTCTTTAGTTCTTTCCATTATTTTGTTTGATCTATTTTGTAATTTATTGATTACTAGTAAATTGAATATGGATGTTTTGTTTCGTTAACGATGGTTTTAAAACTTTTAAATAAAGATCCATAAAGTTGGTAGTATGTTTAAGAATCTTTTCCTTTCTTTTCAGATAAGAATTTGTCTGCCAAAAAAACAAATTTGAAAGGAGGTCAAAATTGGCCCCAACTAATATTAATGTTTAATTTCAAAATTAAAATTCCAATATTTTTACTTTATTAGGTTTGAAAGTATAATGTACATCTGTATTATATTTAGACACTACATCAAATGATAATGGGTTTAATTTATAAAGAGTTTTTCTATTCGAGGTTTTAAACAATTGCTTAACTTGTTTAAAGTTGAAGTCGACCCTGTGTACACCCGTATTATGAGAGATCTAATATGAAGGGGAGATTCATAGTTGTCCATATGTGAGTCACCGATAATTTTAGGGCTTAGAAGTGATATATACTTTGAATTCGTTACCTAGTTTATGTATAACACCCGTTTGACTTGTAACTCTTCCTAGGAAGTTGTGCCTTCTCTAAATATCGAGACATGAGCCTTAACAATGCACGTCACCTCAATGATTTTCAAACATATGGGTTTTTTTAAACACTATTGGCAAGATTCTCCTTGTTGCTTGATGCGTGACATTTATATATGACTTATCCTTAGCATTTCCCTCACTTTTGTGTGTATTTAGCCTATATTTCTTGTCTAAATTGATCACTTGAAAATTGGTGTTTAGATGTGGGTACCGGCATCTTCACTGGCCTAAGGCCAAAGAAGGCACTGACAGCGAGACGATAAGGCTAGAGTTGGAACGAGAAGATAGAGAGAGGTTAGAGCGAAAAAAACTAGAGAGGGATAATACAAATTACACCATAATACCATATCACTTTTTTTTAATAGAAAAGAATCTTATCTTGGAAAAATTAATGATGGGCGTGTTTTTAAATAGATAGTAGTGTCACGACCCCGTAGGCGAGTCCAAGTTGCCGGGCGCTCCGAGACGAGAACTCGCGGGGTGTCACAGTAGAGAAAGTTGATTTTTTTAAAGGCACTAATAATTTCGTTCATATGGAGTCGTCAAGTACAATCACATATGAACAACCCCTAAGACTAAGAATATAGTTTGGTTGTCCAATCATAGGTCGGTGTACTGGCAATCTAAGCCACATAAACAAAAGGGATAACTCCACAAAACAACTATTGTTCGACTTTCGTTTTCACAATATGACTGTAAACTATATTATCGACCATATCACATCGTTGAGTGGATTTTTTTCAAAAACCATAATCTGCCTTGACAATTTTGACGAATCGTTGTTTTTTTTTGTGTGACAGGCACGTGCTTAGGTGGAAAAGCACGTGTGTGGCACACCAAATCAGTGGATTATGGTTTAGTCGTGCGTGGCATACCAAAAAAAAACCAACGATTCGTCAAAATTGTCACGGCAGACTATGGTTTTTGAAAGAAAAGTCACCCAACGATGTGATATGGTCGATAATATAGTTTACAGTTATATTGTGAAAACGAAAATCGAACAATAGTTGTTTTGTGGAGTTATCCCTAAAAAAAATCATATTTGGAAACATAATGGAAATAGCTTAACGTAATTTTCACGCATGGTTAAGTGGACACGATGAGCTATAAACTCTACCAGATGGTTGCATTGAGTTGCTAGGGTGCTTCGAGTGACCCCAAGACGAGGTAGATGATATAGAGAAATCAACCCTTTTTAAGTCTCGATGGACTTCCTTCCCCCATCAGACCTTAACTTTTGGCCTTCTTGGCCCTCAATGGGGTTGCTTGGCAGATCTCGCTGGTGACTTTGGATCTTCCTCTCCCTGTTGGACCATCTGACCAAGTCAAGGTCCAGGAAGCCAAAATCCCGCTTCTTCAATTAGGCTTTGGGCGCATGGGCCCGTTTGGTCTTCTCCTTGTCAGGTCCTTAACATTTTTCAAGCCTTGTGGTCTGAGAGGAAAAGGTAGGTCCGACGAGGCCCCTTCTTCTTCTTCTTGTGCGAGGGAGGCATAACCTTCTTGTGACCCTCCTACGAGGATAAGGATCTTGTGGTAGTGGCGGTGTGTGTGTCGGAGGTAGTGTAAGGGGTAAAGAGTTTGGAGGTAGCGGTGTCAGCCTGGTACCCTGGCCCAGATTAGGAAAGATATTGATCCAGGTTATCCTCTAGGCCACCTCTGTCGTCACCATTCACATCCATCAGCTCTAGGACCTTGGGCCAGACCGTCGAAGTCCACTATTGGAGTTGAGGTTTTGAACATGATATTGGTCCGAGGTAAGACCATGCCCCTTTCCATGCTGGCCGACAAGACCATTATTATTGGAGAAGGGAGTTTGGTAGTCATGAAGCCCGATGGGTCACTTGTTTGCGATGGAGGGAGCAGAGGTAGATCTGTTATGGTATCTAGAGGCATCCTCCATGTATGGTCCATTAGCCTCGCCTCCCATATCTTTTGAAGGAAGCCTTCCACCAACAGAAACTATATGGGCTTTAATGGAGAATGCATAGGGGATGACGCCCCCCCCCCCTTTCCACTCTCGAGATGACCGCTTTACAACCTTGGCTCGTGTGGCCCAAACTTCCACAACAAAAACAGAACTATTGGTTCTTCCCGTACTATAGCACGATTGAAATCTAATCTGGGTAGCCTTCAAACCCTAGTCATACTTGACGTTGGAGTGGATGAGTGATATCGATCTCCACCCGTATCCAAAAATAATCCTCCCACCCTAAATGGTGTGGTCTGTCACCAAGGGGCGACTCAGTTTCCAAAGTAGTACCAATGATTGTTCGTTGTTGGGACATCCGAGCTTCTATCGGAATGATGTAATCTGAATCCCTATCCGCTCGTATCGGAAAACCAGGTCATTCGGTTGTATGCGAGGGGTCAGGGGCGTGAAGAAGAGGATGGACCCATGGAAGGTCCGTGTTTCCTGGTTATGAATCTCTTTCATCGCCTCCCTAGAGGGGAAGAAAAATATGAAGATATGGTCCGTCATTGGTTGCACAAGACATTGGGTTGAAACCCCACTCGAAGATACTATTGGAAAAATAAGCTTTTACGACCACATTATATGGCCACGAAAGCCGCCTATAAAGTTGCGTAAGACGTATTTGGTTCTTGTGTGGCGACATTGGCCGTCCATCCCCTCGTTTTCGTGAGATTCATACTTCTGCGACCATATTCAATATAGTTGTTGTAGATGGTTACTATAATGACGATAAAGTGTAGTTTCTCAAGTCACTTACTACAACGACTACACTCTATTTTGTGCGATCGTATGCATATGGTCACATAAACGTACTAGTTGAACCTTTGAGATCGTATGCATACGGCCGTAGAAGATTAATGGCTCAACTATTGGGTTTTTGTACCTTCGGACAATCAACATTGAAATATTACAATGCCTTTATGGGTTAAGAATAAGTTGGAAAACGTTTATTTATCACTAAGTTGTAGTGTTTATGGAACCTTGAATATACTAATCTTTCTAAGGTAGCGGGGAACAACTCCCAATAGTAGAACTCTTAGAAACACGGGAGTGAGTCTATTCATTTCATCCCTAGCCTAATCCGATAGTTAGAGATAGTGTGACTGTCGATTGGAGGATCATGTTTTACTGATCATGCATATAGAGATATGAGTCAACGTCATAGATGTCGAAGAGTTTGACATTGGATGACCCACCTTGCGAATGCTCCACATAACACGGGACATGAGCATTTCTCAACTACCAAAGTAGTCTTAGGTTTACAACCATGATATCATCATGCCATCTATATGTTGTTGATTCATGTCTTGCATAATTAAACGTTACTCTTGACCAGATAGTTATTAGGGTTATGCTTATATATGTGTATGCACATATGAGATTTATTGGTGGTAATCATAAGGACTTGTCACTTGTATTCATACAAGTTAGATGCCAAATGGGCCACTCTTGATGAGTGGAGGATTATAAAAAAAAACATGACCATGCGTGTGATTTGTCACCCACAATCCAAACTCATGATCAAGAGAACAATGGATTGAATAGAAAAAAGAGGGTGCTTCTGTGCCCCCATTGTTCAGTAATGACGTCACCAAAATGATAGAGGATAAGATCACTTATGGTAACAGATTTGAAAAAGACAAAGTTGATAGTTGTTATGAGTTGGGTAGTATGGGCCTTGATAAGAGTTACCCATAACTCATGGAGGAAATGTTAATTTCCGTCACACTGGCAACGTCATATGAATCCTAAAGGGTCACACACAATAGAGTAAATAACACAACGAAGTGAACAATAGATGTTCGATTAAATAAATCCGTAAAATTATATTCGATATAACAAAGCTCATTTATTTAATCAATTGCGCATGAGATAAAACCATTATTTGTAACTAATTATTGTCTTGCATAATAATTAAAAAGAACAAATAAAAGGTCCAATTATACATAAATATATGGATTGATTGAAAACCTTATTGGCCTATAGGAGGATTCGGCCAACACATAAAATATATATTATTGGATGATATTTTATTTATCAAATTGGAATTAAGGGAACTCCTAAATATTCTAGAAAGGCCTAGACTTTAAATGGATTGTAGTTTGACTAAGTCCAAAAGAAACAAGACACCTCATTCGATAGATTTCCTAATTCTACTTGTATTTGTTTAGGGTAAATCAAGTCATATAAATATAACACTAAGGGAGCACGGAATTTACATACTTTAGAGATGAATATTTTGGCACTACCTATACCGAGAAAAGTGAGATTCGTTCAAGGCTACTAGCAAGTCAAGTTGTGGAGTCGTCTTTCTCATGTGGATACCGTGATAGGGAAAACACTTGAGTGTCTTGGCTTTTCTTTTTAAAGGTCCACGTCTCAAACCAGTAAGATCCAAAGTATCCTATATCGAGGTAAACACTTTTACACATAAGCATGGATTAGCTTTAATCGATACACGTGGATCTAGGCTTTTCTAGGATTTACCGACAAGATAATTTTTTTTTTGTTTTCCAACGTGTTAACATAACACATAATCCTACATGAACTTCTGCGAGCATATTCATGCCATCATAGAGGTTCAGCCAATACGTTTATGCGACCAACAAATAGGGAGGTGGGGGAGATGGCCTAGCCCAATACTAAGAAAGTGGTAACGACGACGCACCAGTTTCATTGTGAAATTCTAAACATTCCATCGCACTCGAGAAAGATGCGAGGTGAAGGAGAGCTTTTCGAACACATTTGGTGAGTTGACTTTTTTTAACATAAAGGGGACTTCTTTAGTAATAGAATACGAAATACGGAAATACGAAAATAGGGTGAGACATTGTCTCGGACAGACGCGAGACGTTCACCTTATAACTGCAAGCATTTCTTTGCTTCATAGTTAAGAAATTCAATACAACACGTACAAATATCATACTAACGATGACTACACCATGTGTGTACTTGACTGCTTTGCCCATCTCGGCTCGAGTCTTGCTTTGCTTGATGTGATCCTTGGTCCTTCGATGAGAACCCCTACAAGGAAGAGGTTATAATAGCAATTAGACGTGGAGTTGTGGATGATTATTCCTTGCAAAAAAGAGAACAGCAAAACGAATACGAAAAATGGATCATAACGACTCGAAATCGGGAGAAAGATCGAATAAACCCTCTATAGGAGGACGATACCAGTATCGTGACAGAGATAGCGCGAGATAATAGGGATGGGAAGAGAGGGAAAGAGTTGTTGTCGGAAGCTACGATAGCAAGGGTTCCTAGCGTCTCTCAAAAATATATGATTAATAACTTTTTTTTTTAAACAAGAGGAAGGGTATTATACCAAATAAACAGTTACAGAGTAGAGCCTAACGGCCCTGGATACCAGATTTTTGTCCGGGCCTCCCGTACCCAGCTCTCATGGTTCCGTTGAAGATACTACGTTTTACCGTAGATACAAACTAAGGACATCCTTTTACACAACATTTCAGCTTATTAATCCTAAAAACGAAAACAAAACAGCAGCAGAGAAACCATCTAAAACAATACTCGCAATTCAGAATTAAAACTAAGATTGACTCCAAACTAAAACATAAAAAACGATCTGCTTCCTTTCTCCGTCTAATACGGCCGAGCAACGTCAGTCTCGAGTCATGATGGGTAGGTCTCGGATCCCAATTCCACTGATGCTTCAAAACCTTCTTCAAGTGGATAGACTGTGCAGGTTGGTTTGTGATTACCCCGGAGGGTTCAGCTTTACCTGAAAATTCAACCTTCTCCAAATGGATACACTTTGGAGGTCGGTACGAAAAAACCTCTGAGGGTGCAGTATAAACCGAAGATGCAACATAGTCTTTTCGGCTCTGTGTTACCTCGGTGGGTGATGGGATAAATCACCAACCGCACACCCGATTGAAGCGTAGACCCGACAACGGTGGAGAAACACGACGTAACGGCGGCGACAATACAAGGGCGTGAGAAAGTACGCAGGTGAGGCCGATTGTTGAGAGAGGGACTCAAGACAAAAAGGAAGAGGAAGGGGAATCTCCATCGACAACCTCCAGGCCAAGGCCATAGAGGCCGTCGACGGCTAGGATTTTTTAGGGGGAGAGTTCTCACAGGCTTTGAGATACTTTTTTTTGAAACGGGTAACCGGAGATTTTCATTAATACCCAAAGGTAAGAAAACAAGACAAGGCGTGACCGCCCCGGGTTCCAGATGTATGTCCGAGCCGACCGTAGTAGGCCCAACGCTCATGGACCCATAATAATAGCCTACTTGAAATCATAGGCAAAAACTCAAGATAGCTCTTTACCATCGTCTTAAAACAACGAGATAGAAAGTGAAAAGTCCTAATCAAAAAACGAAAACCATTGTTCCAGAAATAATGCTAAAAACGAGAAAATAGATAATAAAACTGAGTTGTTGTTACAGGGTGCCCGGGACTAGGGGTGTAACCGGACCGGATATCCGGTCCGTAGCCCATTAAAATGTCTGATCCGGATCATCCGGATCTCAAATATTGATGTTCATAACCAGTCCGGATTAAGTCTAAAATTCCGGATTTTAACCTTCCGGATTCGGATCGGTCCGGACTGGGTCCGGATTTTATCCGGACCTCAATGGGCTCACTGTTTTGAGCCCATTTTCCAGTGCAGTTACAGGTTTTACAAGATTCTATCATCCAATTGCTACCTAATTCTTATACCTTCAGTTATCATGTCAACATTTAAAACTTACATACATCTAGACAATGTTATTTTCTTACATTAAAATTAAAATACAATTATAAAAATATCAGTAGACATCCATTTCTTCTCATCTTACGTTCAGAATGCCTTCATCTACATGTCAAAAAATCAAAGTTGTAGAGAGGAGAACTTACTCCGATCTCTCCTTAATACGAAGTCTTTTGTGTGGCTCAAGTTCGTGACCTCTCTAGGGTTTGGACATGGATCCTATTTGTGAGAGAGTAGAGAGGAAACTGGGGAAATCTAAATAATAAGGAGATGGAGCGAGAGAAAAGGGAAAAGTATCCCTAGAAAATAGGCAAAGAAGATTGAGGAAACGAAGAGGCGCGTTAGGTTTAAGGATTGACCATTCCACGATTTTAGTTTCTACGAATGGACTTGATGTAGTTGTTGGGCTTCACCACTATAGATGGGACTGCTCTTGAATTGACCGGTCCGGATTTTATCCGGAATCCGGCGGAATTCAAGTAATGGATCCGTATCTGGATCCGTATCATCCGGATATCCGAATTCTTGACCGAATTTTGTCCGATTATATCCGGATCGGTTAATTTCCGGACCGGATTTGTCCGGATTCGTTTATTTTTTCGGATTTCGGATTTTTTGACACACCCCTACCCGGGACCTCCCAGCACTGGTTGTCCCGGGTCTGTAGGTATAGTCCGACATCGACTCCACCCACCCCCGCCGGGTCGGTTCATTCTTGCATAGGAGGCCGTTGTGCCTCCGCCTGCTCCTCCCTGTCCCCCTCAGTATATGCCGGCTGGTTGATGTCTGGTGGGAGGGTCGGATGATCCAGCGACTTCTTTGGTCCCGGCGGTCGAGCATACAAGGATCCGCTCCTAGTCTTCAAGGTTGACTTCTTGGCCTTCCCCCAATTGGGCCCCCCTTTCCCTAAAGCTTCCTGGGGATCTTCCTCCTTCCCCTGGGGATCTTTCTCCTTTCCCGTCCGAGTCCCTACAGGATGGATGTTAGCCAGATTGTCAGGCTTTGTGAATCCCGGTGGCCCTTTAATGGCTCGACGCACTCCATCCTACATTACATTGATTACCCCTCCTGAGGTAATCCTAGCCAGATTGTCAGACTTCGAAGAAACGTCTGCAACAGAGAAAACATCTCCCATAACGACCTCCCTAGATTGAATCACAGGTTTCAGAGATAGTCCATTCAGGAGATCATCAACAGCCGAATGTGCCACCGGAGGAGGTGTATTCCAGACCGTCTTCAGCAATCGATCCACGTCTAGCTGCCTTGGTACCAGAATAGTCGAGTCGTACCGGACCTCCTCTCGGCCTATACCCGGTAAGTGAGTCGTACACCTTATAATTTGGTGTGTCATCATCCCACACCTACGGCAGAAATTCCGTGAGCCTCTCGTAATGCAGCTCAATCAGCGAGGAGGAAGCAGTGCTTGGGAACCTAAGGCGGAGTCTTCTCCGTAGAGGCCAGTTCAGCTCCATCTGCACCCGCATCCATAAGAACAGGTCGTCCCGCCGTACATAGGGAATTGGGCCCGACACCACTTGAGTCCCAATGCTATCTGCAATAATACCACGGATGTGTGGATTCCTGGCCCCCATCGAAACGTTCAGTGACCGGACTCCAAGTTCAATGTGATTGAAAGCAATCTCATTTGCCTGGACATAAGGCCTGAGGGGTTCCAACAGTAAAGGGAAACCCTTGAAACTCCAAGGACCCCTATGACGAATATTCTCCATCGTCTCGGCGGACGGGAAATGGTATCCCGTGACCTCCGGAGACATGTACTCAACCTGAATGCCGTCCACCTTCCATTTCTGCAACAACATCACGCATACAACATTCTAATTGTGAATCTGGTCCCCTGCAACTCGGGCTGCCAGGGAGAACTGATAAGTCCCCTTGGTGAATGTTGGGACCGCTTCCTCCGGGACCACCATCTCGTCATCGTCATCCTCCCAGTCCGGAATCAGGGAGATCCAGACCGAACTCACCTCTCCCCGACGTGCATGCGACCCAGACCCGCTTGCCGCCCGATTACTTGAGCCCGAAGCCCCCTCTACCGGATGGTGGTATCAAGATACGGCCGCCGGCGAATGTGGACGAGGAAGAGACGGCGAATCCACCTGACCACTCCCCATCCCAGATGAACTCCGTATCTGACCATGACCAAGATTCTGTTCGACTCCGTACCTGGCTTGTCCTTTAGGGTGAGAGGGCCGACCGTCCGTCGGTGTTCATGCAGAGGACGGGGGAGGGCTTCATTGGGGGGTGACGTGAACGTGACATCGGGAAAAAACCCCGCTGGAATAGGGACCTGTGGCTGGTGAGACTCGACGACGGGCTGGATCTGATCCTTAGCGTCCATTTCCGGTTATACCAGTTGTTATACGGCCGGATCCGGTGCGGAGAAGGGCAGGGGCGACGAGAGGAGCTCGGTGGGGTCGCCGGAACCACAACGTATGGGTGCATGGATTCGTGGACCGACCCTCGTGAGTCGAGAGGGAGAGCAGATAAAGGTACATGAGAGATCGACGTGGGTCAGAGGAAGCACATGCTCGGGCGACGAGGATGAGGACGTGGGAGGACGGCGGCGGTGAGACCCTAACTAGGGTAAGAAGAGAACCTTTGTATCATAGGACGGAGCGCTTTAGATTTTGTCAATTATTATCATGACCGCTTTGGGAGACTATGATTGATTAACTTCAAATACAAGCGAGGGGTTGATTTTCTTAAACCTACTAACTAATTAGTTTGATCAAACCTTAATATACTGAAAAAAGGGCAAGTGGTTGGGATGCAACCAGTAGATATAATACAAGAAATTTATAAGATATTCCTCCTATTTTATGGAATAAATATCTCGTAGCAAATTAGTCCGCCATAAATTATCATATCATTCCTTTCAGTAAAAAAAAAAACTCATATCATTATTATTTGCTCGATTAGCATATGGAAAATGTTATGGGTATCTTACAAAATCCAGGACCTATTATACCGATTCTTAATTTTTTTTTTGAGAATCTTAATTATTTTAAATGGTATTTCGAAACAAAAAAGAAGTAATTAGACTCAGTTTCCGCTTATGTACAATTCTCAAAACTCAAAAGGTGATGAAGAGCAAAAAAAAAAAAAAACTCAAAAGGTGATGAATTTTTTTGTATGAGTATAATATTGGACTACTTATTTTTTCTTAAAAATATTATGCTTCATTTAATCATTTCAAAAAATATCGAATGATAATATAGAATCAACCCCTTACGATCGAGATATAATTCGGAAACCCTCGTGCATTACAGATGTTCCGGCACCCTAGTCTACACAACATACTTCTATCACAATGATTATAAGTTACATGACAACAGGAGATTGTCTCGATTATGCAAGTTCAAAGTTCTAAATATCCTTTCGAGTGGTTGTCTTGACACGCGGGATAGTGATCTAAATCACCGCAAAGAACATGACCCCTTCAGATAGGGTTATTCAAGGGTTAAGGAGAAAGTTACAAGTTCCCGACGAGACTATATAGCAGCCTTCGTCGATTTCCTCGATGAGGAGGAGAAATGCCCGTCTTTGTCATCCAAATCAACATCAATTAATTCAAACACTCTCTTCTTGATTATATCCTTGATGGAAACTGCTCGTTGAGCTTTTTCCCGTGTCAACTCTTTCATGATTTTGGCCCTTCGAGGGCCCCTGCTAATTGCTGATTAACATGACCGCTATGTAGTCCCGATTAACATGACCAAGTCTGCCACATCATAAACAAAAGTCCGACATCTTCCTATATTGGAATCTGGCTGTAAACGACGTGACTAGCCTTTCAAAATGAAATCTGAGGTGTTGCCGGAGAGGGAGGGTAGCATCCATTACCATAGGGAGCTATAGAAAAAAGTCTCAACCTATAGGTTTCATAGGGTTATTCTCTTCCATTTCCTTTCCTAGTTTTGAGATGATAAATTCCCTCAGCTGAGATGCCCTAACCTCAACCGGTATATCGTACGCTCTTACTGACATGCGAACATGCTGAATGATCAACGCTTCCTATTGAGTACGTGGTGGGAGCAGCGTTATCTAGTCTTAATACCGTCCAATGCAGCTTGGTACGGGAAGAAAAATGAAACAATATTATCCTTGAGGGGTTGGACCGTAAGACCCCGAACATACCAGGTGTTTGCTATTAAGCCATAAAGGGTTTGTAGTCTTACCCATTTACCGACAAGAAGGCGGCACGTAAGAGAAAACCTGTAACGAGCATCATCAATGGCCAAGACAGTATTGGTAGGAACGTCAATGATCTCATCATCATCTTCAAAATCATCGACTTGTTCCTCCCCGATGGAAACCCTTGTGAGTTTTGCTCGGATATCTTATACCGACTATGGCTTGAGCTTCTCTCCCGGAGGAAGAGGAGGAGCGGTGACGGTGAAATCCTGGTATCAAAAGTCTGGTATTCCTCCCAATAGATACCTCATTTCATGTTGCTTTGGAGTCTCGAGAACACCAAGAGCTATGGATGTGTTGATAGTAGTTGTGGTTGGGGAAAGATTTAGGGGGAAAGTTAGGAGTGATGGTAGCTGGGACGACGATGGAGCTGGAATTTGAAGAAGCAGGGATGGGTAGGCATAGTGCGGTGTAGGTTTGTTTTGAGGTGGAGACATTAAGGATGAGGAGGGTAGGGATGGTGAAGACATGGAGGAGATTAGAGGAGAGGCGGGGTCCATGGAGCTCCAGCAAGGAGAGATAAAGGGAAGAAGAAAGGTTGGATGCCTTATGCGTCGTCTTGGAAGAAGAGAAAGAAGGAGTGTGAGAGATGTTCGACACATAGCACGTGAGGGGAGGGGAATCATTGGTACAAATGAAAATAACGAGACATAGTTCGAACTCGTAAGTGTCGAACGCTAATCCTATTGCAAAATACCCGGCTAACCAACGATAATAAGTGGGAGAAAATATTCAAACTAATCGTTTTGAAAATATTGTGTGAGATGATCATTTCCTGACTCGGCTTGAAAATGCATGTGGTAAATAGATCTTGGGCACTTGATGGGATAACGGACATCCAAGGAGAACACACGTAATTGTGTGACCCATGTTGTCAACCTTGGTAGAACGAGGTATGCGTCCCCACACACACCTCGTTGCTCACCCTTAAACTTATTGGACCTGGTTATTTGAGCCGACAAAAGTTGTTATCATTGGTTCACGACAGCACCGCGCCGCCATCGGGTTTCCTCTGGTCCCTACCAGCATGATGATTTGTTCATTCAACTCTCCTTGAGCCTCATCGGGGGTGTCATGGTTTCCATCCACTGGAGGGGGTTGGATCGACCCTGAACAAAGGCTCTAAGAGACCGGGTACATCTCGAAATGATCGTTGTACCTTGGGTCATGCCTTCAATGAGTTTGGGTCAAAGGTTACAAAAGAGGGGGTGGTTGAGGGGGCTCTGAAGGAGAGAGCAGAGGCAGAGGCGATAGTGGTTGCGGCAAAGAAGGTAGAGAAGGTGTAGGCGACTCTAGTGGTATAGGAGGAAGAAGCGTTCTGGTGGTAGAGGAGGAGTTGGTGGTTCTACATCATGATCGATGGTGAGGGTGGGCGGTGGCATTGGTGACGTTTGAGGCGATGACTCGAGAGTCGGACGCACCGACGACAATAGTAGTAGCGACTGAGGCGGTGGCTCAGAATTCAGAGGCGCCGGTGCTGGTGGTGGCTTTTGGATCGTCAAGGGGGATGTCGATTTCGGCGTAAGGAGCTAGGAATGGCTATGAAGGTCCTAAAATTGAGGTGAAGGTACCAGAGGGGAGGGGATGACCTAGTGCGGTGGTGGTGATGGACGGGTCGATGCCCGAAACAAAGGACTATGTGACGAAAGAAGTTGACTATGGTAGTCTCTAGAGAGAGAGCATTGAGTTCTTGGTTTACAATATGACCGCCTAATCGTATTCAAAAGGTGATGAGTGGAAACCACATTTTAAACTCATGTTTTAGCATAAATATGACGCTTTATTAACTCAAGAGACGAAAGAGCATACAATCAAGGAAATTATTGTAAAGGACGAGAACAAATTCTGGTGGCGGTTGAAATAGTAATCTATACTAAAATACACGCTATTACCAGTTAATACATTAGGGAGTGATTACATATTCACTCGTTGATTGGCGATGTTGATCTAAAAAACTTTTCCTATCTCTACTCAACAAGCCTGCATTGTCAGAACAATTGTTCAAAAAGTATACCACGAAAAGGAGGAGGTTGGGTGACATAATATCCGCCTCATATGGGTTGGGGTGTGGCCCCTCTGAACACCCTGTGAGGCCCTAAGTTTCTCATGGGAACAAGCGAGGCTGCTTGACTAACCTTGTGTCTGTCCCATCAGGGCCAATTTCCCTGGATGTGAGATGGTTGCATCCGTCATAGAGGCGAGTACAGTAAGCTCATGTCCGATAGAGGGGGTGACTATGGATCACTTCCTTGTGATCCGGGTTGGGTGATCTCACGGATCTCATACGACGACGGGGATATGGCTGGTTTCGGTCTCCTCCCTGGTGGGCGGGCAATAGTGGATCGGCCAGGTATGGTCGTCCATTTGGATGGTCTCGAGCCGATTGGGTTGCGGTAGTGGGAAATCATTGGAGGGTGGGGATTACTTCTTCCATGTCATCGCCCTGAGGGCATTCATTGGCAAGAGGTTTCTTGTCAGAGGATAGATCAGATCGGCGGGGAGGAAATGGTGGGCGAGATCGGCTTAGGGGCAGTTTCATCGCCCGATATTTGGACCCACGATCCACATTGTCCTGATTGTGGAATGAAGGGTCGGTGCATGACATAGCTAAGGGCAAGAGGCATGCACGGTGGTGGTACAACGAGGTTATAGTGATTGGATCGTAGATGGAGCGGACGTAGAAAATAAGGAGAGAGATTTTAAAAACCCCAAAAGGCTGAGTTTAGTTGCATTTAACCACATTTTAACGAAAAATATACGTTAAAAAAGATCGGGCTGTTATTTTTATCGATTAAATCAAATATGTTAAAACATTCAATTACAACATTTATTTATTCAAAGATAAAGGAATGTTAAATATTTTTTTTAAGACTAGTGTATTGAATAAGAGCTTTTTGGATAAAAGATCAAACTATAACTAACTCGTATCATGGGGAAATCGTCATAGTACATGCATGCACTAAATATGATCGAAGCTTTCTATGTTAGGCTCTAACCTAATTATTATGAAGAAATCATCTTGTTGTGGACAAATTGGATCCACCTTAATTATCCCTCCGAGGACCTTAATCAACACCACTAAAGTTGGGGAAATCTAGGTTTACCCTTTTGATTATAATAATTAATGTCAAGTAATTGATAGTCCTCGTCCATGCATCAATTATATGCTCTCCGCTGCTATGAACAGTGGACTGTTATGATTTTTCAGTGCAAAAAGGGAAGGTAAGGATATGAGGGGAGAAAATTAAGTATATATGTTAAATACAATAACTGTGCACCTTTGTGTTTCTTACTTAACTACCAAAATGGGAGATTACTAATTAATATACGAATCTATACCTTAATATTGCTAATATAAATATTCACCTCCCTTAATCCTCATCTTCATAAATTCCTCTTTAATTTGTACCAAAGCCGAGGACTATACATATGATTTGTTGAGTCTATATTTTCAACCACATATTTCTTTTGAGTTTTAGTAGGGTTTTTACTTTATTTTTATCATAGAACAGCATGGGACAAAGAACATGTTTGGGTTTGGTTATGTTGTTGATGTTTATAGGAGCTGTGGTGGCAGATTTTTCCCCTAATTATGCGGATGCTTTAACAAAGAGCATTTTGTTCTTCGAAGGACAGAGATCAGGACATTTGCCTCGTAATCAGAGAATGACTTGGAGAAAAGATTCTGCTCTAAAGGACGGTTCTGATATTGGTGTAAGTGTTTTTTTTAGATTAAGCATTAATTAAGAGTTAATTTTATATCATCTTATCAAAAAACTACTGATGGTGGATCAGATTGCAAGGACTAAAAACGACATGTATTCAATTCTTATCAACTGCATGATTATTCTCATTGATTCAGAAATAACTTTAGTTTATGTTACAAATCAATAAATAAGTTTTTTTTCTTTTCTTAATTATTTCCGATGTAAATATATATATACTTTCAATGATTCGGATTAATATTTGTAGAATAACTTTCATTTGATTTATTCTACAAAAATAATATTCATTTCTCTATCAATGGATATATGTTTTTATTCTTGATGAAATCATAATCAAGCTATATCTTTTTCGGTCTAGTCTAGATCCGATCTGATCAAAATGTCGTTAAGGGTGTTGGAAAATTTTCCTTTTAAAATGAAGGTTATTTAGTAAAGAAATATCATTTTAAAGTTATTTTACAAATTATCTCTTGTAATTCTCTAGTTTTAGAAATTTACAAGGTCGTTCTAATATGAATTGGTGGTATTAGAGGGACTTGGTCGGGGGTTACTACGACGCCGGAGACAACTTGAAGTTCAATTTTCCGATGGCATTCACGACCACAACGTTGGCATGGAGTGTCATAGAATTTGGGCAGTCCATGGGACAATCCGACCTGCAATACGCCGTGGAAGCTATCCGGTGGGGCACCGACTACTTCCTCAAGTGCACAAGCACCGCCAATGTGGTGGTGGCCGGGGTTGGAGAGCCCTACGAAGATCACAACTGCTGGGAGAGGCCTGAGGATATGGACACTCCTCGTAACTCTTACGTTGTCGATCGAACCCACCCGGGCACGGAGGTTTCCGGCGAAATAGCCGCCACACTTGCCGCCTCTTCCATTGCACTCAGAAGCGCCGATCCTAAATATTCCGATCTCCTCCTGCAAAGAGCATCTGGGGTACGTATGAAATGTTTGATACATGATTTTAGTTTACTTATTAATCATATGTAACGATATTGATGTGTACTTTGGTCAGGTGTTTGACTTTGCAAATAATTTCAGAGGAAACTACAATGATAGCCTTGGCAGGGCGGTCTGCCCGTTTTATTGCGACTGGGGAGGTTACATGGTATGTTCATAAACCGTAACTTAGATTTTAAATATAATTACATACAAAAAAAAGTATCTTCAGATCAACTTTTTTTTGGAAGTTAATAGTCAATTTTTTATTATTGTTGTAAGAAACCGTTTCAAAATAATGATTTTATTTTAAATTTATAAAATAAAAAGGCAATCCTCATCTACAGGGTACAACGATCGGTTAACTTAACTTGTTTTCGATACCAGTTCCTCTATTTACTTCCTCCTCGGTTGACCTATTAAAAACCGACACCAACCTCGATTAAAGCCGGTCAACAACACTAGCTTTTACCAGTTTTCAATGGGGATAACGTTGATTTCTAACATATTTGACCTTTCGTTATCACTTCCTAACCTATGTGATCTTCAGTTGTCACTTCCTAGCGCAAAAATGTTTTATTTTACAATTCCTAACCCAAAGGTGGTATGTTTTTACTATTCCCAACCTAGAAAAAACATCTACTTTTTATAAAAACGTGCTACCTTTGGGTTAGGAATTGTAAAAACAAAGTTTTTGATCTAGGAATTGAAAATTGTAGTCACATAAGTTAGGAAGTGATAACTGAAGATTGAAATGGACTGGGAAACACCGTTTTTTCTTTTCAAGTGCCGAAACCGGTGAACTTTTCCCCCTGAAGGTGTCGGTCCGGATAGGACAAGAGGTACCGATCACCGCCCGATGCCCAACGCTAGACATAACTTACACAAACATTGAATACTTCAGATTTAAAAAAAAACATTATCCATTTTTTATAAGGAATTTATACAAAGAGAGGCATGAGATGTTTGGTTGAATATACAGGATGAACTGGTATGGGCAGCAGCTTGGCTATACAAAGCGAGCAATGAAAATAAGTATTGGACATTCGTTAAGGGTACCATCGGCACTGTGCCCGACAATGCCGGAGAGTTCGGATGGGACAGCAAACAAGCTGGTATCAACGTACTTGTTTCTCAGGTAATTAATTCTTACACTATAACATCAGTGTTCCATGTCATGTTCTAACATAGGTTTTGGTCTCAATTAGTGGGTTATGGACAATCCTGCGGAATCTACTCCATACGTCCCCAAATCTGATCAGTTTATATGCAACGTATTGCCTGATTCGCCCACAAAAGGGGTCAAGTATTCTCCAGGTACTATCATCTCACCTCCATATCACTGCACCATAAAGTTTCATTTCCAACCCAATAATTATAGACTTATCATTGGGTTGGGTATGAATATGACCGACCCAATCATATTTATTACCGACTCAACAACTGGGTCGGTAATGA
Organism: Erodium maritimum; assembly: GCA_963921825.1. Lineage (NCBI taxonomy): Eukaryota > Viridiplantae > Streptophyta > Magnoliopsida > Geraniales > Geraniaceae > Erodium > Erodium maritimum. Next base: position 74,931,212 of record OY997590.1, read on the forward strand.
ATGCTTTTGTAGTAGTGTATATACACACCATACCACAAATAAATAAATAAAATGAAAGTATTTGGGTAAATTTTATAGGTGGGCTTCTACACAAACCAGAAGGAAGCAACATGCAAAACCCAACAGCACTCTCATTTCTGGCCCTTGTTTATTCTAAGTATTTAAGCGCCAGCAAAACTCATCGACAAGTTAGTTGTGGCAACGTTGTCGCCGACCCGACCAAAATAGTACAATTCGCGAGATCTCAGGTAATAGTTACATATTATAAGGGCAATTCCGGAACATTTATTTAGTGAATCTTTGTTGTTGAACTTGAACAGGTTGACTATATACTAGGAAACAATCCGTTAGGCATGTCGTACATGGTAGGGTACGGGCACAAGTTTCCTCAGCGGATTCATCATCGGGGGTCGTCCCTACCGTCCAAGGATGACAAGCCCGGAAAGATGGGTTGCAAGGACGGAACGCAGTACATCTTCACGACTAATCCCAATCCCAACTTGCTGGTCGGAGCTGTTACCGGAGGTCCTGACGAAAATGATCGGTACGCCGATGATCGAGCTGATTTCGCGTCGTCGGAACCGACCACATACATAAACGCGCCACTTGTGGGCGTCTTGGCTTACTTCAAGGGTGCGTCGTCTTGACGCTATACATGTTTGTTTGTTTACAATTACAACCAGTGTGTTGCGCTGTGACTTATGTTATTTGTAATAATTTGGATTGGCAAATTCAACGTGATGACAAGGATTAGATTTTTTTTTATCAGCAAAGTAAATTGAGATTAAACCCCTTTTAAGGGGAAAGGGGAGTTATATGGATGTTTTGAAAATTGAAAATGAAACAAACAAAGTAGTAAGAATGTAAAGAAACAAGCTATCACAATTGCAGAGGCACACATGATCTACCAGTTAGTGATTGATTCTTGGTGTAAGAGGCTTGATTTGGCCAAGTTGCTGCATTGATTCACAGTGTTGGATAGCCATGGATTGCCTTGCCTGCAAGGAGGAGTTGATGCTTGCAATACAAGAAAACCAAGCAATTTAGATAGATTGATATACAGCTTGTGACAGATGGTACTTAACAAAATAATGGCCTTGGAGATTAGGGATGACTGAACTGGTCCATCTTGATGATAATGCAAGGATCTGTTGTTGCTTGCAATACAAGGAAACTAGTGCTTGAAATGTTACTTGGTCTTGAAGATAGAGGATGAGATGGTCCATCCTGGTTTTAGTGTAGTGAGCAGAGAAGGATAACAACAACTTGTGAAGATATGAGCCTGCAAAGATGATGGTTCTGATTCTGAGCAGATGGCTTGCCCATAAAGATCTTGTTATCTGATTTAATTGGTCCAAGCCTGAAATTGTAGCAATGTCATGAAGGAGGATGTTGCTCAGAATTTCAAAACGAGGCCTACAAAAAAACAGCAAAAACTAGGCCTAGGGAGCCAAAAAAACAGAAGGCAACAATTCTCTTACCTAAAGAGAATCTAACCACACTAAGAAAAGACAGAGCGAAGCGGAAGAGAAAAGGAGAACAAACCTAAGACCTTATCAAACTCACATTACTCCCCAGACCAAACTCAAACCCCCCACCCCCCCCCCCCCCCCCCCCCCCCCCCCCCCCCCAAACTCCGATGAACCTCCATAACCAGTTACTTAAGAGTCAAGTAATCTGCAAATAACATTTTACACATAGGAAGGATGAGGAATACAACAAGAGTGAGGAGATGCCAGCCAACAATTGAAGGAGTAGAAAAGACCATTTTCTTTGAAAGAAGACAATTCCCAAGAATAAGAATGATTCACTATTTTAAGGAAAATCTCAATAGTTGTAGGGGATACGGCATTGAAGAGTGTAGAATTTCTGGCTAAACATATTTGCCAACAAGTTAGTTGAACTATCTTCTTTCATGATTTTTTACAATTGGAAGGTTGCATAGATGCCCAACATGAGATAAGATCCTTTAGTGAGCTAGGAATTACCCATAATATTTCCCACTAGACCATGACTTCGCTCCAAACTAGCCATACCTTAGGACAATGTAGAATGGCATGAGCTCCAGTTTCAAATTCCCAGTTGCATGTATGACAAGTGAGATCATGCAAAGATAGGACCATTCCTCTATTTTCTAGAAAACATTTAGAAGGAATGGAATCAAGACAGGCCAGCCATTAAAAAACTGTGATTTTAGGTGGGATAGAGATTGTCCAAAGATTCTTTGTCCAATGAAAGTAAGTTGGGGCTTGTGAACCTTGGAGCTGCAATATAGAGTATAGCTTCTTTACTGTATATCCTTTAGCATCCCACACCCAACATAAGATATCTGGGTCTGTGTTAAGTTGAACACCTTGAAGAATAATTAGAAGATTTTGCTATTCATCTGCAGCTCTACCTCTTGGAGTGGACCTGAAATTGAATGACCATTCATTACCAGTCCATGCTTCTGAAGCGAAATTTTTTTTGGATTGAGAGCTGAGGAAAAGCCTGAGAAGAGATGCTTAAAAGATACCTCTCCCCACCATATGTCTTCACAAAAGAGAACCCTATCTCCAGTTCCAATATTCCAAGAAAGGCCTCTTAACCCAAATAAGGTTGACAAAATACAGTCTTGATTTAAATTGATGATCTGCCTCATAAAACTGGAGTTGCCAATGTGAGATCCCATTCTTTGGGATCATATCCAAATTTACCACAGATCACTCTCTTCCATAAAGAATTTCTTTCTAATGCAAATCTCCACCACCATTTGGCTAGGAGAGAAATATTCATTAGTTTGAGATCTTTCAGTCCTAGACCTCCTTGTTCTTTTGTCTGACAAACTGTATTCCAGTTAACTTTGCAAAAAAACTCTAGCCACTGATGAGTCATGTCATAAGAACCTTCTCGGCCAACTTATCATGGCTTTGAGAACTTCCTTAGGGGCATGCATGACTGAGAAAAAATAAAGTGGAAGAGCTACCAGAGTTGATTTGATAAGAGTTATTCTACCCCCCAAGGAAAGAAGCTTTGCTTGCCATAGCCTCAATGAAGCTTTAAATTTGTTATTTGTTCTCGGCGGTTTGATCGAGAGTGACTGAAAGAACAACATGGCCATGCACATGATACTAGGTATCATATATTCAGTCATCTCACATATCGAGGAATAGTGATTGATAATAATAAGGATGGCGACTCTATGCCTTATCTCAATCAGGATATCGGTGATAAAAAGATAATGACAGGGACGACGGAAAAGTTAGAATCGATGGGGTTGATTCGTTATGTAGTGTTAGGAAATACTAAAGTCTCGTTAGGTGATACTATATAGGATCAAATAAAATGGGATTTTACCTTGATCTATTGACATGCATAAACCTAAGGGTCACACCAAAGGATGAAACTCATTGACACAATTATGGAGAATGGCCAAAAAGGAGTTGTCTCGGGACATGACCAAAATTGGGTTTTGGGTCATGTGCCCGTAAATGAATAAGACATTACGGATCAAGACAAGGCTTGGAGTCTTGGGATTGATCACGTCAGATAATGTTGGACATTTCCGGAATTGAAGGTTTAGAGGCGATGAGTGCGTCACAGGACCTCATTTGGGAATAGCCACGGGCTATGTTGCAAGAGGCCCATGAGAGGCTAATGCAACCAAGGCCCATGGAACTAATTAATCAAGTCTTGATTAATTAGTACTAAGTAAGCAAGACAAGGATTAAGGTGTTGGTGATTCACCACTTAACCCCATCTTGTCTAGCCTTACTTTGTACCATACTTGTCCTAGTTCACACCTTACTTGTCCTTGGTAGTTGTTGATTATATTGATGGTTTAAGTCATCTTTTTCATATAACAAAACACAAGACAAGAATAGGAACACAACTTCTCTTTCACTCTCCCTACAATTTCGGGTTTGGCTTGTTTTCTCCATCTTGTTGTGTTCTTGAGTCATCTAAAGAAGAACTACGTGGCTTTGATTCCAATTGGATACGTAGGCATCTCGGAGACTCAAGCTGATCATCATTTCTTTGGTGTTCTTGAACTAATTGGTAAGGAGACATCCATATTATTTATTCTCTTGTGTATCTAATATTTGGTAGTGTTCTATGGCATGTCTCGAGTTATTTCCGCTGCAAGTATGTGTTCATACCCTCCATCGAGACCCAACAAAAAATTCTTCCATTGTTGATTATTATAAAAATATCCTCAAACTTTTGTTCCAGATACTACATCGTGTTCAATTCATCTTGAGGTAGAAGACGATCTTTCAAATATGAGGCCTACGTTTTCTGTTGGGTTGGGCTCTGAAGAAGTTCATGCAGCCCAAGGTACTGTGGTTTCGTTTCAGCCGCGTTAGGAAGGGGAGTTGGGTGCACAGGTTGGTGGTTTGGGCCCTGTAATAGAGGCCCACTCGGGTCTGTTGTCACTATCTATCTTGGGTCCAGTTTTTGAGGCTTCGGAGGTGTTTTTTTGAAGCCCAAAGTCAAACGGGTTGTCCTGTTGTGTCAGGCCCAACTGAGGAGGGTTTTGTGGTTGGTGTGGCGACAGGTTTGATAACTTCGGTTTCGATTATCGAAGGGTTGGAGGTTCCGATGGAAGCAGAGGAGAAGGAGAGTAGTCCATGAAAGGACGCCCTCCTTCAACCTCGTTAGAGCCGACCTTCTACTTATACTGTTGTTACTCGTTCGAGAGCTCTCTCATTGACTCGGGAGCGTACCATCAAGGCAGCGCTTTCCGTTTTGACCTTATGGAATTCGTCTCATAAGGCTCGGCAAAAATCAGCTCAGTAGTTTGTGTTGTTTTGTTTGGTTTTCTTTGTTTTGGGGATAAGGACTGGCCATATGGTTCCCCCTTAGCAGAACTCCTTTGTAAGCGTGTTACTGTTCTTGTGACCTGTTTCACCCTGCTTCTTCTTGAATTAGGGCATTCCGACTCTTTTTTGGATTCAGTCTTATTAATAAATTTTTCGACCTTATAAAAAAATAGCCTCAAAATCTGCCTCAACTATTGATTTGAGAACTACTGACAGATTAAAATAGACATATAAGAAATAGTTTTACTGAATCTGCATGCAAGGTACATACGGGAGGAGAATAAGACGGTAGTCGCTGAAAGTCCATGGACCATTGTGTCGAATCCGGTTCAGGGCGGCCTCGGATGGGAACCGAAACGAGACAACAGATGGGGAGAGCACGTCCACCTCCATACCATTAATTTTCCAGTGCTTCAGCATTACCCCAATCAGAACCTTTGGCTTGCAGCAGGAGTTGCTCAGAATCCGACCCATAAGGGACAGTCGGTACCGATCGTCGTTTGCATGTGGGACAACCACCTAAGGAACCACCACCACAGATTCCTCCTCTTCCTCATATTCGATGGAGAACCCGCTCAGGTTTCTCAATAGGGTTTCGAGGCTAAGGACGTTTAGATCTGGTGAGATATATGCACGACTGATAATGGATATGATGCCGGGGGTGCATTCAGATCTATAGCTCCCATCCGATCAAGCGACGACCCGAGGATTTTCTCCCGACGTTTTGGCGAGAAGCGTCCGTACGGTTGAGACGGTTGGTGTTGGAGCGGAGCCCATCGGGATGAGAGAACTGGTCCGACATCCTTTGCCGGTGGAGATGGGAGCGCCAAATCGCGGTAGTCGGTCCTGGAACACGACGGAGACGGGGTTGTTCGGGTTGATTTCGCAAACGCCGCGACCATAGTGAGGGGTGCGACGAGGGGGTGATGACGATGAGGAAGGTGAAGCTGCCATGGTGGAGAAGGAGGACGGAAATAAAAATGAAAAGAGACGGAGGCTACCGAGAGAACAGGGAGAAAACTCCATTCAAGTGTTAGGATCATAGTAGAAGGGCAGTTAGCATATTAATTACATGGAATATAAGATCCAAAAAAAAAAGAGAATGAAATAGGATTGTACCATTAATAGAGACCATGTGCGGGCTGTGAAGAAAAAAGAAAGACATTATGGGTGGGTAAGTAATTAAAATCTCCGATTATTAGAGTTAGAGATAAACGAAAAGAGGGGGGGAAATCCAAATCCTATCACGATTAGTAATTAGTAATTGGTAATGAGAGTAGTATGTGAATCCTTATCCAAAAAATATCCTAATAATCTGAATTGTAATCGGATTAGATTCAACGTCACTTGGGAGGTATAAATGAGCCTCGCTCCATCCTCCAATTCTATACTCAGTCCTTGCTTTTCTTTGGATTTGTTTTCCAGTAACACATAAACACAGAAACTAGAAATATGCTTAGTCGTCACGGAGCACGGCAAGTGGTGGGGATTGTAGGGAACGTGATCTCGTTCGCGCTGTTCCTGTCCCCGTGTCCAACCTTTTACAAGATCGTCAAAAACAAGGATGTGGAGGGGTTCAAGCCCGACCCCTACCTGGCCACCGTCCTCAACTGCCTCATGTGGGTGTTCTACGGCATGCCCTTCGTCCACCCCGACAGCCTCCTCGTCATCACCATCAACGGCGTCGGCCTCGCCCTCGAGCTCCTCTACCTCGCCATCTTCTTCGCCTACTCCGACGCCAAGGCCCGCAAGAAGGTGTCCCTCGTCCTGCTCGGCGAGGCCGTCTTCATGGCCGCCGTGGTGGCGGGGACTCTGCTGGGGGCCCACACGCACGTGCGCAGGTCCATGGTGGTCGGCATCCTCTGCGTGATCTTCAACGTGTGCATGTACGCGTCGCCGCTCACCGTCATGGGGAAGGTGATCAAGGCCAAGAGCGTCAAGTACATGCCCTTCTGGCTCTCGCTTACCAACTGTGTCAACGGCATTATCTGGACCGCTTATGCCCTCATCCAGCTCGACGTCTACATGCTCATCAGCAACGGTCTCGGCGCTCTTGCTGGGATTCTTCAGCTCGCCCTCTATTCTTGGTATTGTCGTTCCACTCCCGTTCTCCCTCAACACAATGACGCCAAGCCCGGGATACAACTCTCTTCATCTGCTGTCTGACTAGTAATTTCACTTTTGATCTAGATCGTAACAATTTTGGACCAGTTTATTTCTTTTTCCTTTTTTCTAGGTTGTCAATGGTTTGAGTTAGAATTGTTTTGTTTTGTCACATATATAATTGATAAATCTAAATTTACTTTTATATCTTTTATAGTAAGTCTTTAACAGTGAATCATAACATTACCAGTGTCTGAAATCCTTATATATGTGGTTCCAGATCACATGATCAGATGCAAATAACATGACAACGGTCTATCATCTTAGCAAATATATACTAGCAAGAGGCCATCTAAATAACTCATTAATTATTTGAAACCTCAGAAGGGAACGCGCCTCTGGCACACGTCTCTCTTTTCTGTTTTAGGTCATCGACCTTAAAACTTTCCTACTCGTTTTCGTTCGATTCGAGTTCATAATCAATGAGGGAGAAGCGGGGTCTGTTCCTTGTAACGATCCCGGCAAAAACATCGATTGGGTCGGATCTATTACATCTCTCCCGTACACTCAGTCAAGCTCGCCAAGAACCAGTCATCTGATGGAGGAAACTCTGTAAATATCTACCATAATATATGTTATACTAACAGCAGCAGACATGAGTTCAAGTGAGGAACTTCCAAAAGAACTGCAATTCAACTTCCGCCTCTACCAGCGGCTTCGGTGAAACATGAACCCTTTCTCTAAAAAAGAACCTCTGTCTCCTTTTTTCTAGCGAAAGATACTGAATTTTATTAATTTAACTTATTTAAAAATATATATATTAGTGGGAGAAGAGGATTATCCGAAGACGACCCTACAAACTGATATTCTAACTATAATTGAGGTATAATTGGTTTTGAAAAAAAAGGTTGGCGTCCTTAAGCAGAAAAGGAAAAACTTGCAGAAACAAGAAAACCAGTACGTCCTGACTTAATTTTAGGAATAGCTTAAGTAACATATTAGAAATTCAGTGATCGTTTAATTGCTCCTTTGGGTATAATACTCCGGAACATAAACTCTGAAATACTGTTTGAAGACCAATGCGTTTGATGTGTCCATCTTATGTGTTAGTTCGTACAGTATTTGGATATTTTGGATAATTTAATGTTTCCATTTTATGTGTTGTGAATTACATTGTTGGTGTAATGCACATTTGGGGTACTATTTTCAAATATATATAGGATTGGTTTTGGGTGTAACCCGGTATCAACACTCGGTGGCACGGATCCTAAGTACAACGCGTGGCATTTTGAAGTTTTTAATTTATGTCTTGTGAGGGTAAAATTGGTATTTTGTTAAACACATCACTGCGCCAAACTCAACATCATGCTTCTTAGTCTTCTTCTCTTCTAAGCTTGTTCAAATCTTTGTGGGCATCGCTCGTGCTTCTTGGTCTTCTTCTCTTCTTAGCTTGTTCAAATCTTCTTTTTCATTGCGTTATCGTGTTGATTCCTTACTTTGGATTCGAAGTATTTGGTCAATGAACACGAACATTAGGGCTTTTTATTTATCAAATGTTTGGATTGGAGGTTTTGATGTGCATTGATTTTTTGTATTAACTAGTAATTACACATGCGTATTATTTGATTTGGATGATGTTTGTGTGATTCTAGGGGTTATTTGTATGTGTTTTATGTTTATTTGAGTTTTGATATTCTAGCTGTGTATCTCTAGCATTATGGAGAAGAGAATTGGTTCAATTTTGGAGGGAGGGCGTAGGGTCAGACGTGAAGGGAGGGCTTCTGAAATAGGTAAATAACACTAGTATGCACGTTTAGTGTATCCAGGATATCTGATGTTTGTTTGTAGGATATATTATCATGGGAACTGATTGTATGTACGTTACACTATGTCCGGAGTTTACAGTATACATCCAAGAATTTATATTTTATACTTCCAGGATCTCTACTTTAGACAACTAGAATTGACTTTTCTAATATCCAGGTTATAGATGTGGTAATTTGAGGAGCAATAATGCACTAGTTTTAATATCGGCAACTACTTCAGGATATATACCAGTATGCACGTTAAGTGTATCTAGGATACGTAATGCTTATTTTCAATATATATTATCATGGGAACTGGTTGTATATATGTTACACTTTGTCTATATTCTACATTATACATCCAGGATTTATATTTTGTACTTCCAACATCTCTATTATAGAGATTCATAATTTACTTTTAATTATGGACACATGTGTTCATATAACTGAACACGGAGACTTGTAATTATGACCACATGGATTTTGAATCATGGATACAAGGATATTAAAATCCTGGACATAGAGGCTTTAATCATTGTCACATGGATTTTAAATTCTGGACATAGTTAATTTAAATTCTATGACAAAGGCGATTTTAAAGCGTTTGACACATAGGTTTTGCATACTAGTTACAAATTCTCAGTCCAGGAATTTTAAATCTTGGACACAGAGACTTTTAATTATGTCCGCATGGATTTTAAATCCTGGACACAAGGATTTTAAATCCTGGGACATAGACTTTAATCATGGTCATAGGGATTTTGAATTCTGGATACAATTAACTCAAATCCTACGTGAGAGGCGATTTTAAAGCATTGGACGCATAAGTTTTGCATACTAGTTACAGATTCTCGATTCAGGAATTTTAAATCCAAGACACAGAGGCTTTTAATCCAAGCCACATGGATTTTGAATCTTGGATACATGGATTTTAAATCCCGGTCAGAATAACTTTAAATCCTGGACACAAAGGTTTCGAATCCTGATCACCGATTCAGGTACACCTACATTGATGTAGTAGCATGAACACTCTCATATTCTGGACATATGCATTTTAAAGCCTGGCCAAAGAGAATTTTAATCCTGGTCACAGACTCTCGCGACATGTACAAAGTTGTAGCAGGATGAACAATTTTTATACACTTGAAACAAATATTTTGAATCACGACGATAATGATTTTGAATCCTGGACGCTGTGATTATAAATCTTGGACACAGTGATTCTCAATCCTGGTAACAGATTCTTGCACAGCCATTGTAAATTTGTTATAGTGTATATTCGTATGAAATCACATGCGTACAGTAGCGGTCAATTATGCGATTTTAATAACTATTTTTGTTTGTGTTCTGGTGTACTTACAATTGCTTGATGACATGTTGACCACAACGTCAATATGTATTATTCGGGCAAGCTCCTATCAATTTCCGTCTGATAGCTCCGATTAATCTCTAGCTGATAACTTCTATCAATCTCCAATTGATAACTCCGATCAGTTTTGATCACTAGCTTGAAGTTTCGATTAATTTAGAAATCTATGTCGTCGATTTCGAGAACAATTTCCGAAGAGTAGCTCTCAAGATTAGATTTATAAGATGATGGATAATTGCATCTCTCTTAGTATCAAAATAAGGAAATTGACAGGTATGGCTCTCGTAATTGTTTTTAAAAGACGAAACTCGGCGGTTATATGACGACTGGAGGACGCATATACCCCTAGAGAGGAGAGCATGGGTATTCTGGTCGGAGCTCATATCGCGCGTACTGTTCGGGCCATAGATTTCACATCACCATCCAGGATCCACGGTTGAGAACGAGGTCACATGATCGTAGTTTATGATGGTGTCACAGCCGATACTGTCCATATATATATATTCTTCCACTTGGCTGGCGAAATAAGGATATCACCGCCCAAGTCATATCTTGACCGATGTTTTCTTTTTCATCCGCTAAGTATTTAGAATGTACTTGTGCAACGCTTTACTTAAGTCGGTTAAGAGCATGTACAATGGGTCAAACCGGATGATCAAACCGTATGCTGACTATGCAAAATTATGGTTTGCAGGCCATAACGCCCATGCATTAAATTGAATTGTTTCGTTATCTTCTTGACTATCATGGGGACTCGTTCATCCATCTCCTCTACAAAATCTGAGTGATCTTGATTACTGAGTTGTCGTATGGAGCTCTTTAGTGCCACTCCTTTACCTCGAGTGTCTCTTTTAGGAAGAGACATCTCGAATGTCAGGAGAGACCCCATAAGTTCATCAAATCTAAGAACCCTTAGGTCATGTATTTCTTCAATTGCAGTTATCTTCATCCTGAATCTGGAGCTTACAACTCTTAGCGTTTTTTCTGACCAGATCTTCATTTTTCATCGGTTTTCCAAGAGCAAATGATTCATTTTCCAGATCTCTGATTCGCACATGAAACTGAGTGATAGTTTCATCATCTTTCATGGTCGTGAAGTATTGCAGCTTTTGATCTCTAACCTTAGTAGTTCCTTATAGGTTGTAGTCAGTATCTCCCATGCTTCTTTTGATGAGGTGCATGTATTGATCAGCTTGAACACAATTTGGTCAACTCCATTAAAGATTGCGTTGAGAGCTCGTGAGTTTCCTAGTGCTTCATAATCTTTAGCAATGCTTCGATCACTTTCAGGTTTGATGACCGAAGGCTTCTTCAACAACTATTTGTGGAGGTTTCCATCCATGAATTACATATTTCCAATACTTGGTGTCCAGGGATTTCATAAACGCACTCATTTTAGCTTTCCAATAGCCATAGATAGTTCCATCCAACATAGGTAGACGAGTGACTAAGCCTCCTTCTCTAGAGCTTTCCATTTTGCACGTTCAATATTATTTTTCCTCCTAGATCACACCTCTTTATGTTGGGTGACTAGATCTGATACCAATTGAAATATTGGTCGTGTGTAGATATTGATAAGATGTCACTTAGAATGTTAAAAAAATGTGATATGACATCTCACTTCAACATAGTAATAGCTACAATGATGGAAATAAACAAGCACACACACAGACACAAGATTGGTTACCCGGTTCGGTACAACATACCTACGTCTGGGGACAATCAGCATACAAGTTTACAGATCATCCAAATCACTCTATGCTATTATTACAAGAGAACAAACCTAGATCAGAGACTTCCCCTGACCCTTAGATCCCATCTCAGTCCCACTCTTCGAGCACGTACAGTCTTGGGTTGTTCTTGGTCTACTAAACTGGTTGTTATGCTTCATGTTGGGTCTCGAGGTAAGGTTGGAGATGAACCAACTCGCAGCGGAAAATCAATGAAAACCAAGAGACGATTAAAACCATGAAACAACTAACAAAGAATGGATTCACAAGAGAAAATTTCAGCACTAGTTCTTACCAAAACAAGAACACCGGGTAACGAATGATTGGCTTGAGTCTCCAAGACGCCTACGTATCCACATGGGAATCAAAGCCACGTAGTTCTTCTCTTTGAGGACTCAAGAGCACAAAAATGGAGGAGGAAACTAGCCAAACCCGAAATGGCCATGGAAGAGGGAGAGAAAATGTGTTTCCTATTCTTGTCTAGTGTTTGTTATGTTGAAAAAAGATGACTTAAACATAACAAAACTCATACTTTTCCAACTAAAGGCATGGGACAAGTATGGTGTCAAGTAAGGTGTAAATAGGACAAAGTATGGCAAGACAAGATTGGGTTAGGTGGTGAATCACCAACACCTTAATCCTTGTCTTGCTTACTTAGTACTAATTAATCAAGACTTGATTAATTAGTTCCATGGGCCTTGGTTGTATGGGCCTTTCATGGGCCTCTTGGAACATGGCCCGTGGCCATAGGATTCTCATCATCCTTTTCAGCTCATCAGGTGTCTTAGGACACTGAGTCTTGCTGAGATGAATGCCATGACTAGTGGGTAAGAGTCCTTTCTTTGAATCGACCATTAAGAACCTACTCAATGCCTTGTTCACATAGGTTCCCTGACTTAAATCCAAGACCCTCTTGGTGCGATCTCTACATATCTTAATCCTTAAGATATGAGAAGCATCGCCTAAGTCCTTTATTGAAAAACACTTCCTCAACCAAGCTTTAGTCTCGTGCAAGGTTGGGATGTCGTTTTCAATGAGAACCAGAAAGGTAATATTACTCCCACTAGCCTTCTTATAAACGCAAGATTCATCCTCGTTCTTGATTAAGCCAAATCCAATTACAGCTTCATCAAAACGAAGGATCCAACTCCGAGAAGTTCGTTTCAATCCATAAATGGATTTCAACAACTTATAAATCTTTCCTTTATTCTTCGGATCGTCAAAACCTTTGGGCCGAGACATACAAACGTACTCAGTCAAATTTCCATTTAGGAAAGCGGTTTTGACATCCACTTGCCATATCTCGTAATTATGATACGCAGTTATGTCAAGAAGAATTTGGATCGATTTTGACCATAGCCACTAAGGAGAAGGTTTCCTTATAGTCAATCCATTGGATCTGCCTATAACCTTTCGCCACCAGTTGAGCTTTGTAGGTCAGAGGGTTGCCGTCCATGTCCATCTTCACCTTGAAGATCCATTTGCATCCTATGGTCCTCACACCATTGATGGGATCAACCGGTTCCCAGATTCGGTTGTCCGACATGGATTGCATTTCCTCCCTCATGGCTCCCAGCCATAACTCGGAGTTGGGCCCATCCACGACTTCCTGAAAGGTGGCTGGATCATCGTGATCCACCATGACTTCATTGTCACCTCCGGATACCATATCTTGGAGGTGGAAGATTGATCCTTTCAAATCGCCTTGGACCTTCCGGAATTGTAACAGGAATTGGTTCTTACTCTACGACAATCTCTGGCTCCTTTCTACTGGGTTGCCAATTGGTTTAGACAGATCTGTACCATCCTGAATTTCTTCGAGATGCACAGTCCTCCCAATGACGTCTTTGGAAACAAAACTTCTTTTCCATAAAGACCCCACCCCAAGCGACGAACACCATGTTCTCACTGGGATTGTAGAAATAGTATCCCCTTGTTGCTTTGGGATACCACACGAAGGTGCATATCTCAGATCTTGTTTCGAGCTTAGTCGAAACCAAATGTTTCACATAAGCCTCGCAACCACAAATCTTTAGGAAGGACAAAGCGGGCATCATCCCGTACCATTTTTAAAATGGTGTCCCTTCCACACCATTCGTCGAAGCCCGATTCACTATGAATGCGGTCGTCTCTAGAGCAAAACCCCTAAAAGAGATTGGGAGATCAGTCCAACTAATCATGGAACAGACCATTGTCTAACAATGTCCGATTTCTCCGTTTGGCTACACCTTTCAACTACAGTGACCTAGGAGGAGTCCATTCCAAAAGGATCCCATTCTCTTTTAGATGATCTAATAACTCTGTGGTCAAGTATTTTCCACCTCGATCCAATCGAAGTGCCTTAATACCTTTGTCGAGCTGGTTTTCTACTATAGTCTTAAACTCTTTGAATTTATCAAAAGCTTCAGACTTATGTCTCACCGAATAGACATAACCATATTTACTGTAATCATCAGTAAATGTGATAAAGTAGCTAAAACCCCTCCTGGCAAGTGAACTTATTGGTCTACACACATTCGAGTATATCAGCCCCAATAATTCACCCGCCCTTTCATCGCGATCGATAAAGGGCACTTTAGTCATTTTGCCCATCAAACAAACCTTACACCTATCGATCGAATGGAATTCGAATGAACCTGAAAGCCCGCACTTCTGAAGTGCTGATAGGCGCTTCTTGTTTATGCGGCCCAAATGACAGTACCATAACAGAGTTAGGTTTAAATCGTTGGATTTAGACCTCTTGGTATTAACGGAATATATAGAACTTGAGGCATTGTTACCCATATCTAATATGTACAATCCTCCAACCTTGTCAGTACTGGTATAAAACATATCATTGCATAGAACATTGAAAACTCCATTTCCAATATTAACATTATATCCTTCCTTGTCAAACACGGATACAGATATAATATTCCTACTAAAAGCAGGTATGCAATATACATTATACAATACTAAGACAAGGCCTCTTGGAAAAGCAAGACTCATGGATCCTACAGCAGTTGCCACAACTCTGAGGTCCATTTCGTGCTTTCCAAATCTCTCCTACTTTCAGCCACCATATATTAGTGCATGTGTGAGATTCAGTCATGGTATCTAATACCCATGAATCTTTGGAAGTAGAGAGATGTAGCTCTATAGAGTTAATACCGAATGAAGACACGATCCCACCGCCCTTCCTTAGATCATCCAGGTTTCCTGATGAAGGCGCAGTCCTACTGCCCTTCTTCAGATCATCCAGGCTATTTGATGAAGGCGCAGTCCCACTGCCCTTCTTCAGATCAGCCGTGAACTTCCTGTAATCCCGGTTCCAATGACCAGTCTGTTGGCAGTAGAAGCAGACATTCTCAGGTGTCTCATCTTTCCTGCCAAGTGCGCATGGGCCCAGCCCTTGCCACTTCCAATTCCCTTGTTGACCATCAGAATATCCTTGGATCCCAGATTCCTGAGATATTCTTCTCAGCAGCTGATGACACTTCATGTAACTCTGATATGGTCTTAGAGACAGCCTTGTCAAGGACATATTCTTTGCGTTCAGACTTGAGGACTATCCTCAAAATTCTGTACCAGTCCAAATATTTTGTCTCATTTAGCTTGACCCTGTCAAGAATGGTTTTTAATGACAAACTATTAATGTTCGCTGAATTTTCCATTTGATCTACAACAGATAAAATTCAATCAGTAAACTGAATAAATTTTATGAAGATCAAGCTTAAACACCAACAATCAATTCTAAACCTTTAGAATCTGAAACCAAGATCCTTGATTCACTCGATTAAGTTGAACTAATGCTCACCACTTAATCGAGCTATGTAGGTAGGACTCCATCCAATCACATCCAATGTGACTCTTGGCTAGGGTATGTACTTATGTACACGACTTACCCTATCTGTTACCCTAGCTCAACCTCAGGCCGAGAATCGTAGTCG
Organism: Erodium maritimum; assembly: GCA_963921825.1. NCBI lineage: Eukaryota > Viridiplantae > Streptophyta > Magnoliopsida > Geraniales > Geraniaceae > Erodium > Erodium maritimum. The sequence goes on from OY997590.1 coordinate 74,946,950, forward strand.
GGTCCACCAATTTTCAAATATGGCTCGTCACTATGTAGGTGCTCCGCTAATGCGCACGACACCCGCATATGTCGTCCAAACCTACTACCCCGCTTCCCCATGGATGCTCCGCTAATGCGCACGACAACCATAGGACGGGGAGGTAGTAAGGTGTTGATGATTGGGAGGTAACGGACATGACCCGCTTTTACTTGTCCAGTTGTGTTCAAAACTTTGGCACATCCTAGATGCGATGAGCACATCAACTACATTCCAAATGCAATGATGCCTCAAATTACATCCAATGTAATTCTTCCTTTGAACCCGTCAACTACATCCAATGCAATGACGGTTCTAAGGGTTCACACACAAGGATTAAAATTCCAATTTTATCTTTGCATGTGAGGTGATATGCTCGGTAAATAAAGTTAAGCATGCAATTCTAAAACACATAGAATTAATCATGCATAAACTAAACCAAGCATAAAGCGATAAATGTGCACATAATAGCCCCCTAAACTAACTCCCACTAGCTTCTTGAGCTCCACCGACTCCAAGCCGATGCCAACACCCGAAAAGCCACCAAATGACCTTTTCGCCCTTTCTTCGTCTTGAGTAAAATATTACAATTTAATACACGACTCGTAGGTCGGGAATAAATAAATATTACAAACAAGTGGTTCGACGACCACACCTTGAAAGAATAATTACACGTTAACTCTAACGGCTCGCAGGCCGTGAAAAGCGATAAATAATTAAATCGAGCTCGGGGCTATTATGTACACCATGCCAACATCACATCACACATCGTGTTATCAAACAAGCATGTTATCAAACATCATGTGATTTTCCGGTTTTAATTAATAGCCAAGTTTCGAAAATTTTTGATGCTCGGTTTATCGAAACCGTTCAAAAATGAAACTTTTGAACATTTGATCTTCGAGTTCATCATGACGGTTCCAAACTCGTCATAACTAACAAAACGGTTTAGCCTTGGCATATCAACCATCCAATGGTCATGCTTGGCCTAGCTCCGTCCAACGGAGCCCCGTTCGGTCCCGGTTTCGGCTCCCCGAGAGTCCCGCTCCCGAGACCCAAAAAATCAATTTTTTTTCAAAATTTCCAGATTTGAAATAATTTTCAAAAATTCATTTTACATGCATTAAATCCATAAAAAATAATTTAAAACATGTTATCAAACAATTTAGCAAAACAACATGCCAAAAACGAAACTTTCAAGCAAAACCGAAACTTTGAACACCGTCTTGTGAATCCCGAAGGTAGCACGGCTCTGATACCACTGTTGGGTCTCGAGGTAGGGTTGGAGATGAACCAATTCGCAGCGGAAAATCAATGAAAACCAAGAGACGATTAAACCATGAAACAACTAACAAAGAATGGATTCACAAGAGAAAAATTCAGCACTATTTCTTACCAAAACAAGAACACCGGTTAACGAATGATTGGCTTGAGTCTCCAAGACGCCTACGTATCCACATGGGAATCAAAGCCACGTAGTTCTTCTCTTTGAGGACTCAAGAACACAAAAATGGAGGTGGAAACTAGCCAAACCCGAAATGGCCATGGAAGAGGGAGAGAAAATGTGTTTCCTATTCTTGTCTAGTGTTTGTTATGTTGAAAAAAGATGACTTAAACATAACAAAACCCATACTTGTCCAACTAAAGGCATGGGACAAGTATGGTGTCAAGTAAGGTGTAAATAGGACAAAGTATGGCAAGACAAGATTGGGTTAGGTGGTGAATCACCAACACCTTAATCCTTGTCTTGCTTACTTAGTACTAATTAATCAAGACTTGATTAATTAGTTCCATGGGCCTTGGTTGCATGGGCCTTTCATGGGCCTCTTGGAACATGGCCCCTGGCCATTTCCAACGAGGTCCCGTGATTCGCTCATCGCCCTCATGCCTTCCATACCGGAAATGTCCAACATTATCCGACGCGATCAATCCCAAGACTCCAAGCCTTGTCTCGATCCGTAAAGTCCTATTCACTTACGGGCACATGACCCAAAACCCAGTTTTGGTCATGTCCCGAGACAACTCCCTTTTGGCCATTCTCCATAAATGTGTCAATGAGTTTCATCCTCCGGTGTGACCCTTAGGTTTATGCATGTCAATAGATCAACGTAAAATCCAATTTTACTTGATCCTATTTAAGTGGCAACTAACGAGACTTTAGTATTGCCTGACACTACATAACGAATCGACCCTGTCAATTCTAACCTTTCCGTCGTCCCTGTCATTATCCTTTTATCTCCGATATCCTGATTGAGATAAGGCATAGAGCCGTCATCCTTATTATTCTCAATCACCGTTCCTTGATATATGAGATGACTGAAGATATGATACCCAGTATCATGTGCATGACCATGCTATTCTGCCAGTCACTCTCGATCAAGCGGCCGAGAACCGATATCTTTCTCATACCTTAGTATGAGGGATAAATCCCTTAGCCGTCTTTCGTGTCACTCATGTAGCCCGTCCCCAAGCCAATCCTGGCCGTTATGGAAGCCCTGTTACGGACAACGTTAGGCTCAGGTCAAACTCAGGTGTTCACTACATAGCGATCACAAAGACTCCTTGGTCTAAGGATACATGACAAGCTACAACACTGAATATGTTCATGACTTAATCTATGGCACATATTCAGGGCGGGTCGTCCAATATCATGTCCCACATGATATCTATGATCAGACTCCGGAATCCCATTCCAATGACTAACAGAACGTAAGCCATAAAGAGCCATCTTTCATACTAGTCGCTTCTAGTGAAGCTTTGTTGACTAGGGACCCATCGAGTGTGATCTATCTCGATCTATGGTTCTATTCGCATGGTGGGCATAGATCAGAGCACAGGTCGATATATTACTCCAACACATAAGTAATATAAAGTCGCTTTAATTTTATTGCTAACGATGATATGTACATTTGGACATTTAGGATTGAACTACGGGCACTAAGACTAACACTTCAATCACCAAGTATATAGTTCCAATGCTTGATCAGTCAATGGATAACATGAGCACTTAGGCATTTTCTTTGCTTCACTTCATTCAGTTCCTCAACACGCTAATCTTACACGCTTAAGGCCACTGAATTAATGAAGCAAGAAAATTGCACAATAAAGGTCTACTTCGACCAAATGATCGACGGATAATCAATGGTGCAATCAACCCTAGTTTGTGAGGTCTCCACGGTATATATAGAGCTTGCTTGCTTCACATCGTCGCACTTCCTAAGGTTACATGCCTTTAGAGTCACTATTGAGCTAAATCTTTAGTTACCTTGATCAGCAACTAGTTTCCTTGTTCAGCAAGACTTTCCAATCTTTATCCATGCAAATCTATGTGTGTATCTTCTGATCTTGGAAAGTTAATCACTACATTTACTTATTCGATTAGATCTCTAATAAAGAATATCTACAGAAAGAGAAAACATATCTTCACCGGATGAATATGGACACGTACTAGATATATTCAAATAATCTCGCGCGTGTACTATCAGCCATTGTAATATCACTGACATTATGTGCGGACATCTTCTATTAGCTCAGCTCCGGTTCCACCATGATGTCTGTTGACATCTATGCTAACATCATTGACTTGACTCAAAAGTAGCCAATACAGATGTAGCAACACTTCGTCAAGTCATGTTACCTCGTGCAGTCTTATCCTCTTGCTATTTAGCGATTTTTACAACTGAACAAAGATACAAAACCGTCATCCTTTCTAATTCAGTATTAACATTTTCTCTTGATTGTGAGTGAGGAGTGTAGGCGACAAATCACACGCATGACCATGCTTCTATTACAATCCACCTCTCATCAAGAGCGGCCCGTTTTAATGACATTTGACTTATGTAAGCATAAGCAACAAGTCCCTATGAGCATCACACATATGTCTCACATGTGTATATTCATATCCAAACACAACCTTTATAACCATCAGTTAGTATAAGTGTTTGGTTAGCTCAAAGCAGGAATCCCCATCGCGTAGATCACATGGTGATGCCATAGTCGAATGACTAAGGGCTACGCGGATAATTGAGATACACTTATATCTTAGCTCTATGAAGTACTCTCTAGGTGGGTCGTTTAAATGTCAAACGCTTTGGCCTTTGTGACTTTGACTTATATCCCTATATACATGATCAGTAAAACATGATCCTCTCGTCAAAAGCCACTCTAGATTTAACTATCGGATTATTCTAGGGGTGAATTAATGGATTAACTCTTTTCCCTTACGAGGGTTATACTATTAGGGAAATGTTCCCTAATACCTTATTAAAGTAAATAATTCATAGTTTTACTAACATTACCATAAAACGTTTGACAACTCTTTATTAACTTAAATGATAATGTACAAGGTGTTGCTTGTCTTAAGGCATAAAACCCTAACAATTATTCCTCTTGTTCCTTTTTCATCTCATCCAACTAAAGTTATTGTACTTATACCCCCTCACATCTCAACCTTTGGGGAAGGCATCGTGGTTATTTCTCCCTTGATTTTCCCCTTATTGAGTGATGATCCTCAAGCTGCCACTCTTGAAACCACAAAAACTTTAACCTTGAATCTAGAACATCAAGCCATGCACTCTACACCTCACTATCTCTCGATCTATGGGTCTTGATCAGTTACAACCCAACAATGAATTTTTTTAATCCTCCTACTCTTGTCCTTGTCTTAGTTGAGAATGTTGTGCCACATGTGTCCCTTTTTCATTTATTACCAGATACACTCAATTTTGCTAGTTTCAACAAAGAGAACTTTTTTGAACATTCATTAAAAGGATAACTCTGGTTCCTAACTTTTTTGAACGTTTCTTTACCACGTCCTAACCCGAGCCAACGTTTCGTTACAGTTCCATACACGAAAGGTTGGGATTTTTCCAAAACCTGATATGAACCGTTTAAATTAACGATTTCGTTAACATGGGAAGTGAAAAGTCAAAACTACAACTCCATTCACCTTTCAGCTCCTCTTTCCCAAAATAATGCATTATTTTGAAATCCAGTGTTGAAAAATTGTTGGATATGTATACTAAGTGTTCTAATTGCATGTTGAACGGGTATGGGGATCTGAAAGGTTAACGTGAATGGATGGGTAGTTTCGACTTTTCATGTAAGAACCGTCTCCGGTCGATCCCGGTCCAACTGGTGAATCCGGGCGAAAGTTGACTTTTTGACGGAAAAGTCAACCGAAGACTTTGGTAGTCATTCGGGACCTTTCCGGGGCCCAAAAATCTTAGCCATCGTTACGATTAACTTAATTGGGCCGTTTCCTTTCAAATGACTGTAATTGTGAAAAAGTCAATTTTCGGTCAAACGGGGTCAAAACGAGACTTTTTCGGGTGATTTCAAATTGGCCTGAGGTTATTTTAATTGGATATGAACCTCATATGGACACTTGGATTTATTTAATTAAAAGGGAGAAAAGAGGTGAGAAAAGACCCATGTGACATTGCTTTTTCCCAAAAAGATGAAACAAGACAAAAGGGGCCTTATGGTTTTTCCACTTTAGGTTAAAGAGCACATGTGCCACAAAATTCAGCTCATTTCTAACCTTCTTAGCCAAACACCCATAGAGAGAGAAAAGGTTTGAACTCCATTATTGCTCAAGGAAGAAGAAGAAGAAGAAGAAGAAGAAGAAGAAGAAGAAGAAGAAGAAGAAGAAGAAGAAGAAGAAGAAGAAGAAGAAGAAGAAGAAGAAGAAAGCTCATCCAAGCTCCATTTCTCCATCGAAATCCCATTTTTCTTCCATATTCCTTCTCCTCTCTTCATTCCCTACGGTAGGAACTCTTTTTTTTCGTTTTTGAGCAACTAAAATCCGTGGGTCTTGGAAGAATCAACTTGTTTTGGAGTGGGTGTGGTTGGAAACCAGAAAACAAGGTTGGATTTGTAGGGAAGAGTAGTAAACTCCACTTTTAATTTAAATAATGTTAATAGTATGCATGTAGGATAATAATAACTGGAAAGGTCCTAGTTTGCAGATAGGATGTGATTCACTAGATTAACCGCTTTTAGTTACAATAATAACCGGACGAGTCTTAGTTTGCATGTAGGATGTGTTCACTAGAATAATCGCTTTCAATTATGGGCATTACCGTGCTGGTAGAATGGCCAAGTCGAGCCTTAGGATTGATGGTTGTTGTGTTTGATTGTGATTGTTAGTCCTAACATATCGATGTATGTTCCATTCCTTAGTTAATATAAGAGTCTTATCAAGCAATATGAATTATGATGATGCATTATATGAATGATTACTTGGTGACATGATTGTTGAGTGATTGTGTGGAATGATTATATGATTGTGCCTTGTGATATGATCGGGTGAGTGATAGACCGATGGGACGTGGTTGGTAAGTCATGTCGGTAAGCTTGGTTTGACAACGTGTGTGGTTGTATTGTGTTTGATATGCTATTATGTGGTTTTGTTTGTGTGCCCCGGGGTGTATTTCCGGGAAGATACCTAGGCCGAGGTGCGTTTCCAGTATGGTATATGATTGTGTACCCCGACGGGGTAACTCCGGGAAGACATCTAGGCCGATGTGCGTTTCCGGTATGATGTACTTCTTATTTACCCCGATGTGCATTTCCGGGAAGACCGAGGTGCGTTTCCGGTATATTGTTTCACCTCGATGTGCGTTTCCGGGAAGATATCTAGACCGAGGGGTATTCCGGTACGATATATTTGTTGAGTTGTGCGTGATGATTGAATTGCCTTGAATACTTGTTCTATGCTTGTGTGGTTGTTTCCGGTGTGATATATTACTTGCTCCACCCCGATGATATGTGTTCCTTTGAGGACATTTCCGGGAGCCCCGATGATATATGTTCTTGTGGGGACATTTCTGGGAGCCCCGATGATATGTGTCTCCTCTGGATCGATGGGCATTCCGGTATGAAGTGTTGGTTGTGTGTGGAGCGGAATCTTGTGGTTTTGATTATCTATATTTCGGTACTCGTGTGTTTCCTTAGTTGTTTCTATTGGTGAATAAGCTGGCTCCCCGTCGATCTCCTTTGAGTACTATTTTATTAAGTGTTGCAATTCTTGTTGACCTCTAATTATGGTGTCTATTGGATAATCGTACTAATCGGGTTTTGTTGTCAAGCGGGGGTTCTTTTTACTTTACTACTTTTTTCTACTGAGCGTAAGCTCACCCCTTTCGTGTTCACTGTTTTTACAGGTTTCATTGATGAGTAGGCCTAGAGGTTGCCTCAGGGGTCGAGAGTTCCTTGAGGATCCGGGTGGTTTATTGTAGAGAGACGTACTTTCCATTCTCGTTATAAACGATGTTTTCCTTACCGTTTTGGATTGAGCGTTGGACTCATGTTCTTTTATAACTAAACTTGGAGTTTAATTGCATTTACATTGAAGTGTTTGTACTATCACGGGTTGACTCAGGGGCGCCACTGTAGTCGAACGTGATAGGGGGATGTCAAGTGGTTACAACGAGATTCGGGGACGCCTGAATCGGGTTGTAACGACGCGATATCGACATGAATGTGGTGATAGAAAGAGAAGGGTGTTGAGAACCTGTGGAAATGAGTTAGTGCGGAGACTCTGTGGAATTATCTTGTGGTATGACTTGTACCCCATGCTATGGGAAGATACCCGACCGAGGTGTGTGCCGGTCCGGTATGTTGTTTGTGTGACTTGTTTGGAAATTGTGACTCTTGTGGGAGATGGTTGAAGTGTGTGATTGATTCTGTGAGGACTTCTGTGATTATATGAGATTATCTATAACTATACTAAGACTAAGTATATTGTTGGTCCGAGTATGACCTTTGTGAAACGTGCGTGAACGTTAGTGTTATAAGCGTGTGGCTTTTTTCAAGTTAGGAAACTGAACATGTGCGTTATCCGTGCAGCGGGTATACGACATGGCTCGTACCTACACTCCGAGAGGCACTAGAGGTCGCCCAGCTGGGGGCCAGGGGCAGCCACTTGCCATTGAGCAGGCAGGGGCAGCAAGTGCCCAGGGTGCTACTTCTGCAGAGCACGAGAGACTTGGGGCTGGGTCGTCAAAGTTACTGCCCAGAGTTCCTCCGGTCGCAGAGTCGACCCAGGCGACCGCTCTGGAGGAGGTAGTTCACGCAGTTCTCGCGGCGATCAGCGCCCAGAGGGCGACTGCAGCACCGGCACCTGAGATTGTGCATGCTGCCACTACAGCTGTTGTTGCCAGTCCGAATCAGGCCGACAGTTACACAGCCCAGGCACTGAGGGACTTCCTCAGGTTGGGTACTCCTATCTTTTCCGGGGAGCCAAACCCTGAGGTAGTCGAGAGGTGGCTGGGACAGATCACCCGCAACCTGGATACGTCGGGGATCACAGACGAGCACATGAGGGTATCCTTTGCCGCATTCCAGCTGAGGGATGAGGCATACTTTTGGTGGCAGCGCGAGCAACGCAGAGTTGGGGACGACTTTCAATTTTTCGGCAGACTGTTCTTGGAGCAGTATTTTCTGAGATCAGTCCGAGATGACAGGCACCAGCAGTTCCTAGAACTGCGTCAAAGAGGGATGACTGCCTCGGAGTATGAGGCGAGGTTTACATCCTTGGCCCGTTTCGCACCGGAGATGGTGCAGACCGAAGAGCGCCGCTGTAGGCGATTCGAGAGAGGACTCATCCCGTCGATCGCGGATCGAGTCATTGCCTTCAGGACTGAGGAGTATTCCGCACTAGTGGACCACGCACTACCTGTGGAGCGGCACTTTCGAGAGACCGCCAGAGCCCGCGAGAGCAGGCCGCGACCGAGCGGTTTTCTAAGACCGTCTGAGGGCCGCGATCCGAGGAGGCAGAGGACCTCGGGATCCTTTCAGCCACAGGCCCAGTCTGGTGGGATGCGACGGGTCGGAGCAGTAGCGTCTGTTGGACCTGCTCCGTTAGCACAGTTTTGTCCCTCGTGCAGGCAGTTGGGTCATCTGGGCCGAGACTACCCGATGAGTGGTGGACCTGCAGATCAACCCGCAGGTCGTCCGACGAGAGTCGATGAGAGGTCGCGTCCCGTTGAGAGGACATGTTATCACTGCGGCAGACTTGGACACATCTCCACCGTGTGCCCCGACCGGGTTGGAGGAGGACCAGTACAGCGACCACAGCAGGCGTAGCCAAGTCAGGCACCTCCTTTCCGCCAGCATCAGGCTTAGGCTCCGAGAGCCCCACGCCAGGCGGGGAGCGCACCAGCACAGAGACATCAGCCGAGAGCTTCACAGCAGGTGGCACTTCCACCACCCCTGAGAGGAGGACCCCAGACACAGTAGGGCCGAGTCTACGCAGTCACTGACTCCAGAGCTGAGAGACAGTACGCCGGTCATGAGACCACTCAGGGTACGTGCTTGCTTTATAATTCCTGGGCGTCTTTCTTATTTGATACTGAGGCTTCACATTCTTTCATCTCTTCTACTTTTTTTGATTCTTTGGGGTTGAGGGTGGAGACGTTGAGTCGACCCCTATGCCTTGATACCCCGGTTACGGGAGATGTGGTGTTAAGGACCGTTTACCGTGCATGTGAGATTAGAGTGGCTGATTGCCCTTTTGTTGGTGATTTACTTGTTTTGGACATGATGGCATTCGACGTGATATTGGGGATGGACTGGCTCGCGAGGTATCGAGCATCGATCGATTGCTATCGACGGCAGGTGACAGTGGTATCGGGCCACAGGATCGTCACTTGCGTCATGGGCAGTAGGAGCGGAGTACTCCTGTCCGCATTGACCATGGGAGATGAGACAGAGACTGTGCAAAGTAGAGAGCTGCCGAGAGTGGTATGTGAGTTCCCGGAAGTCTTTCCGGAGGAGCTATCAAGATCACCGCCGGCGCGCGAGGTGGAGTTTAGGATCGACTTGATCCTGGGTACGGCGTCGATATCCATGGCCCCGTATCGGTTTGCACCACCCGATTTGGTCGAGCTTAAACGAAAACTCGAGGAGCTTCGGGATAAGGGATTTATCCAACCGAGCGCTTCACCGTGGGGAGCACCCGCCCTCTTCGTGAAGAAGAAGGGTGGAGCGTTGAGGATGTGCATCGATTACCGGCAGTTGAACCGGGTCACGGTGAAGAAACACTACCGGATGCCGAGGATCAATGACTTGTTCGATCAGCTGAGGGGAGCGAAGTGCTTCTCGAAGATTGATCTACGATTAGGGTATTATCAGTTGAGAGTTCGGGAGGAGGATGTGGCGAAGACCGCATTCCGGACTCGATACGGACACTACGAGTTCCTAGTGATGTCGTTCGGATTGACAAACGCGCCTGCAACTTTCATGGACTTGATGAACGGTATTTTCCGACCGTAGCTAGACCAGCTCGTCGTGGTGTTTGTGGACGACATTCTGATTTATTCTCCCAGTGAGGAGGCGCATGAGGAGCACCTGAGGACAGTTTTGACGTTGTTGCGCACTCACCAGTTGTACGGTAACCTGGAGAAGTGCAAGTTTTGGCTCGCCGAGGTGAAGTTCCTCGGGCATGTTGTATCCCGAGAGGGTATCCTAGTCGATCCGTCGAAGATCGACGCAGTTTCGAAGTGGGCAAGACCCAAGAGTGTATTTGAGATCCGTAGCTTCTTAGGCTTGGGAGGATACTATCGACGGTTCGTCCAGGACTTCTCACGTCTGGCCGCGCCGATGACAGTCCTGACTCGCAAGGGGGCCGAGTTTCTATGGACTGATTAGTGTGAGCACTCCTTTACCGAGCTGAAGGCTCGTTTGACTACCGCTCCCGTGTTGATCGTTCCGGAGTGGGGGGTCGGATATGAGTGTACTGTGATGCGTCCGGTGAGGGACTGGGATGTGTGCTGATGTAGTCCAGGAAGGTGGTTGTCTATGGCTCCAGACAGTTGAAGATACATGAGCGCAACTACCCTACCTACGACTTAGAGTTGGCAGCAGTCGTCTTCGCTCTGAAGAGTTGGCGACACTACTTGTATGGAGAGCGATTTCGGGTGTTCTCGGATCACAAGAGTCTCAAGTACATCTTCTCCCAGCGCGACCTGAACATGCGCCAGAGACGGTGGATGGAGCTACTTGAGGAGTACGACTTCGAGCTACTCTACCATCCGGGAAAGGCGAACGTCGTCGCCGATGCCCTGAGTAGGAAGTTGACTCACTGCATTGCTAGTATATTTGTCCGAGAGTGGGACATGATGGAGGAGTTGAGCTCGTTCAGACTTGAGCTATATGAGATCACGGATGGCGTGACTATGTGTTCATTGGTGGCTTAGCCCACACTAGTTGCTCGTGTGCTGGAGGCACATGCCAAGGATGCCGAGACGGCAGAGATCCGGGAGAGGATCACCAGCGGTGTTGACGCTGAGGGCTGGCAGCAGGGTACTGATCTGGTTCTACGATACCGAGGAGGGCTATTTGTGCCGCGTAGCTGTAGAGACTGTCATCACTCCCGTCTTGCTGTGCACCCGGGTGGTACCGAGATGTATCGGGATATCAGGCGGCAGTTTTGATGGAGCGCAATGCGGAGAGCAGTCGCAGAGTTTGTCTCGAGATGCCTCACTTGTCAGCAAGTGAAGGCCGAGCATCAGCGTCCCGCCGGTTTACTACAGCCGTTACCGATCGCAGAGTGGAAGTGGGAGCACGTCACGATGGACTTCGTGAGTGGCCTGCCGAGATCGCCGAGATCGCCGAGAGGGCACGACGTTGTGTGGGTAGTGGTTGACCGACTGACCAAGTCGGCGCACTTCTTAGCCATGAGGATGACTGACACGGTTGATACCTTGAGCCGGTTGTACGTTCGGGAGATCATCCGTCTTCACAGGGTTCCGGTGTCCGTTGTGTCCGACAGGGATCCCCGTTTCACCTCCAGATTTTGGGAGAGCTTGCAGGGAGCGTTGGGGACCGAGGTCTTGCTCAGTACGGCTTATAATCCGCAGACCGACGGTCAGTCAAAGCGCACTATACATATCTTAGAGGATATGCTGCGAGCATGTGTGTTGGACTTCCGGGGATCATGGGAGGATCACTTACCATTAGCCGAGTTTGCCTACAACAACAGCTTCCAGGCCAGTATTGGGATGGCACCGTTTGAGGCGTTGTATGGTAGGCCGTGCAGATCGCCCGTGTGTTGGGCAGAGGTAGGAGACCGGAGTCTACTTAGTCCGAAGCTTGTCTGGGAGACGACCGAGAAGGTCGCACTGATTCAGGATCAATTGAGGACCGCGTAGAGCCGACAGAAGAGTTATGCAGATAGACGGCGCCGACCTCTTGAAATTATAGTTGGGGATCATGTGTTTCTGAGGGTGAGCCCGAAGAAGGGCCTATTGCGGTTTAACTGCGGCGGAAGCAAGTTGGCCACGCGGTTTATCGGACCTTTTGAGATCTTGGGAAGAGTTGGAGCCGTTGATTATCGCCTTGCATTCCCACCGCAGCTCGGGAACCTTCATAACGTCTTCCACGTGTCCCAGCTGCGGAAGTACACTACGGACCCCTCCCACGTTATTGAGTGGACGGACATCGAGGTAGCTGAGGATGTTTCGTATGAGGAGCAGCAAGTCAGGATTCTGGATACGCGAGAGCAGGTCTTGCGTGGTAAGACTATCCCCCTGGTACGAGTGCAGTGGAAGCACCACGAAGCTGAGTCGACCTGGGAGCGCGAGGATGAGGTTTGCGCGAAGTACCCCAGCCTATTCGACCCTTGAGGTACTCTTGTTTTAAATTTCGAGGAAGAAATTCTTTTAATGGGGTAGATTGTAAGAACCGCCTCCGGTCGATCCCGGTCGAACTGGTGAATCATGGCGAAAGTTGACGTTTTGCCGGAAAAGTCAACCGAAGACTCCGGGAGTCATTAACCGCTTTTAATTACAATAATAACCGGACGAGTCTTAGTTTGCATGTAGGATGTGTTCACTAGAATAATCGCTTTCAATTATGGGCATTACCGTGCTGGTAGAATGGCCAAGTTGAGCCTTAGGATTGATGGTTGTTGTGTTTGATTGTGATTGTTAGTCCTAACATATCGATGTATGTTCCATTCCTTAGTTAATATAAGAGTCTTATCAAGCAATATGAATTATGATGATGCATTATATGAATGATTACTTGGTGACATGATTGTTGAGTGATTGTGTGGAATGATTATATGATTGTGCCTTGTGATATGATCGGGTGAGTGATAGACCGATGGGACGTGGTTGGTAAGTCATGCCGGTAAGCTTGGTTTGACAACGTGTGTGGTTGTATTGTGTTTGATATGCTATTGTGTGGTTTTGTTTGTGTGCCCCGAGGTGTATTTCCGGGAAGATACCTAGGCCGAGGTGCGTTTCCAGTATGGTATATGATTGTGTACCCTGACGGGGTAACTCCGGGAAGACATCTAGGCCGATGTGCGTTTCCGGTATGATGTACTGCTTATTTACCCCGATGTGCGTTTCCGGGAAGACCGAGGTGCGTTTCCGGGAAGACCGAGGTACGTTTCCGGTATATTGTTTCACCTCGATGTGTGTTTCCGGGAAGATATCTAGACCGAGGGGTATTCCGGTACGATATATTTGTTGAGTTGTGCGTGATGATTGAATTGCCTTGAATACTTGTTCTATGCTTGTGTGGTTGTTTCCGGTGTGATATATTATTTACTCCACCCTGATGATATGTGTTCCTTTGAGAACATTTCCGGGAGCCCCAATGATATGTGTCTCCTCTGGAACGAGGGGCATTCCGGTATGAAGTGTTGGTTGTGTGTGGAGCGGAGTCTTGTGGTTTTGATTATCTATATTTCGGTACTCGTGTGTTTCCTTAGTTGTTTCTATTGGTGAATAAGTTGTCTCTCCGTCGATCTCCTTTTAGTACTATTTTATTAAGTGTTGCAATTCTTGTTGACCTCTAATTATGGTGTCTGGTGGATAATCGGACTAATCGGGTTTTGTTGTCAAGCGGAGGTTCTTTTTACTTTACTACTTTTTCCTATTGAGCGTAAGCTCACCCCTTTCGTGTTTACTGTTTTTACAGGTTTCATTGATGAGTAGGCCTAGAGGTTGCCTCAGGGCTCGGGAGTTCCTTGAGGATCCGGGTGGTTTATAGTAGAGAGACATACTTTCCATTCTCGTTATAAACGATGTTTTCCTTACCGTTTTGGATTGAGCGTTGGACTCATGTTCTTTTATAACTAAAACTTGGATTCTAATTGCATTTAAATTTACTTTATTTATTGTTTATTTATTATTCCTAGCTCACGTCTCGAGTCCGGTCAAAACCGGATTTGAGGCGTGACATTTCACTTCCCCTATTAACGAAATCGTTAATTTAAACGGTTCATATCAGGTTTTGTAAAAGTTCCAACGTTTCGTGTATGGAACTGTAACGAAACGTTGCCTTGAGTTAGGACGTGATAATGAAACGTTCAAAAAGATTAGGAACCAGAGTTTCCCCTTCATTAAATGTTGCCACGTTGACTGTCCTTGGGAGACAATTGTCAATCGCTCTCCTAATAGTGACAGAATTTTATGAGGGAACTCTGAATTTGGTAATGCTCCTCTAGACATTTTTTAAAAAAAAATAGTGCACTTCTCTAAAATAGCTGTCACATCCCCTCATTTTAAACATCCCCCACCCCAAGAAAGCCTCTGGGAGTAAAACTCAAAACCAGACTTATAACAATGGCTGAGATTACTGCAAATCTCTTGGACTAAAGTATTTCATTGCAGATGATCTTGTGATTGAATAGTTTGATAATCTTAAAGCTAATATCAATCCGAAAGTTGATTTTGAAGGAGATTATCATGATGATTTTGAAGACCTGAATTTTACTCATGGCCTTGACTTGACTGGCCTAAATATTCAATCCAAGAGTGGTTCTTTCTAATTTTAATGAAAATTCTCTCATGAAATGTGAGAGGAACAACTTCCAAACAAAAGAGGATGGTCATTAGAGACTTGTGCTCCAAGCAATCCCCTAACTTCATATTACTACAGGAATCAAAAGTTCAGTCTATTGGAAACTCCTTCATCAGAGCCTCTAGTCTTGGTTTAGATTCTCTGCCTGGTTCTTATGTTAAATTCAGAAGCTGAAAATCTTTATTTTTATACAATCAATATACAGTTCTTTAATACGATTCTTTCTATTGTACATGTTCTAACAATCAATACATAATTTTACAACAATATTATTATCATACACACACAAAAGTATAGATTATTATTCCAAACCAATCATAGGCCACAAGATTCTATAAAAGTACGAAACGACTCCAAACCAACAAAAAAAAGCACCCACATTTAGAATTATGTTATATTATCAGTCCTATCCTACGGTGGAGTAGTTTCAGCAGCTTGCAACTGAATGACCAAATCCTCCACCTCAATCTCCTTGACGCGAGCCATAGTCTTCTTGAGCGGAGCCGCTTGAGCGCTGGCCCCTTGCCCCACGCCAACGATCCCCACCCTGCAATACAGCGCAAAGTCCTCACAGTTGCGCTTCAACAAGTCGTACTTCCCGAACCCGAACTCATGGCTGAGCAAGTACTCGGCGCGGTGCAGGATCTTCTCCACCTCCGACGCCTTCTCCGCCGTGCACGTCCCCGCCCTCTTCAACTGCCTGCTAACCCACCCCGCTTCGTACTTGCACCGGTACAGACTGCCTCCGTCCACGAAGCACTCCACGCAGCTCTTGGTCACTTCTTTCGACATGTCATGGATTCTGCATTTCTCACATTTTATGCTCCGCCCAAAGTTAGACCAGACTAATACCTTCACCAATTTTCGCTTGCCTTTCTTTACAATCTTATCTATCAAGTGCCCCTCTGCTGCCTCCGTCCTTGTTCCTCTCCCAAAGTGAATCACCTGTCCATCTCCCACGTATATGCCTGGAATTGAAGGACTGACCAATTATAAGTTCAAACTGATAATTGAAAATCATTCTATCAAAAATATAATTAACGGACGTATGATTCAGATATTAAATGGAAATGGACTCGGATATATTAAAAAGATGTTGAAGAGTATTGTTCGAACCGTGATGGGTGTATATTGGTCCTCTCCAAGTATATATGTGATCACCTGGCTGGAGATCTTCAACGTCTATCTTGTTGGATAAAAGCCCCATTCCTTGATAATTAGCTTTCTGTTCTCTTGCACAAGTGATACGAGAATTAGTGTGTTTATAACCAAATGGATAGGGAGAGATAGAGAGGAGTAGTAAGTGATGAATGAGACTTGACAAGTGCTGTATTTATAAGCAAATTGAAGGAAAGACACGGACTAAAGTATGACTTGTAGTTGTAGCACTCGAGATATAATATATTTGTAACCAAATTAATAAAGTCAGACTTCATTTTTACAGTATGATTAGCATTTGGATAAAATCATCATTCGCGATATCAGTTAAAACTATTTTTAAAGACAACTTGCAATAAATATAAACACATGATCGGTGGGTACTGTAATTATCATTTTTAATCTTCAGACCATCTCCAATGGTTAGACACTGTGTAGTGTCTATGAGCAGTGTCTAACCATTGTTTTTGGCTTCCAGACACTGCTTCCAGACACTGCTCCTCCAATGGTAGTGTCTACGCAGTGTCAGGAGCAGTGTCTAGACAGTTTTAGTTAATTAAAAAAGCACCCCACATTGTTAATACTAATTTTATTTCATACCACACAAACATTACATAATATTTAAACGCTAATAGATATGTAGATAATTTAAAACATAATTATTAAAATACGATTAAACTAATTCCTATTTCTACTAATATGTAAACGCCACCTCGCATCGTCCTTGAGCATCTCCCACACAGGACGTTTATTCCACAGTCCGTGTTCCCCTTCATAATCAGAAACGGCCGCGACATATACTTCGTCATCCGTTGCCCCTCTCCTAGGGTCGGCCAATTTCTTCCGGTAGGCTTTATCAAACCACTTGCACTTCTTGCTCATCTTCTGGAAGTGGTCCTTGACTTGCTTCTCTGTCCGTGGTGGCCACTCATCGTTCCCGGTTTGTACGTAAGCCAGGTACAGAGCATGCCAATACTGGCCCCCGGGCTCGTAGTGGGTGAGCCAATTAACCACCAAATGTATTTCCTCCTCTAGTGACCAAAGAGCCCCGGTTGCCCAAGTAGACATATCGACTAGAGAGAAAAATAAGAGGAAATGCTAGAAAATGAGAGAAATGTGAGAGAGAGAATTTGAGAGGTGTGAGAAATGAGGAGGGGGTGAGGGTATTTATAGGAGGGGGAGGGGGAGGGGTCGGCGCGGCTGCCACGACCTAGGGTTACTATTTCAAATAGTAACCCTAGCACGCTCCTCGAGGCTCCGATAATTCCATAAAAAGTTGATTTTTTTTAATAACACACAAAGTACATTAAAACAACTAGACTAAAACTTTTATTAAGAAAACGCAAAGTACATTAAGAAAACATAAATTTAAAAACTAAATTTAAATTGAAGTCTTGGCTAACCCAAGAACTCCAAACGCTTCCCGAGGCTTTGAATGAGCGAGGAACGAGACGCCCTTTCATCCGCGCTCAAGTTGGTGATGTATTGACGAAGAACTACGTTCAGGGTGTCCATGATCTCCTTCTGCATCGCCCTTCTGCCCTCTAACTGTGTCTCTTTCCTTTGGGAAAGAGTCTCGAGGAACTGCATTTGCTCGGGAGGTAGCCCGGACGCCGCCGACTGGGAGGATTGGGCTTTGCCTCAAGCCCTGGCCTTGGCTCTCTTCTGCCCGATCGGACGATCCTCGGTGGTAAACGAGTTCAACTCGTGGTCGAAGTCGTCTCCACAAGTGCGAGACTCGTCCATCCTCGTCCGCTTGCTTCCATCACTGTCGGCGTCGAGGTTGAGGTCAAGGTCGGGGATGTCACATTCTGGAATGTTTTTTTATGAAAAACTTCGGTTGCCCCCTCACGATGAGCCACATATGCTTGAATTTGAACACATGCTTTTCCTCCTTCAAGTACAACGCTTAAGCGCCTGCCAGGACGTCAACCTCGTTCCTCCCGCTTGTCACCGTGTTCTCATATTGGGTGTACTTCTCCTGGAACTAAGTGATGAAGCCTTTAACCTTATGCCAATGGTCCTTGCACGCCATCCACGCCCGAGGTGGGTCCTCTGCCGGTCTAACCGCCTCGTACTCAGAATGCACCTTTTGCCAGTACTTGTCGTTCTTCTTGGTTCTTCCCGTTGATGGGGTCGAGCGAATTGTTCAGCCACGCTCGTGCCAATCTGGTCTCCTCCTCGGCGGTCCACTTCGGTCGCGGAAGTGGTCTCAGCCGCTGATCTGCAGATGTCGCCGCCTACCCCTTCCTCTTCCTCGCTTGCGTCGGAGCTGACTGGCAAGGTTGGGTGGCCGGAACGAATTAGGAAGGTTGCACTTGGGACTCTGGCCATTGGGTCGGCGGGGTGTATGGAGGAAGCGGCGTTGAGTGCCCCGATTGGAGGAGTTGGGAAAAGGAGGAGTAGTTGGCCAAGTAGTCCTCTTCGGTGTGGTGAGAACTCACGTCTCCATCATCCATGGAGTCGGCAAGGGATTGGAGGGCTTCATTCGGGTCCATAACGAGTGTAGGAAAAAAATTTGGAGAGAATTTGATGAGGAATATAGGAAGGAAAGCTAAAAACAAGTGAAGAGAGGGTAAAATTTGAGTTGGGGTGGATCTGTATTTATAGAGGAATTTAGGGCTTTTGGGGGGTCGGCGTCGCCACGTGGCGGGTCGTGACTGGCCAACCGACTAGCCGTTGGCGGCAGACACGACCAGTTGCGTCGTTGCCAGACCCAGCAACGACTCGTAGCCACGCCCCCGTAGACACGGCTTCCAGACACAAAAAGTCGTGTCTACGCGTCGTGTCTGGGCCGTGCCTACGCCAGACACGACGCGTAGACACGACCGTTGGAGCTGCTCTCAGTGAGTAAGTTTTGGAATAAAATATTCCTTTGATGGACAGCACAATTAAGAGAAGAAATAGGCAAATATTTAATATAACCATAGGCAGTACTCTTATTATTAGGGTTCTTTCGGTTGCTTTCCCAACACAGAGATTGAAACGTTTATGATTTTTATGTTTATTTTTTATCAGCAAAGCATATTCAAATTTATGTAAATCTGATTTGGTCGTCCCATCTTTCTCCCCTCCCTCTTTTTTGCTTCCCTCCCCTTTCATTTCCATCATTTTTTTTTCTCTTTTCTCGGAGTGCCACTATCTATGTCTCTTTATCCTGAGGGATGGTCTCGTTGGATGAGGACGATGACAATAAGGTTGTCGTCGCATCAGTGGGAGCAGTCCCAACAATAGATGTTATTCGGTATAGTTACGTACATCCTTGTAAGTCAGTTGCTCTCCCACAAACACTACAATGAGTAGTCTGCGAAGCAGCCTCGCTGAAAGATACAAGACTCAAAGTGAGGTGTAGGACATTGGGTTGGAGAATTATCCTACACCGATTCGGCCAGGATCCCATGGTCATCTCTTTCTGTCCCATAGAAAAGATAATTCCTCTCAACACTCATAGGGACCAAACTACACCGCTTAAGGGTTACTTCTACAGAACCAAACATACTTCTTAATTAATATCAAGTACAAGTTAGGTAGGTAACTTAACCGACAATAAAGAAATCACTGGTCAAGAATCCTTCTTGACAATTTACTCAGGTTTGAAGCTGCTACAGTAGTTTCTTCTTCAGTTCATCTTCCTCTCTTAGCCTTGGTAGCAACTGCTGCAGTTCGCGGAGCTTATCGGTGTAGCGTCCAGGATGACTCTTGGGCAGTCATCGGACCACCGATAAGGCTCAATTTCTGTTGGTCTTGTTTTGGTTTCGGAAGATTACAAGAGACAACTGAACTTGGTCTGTTCTGCTTAGTTCTCGGTCTTGCTGTGTTTATTGTCTTGCTTCATGCTAGGATCCATGCTTACTGTGCAGGAACTTAGCGGTGAAGTCAGGCGGGAGGGACGGCCAACTAGGTCCTCTGCTTATACACACAAGAAAGGGATTAAAAAGAAAGGGAGGAAGAAAAGGTTTCACTCTGTGTCTTCCTCAGATAGAACTCAACAGTACTCTCCGGGAGGAAAAACAAAATGGCAAGATGGGCAAAAAATGTTCTATGACAAACATTCCCAGCCAATTGCTTCAGGCACGTATCAAACGCCAAGCTTCCAGGAAACCCTTCGAGCTCAAGAAGGCGATCAAAAATTTCAACCTAACAAAAGAGGGAAGCTCAACTCATTAGTGATTTCAACTCAGCCCAGGCAGCAAATTCGATCCACAACAGAGGATTCATCTTCACTTGGATTCCTTCCACCAGGTTTTGAATCCGGAAAGCTTGGCATTGATAGAAGAAAAATGAATCTAGGTCAGACCTTTGCAACTTTCATTAGCAATATCCCAACTCAAGTCAGTGTTGGTTGGCTAGAGTCTATTTTTGGCAAGGCTACTGGTTTTAAAAAGGCTCTGGTTGCTCAGAGGCCAAACACCAAAGGAACTTGGTATGGTTTCATATATTTTTACACAGAGGAGGATAGACAAAAAGCAATCCGCAACTATAATGGGAGGTATGTTGAGGGATACAAACTCTTTGTAACCAATGCCTGAGATAAGAAGCAAAGACTTAATTCTACTTCATTTGCTCAGACTCTTACCTTTGAAGATTTCATTCATAAAGGCTCAATAGTTACCAACAATAAGACCCTTTTGAATGCCTCACATCTGGCTATCATTCATTAGAACCTTAGTGTTGAAGACACCATGAAAGAAATTGCAGTACACAACTCATCTCAGATCCAGTTGAAATCATTGGGCAGCAAAGTGGTTCTAGTTCATTGCTTTGATGACACTTTTGAGAAGCAAGTGCAGACAGATAGAGGGCTTTGGTTTCAAGACTGGCTGACCTTCCTTCCAGGCTTTGAGGAACTATGCTTCAAAGGGGGCACCTTCAGATGGTTGGCCATACAAGGTATCCCTTTCCATGGATGGTGTGAGGAGTCCTTCCAAGCTGCAGTTGTTGGTTTGGGAACTTTGGTGTACTCTCATCCTTTATCTGCAAAAGGCTCCCATATTGACATTGCCTATGTCCTTGTGCATACAAAGGTTCTTGGTAGTATTTCTGAGCAGGTGATTTTATCTCTGGGAAGGTTAGACTTCAATGTCTTTGTGTATGGTATTGACTCAACCTCTATCCCTCCATTCCCTCTCCTCTGCTTTGATTCCTCCTCTCAATCAGAAGAAGATACTTTAGAGGCTGATGAGTCTGAAAAATCTCTCTCAAAGGAGTTGGGAACTCTGAGCCCTGAAAATTCTGGTCTTAAAGAGAGCAGTTTGGATCATCTTAACTCAAGTCCAGTACAACCTTAATTAGTCCAGGATTCATTTATGGCTGAGGAAGGTGGTTTAATTGTGGAGAATGTTTCTCTTGTCTTAGCTCCTCAGAATATCTCAACTACCTCGGACTTTAATCACTCCCTTGTTCCTGACTCACTTCTAGACAACTGCAACTTGAATTCTCTAGTCATTCCTGATACTTTGGATGCCTCAAGTATTGCAGATACTATACTGGTTGAGCCTTGTTTGATTACAACAGTTCCTGTTGGTTTAGGAATCAGTTCTAAAATTCAAATTTCAGATCTAAACCCTCCCTTGGCGCCAGATTTGCAGCCTCTTTCTCTTGGTGACAACCCTCAAGCAGCTGCATTTTCTGACTACCCGGTTCCTTGTGCTAAAGATCCACTGGACAAAGATTTTACACCATCTCAATTTGTTGAGAGTAATACTATTTTATTAGCTCAAAGGACAGATTCAGAAGAACATTTAATGGAAGGAAAGGATTAAGAAAAACCTTTGTCATCTGCAGATTTGCCAAAGATACATTCATTAATGATACCTGACATTGAAAGGAATATTGGTTCCTCCTCTATTGACAAAGGAAGCACTTTAGGGCTGGATTACATCAACAGTAAAGATACATTTTTTCCTCTTCTCTCATTGCAACAAGAAGAGGATCAGTTCGATCAAAACCTGCAGAATTCTCAAGTGCTCGAGGTAGCTGATCTATTAGGATTTTCAGTAGATAAGTCCTCTTCAAAGCCCTGTCCCAAAGAAAAAAAGAAAAAGAAAGTCTCTAAGAACCTGTGCAACAAGACTCCTCATTCTTATACCACAAGATCAAAGCTAAAGGAAGTTATTCAATCATCATGTTCAGATTATATGTCATTACCTCCTGTGAATCTGGGGTCTAATTCTGAGCTTTCTCATCACTCTTTTGCCAAAAAAACTTGGGATTTTGGGAAAGCATTGGTTTAAAAGCAAATGTTGCTGATCACATAATCATTAGCCAATTAGAAGCTCTAGATGATTGTAAGAATTAGTCTGTTGATCTTGAAGGTGGTTCTGATAATGAGTTTTTAGACTTGGAAAAAGACTCGGACTCAGAAGACTTGGTGGAGGCTCAGACCACCAAGTTAGCTTCTTCTTAGGCCTCTATGAAATTCCTCTCATGGAATGTGAGAGGAATCTCTTCTCCTCAGAAGAAGAGATGTTTCAGTACTTTGATATCAAGGCAAGCTCATAATTTTATTATGCTCCAAGAACCCAAATTAAATGATCTACCTTCAAATTTCTTAAGGCTTTGTGGTCTCACAAGGGGATGGGATGCTGATCATATTGATGCTGAAGATTCAGCTGGTGAAAAGGAGTTCAGTTTAAATTATACAATCAAAGAACCAGGTGCTTTGATCTAGTTTGGAACAGCAGTTGAAGCAAATAAACCATGTTGCTTTATTAATATTTATGCTCCTAGCACTACTACAAGCAGGAGAGATCTATGGCTTTTGTTACATCAGTACATCAGCAGGCTGGATCAGAGTGTACTTGTATTGATAGGGGGGACTTCAAATGATATAACTTCAGTGGAAGAAAGGGTTAGTCAGAGAAGTGGTGGTTCAGACATGGTTTTGCTGCAAGATTTCATTCTCAATTTGGGGCTAATCAATCTACCTCTAAAGGGTGGAAAATATACCTGGTTTGGTAATCAATTCAAAGGGTCAAGGCTAGACAGGTTCCTGATCTCACAAGAATTTCTATCTCATTTCAACTCTCAAACTCAAACCTGTCTCCAAGAACAATCTCTTATCAGAGGCCAATCATTCTCTTTGATGATCAAGTGGATTGGGGTCCAGGGCCATTCAAATTTTTGAACATTTGGACAGAAGATGCAAGATTTTACCCAGCTGTAAAAAAAAATTGGGAGTCATACTCAGTAACTGGCCAACCTTGTTATGTTCTTTGGATGAAGCTTAAGCTACTCAAAGCTGATCTCAAGCTATGGAACAGTTAGATCTTTAGATATCTAGAAACTCATATTGCTTCACTTACAAAAGTTGTAGATGATTTGGATGCTTTAGTTGAATTCAGATCCCTATCTCCATCAGAATGCACTGCTAGAGGAGCTTTTAAAGCAGCCCTGATCTAGAAATATAAATTATTTTCCAAACTTTAGAGTCAAAAGGCAAGAAAGAAGTGGTTTGATGAGGGGGATAAGGGTTCAAAGTACTTCCACAGATTGGCTAATTTCAAAGGAACAAATAAAAGGATCTCATTGATCTGGGATAATGGAATTCTACTATCTTCTCCTACTGAGATAAAAGGAGCTGCATCTTCACATTTTGCAAACAGATTCAAAGCCTCTACCTCACCGTCTGAACTATTGTTGAATGAACTACCCTTTTCAACCTTATCTACAAATCAAGCTTTGTGGTTAGAAAGTCCTTTCTCTGAGGAAGAAACTCTCAAGGCAGTCATGGCATGCAATGCTGATAAGGCCACTGGTCCTGATGGCTACATCCTCAAGTTCTTTCAATTTTGATGGCCAATCATCAAGCAAGACTTCATGCTATTTCTATATGAATTTCATAGAACTGGCCAGCTTGGAAAAGGTCTCAACTCCTCTTTTCTCACTTTGATCCCCAAAAATGATGATCCTCTATCCTTTGATGATTTTAGACCTATAAGCCTTATGGGAGGACCTTATAAAATTGTATCAAAGATCATTTCCACAAGACTGAGGCGAGTAATAGATGGGTTGGTGGGGGATGAACAATCAGGTTTTATTATTGGAAGGCAAATTGCAGATGGTATTCTTATTGCCTCAGAATTAGTACAATCCCTCAAGACTTCTCACCAGAAAGCTATAATTTTCGAGGCTGATTTTGAAAAAGCCTTTGACAAGGTTAGTTGGAGCTTCATTATGCAAATTCTAACAAAAATGGGATTTACAATCAAATGGAGAATGTGGAAAATATCTTATCTAAGAGCTGAGGTTTCAGTTCTGATCAATGGATCCCCAAGCCCTGATTTTCAGATGAGTAGAGGCCTCAGACAAGGATGTGCAATATCTCCCCTCTTGTTTGTTATTGTTGCAGAAGCTTTAAACCAAATTATGAAAAATGGGAGCCTGGAAAATTTATTCCAAGGCATTCAGTTATCCCCAGAAGGGCCTTCTATCTCTCATCTGCAATTTGCAGATGATACAATATTTTTTATACAAGCTCATCAAAGTAGTGCCTTGGCCCTCAAATCTGCCTTAGCACTATTCCATTTGGCAACAGGTCTAGCAGTTAATTTTGACAAATCAGTATTGATCCCCCTAAATTTAAATGATGAAGAAATGTTGATTTGGATACGAACCCTGGGTTGCTCAGTGGGAACCCTGCCCTTCAACTATCTAGGGTTTCCACTAGGTGATAATCCCAAAAGAAAGAATACTTGGGATCCAATAGTCAATAAGTTTAAGTCCTCTCTAGGACTGTGGCAGGCCAAGCAATTGTCTTTAGGGGGAAGAATAAATCTGATCAATTCTACCTTAAGTGCATTACCTCTATATTTTTTTCTCAATAATCAAGGCTCCAAAAGGAATTATCAAGGTAATGGAATCCTGGCAGAGAAGGTTTTTATGGCATGGCAGTTCAGAAGCCAAGTACTTCATCAAGGTTAGATGGGATAGATTTTGCAGGCCAAAAGGTGAAGGGGGCTTAGGGATCAAAAGGCTGGCCAATATGAATATTGCATTGCTTGCAAAGTGGTGGTGGAGGTTTTCCTTGGAAAGAGACTCACTATGGAAATCAGTGATCTGCAGCAAATATGGATGGCATTCTTCTGAGTGGGATCTCTCAAACTTCTCTGAAATAGGAAGTCATAGTTTCATGAATCAAATATTGGCCTTAAATGTTGATCCTCTCTTTGTTGATCTCTCTGGGATAAATGGACTAAATTGGAAAGTGGGTAAAGGGGACAGGGTGTTCTTCTGGGTTGATCTTTGGTGGGGAGATGTAGCTTTCAAACATCTATTCCCTAGACTTTACACACTCTCTCAGAACAAGAAGCAACTAATTTCATAAGCTTGTATTCAAGGTTTTTGGGATCTTAGCTTCAGAAGAGCTCCCAAAGGAAGAGCTGAAGGAGATTGGAACACCCTCCAACAAATTCTCAATGGGGTCAATTTATCATCCCATCCTGATTCTCTAATTTGGGTTGGTGATGCAAAAGGGTTTTTTGTCAGAAGGCTATACGCCCTGATTGAAAACCAAAATTCTTCAAATGTGATCAATCCTGGATGGACCAAAGCAGTCTGGATCCCACAAATACCTCCTAAAATATCAGCATTCAGTTGGTTGGCTTGTTTGGATGCTATCCCATCAAAATGCTTCCTGGATGCCAAAGGCCTCAGTTTAAATCTGATTCAGTTAACATGTCCCATTTGTAATGCTGATTTGGAAGATGGCCCTCATGTTCTATTACATTGCTCAAAGGCTTGGTCTGTATTGGGAAAGGTTATGGCTTGGTGGGGAGTTCAGTGGGTGGTTCCAACTTCAGTAAAGATGTTATTCATTATTTGGCCAAAACTGATCAAGTTCACTCTTAGAAAAGGTTGGAGCAAAATCATTCATATAGTGTGTTGGCAATTATGGTTGGCAAGGAACAATAAGGTTTTTAACAATGTAGACTTGTCAGAGAAAGAGATATTTCAGAAGATTCTAAATCAGTCTAATAGTTGGGAATGGAACACTTTCAAGAATTCAGATCATTTTTTCTCCATAAACATGTGGATCACAGCTCCTAGGTCTTGCATCTCTTAGAGGAAAACCAGGACACTTTCCTAATTTTGTATCTGCTTAGAGCAATCTCAAGTCCTTGTGTGACAATTTCATAGTGGTTTGGGGGGTTTGAGTGGTGGTTGGGTGGTTGGGGCTTTTTAGTCGAGTGTTTTTTTGGTTTAGGCTTCCTTTGGGTGTTGAATCTGCTTTGAGATTCTTTGTCTGTTTGTTTTGGTTTTGTTTTAGTTCTTGGAGTGTGGGGTTCTTCTTGTCTGAGAGTGGGCTTGTTTTTTGGTAAGGAGGGTTTTGTTTTTCTCTTCTTCTGCCTTTCTTTCCCTTACAGGATTGTTTTCCGGCCTTCCTACTTTGTGTGGCTAGCTGCTTCAGCACTCCAGTCCTCAAGTTCTCATCAGGAGTTTCAAGACTTTTTTTTATCAATTGGTGACTCAAGAGCCAATTTCCACAAGACTTTCCCTCCTTCTCAGTTGCTGCAGAAAAGAGATTTATGCATCCTATTGGTTTCCAAATTCAAGTCCCAGTGTTCATTTTGGTGATTCACTACACAACTTGTTCAAAATTTTCCCTTTTACAGCTGCTGCAGCATAAGAATAGCTTCGGAAACATTTTGCTACTTCCTTCACAGTTGTTGCAGCAAAAGAGGCTTGCATTTGCTATTGAAGCCTCAGTTTTGGGTAGTTCTGGTGTTGTTTTATGTGTGTATATGGGTTTGTACTAGGAGTGTTTGTACCTGGTGATTAGCAGCTTTTATGTTTACTGCAAAATTAGGTTTCGTGCTCTTGAAGTTTCGGGGTGGGGTTTTCTTGCGTTGCAAGATAAGTGGAAATAGGTGGAATTGTTTTTTGTGAACACTCTGTTGGGGTATCTTTTTGTAACTCCTCTTTCACCTCGAGAGAGGCTTAATTTAAATTCGTTTTGCTGATCAAAAAAAAATTAATATCAAGTACATGGGCATCTTGTTTTTATTTTTATATTTGTTTAGTCCATTGATAATCTACGAGAAAAAATAGATCTTTTATACGGGTCCAAAAAATAGATACACATATACATGCGTAGGTGGTCTCGAACTATAATCAGAAAGATTTCTTGTCTATCATATAATGGGTGCTTTAGTACCACTGTTACAAGTTCAATGAAATGCTACCATCTTTAAAAGAAGGATGATTAGGTAACCAATTCATAATTCTTCAAAATATTTATAAAAAAAAGTACTCTCTCTTCTGCTTCAAGTCTAATTGTCGTCGCAACTCAATGATTAGGATTCTCCGGTGAAAAAACGGGATGTTTTACAATGGTGGTTTTTCTTTTCATTTTACTGATAGTCCTTCTTATCGCATGGTCACGGACGAGTGCACGACCAACAAAAACTCGTCGGCTCCGCAACTCAATTTGGGATTACGGAAACCATGGCAACTCTATCAACCCTCTAGGCATTGGGTGGTTGGGGTCTCGTCTTTATGGTGAGAGCTTAAGGGATTGGAGGTAGGGTGTGGCCTAGCCAGACGAGGTCCAGACGAAATCATAATTGGGTGGTGTTAGGTCGCGGGCTTCACCGCTAAGGCTCTAGACGGTTGGAGGCTATACTCCATATGGTTCAATTTGATTGACCACCGGGGAGACAACGAGGTTCCTCATTCATTGATATGTGGATTCTGGTACTAATTTCATTAGAAGAGGATTTGTTCTTTAATGATGATGTGAGGGATGTTATGCAGCCTCACCGGATCGACTGGGTCACTTATGGGAAAGCGGGTGGTTGGAAAGGAAGGTTATCATGTCCCTAACAAGGTCAAAAACTATCAGTCTTCCTCCTCCGCCAACCAACAGGTTGTTCCTTAGACAACTAGCGCACCCTCTGAACACTTTATGATGCCTCGGTGAAAGATCAACATGCATTCAGACACTCTAGCAAGATTTGAGTAGAAATTTTGGTTAATGTGTTTGGCTTTCCTTTTTTGACTCTACCTCGCTCTATTGGTAATCGAGTTAGGGTAATCTGACGGCTATTATCGAGCTCAAGCGTTGGGATCACTCAAACTATAATCTGGCTCATTTATTATATCTTATGTAAATTTGTCCCCAAAAATAATAATATGTGATTTATTTCTTCTTCTTTTCTTGATCAGCAAGACATATTAAAAAAACTGTTCTTGGAAAAGAAGAACAGGGTGAGAATACAACCTAAAGATAGTCCACATAGGGACCTCCACCAAACACCTCAACACACTAAGGGAACTCAGAACACCAAATTGTGGGCATTCCGTAAGGAACTTCAAGAACCAAGACTGAGCAACAAGAGACCAAACAACAACAAACAGGAGCCACCCAACAACAAAGAAACAACCAAAGGAGAACAGAGCAAAAAAAGCCAAGAAAAAACGAGAACCTAAAAGGTTCTACCACCCGAATTTCTCAACCATGAAGCACACTAGATTTTCAAAAATAAAGGGGTTTAAAAACACCCAGATCTACACACCATGAAGCACAAGACAGTTGGAACACTACTTCCCTACCCCAGAAGGAAATTCACTTCCCTGAAACATTAAGATCACCCACTCCTTGCAAAAGAATCAGGGTAACCTTAACAACCCAACGGCCAACACCAAGACGGGAGTAACATAACCAGCAGAAATCCACAGATACTCACCTTACCCAACAAAAAACGAATGACTTCCAACGAAGGCAACTAGCCTTAAACACTCGTCGGCGGCCAACCCTTAAGAACCGGCGAGCTCGATCCACAAAGATGATCGAGAAGAAAGGAAGACAAGACGAGAATTTGTAGGAAGGAGAGGGAAACGAAAAAACCAAACAGAGGCAGGGACAGAAAACCTCACCCAAAAACATGTGAGACCGACTGAGGAGAGGCAAGATCCAGAGCACACCGTCAGCAAACCGAACCGGAATGCAACAATCCCCCAAAGAGGAAAGCCTCCCACGAACGAAAACGGAACAGAAAATCTCGTGAGCCCATTCACCACAACGAACCTTCAAAAAACACTACCCAAACACAAATTCAGCTCGGTCCGAAAAGCAACCCCAACCGGATCTAAGGATCTGATACCCGAATTCGTAACTCGCATCTGCTACCCGAACCCACAAAAGCCCACGGCCCGAACTTGTGTCTGACCCGCACCTGGTCATGGGCCAACCCACTACTTGAGCCGAATCAAGTCACGGCCCAGCCCATCACTTGAGCCCGAATCAAGTCACGGCCTAGTCCACCTCTAGAGCCTGAATCAAATCTGAACGAAACAAAACCTGAACGAGATCTGGGATGACCTAGAGCTGCGCCGGCAACCTCCTTAAACCAGTCGAGTTCCGTACCGATATAAACCACCAAAAACAGCATCCCACTTCCAGAACTTCGAAAGGTCCCAAGTTGGCCAGAGTCCTCCACCTAAAACAAACTGGAGGAGAAGGGGACGAGAGCAGCGCCATACAGTCACCGGAAACCCTTCGCGATCCGCGCCGATCTGAATCACCAGAAGCGCCTTCCCACACTCGGACCTTCGAGAGTCCCCTTTGGAAGACAAGATGACTCCATCGTTGTTGACGCGCCGGACGAAAACGAAAGCTTCACCTGCTTGAGGAAATCAAATCTGGTCTGAATCCATATCTATTCCCAACACGGACCTTGAGAGGGCAGCAACACTAGAGAGAAGTCGAGGATAAGACCTTGCTCCTGCAAACGAAGGTGAGCTCCCTCAACCACTTCTCAACGACGACACAAACCAGGAACAACAGAGAAAGAAAAATCAAAGGGTGAAGAAGAAAGGGAGAGGGAGAGGGAAAAGAATGAGAGAACAAAGGTAAGGAAGGAGACGCCTCCGCCGGCCACAGTCAAGGTCGGAGCCGACGGGGACAAGGGGCAGCGGATCTGGTTTTAGGGTTTGAAGCTTGTGAAGAGAGAGGTTAGAGAGAGTTTTTGGAAAAATTTCGTTCAGTCAAAAAAAAAGAGGAAAATTTGGATAAACAATATTCATAATCGAGCAGTTGCATCTTAACGAGCGTCATGTCGAATAAGAAGAAATCAATCAGAGGTCATAAGTTATCTAAAAAAAATATTAGTAAGATTCCATCTTTCTCTTTATTGTATAGGTCTTTTTTGATAGGAACATGACACTCTTTATTCGATGGGATCAAACAAGATGAGAGTTTTTAGAGAGTTAGGGTAGAGATGGAATGGGAATTTATCCTTTTTTGTTCGGGTCAGGATGAGTATGACATCTCGCCCCAAAATAAGATCTATTTACATATTATAATATATATTAATAAATTAATTGAAATTGACATAGTGGTATAATATATGTTTTGACTTTTTTTTTAGCAAAAGGTACTTTTCATTAATCAAGTTGTTTCAATATAATAGAGTGCATCGGAGACTCTCTAACCACGAAGAATAAGGCAAAAACACTTAAGAATGTTCGCTATTCTTTTCATAAGATAATCGTCCTGGACGGTATTTAATCGGTGCCCCAAGGGCGAGAACAGAATATGGAAAAGGGGGGTGGGGTACCGGAGATCAGTAAAGACCTCAATAGTAATGGTGATTGTGGGAGGCAATGCATCGTCCGGGGACCCCACCCTGGGCCAGTCCCCGATGCTCCCCTCCCTAGGGGAATCCATGATTCCCTGTTCAATAGGCACCGAGCCTACAAAGACTGACAGGACGGCAGCTTCGACAGTTCCTCGACCATGGTCTTCAAACCAAGACTCGGACGGGTCACGCAACGATCCTCGGTTGCTTCTTCTCCAAGCAATTCACACCCCGTCCTCCTTCCTCCAAACCCTAGTTCGTCGGCGCAAATTTTCCACGATCGTACTCTGGCTAGTCCTCTCTCGGGCGGCGCGGCTCCTAGGGTCACACCTCCACCATGCCTTGCTCCAACCCTGATCTTGGCTCCTCCTCTCCCTCGCATGCCTCGGTGGAGGCCAAGGAGGTGGGGACTGCGATGACCGCTTCAGTGGCGGCTGCGGAGGTAGCGCCAGAAGGAAAGGAGGAATCGCTGACGAAAAGGACCACGATAGGTTGCCTCGCATAGAGGATAGATCCTCGATTCCCGGCTTAGCAGCACCAGAAGAGGAGGAAGAGAGAAGAGAACGCCATGACAGCGGAGAGGAGAGACCGAGTCTAAGCCGGAAGAGACGGAGGCTGCGCCTAAGTGAGACGCAACGGAAAGGAGCTGAAACCCTAGGATTGTCCTCTATTGGAGGCGTAAACCCTACCTGAAAGATTGTTCTTCTACTATACGTGATTATATGTTTTGACTTTAAGATAACAAAGTTTCAAATCTCAACTAGTTTATTTTAGAAGTTCATTAAAACTTTGTCAAAACCGGGTATGGTTGGGGTGTTGTAGAGACTGGGTTAAATTAATAATCAAATTGTGTTATTATTATATCGATTGAACACACAAACTACTATTAATAATATTGTACCACACGTACAACAATGCACAACTAGTCTATATCTATAATTAATATAAATGACTTCAAATTCTGATTACATTTGTACATAGTACTATAGAGGAGATATAATAGATTCCTAGGAACCACCAACTTGGTAGTGCCGAGCCCCTAGAACTTGCTCCACAGACTCTGTCAACTTCATCATTTCTATAAACCAGTGACTCAGCTACAGTTGACTTTGACCGGGTCCATGATAACAACTTGTTCATTTTCATCCTCCTGCAAATTCTTATATAAATTAGATCCAATCAGCGAATATTGGGTCTCTGGTAAACTACCCACTACCGAGTATAGTTTATCTTTTTTCGAGCAACCAGAAGAGCAGGGGAGGATCCGAGTCATCCGACGTTGCCTCCTCTCGTTCGGGTACATTTATCAAATAATAAGCTCTTATTTATTTTTTTAGTTGGTAATATGGTCTTATTTATAGGGTAGTCTTCAAATACAAACAATTTATGGATGTTTCTTTATCTTCTAATGTCGGTTCTTGGATGGTTGAGATACAATCTTGATTGAAAGAGGATGTGTGTAGTAATTATTGAAGCACTCATGTAAGGATGGCAACGGGGCGGGGACCTCACGCCCCGTCTCCTCCCCGCGTCCCCGCACCCCATCCTGTCCCGCTCTGCACCTTGTATTGGCTTCGCCCAACGGAGAAACAGCGATTCCCCGTCTCACGGAGAAACAGCGATTCCCCGTCTCACGGAGAAACGGGGTTCTCCGTCCCGTTTTTTCCCCGAAACAAATACACATTTTGACATCACAATTTTTAATCCATAATTTTAAACAGCATTCGAACTAAGTTTTCCATCTTTTAGATATAAAATATGAATAAGCAAAAATTACTATTTAACATATTCAAACTAAGTTTTCTATCTTTTATATATAAAATATAAATAAACAAATATCATATGTAAAAATAATATATTTTTTTATCAGCAAATTGTATTGAAGAACCAGGTTTTCAAAACGAAAAACAAGGTCAAGGGTTTCCCCTCATTACAATCACAAGAATGTCATTTAGACATCTCAAACCATACAAATCTAACCCAGAAATGGGTACAAACAAGGTCTTAGTACCCAAATTTTACAAATCTGAAGCAAACAAAAGCAACAAGAAATACAACACCAGCCCATCAAGGGGCGACCAAACTAACAAACACGACTAAAACCCAGTACAACACCAACCAAAACAACAACAAACTTAAGCAGTACTAAGACTACACCCCTGAAAGGGACTCTGACCCAGAAGATAAAGCAAACCTGAAACAAACTAAGTAACAGGTGAAAACCACAAACAGAGAGAACAGTACCAAAAAAAAAAGGGGAACGACCGACCTCGAGTCCAGCACCGACCTCAAAGGTCAAAACAGCAGCTCCTGTATCCACAGCTTCTCGAAGTCGAAAGCCAGAGCCTGATCTTCCCAACAGTGTAGGCGAGCAAGTCCGGTATACATCTCTTGGATCCGGGGCCAACACCACTGAAAGAGAAGAGTATCGACCACCCCCAAAATCGACACCGGAATCAAAAAAGGGGAAAGGAAGAAACTAATACTGAGATTCACCACCAGTCTAAGGAAGAGGAAGAACTGGCGCCCCTTGATCTGTCACGCAAGACCCAAAACTCCGAACCAATCACTGCTCAGCTACCGAACGGTAACCCGACGAAAACCAGCATCTTCGACGAACCCAAGGCGAGTTAGCCACCAGAACCCAAGGACCTTCTCCAGCGAAGATAAAAGAGAAAGGGACTAAGAAAGGAAGGAGGCCGAGAAATACGCAACAGAGGGAGACCGCACAAACCCTAACCCACACCGAAACTGACCCTTAGAGGCCCAACCTACCCCAAATCGATCCCCTGTGTCAGAACGACACCACACCACCGGACCAAGCTCCATCACCGGAGCAAACTCGGGGAGCAGAGGCTAGGCTTGGAACCACAAAACAGCCAGTACAAAGGAGGCTAAGGAGAGAAGAGGAAGAGGGACCCGAAGTGGAAACACCGGCAACTAAAACAGATCTACAGCCAACGCAAAGAGAAGGCTTCCCACTCACAGATCTAGGGGGGAGGAGAGGAGGAAGTGGAGAAGAGAAGGGGGGAGAAGAAGAGAAGACCAGCGATGACCTTGTGGCCGAAGCCACACGACCATCGCCGGTGACGGCGGCCCGAGAAAGACTAGGGTTGGGAGGAGAGCTTGAGAGCTTTCTAGAGAGAAAAAAAAGTTTTTAGTCTTATTTGTTGTCTCGGTATATGTAAAAATAATATATTATGTGTTATTCAAAAAATATATGAATTATTAATATATTTTAGAAAAAAATTCAATAGAGTGGGGGCGTCCCATAGGGTGCGGGGCGGAAAGTGCTTGCCCCGCCCCGTGTCCCGCCAAAATCCTCGTTTACCGTCCCGCACGGGGTTGGGACATCGGGGTCGGGGCGTTTTGCAATCCCTACACTCACTATTTGTAAGTAATTTGACATAGTCGGACTATATTTACGACGGTTGTTTTTGTTGTTTGGTGTGTATTTACAAACCATAATCCATATTATTACCCAAAACAATATCATCTAATTCATCATCGACTTGTAATAGATTTACAAACCAATTATTAGCGTTACAACCCATATTATGGTTCTTTAAAACCATATTCCATCCGCAAATGATAGATGGTGCTTTTACAAACTAAATAATGATATATTACAATCATCGTCAAGTACATTACCAACTGATTAATGATTATCGTTTTTAGTGTAGATTAGCCTGAATTTGAGACTATGTTGGTCCCGACTCTTGCGACAATCACGTTTCGATGGAACAACTGTGGATGAAGAACAAGAGTAAGATGTTCGTCTAAATGCGATTGGTAAAGCTTCGAGGTCGAAAAAATGGGTATTGAGGCTCCCGTAGGACAAAGAAGTTTTAAAGAAGAGGAAGGATGGTACAAGACGAAGGGGGGTTGGTCATGTTTGATAAAGAACGTGTAATTAAAGGGTAAACCATGGTTCCTAATCCCTTTTCACCTTTGATTTTCCGATCCTAATCTGAGTTTACCTTTTTTTGCATTTCCCAACTATCACCTTTCAATTTCTTGCAGAAAGTATTGTTTACCATTTATTTTGACGATTCCGTTAGTTTTTTTGCCACGTGTCACTTCACCCGTGACGACACGTGTAAAGACCGGCAAAATTAAAATGGGATAATCTTTTGCAAAACTAAAACATTGGAGTAAGTTTTTGCAAACAAGGTGTTTAAAGAGAAAAAAAAAAGATTAGAGCTTGTTGAGTTGGGCTGACCTTTGGGTCGGAACCGACCAGGCCCAACCCTCAATGTCAGGCCCAACCCAGTTCGGGTTCGCTAACCCTAGTTGACGCCTCTTCAACTCTCACTGGTACGCACGCATACCGAGGCATCAGTTCCTCTCGCCTCTCCTCCTTCGACCACGCGAACCAGAGCTCCCGTTTTGAGCTCTCTCTTCTCCTCCACCTCTTCTTCTTCTCCTTCATCGATTCTCACCGTGACAAACCCCGACACCCGCTTCCCTCTCCCTTTTTCCCTCTTCGGTTCAAGCCTCGCCGTTTCTGGGGAGCACGGCCAGCGACGGGAGCTCACTCCCTCATCAGATTCCGTCGTC
Organism: Erodium maritimum; assembly: GCA_963921825.1. Lineage (NCBI taxonomy): Eukaryota > Viridiplantae > Streptophyta > Magnoliopsida > Geraniales > Geraniaceae > Erodium > Erodium maritimum. The sequence continues at coordinate 74,982,085 of OY997590.1, forward strand.
CCTCGCCTGAAAATCGTGAGGCTTTGGGTTCGATTTGACCAGGCATGAGCAAGAGAAGCACGGCCGGAGTCCTCCACTCTAAGCGTTCGGTTCCTCGCCGGCGAAGCCTTCTCGAGACAGATCTGGAACGGGAAGGGCTCGAGAAACCCTCTACTGATCTCCCCTCGTCGCGTCGAGTCTTCTAACACCGTCACCGGCGGAGAGAACTTTCTCCGAGCTCTCCATTTCCACCACCGCTGCCCTGGCGAAACCGGAGTGACCTCGAAGACGCCGGAGACCCAAAACCCCCCGCCGGCACCGTCGCAACTCAGGGAAAACCCTATCCCTTCTCTCAGGTCTGGGTGGGCCACCAGACCGTGTTGGGCCTTGGGCCAGACAGCAACAAGGACAGGCATTGGCCCGGTGTGGACTCGGGCCAGGCTCAGGCATGGGCTCGGGTTCGGACCGGGCTGGAGCCGGATCTGGTTCGGGTCCGGGTCGGGACTGGACCGGTTCCGGGTCAGATCCGGGTTCTGGGTTCTGGATCTGGGTTTGGGCTTGGATCCGGGTCGGATCCGGGTCAACCCAGTTTTAAAGAAAAGTCATTTTTAAAATCAGGTTGATTAACTGTTTAATTAATCTAATTTGGAAAATTAAAGGACAAATTTGGACTATTACCGGTATTGATTGGACTTTTCTTTGTCAAACCTAGACGGGACTTCGCCCGAGCACAAGGGCTTGGACCCGAGCTAGAAGAACGAAGATCACGCCAGAACCCGTGTGAAGAACGGAGTTGTGACTACCGAGCTTGACAACAGAGTATTAGAGGAAGACCACAAGGTAGGGGAAATCCTAACTACTTAAGTATTTCATTGCTAGAACGCATGTTAGGTTAATAAAATCGGAAAGGTCCTAAACTTTCTTTTAGGATGCGAATAACTAGAATAATCGTCTTTCAATTACTAATAACCGGATGTGTCTAGAATGCATGCTTAGGATGAGAATACCTAGTGTAACTCACTTTCAATACTTGGGAATCGATTTACTGGTAGAGAGGTCGTGATGAGCCCTCGGATTAGTTGTTGTGTTAGGTTCACATGCTTGGTTGCTAGTTATTAGGATAATCAAGAGTCTAATGAAACTAGGTTAATTTTATGCTTGATTGATTTAATGTTTACATGATTGATTGATTGAATGTTTGCATGGTTGATTGAATGTTGAATGATTGAATGTTTGAACGGATGATCGAGTATGACTGATTGTGCCAAGTGGCACGATCAGGTGATCGATGGACCGATGGATCGTAACAGGTAAGTATATGGTAAGTGTGGAGTACTAATGGGTGTCCTTGTTGTGATGAAAGTGTGATTCGATAAATGTTGAGTGATGGATAAATTATAGTGTGTTTCCCTATTCTTATTCTTGAAATGTTGGGTTGTTCGATTCAGTACTACACCGGGGGGTAATCCAGTGGTGTTATGGTCGTTGGTGATTGGCAGATCCTACGGGGATTGATTATTGGAGCCTGAGGGCATCGGTTATTGGATACTACGGGGATTGATTATTGGAGCCTGAGGGCATTGGTTATGGGACCCTACGGAGCAGATGGATGGATTACTCTGTGAGAAATGGTTACGGTGGTCTCACCCAAGTGTATGCGTCCTACGGGAGCACTACCTTGGTTCCCTTTGACATATGGTCCCTTGGAGGCATTTCCGAGAATCCCGACGATGAGCGTCCCTATGGGATGGTTTCCGGTGCCCCGATGTATGTGCCTCCTCTGGACCGAGGGAAAATCTGATATGATATGGGTACTCTGGTGGATCGGAATATGTGGACCGATGTGATCCCAGAATCTATCCATGGATCGGAGGCTTGAGAAAGCGAGTGGTTGGCGTGATATTAATTGCTCCCATTTTAATAAGTTATGATTCGTTATGGTACTTTCAGAGGGAATCTTTTAAGTTACTGTTATCTTTGAAAAAACGATACTATTTTATTACACTGATTCCATAACATTTCTTTGATTAATAGTATTTACTCGTTCCCAGTTGTGATGGTTTTCTATTTTATCGTAACGTTCTCTGTTTATTCTCTGGGAAGTTATCGTTATCCTTGAGAATGCGCTATTGTTATCGTTGCTTTTTATTTGTGTATTATATCTTTTGGTCTAAGGGTTTTAAGTACTTTTGTGACATCAAACTAAAGCAGTTTTAATATTAAACTTGGAGGCTAAAGTTGTTTACGATTTTTCCTACTGAGCGTAAGCTCACCCCTATTTGTTTATTTATTGTGTGTACAGGTGTGCTTGAGATTTGGGGAATTCGAGGCTCGGGAGCTTCCGGATGTCTTGAGGGTTGTATTAGAGATGTGTTGGTCCACATTGTTGAACTTTATTTATCATTTGTTACTTGTCAAGTTTTGACACTATATTTGAAATTTTTGATTGAATTATTGAGAAATATTTTTGGACTCGCTTTCAGCTTTAAAAGAGTTTATTACTGTTTTACTACTCTTATCTCTTTTATTTCGAGTCACGTCTCGAGTCCGGCCAAAACCGGATTTGGGGCGTGACAACACGTGGCCGACACGTGGGCAAAAAACTAACGGAATCGTCAGTTTTGACGATTTCTGATACTTTTTGCAAAAAATAGAAAGATGATAGTTGGGAAATGCAAAAAAAAGGTAAACCCAAGTTAGGATTGGGAAAACAAAGGTGAAATGGGGTTAGGAGCCATGGTTAGCCCGTAATTAAATGGTCAAGCATCCAAGGTTCGCCAAATCCGATAGTTTTGATTTGATAGCTCATAGGCGGGCCGCGTTGCCGACATTGAAGACTAGGTCATCACCGTAGAAGCTTCTCGTGGTGTTACTAATCTTGAACGATGCCTATAAAATCGTAGCTAAAGAGATTAGGGTTTGACAATTCGTGGAGCTGAGAGTGAAGAACATCCCGACCGCTCTAACCTTCGTATCTGTTTTGATCTGTTTTTTATATGCATTGGTTATAAATAATTATTTTTGCATCTAATTTCCAGAAATTGATAACTTTGCCACCACAATTGGCGCTCCAATTCTTATGTGATCGAACTACCAAAAGTTGGTTAGTTACTAACTTAGAAATATCATACTTGCTGTTTTTTGCCTTCATTTCATTTTTTTTTTTTGCTATTGCTAATGTTTTCTTTATTTGATTTCGTGATAGGTATTGTTCTTTTAAAGAAAACAAATGAAAGCTTCCTTTTTTAGAGCAAATGAAGGCTCTTGTTGGAAGCAATGAAAGCTTCCAACTTTTTGAAGACAATGGAATCACTGATGACTGAAACTGTTTTTGTCTTTTGTTTGCCACTTATGTAAATTTGTAATTTTGGTTGTATGTAAAAAGTAAGAACAAATATTTTGGAGTTCTGATGTATGGTTTGTTTGGTTGATTTCTTGAATATCCAAGTTTGTATTGGAAATCAAGAAGTTGAATTGTTTTTTAATCAGTTGGGCTTCATTTTGGGCCAAAATAGTAATGGGCTTTTACTGTAGTTAATGGGCCGGATTGAACCGGTGATATCACCGAACCACCCGAGCTTTATTTCGGTCGGTTCTATTACACCCATCCCGGTTTCAGGGTCGGCGCCGGTAGTGGTTCTGTCACCACCGTCGACGTCGGTTTCGGTGGTCCCTGGGCTGGCCGGTGCCGGTTACCCGGCCGTGCCCATCCCTAATTGCAAGTATCCATATTCATCGTGGCCTCCGTGAACGTGAAGTAGTCTGTCAACACAACCATACCCTATGTTGTGACTTTCGTTTCGGCCGTGAGGGTGCCACGTACCCGGTTCATGAGACCAGATACTATTATCTTAATAATACTTCTCCAATTTTGTCCCAAAAAATAAACTTAAAACATGTTTTTTTGTATCACCATCGTTGACAAACTTGTTATTTTCATTTTGTATTTGTCCACCTGGGGTGATTTAGATATCTTATACAAGAAATCAATTATGTTATTGGCATTAAGACAAACGAAAACCGGAGTCCGGTCATCGACCCTCCGCCCGCCGTTGCCTCGGCTTCTTCTCCTTTGGCTCCCGACGATCATCCTAATTCGGTCCCGTGCCGTTCGGTGTCTCCTTCGTTGGAAATCACGAGTTGGAGGCCCGATGCTCTCGCTTTGGGAACTGATATTTCGGGTTCCAATTGTCATGGGGTTTCGATTCCCAAGGAGCACGCGTGCACTGCCCTCGCTCAAACGCGTGTCCCAGTTGCGCATGCTCAGCTCTTGATTTCTGATGGAGAAGTTGTGCTCTGATCCCCATGCCCAAGCTTTAAAGTCCACAAAGCTCTGGGGCCTCCAGATGGGCCTCCTCTTCTGGGCTTCTCCTTATTCCCCAGGTCTCTAGTCTCTCGCCCAACAGCTTTCCGAGATTTCGTTTTCGACATCAACTCTCCGTCGTTGGCCAATGACTCACCCCTTGATGATTTTGATCGTCGCAAGCATCTCAAACTCGCTCTCGCTACCAAGCCTCCTAACATTTCTATTCGCAAGAAGTCTGAAACTAAACGCTAATGGATATAACCAAATCTATGGGGTTTACTGCCATTTTTTACGAGGACGAAGTAATTAACTTGCTTGAGAACGCCCCTTAATTGTTGGTGTTTTGTGCTTTGTCAGTTTGTAGCTTCTCTCTTTGTTAGATTCCTAATGACTTTTGTTAGCTCTTTCTTTCTTCCCTTTCTTGTATCATCTCTTTGAGATTATTGGTCTTGGATGGACTAAAACCGTTATTTTTGCTGATTAAAAGAAAACATGTTTAATTTAATACAATGTCATAGTGTTATTGACATGGTAAAACAAAATCAAAGTAATGACCTAGAGCATTTTCAGATCAGAGTTGCAACAGTTAATTTCCTTAAACAAATATAATATCCAGATTTGAGCCCCAAATAAGTTGGATCGATAAAGAAAAAGACATTGAAATCTTACTTAGAACCGAAAATGGTCCACCCCCATTTTCGTGAATACATCGAGAAATACATAAATCCAAAACATAGAGTATATGACCAAGTCAACCCAACAGGAAGGCTTCAGCAAAAAGCTAGATAAGTCCCAAATAATGTACCCAAATTACTTAATTAAAGTCATTGTTTCAGCATTGTGATATCTAAGAGATTATAGACACATACCAAAAGCCATATCGTCAAATTAAGATCTGTGGTGTTTGATTGTCCGTCCAACAACAACAACCAGCATCACCACAACACACAGCATGTATGCTGTGTCCACCAACCTATTGAAGGGACTCACATCCCCATAGGGGTTTTCGATTGTCTTCTCCTTCTCAGATGGAAGAAACAACTGGTTCACGAGCTTTGCAATCTTCTCTATCACCTCACGTGCCTTTGACTTAGTACCGTCAAAAATCCACCTCACAAAATCTACAGCTGGATTTGGGTTGCCGGGATCCAGGTCTGAACTTGGAAGACCATTTATCTCAGCTGCAAATAGATATAAAGGGTTTCACATGTTCTGGTAATAAAATGCAGTTCCTTTACAAGTAATGACCCTTAATTCTAATCAGGGATAATGGCAAAAAATATCTTGCACTATCGAGTTTTTACAGGTTGATACCCTTACCTTCAAATTGTTACAGGGTGTGACCTTAACTTTTATTTTGTTGTATCCAATACCAAATTGATCTAAAATGACGATTTTGCCATAGAATGTATAAATTAAATAAATAAACTAAAATTGTCCAGAATTTAATTAACTCAATAGGTTAGTAGAATGAAAAAAAAAATTATGATAGAACTTGAAAAAACATAAAGAATTGATTTCCTGTATTTTTTTTACTTTCAAGGGAAAAATTGCCATTTTGGAATCAATGGACACAAAGTGCAACAAAGTTTAAGTTTAGGGCCACAAACCCGCAACGATTTAAAGGTAACAATACCAATATACAAAAACTATTGTACAAAGCACTTTTTGCCATTATCCCTTCTCATTATGGGGATGCAGCCAAAAAGAATAAACATGATGGGTATAGGATACATGTGCAGTGGAGCTCATCTCAATGAAAGGAGCAAAGAATAATTATTTTGCTTCACATTAATATGGTAGAATGTAAAAAATATGTCGAGCTTGATTATACAAAACTAGTGAGTTCGACACTAACCTGCATGGAATGCTTGTCTAAGCTCTTGGACAACCTCATTCCTTAAAACGGCATTCCACACTTCTTTGTCTGAAGATAGTGAAATGACCATCCTCTGCAATTTACAGACAACCTTAAGAAGGCTACACATATAACTATAACGATCGCATGTATAGGAAAAATATAGTCTTGGTATATCTGAAATGAAGAATACATGGCACCTGAACACATGGGTCGGTTTGCAGTAAATGAAAAGCATCATAAACTCGTTCATATCCACTATGTTGCAGGATTCTGGAATCATATAGATGCTGAGAGGGCTCCATCCAATCCATTTCTGATCCAACTGGAGAAGCTCTGGAAAATAAACACAGGTAGAAATATTTTAATGGTGAGAAAAACATAAGAACAAATACACAGCAACTTGTTTTTCCACTATGAAGATAATGTTAGTTTGGCATAGTCTTGAAGCAGGCAGATGTAGATATACTACAATTCAGCATCCTTTCCTCAATCTACACATAGAAGTTGTAATTGGGGGTGTTTCCAAACAGAAAAGGGCTACAAGTTGGAGGTACTTTTTGCAATTATCGAAGAAAAGGGCTACAAGTTGCCAAAACTGGAAACCTCGTGGTACTTTTTTGCAATCATCTCTATTATAAATTTCAGCAGCAATATCCCCAAAGAGCCTTTATATAGACAGAAACCAAATAAGCAGTCTAGATTCAGAAACTTCATAGTCTTGCACTATGAGTAATTATTCTTCTCCTCAGGCATACCATAGATTAAGTACAATCAAAGTATATAAAGAATCACCATTCAGTATTAATATCAATACTGCCATGTACCATATTTAAATTTCGAAAAGAGAAAACATAAACACATAAAAACAAACTAATGATCACTAGTCACCCAATCGCCATAGTAATTCTTGTCAACCTTATAAAAGTGACGATTATAAGTTTAGCCAACAGATAAGTAGTCCAGAAAATATGTCGAAAAGAATTTAACTTGATGGGGGCAAAGCTAATTGGTGGGTGTTCAATCACCATCACCGTCTTCCCCAATAATAACAATCGATTTAGGATTAATCTCGTGTTCTAAGTTCTAACAGTCAGCAGCAGTAACAAAGAACCAAACAACAGAAATTGTGGAAATGAAATTGAACCCCACAAAAGAAAGGACAAAAACAGTAACAGCAAAATGAATCTAAACAGCACAAAATCACAAAATCAGCAATCAGAAATAAAAGGGTTCTGTGAAGAGATAGATATAGAGATACTCACTGCTTCAAAGCAGAGACAGCGTATAGAACCTCGTCTGGGGAAGGAACAGCGCTGAGAAGAGAATCGTCAGGAAAATCACAAGATCCGCCATCTTCACTGCTCTCATCATATTCAGGGACCAGCACAAAATCGTCGTCGTAGAGAGGGTAAGCCGGAAAAAAGGGATTGGCGGGAGCTCCGTACAAGGACGACGAAGGGTCGAGGGACAGAGAGAGGCGAGGAGATTTGTCGGTGGGTTTGGTGGCTCTGGTAGGGGAAGAAGGAGAAGGAGAAGAAGCGAGAGTTCTAGAAGCAGAGCTAGCACCAGGTGCCTGGAAGAAGTTGCTGCGACGACCGCCGAGCATCAAGGGTCCTTGTCCTGCTCCGGCGCCTCCACCTCCGCCTCCGCTCATAGCTGACCTTCCCATAGTAGCAGTAGAATTGTCTGTGACTGTGTTGCTTCTTCTTCGTCTGTGTAAAGTAGAAGTTTGTTTGGATAGAAATTGGGGGATTGTGTTGTATTTGTCTGTGTTGCTTTTATGGCTCTGTCTGTCTCTCACTTATGACCTCTTGGAAGTGTTTGATACTCTCGAGGAGACCTCTCTTCTGCTGGGTGGATGGATATATCTGACGGGTTCCATTTCCAGTGTTTTGGCCTTCCTGATCGACTCTTTATTGTTTTGGCATTTACATTTTCTGAATAATAAATACTTCATTTTCACTCAAACTCAAATCATGTATTAGATAGTCTATAATGGGAATAGACCGAATCAATCTGAGCTAAATTTCAAAAAAATATCAAAAATCGATCTGAATCGTAAGTTTACTGATTCTGATGTTGCAACAGGAATATATCAAATCAGTCTATTGTCAGTCTAATTTACGTTTAAAAATTAATAAATATTTAGAGAAAGATACTTTTATCATTTCCGAAAAACAAGAAAACGCAGACCCGATAAACACCAAACCCTAGAACTTAGAAAAACGACTTTCAAGCGGACAACCCCCGAGCAACCAGAACAAATGAAAACTATAGGTTCGGAAACCTGCTCATCAGCCGTCATTTCGGACATTCTCGTACAGTCTCCCACCACTCATGCTAATTGAAGGGAAGGGCGACATTACGGGCATAAACCTAGTTGACCTCAAGGAACACCTCAGCATCAGTGGTGGTTGGGTCGAGCTCATGTCAGGCTTGCAGGGATGCCAGCTCGAAGCGCTGCACCCGGAGGTTGGTTTTCTACCAATGGTCCTTTAGTTGCTTCTCGGACCATGGGTATGGTTCTGTTCTCATGGTTTGCCAATTCTCGTAGAGGTCATGCCAGTACTCTCGGGTGGCACTACCGTAAATCATTTACGCCACAACCATTCTCTTCTCCTCAATGTCCATCCACAACGGTGCTCGATTCGATGGTGGATGAAAAACCTTGATGTTGCCAATTCTGTTTTGGTGAGAAGTATGAAGAGGAAGAGTTTACCAATTCTGTAAAGAGGATGACTTAAATAGAGGGTGATGAGTGGGGATGATTATGCGTCAAAACCCTCTTTTTACGTGCATCAGGACACGGTCATCAAGCAGTATATGTGACAATTAAGTATCGTTCGATCCCACAGGGAGTAAAGGTGTCGCTAGTCTTTTGCTAAAACATGGGAACGTGATCTGTCACTTCCACATCCACGAAAGGGAAAATAAAGTGCAAAAAAGTAAAAGTTTTGTTTTAAGTCTAGAAAACAGTAAAATTTATAAACACGCTACCACCTAAGACACATAACGTTTGATTCACACAAGAAGTCGATCACGGGTACAAGTAAACAAGACTTCAAATTAACGTATGGTTTGGTTAACGATTGTGAAATAAAATAATGATTTCCTTATGGTCTTATAACACTTAAGTTTCTATGCGATCTTTTTTTACAATATCTTCAAACACTGCTTATTCTTTGCCTTAAATTTTGTTAGTGGTATCTTGTTGCACACCTTAACGATCCTTGTACATAGAACTTTCGTAGAAGGTGTCGTCCATACTTCTAATGACATTCATCTTTGACTCGTCCTATAATCCATACCTCATGTCATCAAATCCATAGCCAATGAATATGAACTTTCTTTCTTTCGGATCAAGCTTGTCTTCGTCCAGATCCTTTACTCTCACATATGAAACACAACCAAAAAATCGCAAATGTTGAAGATATACCTCTTTTACACTCTGTTCTTCTTCGAGAATCTTGAATCCCAAAAGAAATGAGGGTTCACGATTGATGAGGTATGTTGTTGTGTTCACTATGTCTGCCAAGAACCTATCAGGAAATCCTTTATTGAATCCATATACTCTTCTAATTCTTATTAAGCGTTTTTTTCATTATGTTGAGGTGTCTCAGGCTTAGTCTTCAGTATCTTTACACCATTAAGTCAATTTCATTCTCAACAGTAGTTTTCTGATTCTTAAAAGTATTAAAAGCTTCGTATTTGTGATTTAGGAATTAAGCTCATACATTTCTTGTGGAATCTTCAATGAAGGTGATGTTGTAGCACGATCATTCAATGGATGGAACTTTAATGGGTCCATACACGTCTGAATGCACTATTTTCAACTTCTTAGACTTAGGAGACTTGTCTGACTTCGTGAAGTTGAGTTGTTTCTGCTTTTCGAACACACGTGGATCACAAAAAATGACCTTCACATTCTCCAGTTCTAGAATATTCCCATTTAAATTCATCATTTTCATTCCTTTCTCACTCATACACTCAATTCATTGGTGCCATAAAGTTGAAGGATCGGACTTATTAGTTACCGGATTAACCTCTTCTACTGGCATCTTCGCCATGTATAATGTTCCCTTCTTTCATCCTCGAGCAATAATCGAATTCCTTTTATAGTTCTAAATTTCACTATCATATCTTTGTCACAGGTAGTATGGAAAGAAGTCATGAGTTCATGATTTATGACTTAATCTGGCTCTCTACACAAAATATCAAAAGCTTCTTCTTCAAATTTCTCTGTTGAATTCTTTTTTTATATAATCGAAAATTTAGAACATGTTCTCCTGAGATGGAAAAACAAAGCAAAGAGAGGTACCCGAAAAAGGGTTTCATCCTCAAAACCAAAACAAATCTCAAAAGAGCTAACAACTCTCACAAGAGCTAACACCTCCCACACGGAGGAAACAACCAAAACAAAACAAGAAAAACACCAAAAAAACTACTCAACAAGAGCACGACCCAAAACAACAAAAACTACGAATCCAAAGGGAAACAACACCCGACCAACATAGGAGCGAGAACGAGTCCAACTGAACCGATCATACCAAAGCAGGACCATCACAAAGAAATCTGGTCTCATCTTGAACCCCAACATCAGAACTCAAGGACTTATCCATGGGAGAAAACCTCATGGCCAAGCAAGATTCCAAGGCACAATGAACCACCTTACCGTCTGAAATGATCGAAACCACCCCGCCTCTATCCTTGCTACTAGACTTGGGATGAATTTGATAAAATAAAAAAAAAACCTTTGTTGTGACCTTCTTCTTCCCTAGACCTCTAGGCCTTTTATACTTCTTCCAAACCCGACCCTCTATGGTGAAATCATCCTCAATAAACGTATTGCCAGTAGAGGGAGAAGGGCGAGGATCATCAACCTCTAAAATCAGTGTCGTCACACACTGATGAACTGTAGGAGGGACAGAGAACTCGTTAGGGTCGATTGAATCCAAAAACTCCGGAGTAGAAGTGTAACACCCCGCCGTGCCTCACACAGAGCCCCACGCGCGGCGATGTTAGGTCTGCAGCCCAATACACCCCAACCCCTCTGGTGTATTGTCCACAGACAAATACCAACCTAGGTTGTTGGTGAGACTTGAACCCAAGACCTCACCCTTTATAGCATTTCCTTGAGTGATGCTATCACCAATTGAGCTGGTTAAATAACGCTTAGTATGCCTATTAGGTTAATAAAATCGGAAAGGTCCTAGAATTGTATGTAGGATGCGAATAACTAGAGTAAATGCCTTTCCATTACTAATAACCGGATGTGTCTAGCAAGCATGCCTAGGATGAAATTCACTAGTGTAACTCGCTTTCAATACTTGGGTTTTTATTTACTGGTAGAGAGGCTATGTTGAGCTCTCGGATTAGTTGTGTGCTAGGTTCACATGCTTGTTTTCTAGTCGTTAGGATAATCAAGAGTCTAATGAAACTAGATCGAATGCATGCTTGAACGTTGAATGTTAAACTTGAACGCTTGAATCTTTGATTGATTGATTGAATGTTTAAGTGATTGAATGTTTAAGTGATTGAATGATTGATCGAGTATGACTGGTTGTGCCGAGGAGGCACGATCAGGTGATCGATCGACCGGTGGAGAGCAAGTGATAAGTGATGGTAAGTGTAATTATGGGTATGAATCACGTGTGTTGTGTATTGACGAACGTGTGCATTTCGATGATTGGTTATGGACCATGCGGGGCGTTGTTTGGTAGTTCCTGCGGTGTATTGTTTGGTAGATCCCGCGGGATATTGGTTAGGGACCCTGCGGGGCATCGGTTATTGATCATGTGGGATAACAGTTAGGGACCCTGCGGGGCATCGGTTATTGATCCTGCAGGATAACGGTTAGGGACCCTGCGGGGCATCGGTTATTGATCCTGCGGGATAACGGTTAGGGACCCTGCGGGGCATCGGTTATTGATCATGCGGGATAACGGTTATGGACCCTGCGGGGCGATGGTTATTGGGCCTGCGGGAATTGGACACTGGACCCTGCGGGGAATTTAGATGGTTACCCTGCGGGGATTGATTTCTTGATATTTCACCCGAGTGTATGCATCCTACGAGAGTATTACCTTGGTTCCCTATGACATATGGTCCTTTGGAGACGTTTCCGGAAATCCCGACGATATGCACCCTCAAGGATGTTTCCGGTAGCCCCGACGTTACACGTCTTTGTGACGTTATGCGTCTCCTCTGGACCGAGGGAAAATCCGACATGACACGATGATTATTGTGGATCGGAGGGTGGCGACTTCATGTCCCACGACATTAATTGAACACTCTTTTCTCATTGATTATTTACGAAATGTATTGATTTCCGTATTTTTTTTCCTACGATTATTGTTGATTCATTACAAGGGTTAAGGTTCTTCGCATTTGAGATTTGAACTGAATTTATGAAGGCTTCTTATTGAACAAAAAAAAAAGGAATAACCTGGTTATGTTTTTTGTTTCCCTACTGAGCGTAAGCTCACCCCTCCTGTCTTTATGGTGTTTCAGGTGTTGAGCGGGAGCAGTATTAGCTGGACTCTCGGAGCTTGGGAGCTATGAGGGTTTAGCTAGGTTTAGAGACGTGCACCTTTTGTGTTGGACTTTATATTTATTACTGAGCCGCGACTCTTACTTTTGAAGTTTTATATTAGTCTGGAACTCTATTTATTTTCGCTTATCTTGTTTTTATTGCAAATCGCTAGTCACATCTCGAGTCCGGTCAAGAATCGGATTTGGGGCGTGACAAGAAGATAATGACTTTGAAGGATCATCACCTTCCCTAGACCCTGCACTTGTAAAGGAGACCGAACCTGTAGCTCTGACTTTTAAATCAGACTAAGAAACAATGTTAGAGTGAACAGGGTCACTGGCCGAATCTCCCGAGCTCAAAGTACTAGGGACTCTACTCTCGTCAATGTCTCGAACAAAGATACGAAAAATAGTTTCATCAAGGACCAACTCTACCACCTCGCCCCTCAAAATCTTTTCGTAGTAAATCAAGACAAAAGCGTGACCAGAAGAAGCCCCAAGTTCATCTCCCTGAATTGAAATGACTGAGTTGAATAACTTTAAAATGGATAAAAGCTTATCGATGCTCCGACCATGAAAAGACAGACCATGAACTGCCACCCACTTAAAAAAACACTCTTGAGCACCAGATCCCTTGAACAGTTCGAAATCACAAACCACCTCTCCAGCCAACGCCACTTTGTATCCTTCATCGCCGCTTCAAAGAACGGGTCTAAACAAGTAATGAGACACACCATGTTGCCAAAAGAACAAAACTCTAAATCCAGAACCCCTTCTCTCTCGATCTCTACCCAAATCGCTTCCAAGCTACGAGCAGAGCGGGCTACAACTCAACACCCTGACAAATCCATAGCACAACGTTTAGGAATAGTCGAGCATGTACACCTTAAAGGAGACTTCTGGGGACATGCAACTGCAACATACTCAATGCTCAAATTCTTATTCTAAACTTTACTAAAAAGGAACTAGTCTTGCCTCTCTCCTAAGCCCGATCAACCAAAAGCACATATCCATGAACCGAGGTGTCGTGGAGTTTAGAGATCATGACATCAGCATTGACATCACGCACCCAAACAAAACCGAAGTAGCCACCTCCACGGTTAGGCCTTTGAATTACATCCGCCTTAAACACCTTTCCTTCCCAACTGAAAAGGTTGAACAACCAGTCCTTTGTTGAATTCACTAAGATGTCCCCCTTTCTCTATTTCGTGCACTAATTCTTGAAGTGACTATTTTTTTGACAATTATAGCGAGTCACGCTTGTTCGACTTTTATATTTCCTTCTCCTCTTAGACTTCGATCTCTCGCCCTTTATTCTTCCCCCTTTCAGTGTTCTTACCTCTTCCGTCCACAACCTACACAAGCATGACAGTTCTCCATATATCCTTCTACGAATATCTTCCCTGATAATCAAGTACCTTATCCCATTGAACGACAACTTAGTAGATCTTGATGAACTACTAACCATAAAACCGTTTTCAAACCAAATATCGGGTAACAAAGATAACAACAACAAGGCTTGTACTTTATCATCGAATTTAATGTCCACTAACACTAACTTGGATAGTATCATATTAAATTCGCGCACATGATCGGTAACATTAGCACCTTCCCTCATTTTTGTATTAACTAATAGGTGAATCAAATATACCTTGTTTGATGCAAATGACTTTCCGTACATATTTGATAACGCTTTTATGAGTCTATAGGTAGTATTCTCATTCATGACATTGTAGGAAACATTTCTTGCTAATGTCAACCTCACTACACCAAGTGCTTGTCGATCTAGCAAATGCCAATCAGATGAAAATACATTCTCTGGTTTGGTCTCTGATAAGAGCTCGTGTACCTTCTTCTAGTACTGATAATCCTCAATTTGCATCTTCTATAATCCAAAATATTTCACATCGAACTTGTCAATTCGAACTTTCTCATCTCCTGTCATTGCTCCAATTTGCCATAAACCAGACTTTGATAGTTGTTGTTGAGGGTATAACAACATAGAACAATAAACAAGCAAGACGTAACCAAGAGAAAATAAACAATCACACAAAAACACAAAAAGTTACGTGGTTTGGCAATTTTATTATATCCACAACCACATTACTTTCTTCTTATTGCTCTCACAAGTAATGAATAATTATGGGGTTTACAAGTATATGGTATTTATAAGGGAAGGCATTAGGTAAATGGATATGAATTAAGTTTCCTAGTCTTATTAAGAAATATCTTCTAATTGCATATCCAAATCTCTTACCTAAACCTACGAGGAAGGATACAAATTTCCTAAACATGACAGGAAGTTTTCACCAAACCCTAACAACTTGCGTACTTAGTATTTTATGTAAGTCACGAGAATATAGAGCGCCAGTATTCTTATAGTACATGCAAGGTCCCATCAATGTGTATATATATGTATGCTATCAACCGGTCGATGATGAAGAAGAAAGGCTACGAGATCAAGAGCAACTATTCGTTGTAGGCCTCCGTTTAGTTTCTCGGTGGTAATGGATTATCAAGACGAAACAACACACTGAAATACCAACCTAGTATAATCAAATATAGATGTCCATAATTCATATATTTTTATACATATGAATTTGCCATCCATGTTATTTTCTAGTGCTTTTCATTTAGACTGATGTAATTTCGATGTCGATTGTTTAAATAAAACTCGTATATATTACCAGTAGGCAATAATGTTTCCGACATTTTTTTCCATATCAAGTTGCTAATTGGAATAGTCTGATGATTTGTAAATTTGAAATTGTCTTTCATTCTACTGTTGACTAGTAATTTATTTGATGAATGTGATGAAATTTTTTATTAGAGTTGCAATAACTTGGCAGTTTAATTTTTTTTTATAATATCATATAAATATCTTAAATTTAATATTTAGTATTAAGATATATATGGTGGTAAACGAGTCGAATGATTAATTAGTCTTCTAAACTTCATTTAATGACGGTTTAATTTGAACTCATTGTAATTTTTTTTGATCGGTGATGTTTTATAAAGCTCTCTGTTACCCAATATGGGTCATGGAGGAAGGGAACTTGTCGAAATAACAGGTTAAATCCACAAAAATAAAACAAAACCCTAATCCAGGAAATCAAAAAACAACCAACGAAACTACAACAAAGCTCAAGAAACAACGAACAAGCAGACAACACATTGCACCCCAAGAAGCAACAAAGCACTAGCCCCCCATCTTCTTCTTTCCTACGCGTCATGACATAGGAGATTGGGACCACTTCGCTAAATTGAAATGTAGAGATCTTCCATTGGAAGCCTTGATCACTCCATAAGAATGCGGTCGCACCTTATCCACTACCATACCCACCTCCGGGCTAACATTTTGAAACACCGCAGTATTGCGTGCTAACCAAATTTCCCACGCCACCAAAGCTCCTACCACAATCCACCATGATCTCGCTTTACGTGGAACAAGCGATCTCCAGTTTTGTAATAATAGTTGAAACTCCCCGGGATCATCCAATCAGTACCCTACCACTTTAGTACACCACTCCGAACCTTCCAGGAAAAAAACACCACTCAGCATAAATGCTTGCAATCCTCAAAAACTACCACACAGAACAAACAAAAGGATTGTCCAAGGGGTATGGGAACCCCCCGATCTTCCAGAAACATCTTAGTTGGTATGGCATCATGGCAACATAACCACACAGAGGATTGTCCTGATCTCCGTCGAGTGCAATTCCCCAAGCACTACGATCTACGTTGTCCCTTCGCCGACCAGAGGCCTCCTCGTCTTTGCCCTTATTGGTAGAGCCTCGGACATTCCGATTTTCTTCCCCACAGTCACCGTCTCAGGTTGCCTATGTGCCTTTTGGTTAACGTAGATGGGACCCGGGATCGGGTGTGCTTCCTTTAATATCGCCGCCGCCATCGTCTATGAAGCCAACACCGGTGCGTCCTTCTCCCTGGCCTCCATCACCGCGTCCTCCTCGATATCTCTCTCGATTATGTATATGGCTAATCGAGTGGGTATTTTTTATTTTTGTTCTGATTTCGTCTTTGCAGGGTCAAGGACTTGTGAGCAGAGAATATAGTCTACATGATTTAGTGACTAGCTCCGGGAGGGGTCCCTGATGAAAGCTTTACCTCCTCTTACTGATTCAGTCCTTGACCAGGTTTCGGAGTCGGACTTCTAGTACCGTTTTCTCATCCCCCATCTTTCCTTCCTACCTATATGGCGCTTTAATATCGTCTATGGTGGGTTTAGTACTTCAAAGATCAGCGAACATTATGTTATGTGTCTGTTCTTCTTAGTGGTCAGGGAGTATGTTCCCTGACGCAAATCAATGTAGTGGGTTTCTGAATTTATAATATTACTCCTTTTAGTCAAAAATAAATATAGTGTAATGATTATTATCGATTTAAAAATTAGGCCTTATTTAAAATTTACCCTTAAACTCGTATATCAGTTGAGCCAACTCTAATATTATTTGTCCCCAATAAGTATGTATTATTTCTACATATAAAACATAATATTCAACTTGAGTCATTTTTTAAAGAAAGACAAACCATATTAATACTGAAAAAAGGTCATGTCTTACAACAATATCAATAGAAGGGGAAATAATAGAATTCTACTCTTGAACCAACAAATTATAAACGACTAACTGAGCTAGGTCATAGGAAATCCCATTACTATGCCGAGGCACATAAAGAACCATCACGTCTCTTAGAGAATCTAAGGAGGACTATATATCCTCCGAAAATAGGATATAAGGCATCAAATAATCGATCGAGGATGATCGAAACCATATTTGAGAAATCTGATTCCACTTGAAAAACATTCAAACCCTTTTCCATACGCAACTTTAAACCCTCTTTGAATTCCAATCATTCAACTAGACGGGGGGTGGGGTGTGGGTGGAATTCTCTCTTATAAACAAGCTCTTGCTCCAGTCCCCAAAATGAATTCTAACCACATACCCAAATCAGACCTCTCTCTCCTCCAAACGAACCATAACATCTACATTTAGTTCCAAGCTTCCAATTGGAGGAGTAAACCACTTCAAAACCGTATCTCGGGCTATCTACCCGTCTAATAAAACCTCTTCATAATAGTAAAGAAAAATGTGTAGACCCCAACCCAGCCGCCCCCTCTACTCGCTTCAACCGTAGGTTTGTCTCTTGCTCCTACTGCTTAGGTTGACCCTTCTACTTCTAGTTGTCTGGCATCTACACAACGTGCATGTGTGGCTCTGGTTGTTCCTGCTGGCCATACCTCCTATGTTCCCATTGCTCCTCTTGGACCTATTTTAGGTGACGGGGCTGCTGCCACTTTTTCTAAAGTGGTTGAGTCTGGTCCGTCACGGATGAAGGCTTCGAGTATGGGGGTCGGGTCCGGCGCTTCTATTTCTGCTACCTCTTTTCCCAAAAGACGTGTTCCTACAAACCGACAGGTTCCAGTTGGGAAGCGGGTGGGTGCTAAACCCATCATCGAGCTTCTGAATAGATATTTTTTAGTTTTTGTAGCCAACCTTCATTCGTCTGCAACCATAGACCAGTTGAGAACTCTTTTCTCTCAAGTTTGGGATGTATTTGTAATAGATGCTAGAGCGAACTTATGCGTTTTTCTTTTGTTTCCTATAAGAACTCTAATAATCTTGCTAGCGCGGTGTCTGTCTTGTACGACTTTATATTTCAGGGACGCAACATTTGGGTAGAAGTGGGTAAAAAATTCAAAAGACCTTCTTCCATTACTGGGATTAAGTCCTTTGAGACCTTGTGTACGTCAACTCCGGAACCCTCTTCGCCTAGGTCGGTTTACCCTTCTCGGTATTTTCTCTATTTTTCTCCTAGCTTCGAGAAACTACCAACCTTTAGTGTGAAAGGGGTGGCTAACACCTCGGCCTCGGTGCACACTCTTAGGATTGGTCTTCAGCTGGCAGGGATTATAAGACTGGAACTCCTTGAGTTGGGTTCGAGGGCTTTTTTGTTGTCCTGTGTAGACCATGAAATTTGGATGTCTTTAGCGATTGACAATTGGAAGGCTCTAAGACCGTGGTTCTTCTCTTTCACTAATTGTGCTGACCGAGTTTTGTTTGGAGGGCAACTCCTCTAGGTCGAAATTATCGGCCTTCCTATTGTGTGCTGGAGCAGTGGCTCCTTATCATCGATTATTGGGTCGGTTGGGTACCTTGTTAATATTCACCCGTGCTCTCTTCTAACAGGCCAATTCTAGGGCCTTAGCTTTAGTCCACGTTTCAAATGTTTCGGTGGACATGTAGGTGGTTGAGACTCAATGTCCTGGCTTTTGTGCGAATGTGCTTCTTGAGATGATTTCTATCATTCCATTCCACTTCTCCCCCATGGTGGATCGGGTGAGAGCATACCCCTGACTGTTGATAGTGAGAGCCCTTTGCCACTTGTTTCTTGTCCGGGTTCTCACTCGCTTACTCTCACTATCAACGTTCGTTGCACCCCGGTTGACCAAGCTACTTCTCGGCATGTTGAGGTTCCACCGTTTATTGATGGGCACTCAGGGTCGGCTGGTAATAAGTCGGATAAGTGGGGGGGACATGGTGGATGAATATGTTGATGACTTGACCTCCACGTTGGACTTATACGCTGGTTTAGATAGGGCCATCGTCCCGTTTGCGGACCAGTCTCCGCAGCCTCTTCAACCTGATATTTCTGTCGCTCTTCCGCTTTCCGGAGTACCCTCGGGGTGTTCCTCACCGCAGGTCCTTCAAGCTCGGGTTGACGATGGTGTCGCCCTTCCTCAACAGGATGCCTTTTTCAAGGTTTTACTCTTCGTTGATTGAGGGTCGTACTGAGGAGAGCATTACCTACTCTGTGGCAATATTTGCAGAAAGCTTGGGGGTTCGATATAGGGGGGGTTTGACTGAAGAAGGCTTCAAAAAGGTTGAAGTGACGCTAAGCCCTCATTATAGTAGCGGGGTTCCTAACCGCGTCGGGATCCCTCGATTGTAATTCTCTTTTTGTTGTTTCTGTTGTTTGTGTTTTTGCTCCTGTTTTTTTTTCGGGGTCTTTGTTTTATAATAACACTTGTTTCTTTTATAAATTTATTTTTCTCTAATAAAATATAATATTTCCAAAATTAAACATCGTAAACCACACCCACCAAATCTGAATCCCTCTCGGGATCCCTATGAAAAATTTGATCGCTCGACCTCTAGATCCGGAGCTTTTGAGTCATTGGTAGTATGGTTAAGTTAAGAGAGATAATTTTTTGGAAAGGAATCTTGATGGAGAAGTGACAAAACAAAAGGATGGATTTAATATTTGTATTATGGACCGTTTCAAATCCTTTTAGCTTGGATGGAATGTCTCCAAGTCTCGTCTCATCCTCTCACTCCGACTGGTGTGGTGTGTTACGGGGCCACGCATTTGATACCAACTAAACTTTATTTCATTTTATTTCAGTAGATAGATTCAGAATTTTACTATTACTATAGTATCATAGGTTTGAAAATCAACATCAACTGGCATGATAAAGTCAACATAACTATGAACTAGTGGACGAAGTTTATTATTTCATGCTTGTCATCTATTGAACCATTAAATTCCTATGACTATATTAGGAAATAAATAAGGCTGGTTAGGTGGTGCAATCAGAAAATGAAAAGTTCTTAAATTAACCAACAAAATCAAATAATCTCCCCAGATGCTCTATAGGGCCGGTCCTATTTTTTCCGACGAAATTGTCGTTTTTTACGGGCATCGACCCGGCCATCTACTATTACTCCACCACCACTACTTTTACTTTCTCCTCCATCTACTCCAACGTCTTTGTTCCGGATCCTCTCTCGGAACGGTCGGGAGATGATATCGAAGGCGTCCTAATTTCCCACCACTGTTTGCGATCGAGCATCACCACTCCCTCTTTTTCTCCCTTGAAGATCAACCGGCCACAACCAGCACCGCTGTTTCAGCCACCAACGTCGTCGCCTCTACCGCCACCAACACCCCCGTCCTCCCCCACCATTACTCACGATCTGGAACCACCACCTCTTCTTCTGCCACCAGAGACGCCACCACCATCTCCTCTTCTATCATCAGATGCACCTCCGCCTCCTGCGCCACGTCTTTCGCATGCCTGCTTACCACCACTCTGTTTTGGACTTGTTGAGATCCCATACCTCCTTTTCCTCCCGTCGATCATCCATGTTCATCGGAGTCCCAACCCTGGATCCGGTGTTATGACTATGACGTTCCCTATCATTCAGGGACTCCTTATCCCTTTCTGCTGGATCAAGACACTAACACCCCTTATCGGAGTTAAAGAGATTGGAATCAACAATTGCTCTTATCGTAGATACGGGTGAAAACTCGGCGCCCCAACCACATCTGCTAGATCAGGAGTCTCCCCATTTTCCTGGTGTTCTCCCTGGATGCCCGATGATACTCCCCCGGTTTCCACGAAAAGGTCTCATCCAAGAGACCGGTGTGTTTCTCAGACACCACAAGCATTTTCGGATTGAGTTAGAAAAAGAATCTTGTGTCACTCACAACACTACGACTACAAGCAATAATCTTGTTTCAGGGTCAGCGTCTCGAATCTTGTTTGTCAAATCTGAAGTTATGTCTTCCCTTTCTTATATTTCCACTTCAGTATTTATATTTCGTTTATGTTCACTTTTGAATTTTCAAAAGTCTATCACTGAAATATATTACTATGCTAAAAAAACCTACAAAATCAAACCAAAGAAAACATAGATTTATAAGATTCCTCCAAGCTATAACATTGTAACAGGCATTGGAAGTATTGTACCTAGAATTGAATCAACGTGTGAGTTGTGACAAACGATGTTTAATTCATCCAAATTAATAGACGCGGTCGAAGATAAAACTTGAAATATTATAATTTATATATGGATAGAATTTTGATGATGAAATAAAAAGGATTCTCTATATACAATAAATTATATCATATTTCTCGCATTATATTATGTTTTTTTGAAAGAAATGAATTTGTATTAAACTACATTAAATCGTTGTTCTGAATTGATAACAGAACACTTGGAATAGGCACTACTTGCCAATTAAAACCTTCCTACTCGGTTGCGTGTCTAACTAGCGTATGAGCTGTCTTGTTAGCATTCATACGCATAAATTCCAGCCTAAATCCATGTAAAACACTTAGCTTAGCTCTTCATTCTCCAATCAATTCACGTCCAGTGATTTTAATGGTTCCATACTAAACACTGCTCTACGCACCTCTGCATACTCCACCAGACGTGTTAGTTTCTCATTGTCCTCTTCCATGACAGTTTGATGGATTAACTCACTAATATCTTCTCTGCCTCCTCCTTCGAATTTGAACATGCCATTGAAGTAATCCTCCAAGACTATGTCCAGACCCAACTCCCAATCCGCCATTACCCCATTCCCGTTCCTCAGTTTGGTGTTCCTGTTATGGCGTCGTCTAGACGTCGCCTTCTAATGAAAGCAGCGTGTATTCACATCCCCTTCAACCAATATTGTTTGGCTCATTGTTTCCATTTCAAGTTCCTCATTTGAAGTAGTTCATTAAGTTTGCTCCTTTCTTGCTAGATTTTTAGGCCTCTCCCTTCGTCCCATATTACGACCAGAGTGTTATTTCCTTTTGACATGCATTAATTTGATTATCCAAGTCGATATATGTTGTCTATTTGATTGGAGAGGATCCCAAAACTACAAGGAAAAGATCTACGTCGTTCTCGACCAATTGCAAAAGTATATCTCTTTCATTTTGGTTGTGGAAAGTTAAATCACTTAGATAGAAGACTAATGGCTGACGTAATACGACCGTAAGGTCTGAAGGTTTAGACATAATACTGAGTTGTAAGGGATAGTAATATTTGGGCCCTCTGAGCTAACTCCCGAGCTACTAGTTTCCCCTTGATATGAAATTGTAGGTCTTTTGATCTCTTACACTATTCCTGAAGAATGTGTCCACATTACTCGTATCGAGTCCAAGATTGATCAAACCTGAACCCTCTCTTACACCAGATAATCCGTTCTTCCTCCCCCGTAAGAATTATAGGGGCAAGGTCCGAAGTTGAAAAGTCCAAGGTTGCAACTTTGTGTTCGAGAATTGCACCACCCAACTTCTATTGATTACCGCATTATCCAGTTGAGCTTTTATCCCATATGTCCTACGATTTCCTTTCTCCCGTGTGAATCGATGGCCAATTATTCCCATATCCATGAGCTCATTGTCTTTTAGCCTCTCTGAATCCGGTGAGAAGATGTGTCGGATACGACTGCCCCCCCCCCCCTTACATCCTCGTCGCTTAACACGTTATTAAAATCACCCAACAAGAGCCATGGGTCCATTTCTCCTTGTTCTATCGTTCTGATTAGATCCCATGTGTGATGGCTTTTATCTCTCCATGGATCACCATAAATTCCTGTGATTCGGACTAACCTCTCCTCAGTGTGTTTGAACATTAAATCTATGTGATTGAGAGAGTATTGCTTGATCTTTCCATCATAACTATTTTTCCATAACATTTCCACCCTCACTCGTACCTCTAACGTTCACTACAAAAGCTCGTCCCATTCTCGAGCTCCTTTTTATCCTCTGAATCACTTCATTCTTGCATTTAGTCTCACTCAAGAATACAATATCGGGTCTCTTTTGAGTTATAAACTCAATTATGAACTGTTTCGTCCAAGGGTTCCTCAGCCCTCGGTAGTTCCAACCCTCCACTATCATTGAGAATAAGGGGGGTTGCTTTACAACCCTCACCAAAATTGTTATTGAATGATCCTCCATCGCATGGTCTTCATTCCCAAACTCCCGAGTTGACTCAACAAAATCCCCTTTCCTTTTTCCCAACACTTCTTCATTTGTGTCTACAATATTAGTCCCATTGTGCAGCGTTAACATACTCTCCCTCTTACTCCATGTTTTCTGTCTAGTAGGTAGCTCGTGAACAGCTTCCCCGAAAACCTCTTGAGGTTGTCCCATCCCCCCATGTTGCTTCTCCTGCTAAGTAACCACTATCCCTCCCCTTGATTGTCCGTTCTTACCCTTCTCTACCTCCTTCCTGACTATTGTTACGATTTTTCCACCTTTCTCTACTTCCAGTTGTCGTTCTCTCCATGCTGGTGTTACGACTCTTTTGTATCAGAGGGCCAATTTCCTGTATTGTAAATCCCGCCCCATTTCTCACCCACTCACCAATAAGAGAATATGACCGCTTCCTCTTCCTTCCATCTTGTCTGCATCTCTACCCCCTCTTCTCTACGAGCCCTTCCCATCCCAGTATTGCTTTCCTTCCCTATACTGACCACGTCCATGTACCCTTGGCGGCTTAGTTTTCATATTCTCCCCATATCTCATATTTATCTTGTTCTACATAGCTTCCCCTACTATGCATTCATGATCCACGTGTCCCACTCTACCACAACCGAAACAAAAATCAGATAACCGTTCATACTACAAACGGACAACTGTGCGGATTGAGCTATCTCCCAATGCGGTCGTAACTATGTTCTTTAGATGTTTCTCAATGTTCCACTCTACCCTTATTCGAATATAATCTTCCCATGCTCGCCCATCTCCATCACAGTCAATTTCTACGAATGTCCTCAACTTGTTCCTTACTATTTCTCCTACGGCTTAGGTTAACGCCTTAAAAGGTAAATTGGATACATGAACCCATAATGTAGTTGTATCAAATTGGACATCTTGTATGTTGTCTTCAACATTTTATTTTGATAAGGTCATGAGTGCTTTATTGAAACTGCATAGTTCCATCTCCAGAACTCTCGGTTTGTCCTGCTTGTTGGTAAAGAAAAATCCAGTGATTCCCGGGGCCATGGATTGAGTCACCAAACCCTTAGCATTCCATGCATTCTCCATAACTGACCAAAACACTATTTTATTTTATCCTTTCTCTTATAGCACTTTACCAACCAAACAGATGGCATACTTCTCCCCTCATTGACTCAACAACTCCTCTGGTATGCAGGTTTCTTCGTCGTCATTGTCGATTACCACCATCTTCAGTCGTTCCTGAATCTCCTTCATCTCTCCCAATAACCCCCAACCTCCTTGTGGTCGCGTCTCCTATTGTTATGTCCTCTACCATGTCCCCAAAGTCGGATCAAATTTGCAACACCACCATCCAATTCTGCAGCAACAACTCAAATCGCGTAAATCACTCGAAACCCCTAAGTCGTTCAGCCTTCACCGCATCGTCTCTCTATCGGAAAAAAATCACGTCCTAGATGTCTTGAACCAATCGCCACAATCTCGATAACCTCACTTGCCAATTCTGCAAACAAAATCCACAAAGCCCCTTCTATGCACTTGAACCCCTAAATTGTGCAGTCATCGCCGCCTCGTCTCCTTGCTAAACGAATCGCCAATAACAAGACCTTGTGTTGCCGGCACCATCCTCCGCACGCAAACCTACGGTGTAACTCAAACCCTACATTCGAGAGAGAAACTCGCCCGAGGGTACCATTTCAGATTTTAATTTTTTTATATAAAAAATACATTGTATTATGTTAGCAATATTTATGTTAATATTTTACTAATTTAATTTATTATATATTTAATATATAAAATGATAACTATAATTTTGAATTATGAGTTATATTATTGATTCAAGTTACCAAGCTTCATAAACAAATATATCATCATTTAATAAACTAGTAAAATAAGAAAGTCTTCCGATTTAGGGTTTTTTCTCCCTGTTATCTTTTTTGTATCCTCTTCTTCGTCCGTTTCATCCATGGCGATGTCTATCATCACGCCTTCTGAGCTTGTTGACAACTCCACTCCACCACCAGCCATGTGATCGCCTGCCCACATCTACACCATGTCCCCAATGCAAATCTGTTTCCCGAGGTACCCAAGGCCACACCTCTGGCCCCACTAACGGGATTTATTAATCCAATGTGACCACGAAAGAATGCATCGCGACTTTCTCCTCTACCTCTCCGCTCGCTCTCTATGGTGGTACCAGTCGCACATGTGACTGTTTCTCAAACAGCGACGACGCCATCTACACTCGAAGTTGTTCCTCGGCCAGTGACGAAGCCAACTGGCTTGGATGACTCCGCTACCAAGGGTGGTTTTGAAAATGCAATACTAATCATGACGTGTCTTTTTCAACAGATCCACGAGTAACTACAGAATCCGTTTCAATCTCCAAAGTTGCTTCACTTTTGTAGAGTTTTCCACATATTATTTTTTATTCAATTATATTAACAAGGTTCTATTTATTTATTTATTATACAAATTTTGAGCACAAGTATGAGCACCCAATCATACCCGACCCTCCACCTGCTGATCTTGAATCCAATTACCCATTCCCCATCCCATTACAAGCTCGAGAATTTTCAAATGGCGTCAAGCCACCACCTGAAGAGGAGAGGGTGAAAGAGGCTCTGATTGAAGAACTTCCTCTTGATCATGACAAGAACGTCAAAGTAGAAAGTTCACACCATGGTTATGTCGTTGACACCAAAGAAGAAGGGAGCGGTGATGAAGCATCCTCAACATGTAATGTCGTAGCCCCAGACACCGAGGATGATGAAGAAGATTACAAGAATCTGTAATTCTCATCATACCATGATTATTTTCATGTAATTTGCATTTTGTATGAACGAATTATTTTCAATGCATGTCTACTCTTGATAAATGCACAATACCAAGCATCCTCTCATAATCATTTCATCACTCTTACTAACAATTGCATATTACAGTTGCAAATACAAAATAACACTTTCATATTATCATAATATTTCATAAACTGCATTGCAAACCCAATAATTAAAAAGTCAGGCAACGATTACAACATAGGTTACATAGTTCATCCTCAAGGATCCATCCTTCATCATTACATTATTCCATCTTCTAAATAAATAAGTTAACTATTACAAAATACCCAATAATGAACAAGCAAAACATCTTCATACCACCATGCATCGTCTTCTTCTGATCCATTTGTACCTCCTCTTCCAATGTTTTAATCTTATGAACTAGTTCAGAAACCAATTCCCCTCCACGGGGACATACATCGCCATCAACCCACTAGAAAAATTTGCACTTGTGCGAAGCCTGTCAAAACATACACCTTACTTGTAATAAAAAGCACCTTGCTCAAACAACATTCATACTATACAAATATCAACTACTTACACTGAATTTCCCACATCAAAGAAACCTTCTACCCGGATTCTCTGTTGAGAATGACATACGTATCGGAGTTCTTACATCACAATAACAATTAACAATTCTTGCCTTTCCCATCCTACCACCTTTATAAAAACAACATACATAAACTAACTACCAAAGGTATATTTGTACTAACTTCAAAACAACAGTAGTATTAGATTCATTTTCCAATATACAAATCACAAATTTGAACGATTAACAATCAAACTAATAGTTATCACACAAAATTATGAAATCTAACCGTTTACATACCCTAACCCTAAATTCCCAAGTTCCTAAACGACATTCCTTAATTTTGAAATACAAAACCATAACCCTAATTTTTGAAATCTAACCGTGTCCAAACCCTAACCCTAAGTTCTTAGTGTCCCAACTCCAACCACCTTCATTTTAAAACTCCAAACCATAGTATTTCATATTTTCATGCATTCAACAACCAAAATTCAAATTTCAGGTTCCAAAAACAACTAACCTTAGGATTTCATATTAATAGAGGGAATAAATTCAAAATCCTTACATTGTTTTCTATTGGCAGCATCCTTATTCTTCATATCTCCTTCAGCTTCCCCACTCTTTCAACTTCCTCTCTCCTTCATCTTCTTATCTCATTCGTCTTGTTCTCTTCTTCTTTCAAACGATACATAAACATTAAACGAAGTGGACATGGCGTTGTTTTAAGTAAAAAAAACTAAAGGAAAAACTGCCATCTAGGAAAAACTTAGTTTGCACGTGACCAACACGTGTCCTAATAGCTACCGACAGCGTTAAAAATAACAATATCTGATAGTTCGTGTAAAAAGTAGATTGTTTACCGTTAGGAATAGTTACGAAAGATAAGGTCAGTCGCAACTAGGATAGTGAAAACAAAGGCCAAAAAAGATTATGATAGAGGGCTTCCCCTTCAAACTAGAATGTAGACATCATTTTATGCTCCGTTCATATATGATTTATTCATCACCTTCTTGTAAACTATTTATTTTATGTTTTCCATCGATTTCTTGCTTCTCAAACTAGTTTTGTGTTGATTTAGAATTACCTTACCTTCCAATGCTACGGAGAGCATCTAATTCGATGATACAGTATGAAAAGTCCTATGCACCTCACATGGAAGTGTTTTAAGTGAAATTTGACCATGCAATCACAAAATGTAATTGGAAAGCAATGAGAAAAATACATGTTGATTTTTTTAAACTTCCTAATATTGTTGAGAAATAATACCACATTTTAGAGTACACACAAGGCATTAGTTTTTGCTTGGATAATAACTAAGGCTAATTGTAAATTTCAATTTGTCTCTTTTTTGTATAGGGAGCGTATGGTAAACTTTATTGATTATGAATTAAAAGTACAAACGCAAACAAGAAGAGACACTAGACCAAAATAAAATACGACAGAAGGAATGAAGTAAAAGGGTGAGACTTAAGTCCTGACTCGTAGGTAACATATGCTAACCCTATAAAAAAAATACCCGGTTATTCTCGGGATAAATTAACGGTGGACCGTCTCTATACAAATGACTACTCAGTTGTAGCTCATAACACTCTTTATCTGAATCGACTTGAAGTTGCACATGTCAAAGATCTGGACCATTTGAGAGGATAAAAGATAGCTAGGGAGAACAACAGATAATGAGGGGAAGGGGTCGTTGGGCTTGCACTGGCGTTGGTAGGGCGAGGCGTGCATCCCCATACACGCCTCGATGCTCGGTGTTCCATTCATTGTCCTAGGTGAATCTGATTTGAAGTCTTTGCCTAGGAGATTCATGGGTAAGCTGATGCCCTAGCCCTTGGCGCGTATATGTGCTTAGAGCACGCAAAAAGCTCCTCTTACTTAGGTAGAAGATCTTGTGTTGAACCAGCTTCACTTAGTCCCACGACCTCTTGGGTTTGAGGCGATGGTACCGAGTAGTGGCACACGTGCTTCCAGTACCTCGGACGTGCTATCTTGGTAGGCATAAGATCTTGGGTTGTGATACCGGTCCGTCGCCCCATCGGGGCGAAAATCTAAAGCTTGGTCGTACAAGACAACAACTAGGAGGCCCTCAACATTTCTTCCCTATCTGATGCAGTAGATATCGATGGAGATGACCTACAACGAATGTCACAACTTAGATTAGGAGAGATGCATCTCTGATCTCATGTCGTCCCTCGGTGAACCCTTCTTCTTGGGGACTTGAGATAAGCATCCTCGGTTGGTAGAGCGGGTGACCATGTATGGTGGCCAAGCTGAGCTCCTCAATGATGGGCCAGCATGCCGAGAACCAGGAACGGTGCTCCAGTGCTTCCTCCCCATTTAAAAAGGCATATGAGGCCATGTTCCCTTGCACCAGCGGTGAATATGGTTGGTCGGGCCAATGACGGAGAGAAGGGTATATGCGCGAGTTCAAAAGGAGGAATCCCAGTGGAAACAGAGTACCTCACGGCCCTGGGTCGACGTTCCTCAAGTGCGATGGCGATGAATTTTTTTGGATCCAATTCAATCGCGTCCAACAATGGTCCGATAAGGGTGGGCATGATTGAAACCGACAACACGAAGGGAGGAGCAGGCACAAGTGGTGTCGGTCGTGAGTAGGGCGATGGAAGGGGTGGACGATATCTCTTCTTCTTCAGCCGGAATGGTTTTATAAAGCCTCGAGGTAGGGCCGACGGTATGACACATATATAGTAGGGCAACACGTGGTTAGGAAGCGACGCAACAATGATGGTGATGGTCGTGATTTCATCGGGACTCGACATGGTAGGTGGAGCACGAGGGCGGCGCTGGTCAGGTCAGGGCAATGATGCTTGGGCTGGTGTACGGTTAGGTTCTCGAGAAGGCCAACATAGAGGCTGGGCGGCGACACGAAGGGAGATGGAGAGAGAGAGGAAGCACGTAATCGTAGAAGAATGATTATTTTCCGTAATTTGTGTCTCCTTAATTAGAAATGTTATTAGATGTTGGCTCATAATTCAATTAGCTACCGCGTAGCTAATAGCTTAGTTAACTAAGAAATCATCAAATTAAAAAATTACTTAGTAATTCAATAGCAATTGAGTTTTCGATAGATGACGTTAAATTTCTTGATGTTTTCAATATTCATCCCAATTGATCCTTCACTTTTTAGGAGCTTGATCTAAAGCGCCCGCTACGAAGCGATAGTAAATGGTAATCCAATAGTTGGCTCTAAGCTCGGCATGTTGAAGCCATACTAAGAAAGTCGATTTTCTTTTGCTTCCGACCATGATATGTTGCATCATGAACTAACCATTTGGTGGAGAAAAGGAGGAAAACAAGAGAAAGGACATAGGAAAAGTTGGAAAATATGTGTGAATAAAATAGAAAAGGATTAAGAGTTATAGGGTGAAGGATGCGGATTTAACCAAGTATTCAGCAATTATACGATACTCCCTCACATTTTATTTTTCTTGAATTACAAAGTCTGACTCACGATAGCCAAAATACATTAATTGATTGTCAATATGTCCGAGGTTTTATAAATTACTAAAATTTAAAACACGAAAACAAATATTTTAAACAAGAAAACAAACATAGAGTGAAAAGTAAAACTTTATGTTCCAAAATTTTCACTAGGTTTTGCATATTCACTTTGAGTTATCGTAAGCTCCTTGAACTCTACTTCTTCCTCGTTCATCGTGCCCTTTCCTCTACTCCTCCCTTTCGCTGTTGTATAACTTTATTTTCCTATTGATTGAGGTCTCTCAGTCTCGGTCGATATGTAAGATCAGACCTCGATGAACCTTTTCTATTGTTTCATTCTTTTTCTGCATCGAGTGGAGCAAATCATACGGCCTTTCACTTGGTTGATCCTTCACGAGCATTCACGAATGTTTCAAAGTGAACTCGTGCTTTTTTTTTCTCTTTGCATAATAGCTCTCCACTTGAGTCATAATTGGGTTTTCGAATCTTCCGCTCTGGTAGAGATGCGAAGAATAAAGTTAGTAACCATACAAACCTTTTTATTGATGTGTTGCCAATGATCCTTGCATCTCTTGTCGGTCCATTCCAGGTCATCACCGTTCTTATGGATTTGACGTCCTCATGGATGAAATCCCAGTGAGCATATGTCTTCTTTCCATTCCCAAAGATCAGATCAAAAGAGTTATTGATCCATGCACTCACAAGACGTTCTTCTTCAACAACGCTTCATCTTATCCTCGTTTTTAGCTTTTGCGGAACTCGAATGGAAGGTCGACACCTAAAGATTATGATGACATGGTTTCATATGAGATTGTTGGTATTCATCTATTAGACACTGAAATTGGGAATCAGGTTGGGAATTATCTTGTGTTACAACAACAGACAAATGAAGATCATAACAAAATAGATTTTAACGCTTTTTATGAAATGATATGGGAAAATGAGAGAATATAATGATAGAATGATAAGGAGAAGATTGAGATAATAGAGTGATAGACAGAAGATTCAGAGAGGTATACGTTAAAATAGATTGAAGGATGAGGATTTTATGTCGTAAATTTAGAGCCAAGGATGACTATTTCTACCCCCATGAATGTGACACGTGTCATCGCATAAATGATCAGGCTAACGCCAAACAATCACAATCGGAGATAAGGAAGGGCAAAAAAACCAAAACCGCTAAAACCAATCACCACCAACCGGAAACTGCACCAGAGAACCTGAAACCAGGATCACCGGCGGCATTTTCGGTGGAGAGACGACCGAATCGGAAGGTTAACGGTTGGTTTTCGGTTCTTGAAACATCAAACCATCGGTTAACCAACCAAACCGGTACTGTTCATCATATACATATGGCTTCATAATAGCCATTGATCTTATATAGATGAATGTCCCACGAGCACACTTCTATGTCACACAGATTGTTAACATAGAATACGATGACTTATATGTATTTTTTTCTTTTGTTTTGAAGAATGTAGTAATATGTTTTGGCTTGAAATAAAATTCCGTGTATGATTATTGGTATATAAAATTGTACTTACATGTAGAAAAGTGGTTGGTTGGTTAAAACCACTAAACAACCGGTCAGTGAACTAGTTGGTTTTACTGTGAAGAATTGGTTTTTGGGTTGGAGCTGATTCCAAAATATGTCAAACCAGTAATATCGGATTGGGTTCGTGAAGGGGTTCATTGGGTGGTTAACAACCCAATGCTCTTACATTTTTTATTTATTGAATTTTGTTCTATCTTTAATTTATTTTTCATTTTCCACACGAGAAAAAAGAAAAATCCTACAAGGCCCATAAGAAATAAGGCCCACGAAAATAAAGTCCAGTTACGGATCAGTTTTATTTGAACCAATTTATACCCAAGCCAGCCCAACAGTCATTATATTCTCTCCAGTCCATTCAAAACTACGAGACAACGAGTCCAGGGTAAATCGGTCTATTCACTCGCACCCATCAGCACTGTCTAAAACCCTAATCGATATCGCTCTCATAAATCATTCCCACATCGTTGCTGCCTCCAGCCGAGAACTCTTCAGTTACTTGGAGCTCGAAATCAGCCGAGGATGGGTACGTATTCTCTGGTTTATCTCCTTTGTTATACGAAAAATTGCATAATCATTGTTTCTCATTAGGATCTATGAACCTGTATTATTTTCTCTTTGTTCCTGATTGAATAAGTTATGTGGTTCAGATTGATGTCTTTTATTTGATCGGTTTTCTTCTTTGATTCGAAGTTTCTTCTCTGGTTGATTGCTGGGTTTTGGTATGGTGCCTATGTATGCCCATTTGTTTGGTTACTGGGAAAGTGGAGGGAAAATCAGAAACATTTTGGGTTTAGATTTTGAGCTGTGTGCTTGTTTCTTTCAGTGTATCCATTTCAAACGTTGATTTACCTTAATGGGTTCCAACTCTTCTGTATTGTTTTCCCATTTCATTACTTGGAAAATGAACATTATTTTGATAAGTAGTTTCTTGCTTTCACTTAATTATAAGTTAAGCTACACAGTTGAATAGTGTTGTGAGGTTTTGTGCTTTCATCAGTAACCTAAGCCCTGTTGTTTACATTAGTTGATATATTGATTCATGTCCA
This sequence comes from Erodium maritimum, assembly GCA_963921825.1. NCBI lineage: Eukaryota > Viridiplantae > Streptophyta > Magnoliopsida > Geraniales > Geraniaceae > Erodium > Erodium maritimum. The sequence goes on from OY997590.1 coordinate 75,014,956, forward strand.
TGACATTATAGTTTTGGAACTTTGGTTCTAAGATTACATGCATTATTCTGTGTACAATAATTGAGCCATTAATCAACTAGTTGATATGATTTGCCCTCTTTCATCTGTTGCAAATATCATATCCAATTAATTGAGTCATGAATTGACTAATGGATATGATTTACTATCTTTCATCTGTTGCAAATATTATACCCAAACAGTTGAGCCATGAATCAATTAGTGGATATGTTTTGCCATGTTTTGTCTGTTGCAAATGCCATTTTACTTGGTCATGTATGTTTGGTGATATTTTTATTTTATTTTTTGGGTGTTATTTCAGGTGCTTACAAGTATGTGTCTGAGCTATGGCGCAAGAAGCAGTCTGATGTCATGCGCTTCTTGCAGAGGGTAAGATGCTGGGAATACCGTCAACACCCTTCCATTGTGCGGGTTACACGTCCCACTCGCCCTGACAAGGCACGGCGCATGGGTTACAAGGCCAAGCAGGTTTTTAAATTGTCTATTTGTTTGATCATTTAAATTTTCCATTTGATTATCTATTATATTATTTGTTTGCTTTTTTGCATTAGTGTGTTTTTATTGGTGATTAGAAAAATACTCTTTGCAGGGTTATGTTGTGTATCGTGTGCGTGTAAGACGTGGTGGAAGGAAGAGGCCAGTTCCCAAGGGTATTGTGTATGGTAAGCCCACTAACCAGGGTGTCACTCAACTCAAGTTTCAGCGCAGCAAGCGCTCTGTTGCTGAGGAGCGTGCTGGTAGGAAGTTGGGAGGCCTCAAGGTTCTCAACTCGTACTGGATTAACGAGGTATTTGTACATTATATCCTTCTAGTGTTTCTTTGTCCTTAACTTGTTTTTATCCATTCACCTCGTTTCGAGATTCGTGTCTCATTCTGTAAATTTTTGTCATGAGCAATCACTGTCCTATAGCTATGTTATACGTTATTGTTTCTCTTATAAGATCCAATGACATAGAAGAAAAATAGGAATTATTTATATGATGGCAGGCAATAAGCTATTGTTTATCACTGATTTTATGGTAGACATATTTGGAGTTAGGCCTCGAACTGAAAGATTAGCCGCATTCCCTGTGCATTGTCTTTAAAAATTAGCTGTATTATCCATATTCCCATGAATCCTATGTGTAGCATGACTTGTTTTCTGCAATGGTTCTCAAATGTTTGTCCTCCAATGTAGGATTCGACCTACAAGTATTTTGAGGTGATTCTGGTGGATGGTGCTCATAATGCAATCCGCAATGACCCAAGGATCAACTGGATCTGCAATCCTGTCCACAAGCACAGAGAGCTTCGTGGTCTCACTTCTGCTGGAAAGAAATTCAGAGGTTTGCGTGGAAAGGGACATTTGAACCACAAAGCCCGACCTTCAAGAAGGGCTACCTGGAAGAGGAACAACACTCTCTCCCTTCGCCGTTACCGGTGATCTTCATCAAGTCACGGAGATTTTTTGCTGCTGTCCCTGTTCTGTTTTTTTGCTTTCAGGTTTTAGTTGTGCAAGACGTATTTACTCATTTGATTATGTTGAAACTAAGCTGTCTTGGTTTGCTGTTGAACTTGTATGTGAAACTCCATCACTTTGATGCTGTTGGTGTTTTAGCTTTTGGAAATTTTCATATATTTATGTCAAATGAAATACTTTTGTTGAACCAATTCATGATTGTTAGTTTGTGTAAGGTTTTTGGACAGTTTTTGCATTGTCATATGTTTTTATTTTGGGAGTTTTTTGGTCGGTACTCTTCTCATTTTGTACCCCCTGAGTGGATTCCAAACATGCTTGTGGAGCTGGAGGATGAGAAATGGGGTTTCAACAATTTAATGTATCAGGTTAAAATTCATGTAAACGTTAAACTTATCTTTATGAATATTCCAGAAACACAACCCCATGGTAATCTTTCTACACCACAGTAAATTTTCCGCAGATCCTACTCTAAATTTTCATGTATCACCATTATACAATGTGACTGTAAAGTTTTATATTTATCCCAACGAATAGTACTTTTGAAATTATTGTAAAATCTTGGGTTAGTAGCTGAAAAACTATCTTATGAATTGTTCACGCACAAAAAACCATCTTATACATCGCTCGTGTTTTTAAACTATCATATCTTTTGACCACAGTCGTTTACTGACAAAGGACAATACATAAGGATAATAATGTTGTTGAAAAAACAATGTCAGTTGAAAAAACTAAAAGATATAGTAGTTTAAAAGTATGGACACTATATATTTGGAATGTTTAATTCTATAAGAAAGGGTGAAAAAAATTATATCCAGTTGGTATGAAATTAAATTATTGATTGTCTGGTTCTGTTCTTCATAAGAAACGAAAAAGAAAAACTTATTTGGGATGAAGTTGCAAAATATTGTCCACTTGATGGACCATCCAATCCCTGCACCACACTATACTTAGAGCATCCACACTCATCTCGCCGGCAACCGACGAGATGGCGCCGGCGAGATGTAATAAATTAATTGGATTAATTCATCTCGCCAGCTCACCGCCAGCGAGCTATGCAGTGGGCTGGCGGGAAGGCGCCGGCGAGATGCAAATAATTTTAGTTTGTCAATGTTTTAAAAAAAAAAACAGATTTTGAATAGATCATACTAATTTTATTTAAAAACAAAAAATACTGAAAGATCGATAACACAAAGGAAACTAAAAATGGCATGCCCGATAACTTAAAAGGGTAGAGGTACTCATTAAAGAACGCAAATAAAAAGAAACCAACACAAAAGAAACTAATACAAAAGATCCCACTAGTGTTTCCATGTGAATGGATGCCCACAAGCCTTCATGTATTGCTCCTCGGTCAACTTCATGATTTCCGCATCGTTCCGGCCGCTCCTATGGTCCCTGCAGTTCTTCACAAACAGCCCTTGGAAGAAAGACACTTTGGGACTCGTCCACAGCCAGTGGTCTTTGCAATGCTTCCACGACCTCACCGGATCATCCGGGCCCTGAGTAGATTCCAGTTCCTCAGCGATGGCCCCCCAGTCGTACGGGTGGTGCATCCAAGCTTGAACTAGCTTGCAGTCCTCCTCGTCGGTCCACAAGACACGCTTTGCTTTGGCCTTTGTCGGACAGACGGATGGACGAACTTTGGCGGGATCGGACATAGCGAAAGAAATTGGAATACGACTTTTGGAAGTGTAGTAGAAGAGAGAAATTGAGTGTGTGTTTAAAAATGAATTTTGGGTTAGTATTTATAGGGGTGAAAACTGAAAAAAAAAAAATTAATGCTGCCAGCGACCAGCCACGTGTTGCCAGCTCCTTCATCGCCAACGGCCGGCGCGCCACCCGAGGAGATCAGACAGCACCTCGCCAGCGAGATGTGCTGGCGAGGACGTTAACGGCTACCCATCTCGCCAGCAGCTTCCTCGCCTGCTTCTCGCCAGCTCCCCGCCTGTTCCTCGCCGGCGACTTCTCCTCGCCAGCTGCTCCTCGCCGACCACTGTAGATGCTCTTACATGCTATCTCCTCTACCACTGCTACTCACATTTGCATAAGCATGACCTAGATATGCCTTATTTTCAAGACTATTTTACAGAAATAGTTCAAAAGTAATAATTACCGTAATAATGTCATTTCTCAAGGGCCCCTAGTGAATTAACCAAAAGCACCTTTACAATTAAACTCATAACAATGCACAATCTGACTGCCATTTTCAGATGCAGAGGAAGAAGAGAATCATTTTGAATCTGAACCTTTTTTTCCCATAGTTTGGAAACCTCTGGATACATGGAATCTGTTTTCATCCCATTCTCTCCAATGTCACCTTCATCACAAGCCATCAAAAGCAAAGCAACAGAAACTCCAATAAACATATATTCACGTACATCCTATACTCGACCGATTACACACATTTTTCAAACACCAACGACAAATGGTAGATTTTAGAAGAATTTATCAATACCATCTTTCATAAATTATTAGCACGAAAATTAGTAAAAAAGGCCTTTGATCTTGCTCCTTTGTTGATTGAACAAGTCCAGCAACGTCCTGAGGGGGAAGTCGAGGATAGTGAGGACGAGGTTTTCCCTTATGCGTCTTCAAAAAAAGCTATAACCCCTATTTCAGTTTCTGATCGTTTTTTGTGCTTGAACTCAGGTAGAACGCAAGCAGGGTAGGAGGCAGTTTTTGAGCGGCTTCCTTTGTTTTTGTCTGGCTTGGGTTTGTTTTGCTATCTGTTTTGCTCTTGTAGCTGTAATGGTCTGAGGAAAAGGTTCTTGTTTGAGAACCGATTTCCTGCTTTGTTCTACTTTCTTGTAAAATATTTGCTTAATAAATTTTTTATTCAGAAAGAAAGAGCTCGTATCAGTATCACATTTTGAATATAAAGATGGTTTGATTCTATTAGTACCAACTTCATAATTTCACAAGATATGCTAGAAAAAGGTAAAAGTGAAAATTAAAGAAATGTACAAAATAAAATAGAATTTAAACAATTGCTTCAAAAATAAATGTGGTAAAGGCTCAAGAGGCAGAGGCACTAGGAGTAGGAAGAAAGTGATGATCCATAGGACAAGCACGGGCGTTTTGTAGGTTGTCCTCCAATGTCACAAGAAGTGAAGTGACCAAAAACACAAGCACCAATTGGTAATTATAAGCTTTGAAACATTGAGATAAAAGGTGGTTCTTTTTACACGAAGCTTATAATGATGAAGACGTAGACTAGGGTTTGTCACAAGTATCCAACCAAACAAAAGATTAAAGTAACTCTCTACTTGTAAACCTTCTCAAACAAAATGATTAACCTTTTGCTTAAGAGGTTGGATTCCTTGATGGATTTTCTTCTTTCTTGCATTTTCTTTCAAATTGCAATGAATGGATCGATCGACAAAGGAATAAAAAACAAAATGCAAGATTTGTTAATCTTTAGTGCAACTAGAAAAGAGAATAATATATCTAAAAATCCAAATGAAGGAAGACTAATTTTTTTATGTTTTGTTTAATAATCAATAGTAGAACAATTATTAGTTCATATTGGAATCAAAACACTTTTATTGAATATGAATGTCGGAATATTTAATATTTGATGTTTTTCGATGTCGCAATAGTATACTTTTTCCACTTATTCTAATTAACCTGATTTAAATCGATATATAACATATTGACTATACTAGTTCTTTTAGAGGGATGGTAGCTTTTGATTATGATAAATAAGAGAATTGTAATTATGAAGTCTACAAGGTGAAATATTGGTCCAGGTTAACATATAGATGACCCTGAAAAACAAAACTCATACTTTCAATATTTAATTTGTATTTAATTTGTTGTAGTTGGTAGTGCTCTTTATGGTAAATGGTACTCATGAGGTTAGAGGAGCTTTTGAATCAGTTAGGTAATTGGTTCTCCTCGTGATATTTACTATGCACATCATTTTTCTATAATGATATTTTTATTAGGATCTTTGAAGTATGAGAAAAATTACAACATCGTAATCGATGGATACAAACCGGAGGGACAAACCACCTAAAATCGCTAACCTCAAAACGAAATAGAAGGGGTCGACCAAAAGGTACAAAGGCCCAATCTACTCGCCGACAACCAACACTTAAAAACAGCCTCACCACCGAAATGGAAGGACAAGAAAGCTTACCCAACTAAACGAAAAGGGTTAGAGAGGTGAAACGCAAAACTTAAGCCTCAACAAAGGGAGCAAGTATGCAAAACTAAGTCAGAGTTGTTAGGCCAAACTCACAACCAACTACCAACGGAAAAACTCTCCACAGCGCCACTCTACCGACCTCCACCTCACCCGCCGATGAGTACCAAATCAGGACCCGAGATCCAAGTGAAAAATCTAACCCCAAAACTCGGAGCAACTATTCGTTGATCAGCGCCGAACAAACCACGAACACTCTTGTGAAAATCCACAATTCCGTAAAAATTCCCATTCTATTATTCCATATTAGTTTCTTGGAGAAACACACAGTCAAGTTTCTCCTTGATCATTCACCACTCTCCTTATGCTCCACCTCATATGAAGGGAGTTCGCTCCTCTCATATTCCAATAGAGGAATTTAAACTCGTTTCAGAGGTGAGTATATCCGGCACCCTTGTCTGTGCCGTCCACGCTTCCTTCCCACTGTTCTTCATATTTACTGTCTCCTTCATAATATGTAATTTCCGCGCCATACAATTCCACATCTAAGTTCTCAAACTAGTCTAGAACAAACTCACTTAAGACGATGGCTTTAACTCCCACTCGTTTTACGTACTCCCAAGATTCTTTGTTTTATACAAGGCTCTTGTTTGCTGTACTTGATCTGCCTCTGGTTTGGTATGATATCGCCATGCGTTATTTGTGTATTCGTTTGTTCTTTTTTCCTTGAGACCTACGCAAAGAATCTAATGTTGAAAACTCTGCTCCCCTCTTCGTTCCCGATCCAGTACCTTGCCCACAACAAGCCCGACCCATTATAGAAGGAGTCCTTTCTGCCGAAAAGGAAAGCTCTTCATCTTTTAATTTTGCGCATCTAATTTGCGATTTTGTAAAAGGGAATCGTGATCTTCCGTAAAGTTATGGTCAAGATCTCTCATCGCACTACCCTACATATCCGACTTCCCTGCACCACCACCTACCTCCGACGTGGTTTTGACTGGAACAAGGGTCGCTGGTACAACTTCCACCTCCGTTTGGAAGGAAATGTCATCAATTTCGAGGATTGTCGTCTTCGCTTTCAACTTGCTCCTATTGTGAATGAGCATGAAGACCTTCCCAAATGTTATGTCGTTTTCTCCTTCGCGAATAACCGATAAAACTGTTTCTATTATCGATCCTACGACTTCAAGGGTTTCAAAGCACCAACTGTGAAACGGTTACCCTCCATTGATAACATTGACAAAAACCCTCCTTGAAGTAATCTTGTGGCGTCACCCTCCAAAATCTGAAACCACCTTTGAAATCAGTTCCATTTCGGTGCCTTCACTGCGACCCAAACTCAGTGTCCGTACAAATAAGAAAGAAAACCCTCTGCAATTGCATTAGATGAGTGGTTAATTAAAATGTTTTGAGATTAATTTTTCGGAACTCTATCATGTTCTTTGAATGAAAAATGTTGGAACATCATTTGTTTCAACATAAATGCACACCATGTATATGATTGATTTTTTTTTGAAACGGGTAATTGAAGAAGTGCATTACTTTCAATCAAAGAATACAAAGTGGGGCCTGTAAAGACCGCTTAAATTAAAGTTTTAAAATTATTAATTCTTATCGTCTTGGAGCGTAGGAGTTGAAAACGGATCAAAGAAATTTGGATCGAGTGTGAAGTAAAAAAAAAAAGGAGGACTGAACCGGGTTGGGCCGGACCCGACCAGCAGAACCGGCCAGGCCAGAACCCGCCCCAACCTCTCTCCTCTCTGGGCCATGAGCCCACGCCTCGTCAGAAGCCCACGTTTCCGAGCCCGCCTGGTTCTGGGCCCAAGCTCAATTGTGGCTCCGAGTATAAAATGAAAAAAATTAGGGTTCCAACCCTAATTCACTCCTCCTTCGTCGTTCTCTCGCCGACCCCCTTATGTTTTCTCTCCCTCTCTCATCTCAGAACACAGCCGAACCTCCCTCATTCACTTCTTCGTTTCTCTCTCTCTCTCACTCTCACCGGACTAGCCGGCGTCGCCCCGACCCTCTCGCACCGCCGTCCCTCTCCTTCCCCCTCACCCTCTCCGGCCGGCCTGAACTCGCCGAGCCCCTCGGTTGCACTCCGACCACCGCCGCCTTCGACGCGCGTGACCGCTCTCCACTGCCCACCACCGTTTTATTTTCCTAAGGTGAGGCTTCGGCCGGCGACGCCCTTGCCGGTGGTCGGCCAGTCGTGAAAAACGAGTTTCCCCCTTCTCTTTTTACCCTCTATTCCCGAGTTCTTCGTTTTATTTCGGTCCTGAACCGTATCTTGATTCTGGGCATTGTTGAAACAAAAAGTAGTGTAAATCTAAAGTTTTGTGTTACCATGGTTGTGAAAGGCGGGCTAGGCGCCCGCCCAGACGGCGCCCAGGCGCTCAAAGCGTTAAAAACGCCACGACTCAAGTGAGTCGGGCGGCACAAGGCGCTGTACCGCCTTATAACCGTATAGGCGGGCTGGGCGGCCGACTAGGCGGGTCAGGCGCCCGACTAAATGAACCGGGCGGCCATTTAAGTGGGCCAAGCCCAACTAAACTGGCCTAGTAGTACCCGTTTTACTCATTCAGCGTGTTTTCTAGTATTACTATAGCCTCTGACTTCACTTTATAACCACCAATACATGACATCTTTTCATTTTTCTTCGATGTGGGACTCCACAGAACAACGTAAAATGCACCTTATTTTTATTTAATTACAGTCTCCCATTTACACAATGTCCGTGACTTTAAAGTCCATGATAGGTGCATTTATGAGTGTTATGCATTCTCTATACATGAAGTTTTATATATTTCTTTTTATAATATAAACTTTACACTAAAATCATATATATATATATATAATAGTATATATATGATTATATTATATATATATAAATACCATAAAATACATATTGTCAATTTAATACATAAAATTATGTTATTTTATGTAATATATATTTATATATAATTTAAAATATTAAAAAAATAAAATCCGCCTAGGTTCCGCCTAGGCCCCGACTAGGCCCCGCCTAACGCCTAGGGGTCTTCACCGCCCGACTAGCGTCTAGTGCCTTTTACAACCTTAAGACTGGTTTCAAAAGGAATAAAAAAAACAGGAAATGAAATTGGTATTAAAACGAAACTCAATTTCGAAAATGAAAATGATTTAAATCAAAAAGGGGAAACGATTTCAGATATGAGTTAAGAGAGTTTTTAACTAGACTTGGACCGACATCTTTTTCTAGAACCGTGAGCAAACTGGAAACCGAACGACAAATTTTGGATTGTTAATTGGACTTGGAACGGGACAAAGCGGAACACTGAATCGGGCCTCGGGATTCGTGCCTCGAAACTCGTACCTCGGGGAACGTGCACCGGGTTCTGTGCTCGGGGCTCGAGTACTCGAACCCGACTTTTCGTGTAATACCGCTTTTAGCCCATTCGAGTTAAAGATCAGCTTACTGTTATTTAGCCTGTATCGAATCTGAGTGTAAGTTTTACCTGTTAAAATCAGACTTGAACTTCGCCCGATAGCTTGGACCTCGCCCGAGAAGACGAAGACCACTCCGGAACCCGTGTGAAGAACGGAGTTGTGACCACTCGAGCGTTTCATCAGAGTGTTATTAGAGGAAGACCACAAGGTAGGGAAAGTCTTAATTTCTTATTTAACGCTTAGTATGCATGTTAGAATAATAAAATCGGAAAGGTCCGAGAATTGCCTATAGGATGCGAATAACTAGAATGATCGTCTTTCAATTATTAATAACCGGAAGTGTCTAGAATGCATGCTCAGGATGAAGATGACTAGTATAACTCGCTTTCTATACTTGGGTTTTGATTCACTGGTAGAGAGGTTGTGTTGAGCTCTCGGATTAGTTGTGTGCTAGGTTATCATGCTTGGTTGCTAATTGTTAGGATAATCAAGAGTCTAACGAAGCTAGTTTAACTTTATGTATGATTAGTTTATTGCATGTTTACTTGATTGGTTGAGTGATTGTGTTGATATAATTATTGATTGAACGGATGATCGAGTATGACTGGTTGTGCCAAAGGGTACAATCAGGTGATCGATGTACCGATGGTTCGTGACAGGTAAGTATGACGGTAAGTGTAACTGTTTGTGTGAATCCCGTGTGTTGTGTGCGGATGAACGTGTATATTTCTAAGATTGAGGATTAAGTGAGAGTCTTCGGTGTATTGTAGTGAAAGTGTGATTTGATGAGGGTTGGTTGATGGACGTGTTATTGTATGTTTCCATTATTCTTATTCTTGAATGTTTATGCTTGTTCTTTATTCTTATTCTTGAAATGTTTGTTTGTTTGTTTGGTTCGGTACTACACCGGGGGGGTGGGGGGGGGGGGGGGATCCGGTGCCGTTATGGTGGTTGGAGTTTGACAGAGACAGTGATTATTGAGTGGTTATTCCTGAGAGCTCGGCAGATCCTACGGGATATTGAGTGATTGTGGAGTGGTTATTGGAGCCTGAGAGCTCGGCAGGTCCTACGGGATATTGAGTGATTATTGAGTGGATTGCTTCATGAGAGGTGGTTTCGGAGGTTTCACCCAAGGGCGTGCGTCCCAGTGGAGCACGACCTTGGTTCCCTATGATCTATGGTCCTTTGGAGGTGTTTCCGGGAATCCCGACGATGAGCGTCCTGAGGGGATGGTTTCCGGTAGCCCCGATGTTATGTGTCTCCTCTGGACCGAGGGAAAATCTGATATGATATGGATACTCTGGTGGATCGGAATATGGGAACCGATGTGATCCCAGAATCTATCCATGGATCAGAGGCTTGAGAAAGCGAGTGGTTGGTGTGATATTAATTACTCCCATTTATTTAAGTTATGATTCGCTATAGTACTTTCATGGAATCTTTTAAGTTACTGTATCTTTGAAAAAGCGATACTATTTCATTACACGAATTCCATAACATTTCATTGATTAATAGAATTTACTCGTTCCCATTTGTGTCGATTTTCTATTTTATTATAATGTTCTCTATCTATTATCTGGGAAGTTATCGTTATCCTTGAGAATGATCTATTGTTATCGTTACTTCTTATTTGTTTATTATATCTTTTGGTCTTAGGGTTTTCAATACTTTTGTGATCTAGAACTAAAACAGTTTTAGTATTAAATTTGGAGACTAAAGTTATTTACGATTTTCCCTACTGAGCGTAAGCTCATCCCCATTTGTTTATTTATTGTGTGTACAAGTGTGATTGAGATCTGGGGAATTCGAGGCTCGGGAGCTTCCAGATGTCTTGAGGGTTGTATTAGAGATGTGTTGGTCCACATCGTTGAACCTTATTTACCTTATGTTACTTGTCAAGTTTCGACACTATAATTAAATATTTTTTGGATTAAATTATTGAGGTTTATTTTGGACTCACTTTCAACTTTAAAAGAGTTTATACAGTTTTACCACTTTTATCTCGATTGTTCAGGTCACGTCTCGAGTCCGGCCAAAACCGGATTTGGGGCGTGACAGGGCCAAAGACCCCGTACACCAGAATATTGTCCGGATGCATCGAAACGGACCCAACTCTCTTGGACCCATATAACTTGTCTACATCGTAGACAACACAAGAGAACATCCTCTTATCGACATTTCAAAAGTCTTAAAAACATAATGTAAATCCAAACCAAACAGAAATCAACTAACCAAAAGGTAATACAATATAAAAACAGAACCGCAATAACGCAGTGAAATATGTTGCGCTGCTCTTCCTGCTGTCCCGAGACGTCCCAACATCGTCCACCCCGGGTCTCAGAGGATAGTCCACCACCGTCGGCCCTTCTGCCCTTTCATACCCCCGAATACCAAATCCACTGTCTGTATTGCTCCAAGACGTTCTATAATCGGCTCGTGTGGGTGTTCGGTTAAGAAACCATTAGTTCTTGTCAAGTTTGTCTCGAACCCACCCTTCGGTAATACCACACCACGAGCGTGATCATCGAACACTCCACAAAGCTTCCATAACTCATTGCTCAAAACAATAATAGAGGACAAAAATATGGCGACAAGGACATGTACCTTCATAAACGATTTGGATCAACCCTAAAGGCTCAAACGACAGTCTCTTAAACTTGATGTAATCTCTTAGACTCGATTTGACCGCGTCGGAGGTGGTGGAGAACTCCTTAACGACGGCTAAATATTTGAAGACTAGAGAGCTTTCCGTACCTTATATTTCACACATAGTAGTTTAAGATAATGTAAAAATATATTTTTTTCTACTAATTTGTATTATATATATGATTGAGTTAAATCCCTTAAATTGGTTTCATGCAACAATATACCTAATTAATCAAGGGACAGCTAGCTAGCTAGAAGAGACCATTGATTATAAATCATTTTGTGTCCTTACCATGCTTATCATTATGAAAGAGAAGATGATTTTGGTGGTTAAATATATTCTTACACTACTGCTGAAAGGGGCTTGGCAGACGCATAGGATCCGTAGGGTATGTCTTCATATCCGTCGGTATGGATTTTCGCCTACGGATGCATCCGTCGGCCTGGTCTCGTCGGGGAACTTTTTGGAAGACGGACAGTTGTGTCCGTCTGTGAGGAGATATCCTCACCTACGGATAGTATCCGTAGGTAAGGTTGACCACCTTACCTACGGATAGTATCCGTACGCCATGTTTTCACTATTCCTACGGATAGTATCCGTAGGCTTTGTTTTTATTCTTTGCCTACGGATACCATAGCTACGGATATGATCCGTAGCTAGGCTTTTGTACTCTTCCTACGGATACCCTGGCTACGGATTTTATCCGTGGCCAAGGGTTTGTACTATTCCTACGGATAGGATCCGTAGTCAAGGTTTTATACTCTACCTACGGATAGTATCCGTAGCCAAGGTTTTGTACTCTACCTACGAATTGTATCCGTAGCCAAGGTTGTGGACTCTACCTACGGATACTATCCGTAGGTTAGGTATATGTCTTTAACTACGGTTAGTATCCGTAGGTGAAGTGTTATTACCAGAACAAAAAAAAAAACATTTGAAATTGCTGCACCCAATCGTGCATATACCCTAAATTGGGTCTGGTACCTGTGCAAACCTGTAAACCGGTATAAATTATTCTACAAACAGCATCCAATCGTGCATAAAATAAAATTGTTCCAAACCACAACATCGTTAAAAGTCATGTCAATCTATTTATACAAACATATATAAAAGTTTTAAAACTGAATAAAAGTTCGGGGGGAAATGTTACTACTCGGGGTTTGCTGGTGAAGATGGGGTCGCTGAAGCCGGGGGCGCTGAAGACGGGGTCGCTGTGGAAGGGACGTCAGCTTGCTGGGAGAGAACCATTGCCAGCATTTCCTGAAACCTGGCATCCATATCCTTGCGCTGCTCTTGCATCAGTTTGCGCTGCTCAGCAATCATGGCTTGACGCTGCTCCTCCAAACGTTGTGCGAACGCGGCCTCTTGCTGCTCCATGCGGGTCCGCAACTCTTCGAGCTCCTCAGATGAGCTTGTAGACCGCGCACTAGAGCAGTGACCGTCGTGCCTATCCCTCACTGTTGGGATGATGACCGCATGAACGAAACCGGGTTGGAATCTACCCTTCTGAGGCTTCTTCACGATTTGCTGCATGATGGGTAGCTCCTCCTCCACAGTCAACGGTGTGAAGACGGTAGGGGATGAATCCTCACACTCGGTCATCCTTGACTCGCTCACCTTCTCCCGAGCCGCTTCCACAATGAGTTTGGCTTCTTCCTAATGAAAAATACAGCAAGAAACCCAGCATTAGACAAATATGTGGTAAAATTGTATGAATTTATGCCATAAAAAACTACCTAATATAAATATAATAACCTGCTCAAAAATTCAAGAAACTTACCACGCGTTGTACTTTGTGCTCGTTCTTGTCATTTTCCTTCGTGTAAGCCTCTATGTAAGCGTCAAGGCTGGGAAGAAGGGATTTGCGCGCAAGCCAAAGTTCGGCCCGTTTCTTGAATGCCATAATACCCCCGTGGTGAGCGTAGAGGTTCTTTTTCCGATTTGCACTCCCACAATCGCTCAATAACTGCAATTATGTGTTAGAAAAACTCAAACATAAACTGAAAATTATGAAACAAAACTAGTATAGGTTGATATTGAACGGGAACATATTGTATGTTACTAATAACATGATATAGATAAAGGGCATATCATAACAATAATATTAATAGAATTAAATTGAAAAGGAACAATAAGCTAAAAATGCATATATCACCTACACAAATTTCTCTTATCTGTAAAACCAGGGGCGGAGCCAAAGGGGTATAGGGTGTTCCATGGAACACCCTATACAAATGGAATTGTAGCTTGATGGTTAATGCCAAGGTTCCAAAAGTCGCTAGACACTAGTTGGGCGGTTAGGACCTTCAGGGATTAAATGGGGGCTAGACGGGGATTAATCGGATTTGTATTTTTTCTATTATTTTTTTATTTTTTAATAGATATATTACAAAAAAAATATGAATTTCATTATGCTAAAAATGCTAATAAATATTTAACATACCTAAAAAGTAACACCAAACAATTCAGAAGCACAACCTTAGTTTTTATGGATTAACTAATAGTATATGTAGTTTCAATGACGTAATGCCTTTGTTCATGTATGTACACATGAATAAAAAAGGAGAAACATTACCTTGAATTTCGTGGATTTAAAGTGGTCGACTAGCCACTCGAACTGCTCGGGACGTTCTACAAACTCGAACGGTGTAGGCAGTGCTACACCCGGGTTCTTCTTCTCCCATTTGAGGACCCACCTGTGGATCTCATACTTCCACTCCCTAAAACGGCTTCTGGCCGTTGACATTATGAACTACAGCAGCTCCACATGGTGCTCCCCAGGACAGAACTCAAACATACATTGCACAAAAGTCAAACAAACAGAAATAAACTACAAACCTAAATAAAAATTGTAATGCGAAGAAAAATTTAATACTACACTTACGGTTAACTGGTGGAATAGAACCTCCTGATCATCTTCAGGCAAGCTGTCGAAGTTAGGTTTGTTCATTGGCATGTACGTACGAATTGTTGCGCCAATGACCCTAACGACATCCCCCGGTCCAGCGTGCCGGTTACTTCCTTCCCGTTATGCCCCAACTTGAATTTCCCCCCATCAGTCATCTCCTTCAGGCGACGTTGGAGGTTTTTGTTCGTTACCATGCCTCTTTTCCCCGTCTTTGCCTTCTTTTGAGGCCTAGACTCCTCTTCCTCCAACATAGCAGCCACATCTTCATCGTCCAGGACTTCCTGAGGACAGCGGATGCTGGGTGCAAGCGGACGGGTGCTTGTTGTGGAGGCTGCCTCATCCACGCTACTGGCGGGGGTCCGGCAGTCTCTTATGCGCCGATTGGGAGGAGCGCAAGCTGTAGACTGTGAAGAGGCGATCGTATTGCCTCCCGATTCAGATGGCTGTTGAGGGGTCTGAGGGTTGAACAAGAATTGGAGTCGGGTGAAGAAGACGGTGCTATTTTTCCTTCCCATACTGAAAACTCACATAACAAATAAAACAGTTAGAGAAACATAACGACTACAATCATTATGTACACAACATTGTATCTAAAATCATTATCTAAGACAAATTGTATCTACTACTGATCAATTTAAGGCATTCCTACCAATCCATTACCAAAACAAAAAACACATATCTAGAAATGACTTGCAGTCTACATATCTACCAAGTACAAGCAGAAGAACAATCCCAAGGTAGAAAATGAAATCAATTCAAACCCTAAATCAAATCACATCCAAAATCAATTCAAACCCTTAATCAATTCATACCCTATATCAATTCCAACCCTAAATCAATTCAAACCCTAACTGAATTGAAACCCTAAATCCATATAAACCCTAAATGAATTCAAACCCTCTGTCCATACAAAACCTAAATCAATTCAAACCCTAAATCCTTAAAAAACCTAAATCAATTCAGACCCTAAAGCAATTCAAACCATAAATCCCAAAAAATTAAGTGAAAACGAACCTGTCAGTGAAGCCTCGTAGATGTCAGTACTCGGAGATGAGGTCGGAGACGGGGGGAGGTCGGAGACCGAGATGGGTCGGAGACGGGGGGAGGTCGGCGATGTCGATGAGGTCGGAGATGGGGTGGGCGATGAGGTTGGAGTCGGGGTAGAGGTCGGAGACGATCGGAGTCGTGGTGAGGTCGGGGTGAGGTCGGAGATGCTTGGAGTTGGGTGAGGTCGGCGATGCTGTCGGAGTCGGAGTTGAGGCCGGCGAAGAGGTTGGAGTCGGAGTCAGCTGGCGTCGGAGTCGGAGTTGAGGCCGGCGAAGAGGTCGGAGTTCAGGACGTCGAAGAGATATCGAGAGAGATGGAGTGACTGAGAGGAAATTAGGGCTCGAGGGCTTTATATAATACAATGCTTGCCGACGGATACAGATCCGTCTGTAAGCATTATTATCTGACACGACGTCGTTGCGACCACGACACTTAGCGAAAAATCTATTTGGCACGGGCCTACCGACGGATACACATCCGTCTATAGACAACCATTGACTGGTTTGACCAACTACCCGTCATCCTTCCCGACCCTCGTTCTATTCGTAATGGAATTCTAACAGATTTAATGGTTCATGCATGCTACACATAATTGTAAACGATAGGTATTAATATGAACATCTCATACTCGAGCTAAACATGTTCGTATTTCATAGTACAGTATCTATGCATTGAGCATTGTAAAAATGATCCTTTCAATCAGTAAGTCCGTGTTTCGTTGTAATATTATGTAATCAACACCGTTCATGTTGTATGTAATGTGATAAAGATTATCCTTATGCCCTAAATCATGTGATCGAATGGTTGGAACCTCCTGAACATTGTGGTCAATGATGTCGATGAAGTATGGTCAACAAGCTCTACCTACGGATTTATGAAGCTCACCTACGGATACTTGATCCATAGGGTAAGAATTTCTACTCCTACGGATCTAACCCTATCCGTAGGCAAGGAGTTAAATAAATATAAAATTGACTCATTTGGTACACATAATTCAATTAATCATCACAAATATGTTTGTAATATGATAAAACAATTAGGCATGTACTTTAGAATAAAAAAAATTGTTATTTTGATGTATTTTTGGACTATTTTGTAATCAAAACAGGGGAATTGCTCTCTGTTCTTGGTGGTTGGATCCGTCGGAAAGGTATATGCCCTACCCGACGGATGTAACCCTATCCGTCGGCGTGGGTAACATTTACTTTTCAAATAACTGCCTTTTCGTCTTTCAGAAACCACCTGCAATAACTACATATGTGGTACACAAATAACAGTGTTACAAAAATCTGTAGTTATAGTACGTTGTTGTAGTAATAACAGAGTTACACAATTATCATATTTAATCAGAGTCGTTCCTCTCGTCATTGTTGTACCCATGACCAATATCACTGTCATCTTCAGTATCCTCGTCGACGTCGTCGTTATCCGCAACATCTTCGACCTCTTGCAGTTCCCCAACAGAATGAGGGACTTCATGTAGTTCGGCTACAACTGGGCAAGAAGTTTCAGGCTGGATCTCTTGGTAAGGGGTGTCAACTTCATATGAAATTTCATTCACAACCTTTTCGGAGATGAATAATCCTCTATGTGCGACCTTGTTCACGATCTTATAACCTCCACCTTTTTTTCGGGTCATCGACGTAGAATATCTGTTACATGCACACAAACATAGAATATTAATTATAAGTAAACTTCGAAAGTCGACAACTCACATAACAAATTATATGCGTTAATGAGAATTATAACTTTCCTGTTTGGCCATGGTTGCGAGGCAGAAAGCATCATCCTTATAAGCATTTGTGTTGGTATTTATCGATATCAGACCATTATCTACAATCACGGTATTCAAATCATACCATCGGCATTTGAACAAAACTACCGGCATCCTTCCCGTGTAGATAAGCTCGACTACATATAACAACACACCGTAATACACAACATCGCCCTCTGCTTCGAGCATTACTCCACAATTCTGTGATGTTCTTCCCTTATCCCGATCTTCGGATAGGAATTTCACACCGTGTACGTGACATTGTGCATAAAAATTGACTCTCTGCACATAACGACTCAAAGCCTTCGCCGCCGCATATTGTGGATCTTGGTCGGAATAAGGATCCATCTGGTAATTCAAAGAAACAGAAATTACTAGAAACCCATGTGCAAGATAATGGTTAAACCTAAATATATACACTAGTTAGGTAGTTTTGCACTTACAGTGTCCTTGAACATTGTGCAGAATGTATCGATTCGATGATGTACACTGGTTGATTGCAGGTATTCACTTTCGTAATCCTCCATAAAATCTATCATCGTGGACCGTAAAGCTTCACAATTCTGCATCACTGTCCAATGCGCAACTTTTTTTTCCCTCGTGGTTATTGTTGGCTCCCACAGCTGAATTGATGGGATTACATGGTTAGACACTATTGAAATACCCTATCTATCTAGCTTCTCCGCTTCGATGCTTCGTTTATCGAGGTATAAATTGATGAACGCCGCACATTGGTGATTAATATATGATTCTGCGATGCAACCCTCTGGAAACCGGTGGTTGCGCACCCATTTTTTGTAATACCCCAATTCACGTTCCATAGAGAACATACAAGTATAGTGGACGGGACCGGTTTGTAAAACTTGAGACGGAAGGTGTTTACATAAATGTACCATGATAGTTTGGAATGCCTGAGGAAATATCATCTCCAACTTACTGAGAATCAAGTAAATATCTTCTTGCATCTGCTGCAGTTTCTTTTTTGAAATCTCCCTTGCACAAAGAGATTGAAAGAAATTTGCCAACTCACAGATAACGGTTGCCACGTGAGGTGCCACATACGGGCGTATAACGATATGAAGTATCCGTTGCAGCAACACATGATTGTCGTGAGTCTTTAAGCCGAAAAACTTCTTATCCTTCAAGCTGATTTTGTTTTTCAAGCATCCTGCATAACCTGACGGATACTGTATATTCGCAACCTTTTCAAGCACTTCCCCACACTTCTCAGGCTTGATCGTGTAGTTGGCATAGGGTAAGCAAGTCGCCCTACCTCTTGTTTGGGGCCACAGATCATTATGCACACCTATATCCTGCCACATTTGTCTGGCTTTCAAATCATCTTTTGTTTTTCCTGGTAAGTGGAATAGGGTTCCAACAAGATTGTCGCAAATATTTTTCTCAATATGCATCACGTCTAATGCGTGCCTTGTCGTCAAAGATGTCCAGTATGGGAGTTCCCAGAATATCGACTCATGTGTCCAACACAACCTATCTTCGACGCCCTTGGTCTTCTTTACAAACTTTGGATGTAATGACATGATGGGAAACTGAATTCCCGATATTTCTTCATATATTTCATAGTCATTCTTTTGGGGACGGGATTTCCTTTTCTCTTGTTTCCCGTCGATTTTTTTATTCTTACGCAGAGCGTGATTAGCTGGCAAGTCCTTCCTGGCTCCGACGTAGTAAGTCCTATTGCGACTGTGACGTGATTCAAGGTCATCCAAGCAAATTGGACATGCTTTGTACCCCTTTGTCTGTATTGTTAGTCTTAGTGCTCGTAGTTCAATCCTAAATGTCCAAATGTACATATCATCGTTAGCAATAAAATTAAAGCGGCTTTATATTACTTATGTGTTGGAGTAATATATCGATGTGTGCTCTGATCTATGCCCACCATGCGAATAGAACCATAGATCGAGATAGAACACACTCGATGGGTCCCTAGTCAACAAAGCTTCACTAGAAGCGACTAGTATGAAAGATGGCTCTTTATGGCTTACGTTCTGTTAGTCATTGGAATAGGATTCCGGAGTCTGATCATAGATATCATGTGGGACATGATATTGGACGACCCGCCCTGAATATGTGCCATAGATTAAGTCGTGAACATATTCAGTGTCGTAGCTTGTCATGTATCCTTAGACCAAGGAGTCTTTGTGATTGCTATGTAGTCAACAACTGAGTTTGACCTGAGCCTAACGTTGTCCGTAACAGGGCTTCCATAACGGCCAGGATTGGCTTGGGGACGGGCTACATGAGTGACACGAAAGGCGGCTAAGGGATTTATCCCTCATACTGAGGTATGGGAAAGATATCGGTTCTCGGCCGCTTGATCGAGAGTGACTGAAAGAATAGAATGGCCATGCACATGATACTGGGTATCATATCTTCAGTCATCTCACATATCAAGGAACGATTATTGAGAATAATAAGGATGACGGCTCTATGCCTTATCTCAATCAGGATATCGGAGATAAAAGGATAATGATAGGGACGACGGAAAGGTTGGAATCGACAGGGTCGATTCGCTATGCAATGTCAGGCAATACTAAAGTCTCGTTAGTTGCCACTTAAATAGGATCAAGTAAAATGGGATTTTACATTTATCTATTGACATGCATAAACCTAAGGGTCACACCAGAGGATGAAACTCATTGACACATATATGGAGAATGGCCAAAAGGGAGTTGTCTCGGGACATAACCAAAACTGGTTTTTGGGTCATGTGCCCGTAAGTGAATAGGACTTTACGGATCGAGACAAGGCTTGGAGTCTTGGGATTGATCGCGTCGGATAATGTTGGACATTTCCGGTATGGAAGGCTTGGAGGCGATGAGCGAATCACGGGAGCTCGTTGGAAATGGCCACGGGCCATGTTCCAAGAGGCCCATGAAAGGCCCATGCAACCAAGGCCCATGGAACTAATTAATCAAGTCTTGATTAATTAGTACTAAGTAAGTAAGACAAGGATTAAGGTGTTGGTGATTCACCACCTAACCCAATCTTGTCTTGCCATACTTTGTCCTATTTACACCTTACTTGACACCATACTTGTCCCATGCTTTTAGTTGGACAAGTATGGGTTTTGTTATGTTTAAGTCATCTTTTTTCAACATAACAAAGACAAGACAAGAATAGGAAACACATTTTCTCTCCCTCTTCCATGGCCATTTCGGGTTTGGCAAGCTCCCACCTCCATGTTTGTGTTCTTGAGTCCTCAAAGAGAAGAACTACGTGGCTTTGATTCCCATGTGGATACGTAGGCGTCTTGGAGACTCAAGCCAATCATTCGTTAACCGGTGTTCTTGTTTTGGTAAGAAATAGTGCTGAATTTTTCTCTTGTGAATCCATTCTTTGTTAGTCGTTTCATGGTTTAATCGTCTCTTGGTTTTCATTGATTTTCCACTGCGAGTTGGTTCATCTCCAACCCTACCACGAGACCCAACAGTGGTATCAGAGCCGTGCTACCTTCGGGATTCACAAGACGGTGTTCAAAGTTTCGGTTTTGCTTGAAAGTTTCGTTTTTGGCATGTTGTTTTGCTAAATTGTTTGATAACATGTTTTAAATTCTTGTTTATGGATTTAATGCATGTAAAATGAATTTTTGAAAATTATTTTAAATCTGGAAATTTTGAAAAAAATTTGATTATTCGGGTCTCGGGAGCGGGACTCTCGGGGAGCCGAAACCGGGACCGAACGGGGCTCCGTTGGACGGAGCTAGGCCAAGCATGACCATTGGATGGTTGATATGCCAAGGCTAAACCGTTTTGTTAGTTATGACGAGTTTGGAACTGTCATGACAAACTCGAAGATCAAATGTTCAAAAGTTTCATTTTTGAACGGTTTCGATAAACCGAGCATCAAAAATTTTCGAAACTTGGCTATTAATTAAAACCGGAAAATCACATGATGTTTGATAACAATCTTGTTTGATACCACGATGTGTGATGTGATGTTGGCATGGTGTACATAATAGCCCCGAGCTCGATTTAATTATTTATCGCTTTTCACGGCCTGCGAGCCGTTAGAGTTAGCGTGTAATTATTCTTTCAAGGTGTGGTCGTCGAACCACTTGTTTGTAATATTTATTTATTCCCGACCTGCGAGTTGTGTATTAAATTGTAATATTTTACTCAAGACGAAGAAAGGGCGAAAAAGTCATTTGGTGGCTTTTCGGGTGTTGGCATCGGCTTGGAGTCGGTGGAGCTCAAGAAGCTAGTGGGAGTTAGTTTAGGGGGCTATTATGTGCACATTTATCTCTTTATGCTTGGTTTAGTTTATGCATGATTAATTCTATGTGTTTTAGAATTGCATGCTTAACTTTATTTACCGAGCATATCACCTCACATGCAAAGATAAAATTGGAATTTTAATCCTTGTGTGTGAACCCTTAGAACCGTCATTGCATTGGATGTAGTTGACGGGTTCAAAGGAAGAATTACATTGGATGTAATTTAAGGCATCATTGCATTTGGAATGTAGTTGATGTGCTCATCGCATATAGGATGTGCCAAAGTTTTGAACACAACTGGACAAGTAAAAGCGGGTCATGTCCGATACCTCCCAATCATCAACACCTTACTACCTCCCCGTCCTATGGGTGTCGTGCGCATTAGCGGAGCATCCATGGGGTAGCGGGGTAGTAGGTTTGGATGACATATGTGGGTGTCGTGCGCATTAGCGGAGCACCTACATAGTGACGGGCCATAGTTGAAAATTGGTGGACCTAACAACGATTCTCAGCCTGAGGTTGAGCTAGGGTAACAGATAGGGTAAGCCGTATACATAAGTACATACCCTAGCCAAGAGTCACATTGGATGTGATTGGATGGAGTCCTACCTACATAGCTCGATTAAGTGGTGAGCATTAGTTCAGCTTAATCGAGTGAATCAAGGATCTTGGTTTCAGATTCTAAAGGTTTAGAATCGATTGTTGGTGTTTAAGCTTGATCTTCATAAAATTTATTCCGTTTACTGATTGAATTTTATCTGTTGTAGATCAAATGGAAAATTCAGCGAACATTAATAGTTTGTCATTAAAAACCATTCTTGACAGGGTCAAGCTAAATGGGACAAACTATTTGGACTGGTACAGAATTTTGAGGATAGTCCTCAAATCTGAACGCAAAGAATATGTCCTTGACAAGACTGTCTCTAAGACCATATCAGAGTTACATGAAGTGTCATTAATTGCTGAGAAGAATATATCAGGGGTCTGGGATCCAAGGATATTCTGATGGTCAACAAGGGAATTGGAAGTGGCAAGGGCGGGGCTCATGCGCACTTGGCAGGAAAGATGAGACACATGAGAATGTCTGCTTCTACTGCCAATAGCTTGGTCATTGGAACCTGGATTACAGGAAGTTCACGGCTGATATGAAGAAGGGCAGTGTGACTGCGCCTTCATCAAATAGTCTGGATGATCTGAAGAAGGACAGTAGGACTGCGCCTTCATCAGGAAACCTGGATGATCTAAGGAAGGGCGGTGGGACCGTGCCTTCATCCGGTATTAACTCTATAGAGCTACATCTCTCTACTTCCAAAGATTCATGGGTATTAGATACCAGGACTGAATCTCACACATACACTTATATATGGTGGCTGAAAGTAGGAGAGGTCTGGAAAGCACGAAGTGGACCTCAGAATTGTGGCAACTGCTGTAGGATCCATGAGTCTTGCTTTGCCAAGAGGCCTTGTCTTAGTATTGTATAATGTATATTGCATACCTACTTTTAGTAGGAATATTATATCTGTATCCATGTTTGACAAGGAAGGATATAATGTTAATATTGGAAATGGAGTTTTCAATGTTCTATGCAATGATATGTTTTATACCAGTACTGACTTGGTTGGAGGATTGTACATATTAGATATGGGTAACAATGCCTCAAGTTCTATATATTCCGTTAGTACCAAGAGGTCTAAATCCAACGATTTAAACCTAACTCTGTTATGGCATTGTCATTTGGGCCGCATAAACAAGAAGCATCTATCAGCACTTCACAAGTGCGGGCTTTCAGGTTCATTCGAATTACATTCAATCGATAGGTGCAAGGTTTGTTTGATGGGTAAAATGACTAAAGTTCCCTTTATCGATCGCGATGAAAGGGCGGGTGAATTATTGGGGCTGATACACTCGAATGTGTGTAGACCAATAACTTCACTTGTCAGGAGGGGTTTTAGCTACTTTATCACATTTACTTATGATTATAGTAAATATGGTTATGTCTATTCGATGAGACATAAGTCTGAAGCTTTTGATAAATTCAAAGAGTTTAAGACTATAGTAGAAAACCAGCTCGACAAAGGTATTGAGGCACTTCGATTGGATCGAGGTGGAAAATACTTGACCATAGAGTTATTAGATCATCTAAAAGAGAATGGGATCCTTTTGGAATGGACTCCTTCTGGGACATTGTAGTTTAAAGGTGTAGCCAAACGGAGAAATCGGACATTGTTAGACAATGGTCCGTTCCATGATTAGTTGGACTGATCTCCCAATCTCTTTCTGGGTTATGCTCTAGAGACGACCGCATTCATAGTGAATCGGGCTTCGACGAAGGGTGTGGAAGGGACATCATTTTAAAATGGTACGGGATGATGCCCGCTTTGTCCTTCCTAAAGATTTGTGGTTGCGAGGCTTATGTGAAACATTTGGTTTCGACTAAGCTCGAACCAAGATCTGAGATATGCACCTTCGTATGGTGTCCCAAAGCAACAAGGGGATACTATTTCTACAATCCCAGTGAGAACATGGTGTTCGTCGCTTGGGGTGGGGTCTTTATGGAAAATAAGTTTTGTTTCCAAAGATGTCATTGGAAGGACTGTTCATCTCGAAGAAATTCAGGATGGTACAGATCTGTCTAAACCAATTGACAACCCAGTAGAAAGGAGCCAGAGATTGTCGTAGAGTGAGAACCAATTCCTGTTATAATTCCAGAAGGCCCAAGGCGATTTGAAAGGGTCAATCTTCCACCTCCAAGATATGGTATCCGGAGGTGACAATGAAGTCATGGTGGATCACGATGATCTAGCCACCTTTCAGGAAGTCGTGGATGGGCCCGACTATGAGTTATGGCTGGGAGCCATGAGGGAGGAAATGCAATCCATGTCGGACAACCGAGTCTGGGAACCGGTTGATCCCATCAATGGTGTGAGGACCATCGGATGCAAATGGATCTTCAAGGTGAAGATGGACATGGACGGCAACCCTCTGACCTACAAAGCTCAACTGGTGGCGAAAGGTTATAGGCAGATCCAATGGATTGACTATGAGGAAACCTTCTCCCTAGTGGCTATGGTCAAAATCGATCCAAGTTCTTCTTGACATAACTGCGTATCATAATTACGAGATATGGCAAGTGGATGTCAAAACCGCTTTCCTAAATGGAAATTTGACTGAGTACGTTTGTATGTCTCGGCCCAAAGGTTTTGACGATCCGAAGAATAAGGGAAAGATTTATAAGTTTTTGAAATCCATTTATGGATTGAAACGAACTTCTCGGAGTTGGATCCTTCGTTTTGATGAAGCTGTAATTGGATTTGGCTTAATCAAGAATGAGGATGAATCTTGCATTTATAAGAAGGCTAGTGGGAGCAAGATTACCTTTTTGGTTCTCATTGAAAACAATATCTCAACCTTGCACGAGACTAAAGCTTGGTTGAGGAAGTGTTTTTCAATAAAGGACTTAGGCGATGCTTCTTATATCTTATGGATTAAGATATGTAGATATCGCACCAAGAGGGTCTTGGATTTAAGTCAGGGAACCTATGTGAACAAGGCATTGAGTAGGTTCTTAATGCTCGATTCAAAGAAAGGACTCTTACCCACTAGTCATGTCATTCATCTCAGCAAGACACAGTGTCTTAAGACACCTGATGAGCTGAAAAGGATGATGAGAATCTTGTGCGCCTGGGGGCATGATCAATCATATATGTCATGACATGTATGAGACTGGACGTCTCGTAAGCCTTATGTTGTACCAGTAGACATCAGTCTAACCCGGTGGAAAGATGATGTTGAACTAGTCGAAGAAGGATGAGTAGACGGTAGTTTTCCAAGACAAATCCAGATGACTTTAGAAGTCAGTCAGGATATGTGTTTATGCTGAATGGAAGAGCTTTAGCTGGGAGAGCGTAAAGCAAGATACCATTGCCGAATCTACGACAGGGGCCAAGTACATGGATGCTGCAGAGGCAGCTAAGGAGGCTATGTGGATTTGGAAATTCACGGCAGGGTTGGGTGTAATTAAAAACCCGTCCAGCCCGGTGAATCCATTTTGCGACAACACAAGGGCCATTGCGCAAGCTAAACGCCCAGATCGCATAACAAATCCAAACATGTACTACGGCGTATCCACCTAATCAGAGAAATACTGAACTGAGGTGAAGTGAAGATAACCTATATTGCAATAGATGATAACATAGCCAACCCATTGACTAAGGTAGTGTCGCTGCCTAAACATGTTAGACATGTAAAGTCGATGGGGGACATATTGGAGTTTAGATTGGAACTAGGGCAAGTGGGAGATTGTTAGTCTTAGTGCTCGTAGTTCAATACTAAATGTCCAAATGTACATATCATCGTTAGCAATAAAATTAAAGCGGCTTTATATTACTTATGTGTTGGAGTAATATATCGATGAGTGCTCTGATCTATGCCCACCATACGAATAGAACCATAGATCGAGATAGAACACACTCGATGGGTCCCTAGTCAACAAAGCTTCACTAGAAGCGACTAGTATGAAAGATGGCTCTTTATGGCTTACGTTTTGTTAGTCATTGGAATGGGATTCTGGAGTCTGATCATAGATATCATGTGGGACATGATATTGGACGACCCGCCCTAAATATGTGCCATAGATTAAGTCGTGAACATATTCAGTGTCGTAGCTTGTCATGTATCCTTAGACCAAGGAGTCTTTGTGATTGCTATGTAGTCAACAACTGAGTTTGATCTGAGCCTAACGTTGTCCGTAACAGGGATTCCATAACGGCCAGGATTGGCTTGGGGACGGGCTACATGAGTGACACGAAAGGCGGCTAAGGGATTTATCCCTCATACTGAGGTATGGGAAAGATATCGGTTCTCGGCCGCTTGATCGAGAGTGACTGAAAGAATAGCATGGCCATGCACATGATACTGGGTATCATATCTTCAGTCATCTCACATATCAAGGAACGGTGATTGAGAATAATAAGGATGACGGCTCTATGCCTTATCTCAATCAGGATATCGGAGATAAAAGGATAATGACAGGGACGACGGAAAGGTTAGAATCGACAGGGTCGATTCGCTATGCAGTGTCAGGCAATACTAAAGTCTCGTTAGTTGCCACTTAAATAGGATCAAGTAAAATGGGATTTTACGTTTATCTATTGACATGCATAAACCTAAGGGTCACACCGGAGGATGAAACTCATTGACACATATATGGAGAATGGCCAAAAGGGAGTTGTCTCGGGACATGACAAAAACTGGGTTTTGGGTCATGTGCCCGTAAGTGAATAGGACTTTACGGATCGAGACAAGGCTTGGAGTCTTGGGATTGATCGCGTCGGATAATGTTGGACATTTCCGGTATGGAAGGCTTGGAGGCGATGAGCGAATCACGGGACCTCGTTGGAAATGGCCACGGGCCATGTTCCAAGAGGCCCATGAAAGGCCCATGCAACCAAGGCCCATGGAACTAATTAATCAAGTCTTGATTAATTAGTACTAAGTAAGTAAGACAAGGATTAAGGTGTTGGTGATTCACCACCTAACCCAATCTTGTCTTGCCATACTTTGTCCTATTTACACCTTACTTGACACCATACTTGTCCCATGCCTTTAGTTGGACAAGTATGAGTTTTGTTATGTTTAAGTCATCTTTTTTCAACATAACAAAGACAAGACAAGAATAGGAAACACATTTTCTCTCCCTCTTCCATGGCCATTTCGGGTTTGGCAAGCTCCCACCTCCATGTTTGTGTTCTTGAGTCCTCAAAGAGAAGAACTACGTGGCTTTGATTCCCATGTGGATACGTAGGCGTCTTGGAGACTCAAGCCAATCATTTGTTAACCGGTGTTCTTGTTTTGGTAAGAAATAGTGCTGAATTTTTCTCTTGTGAATCCATTCTTTGTTAGTCGTTTCATGGTTTAATCGTCTCTTGGTTTTCATTGATTTTCCGCTGCGAGTTGGTTCATCTCCAACCCTACCTCGAGACCCAACATGTATGCCTCCCAACATTCCTAACCCGGGGAAGTCACTGATAGTCAATAATATTGCCGCTCGCATCTTGAAAGTTCGATTCTTGAAGGCATCATAGGTCACAACACCGTCAGCCCACAACTTTCGTAAATCATCAATCAAAGGCCTCATTAACTGATTCAGGCACTTACCTGGCGATTTAGCCCCAGATATCAATAGCGTTAATATGTTAAATTCTTTCTTCATGCATGACTTCGGCGGTAGATTATAAGGCATCACTACAACGGGCCAAACACTGTAAGGGACATCATTTGAACCAAATGGACTAAATCCGTCTGTTGCCAATGCAAGACGCACATTGGCATGTTCATCTGCAAATCGCGGCCAGGTCTTGTCGAACTCCAACCAGGCTTCCCCGTCAGCTGGATGCTTCAACTTATCCGGGTCGACTACTCTCTCCTTACTACGATGCCACTGCATTTTCTTTGCAATATCTGGCGAACTGAACAATTTCTGCAACTGTGGAATAATGGGGAAGTATCTCACAGTTTTCTTAGCCTTAGGTTTTCGCATGCCAACAGTTTTCTCGTAACGAGGTGAATCACATATGTAACAAATATCATCATCCGCATGAGGTCCGTCAAATAAGGTATAACCATTTTCACAAGCATGGTAAGTTTTATAACCCATCCCCACACTCTTCAACACCTTTTTCGCCTCTTTGAATGACTCCGGGTGGTTGTCTTTTGGGAGCATTGCTTTATGCAACACACAAGACGCTGTGAAAGCTTCATTAGACAATTGATATTTCTCCTTATGCGCCATCAACTCCATGATCACCGTCAACCTATCTGTTGGCGCGTCTTTATACAACTGTTTTTTATGCTCTGCCAACATTTTTCTGTAGTTGTCTGCCGCTTCCTGTGCAACCGTTCTTTCAACATCATCAATTTCATCGTCACCCTCCACGAGTTCATCCATCTGTCCGCCGCAACGAAATGGGAACACATCTTCCATAGACTTCCTTACTGGATCATTTTGGACGTGCTCTTCATTTACAACAATATTATTGTTACTTGATGTCCCTCCAGTTTCCCAATTACTACTTCTACACATATTCCTTATGCCCGTCATCGAAGGCATGGGCACTTTTTCTCCGTGAAAAATCCACACATCGTAACCCCTCATCATCCCGTTCCTTAACAAATGCATATATATATCGGGCACACATTGATAGTATGCATTCAGACAACAACCACACGGACACCTATGTCGTTCCATATTCGGTACATTTCTCTGCATATATTCGATAAACAACCATACCCCTTCTATATAACTTGAGTCGTACTTACTCAAACTCATCCAACTCTTATCAATATATTCCTGAACAACATTCAATAATACGTAATAATATTGGACACAATACAAACACAAAAACAATATAAATAGTGATGATTGGAAAAATTGAAAAATTGGTTACGTACCATTCTCGTGTTTGAAGCAAGCAACACCTATACGAAAATGTGAGGAAGAGTGTTGTGGAACAAATGTAGTGGAAGATAGGGTTGAGAATGAGTTGGGAGAGAAAAATGAGTTGTGGGAGGAAGAATGAGTTGGGGGAGGAAGAAGGGGGTGTAGAGATGGAAAAAGGGATAAAGAGGAAAGCAGTTTCTGTGGCTGGGAGTACTATAGGTGGAACTCTTCGCCGACGGATACGGATATCCGTAGGTAAACAATTGTGTAATAAATAGATTTTTAATATGCAGGCTCCCGAACAAGTATTTGATGACCAAACCGACGGATAGGGTTAGATCCGTAGGTAAAGAATTATTGCATCCGTAGGTGTAGTTTAATGTATCCGTAGGTAAAGATGGTTGACCATACGTCATCGATAGCATTGACCATAATGTTCGGGAGGTTTGAACCGTTCGATCACAGGATTTTGGGCATAAGGATACTCTTTATCACAGTAAATACAACATGAACGGTGTTGATTACATAATATTTCAACGAAAGACGGACGTACTGTCAAAATTATCATTTTTACAATGCTCAATGCCAATATACTGTACTATGAAACACGAACGTGTTTAGTCTAACTAGGAGATTTTCACAGTATTCTGCATATTACAAATTTGGTGTGCCATACATGACCCGTGAACGTAACGTTCCATTACGAATAGAATTTCGGGTCGGGAAGGATGATCGGTAGTTGGTCAACCTTGTCAACGGGTTTTCACAGACGGATGTGTATCCGTCGGTAGGCCTATACCCTAATGTCCCAACTCGCACCGTTTCGCTAAGTGTCGTGGGCAAAACGGTGTCGTTCCAAATACTAAGGCCTCCCGACGGATATGTATCCGTCGGTAAGCCTAAAGCTCTATATAACCCACGAACCCTAATTTCCCCTCATTCCAGCGCCTCCCTCGGTTCAGACTCTTCCCCGAACTGTTCTCCGGCTTCCTTCACGTCCTCCGGCCTCGTCCCTCGGCCTCCGGCGTCCTCCCTTTCAGTTCGTTACATCAGGTAAGTTGTGGGTTTGTTAATCATTTTTGGTTTATTGTTCTTCAAATGAGTTTGTGTATTGTTGTTTAAATGTATATATGAGTTTCTGTATTGTTGTGTATAATGTTACATCAAATGTATATATTAGTTTGTGTATTGTTGTTGAAATGTATGTTGGTGGAATAGTTTCATAAAATGTGCAATAGTTTCAGAAATGTAGAATAGTTTCAGAAATATAATTGTTTCAGAAATCCCCATTTAGTCCCCGATTAATCCTCAAAAGGCCTTAACTACTGTCTGACTAACGCCTAGCGATTTTTATACCCTTGGTAGAAATATAATAGTTTCAGAAATGTAGAATAGTTTCAGAAATTGAGAAATGGAATAGTTTCAAGAATGTATAATAGTTTCATAAATTTAGAAATATTTTCATAAATTAATCAACGTTTAGAAATAGAACCTGAAATTTATAAGACGCTATGTTTATGTTGGAATATAAATTTGAATCTTTAGGGTTTGAACTTTGGAAATGTATGCAATAATCCCTTTAGTTTGCACATGAATCGTAAACTTAGCATCCATTAGGAATTCTGCAATTTTTAGTTTTCTATTCTCCATAACTACAATTAGTACAGTAAATAACATTATGAAATACATGTTCATGACTGCATGTATATTAGGTTTTCATTTCGATGGATGAAACCAATAGCAGTAGTGTTGGGGAGAATAGCCTAACTGAGGTAGATCCCATTGAAGAAGAAGTGCCAGTAGTGAGGGATGTAGACTGGGAGAAGTCAATGAATTTAGTCATGAGCAAATTGCCTAGGGGACTTTCTTCGGTTCGCGAGGCAGAGACTCGCATGTATATAAGGCGTCTGATTGCAGCAGAAGGAGCTAGACTTAGAAAGAAAAGGGCAGAACGAGATAGGCTCGCCGCTGAGAGAAAGTCTGCTGAAAGTGCCAGACGGACTTCGTATGTGGGATCGACTTCCAAGCGTCCGTAGTTTACTGCTACTTAGTATATGAACGATGTTTAAATTAGGTTATATGTAAGTATGACTGTTATGACTCGGTAATTAATGTGTCATGCTAATACCTTTTATGAATGGTAATATTTGTATGGTTATTATGTTTTGAGTAGTCGGTGTTGATTTAAATTTGTTTCTGGTATATTCGTTTTAATATTGTACTAAGGTTTGGTTTCATTTAGTCATGGATGACCGAAGTAGCGTAAGGGAAAACGAACTCCCAGCGGACGAATATGATGGACCACGAGAGGTTGATCTCCATGCTGAGATGATGCGATTGTACAACAACATTCCAACAGAGTCGTTGCCACGCACGAGAGCGGTAGCAGCAGCTCGGATGAGGTTACGGGGCCTCATTAACCGAGAGGGACGAAGGATTGCGGCTGAAAGAGCTGCTGAAAGAGAACGGCTTGCTGCTGAAAGAGCCGCTGAAAGAGTTGCTGCAATAGCTAGGTTGGAGGAAAGATCTAGGCGTGTTTATGCACGTGTTGCTGAGATGAGTACAGCTGATGGAGCCACCTCCATGCGCGACCCGAAGCATGACGCAAGGGTGTACGTGCAGTGGCTGAAAGACAATATGAAGCGCGAGTTCGAAGACTAGACGCCCTTGCTATAATATTAATGTTTTAGTACTATTATGTTTTCTATTAAGTAAGGATAACTTGTGTTTAAACTATCATTATATATATATATGACTGTGTTTTAATGTTTTAACGAATGCTTTACTTTTTCTTTACTTTATTAATTATGTGTTAATTTTTATGAATATTACTTCCGTATGCTTTGAAATAATTATTTGGGATTAGTTATAATTGTAATTTGTTGTTTGAGTCAGGATGGAACCAAACTTTAATTCGCGACTCGAGCGCAGGTGGCGTCGTCGTGAAAATGCAGGAACAGTTGTACTACCTGATCCACAAAGAGCCAACGCTGCAGCTGGCCCAGCGTGGCTGCAACATTATCACCGACTAGTGATGGAAGGACATGAACGCTTCGCCTATATTCGTCGCCTGATCCGTCAGAAAGGTGATGACCTTCCTCCACTACCTTATGGTGTAGGCCCGCTGCCGAGGCCTCCGTTCTTGGACGAGGTTCAGGAGAATGACCTTGAAGCTATAGAGGAGCCTGTTTGGTTTAGACGATTTGTTGAATGGATGGAAGATTTGAAGGCAATGCAAGAGCGTGTTATCTCAAATCTTCTTGCTTCGTAACTCTATCATTATGCGTTTATGTAAAACTGCTACTCGTTTATGTATGGAAGATTTGTAGGCAGAACTGCTACTCGTTTATGTATTTTGTTGTTTAAGTATTCGGCTATGTATTTTGTTGTTTAACAATGTACTTTTACAAAATACATGGTAGTTTAAATGTGTTGTGCTTATATACCGCTTGTATAGTACAAGATCATGTATTATATCGATATTTTCATCAGGATGACTATAAATGTTTTCGGAAATAGTTTGTACACTGGCTCACTTGACCAACGGATAAAACAAGCTTCACTGACAGATAAAACATCCATGGGTAAGGATTCCACTTGCTTGACGGACAAAGTATCCGTAGCTAGGCTTTACAAACTCCACAGACGGATACAGTATCCGTAGGTAAGGCTTCTCCACCTGCCTGGCGGATACATGCGACCTTTTCCACGGAAATTGTATCCGTCAACAAGGTTTGAGACCTTGTCTACGGATGTAGTATCCGTCTGTGAAGATTTCACCTGCCTGACGGATACTTTGGACCTTTTCCACGGATATTATATCCGTCAGTCAGGTGATAACCTGGCTGACGGATGGGCCTATCCGTGGCCAAGGTTCTAAATCTTTAGTGACGGATATTTTCTATCCGTGTGTCAAGCCCAGTTCTGCAGTAGTGTTACTTAAGACTTGATGATATTTGGCAATTTCCAAAAACCCTTAATTGGTTCCTTCAAACCCTTGTCATATATCTTTTATTCAACTTTAGAGGGTCTAAATCATTTGATGGTCCATTCTCAATTTCTCATTTTTTTTTCACGTACCCTCGGAATAAGTGGAGGTGCCCCCTAGCTATTTCTTCATTCTAATACATTTTTCTTTTTCAAACAAAGAAATTTATGATATAACGTGATATGCAATGATGATTTTGGGTCCCTTTTAAATCCTCTATTATCATGTCAAAATTCTCCACATTAGCTAGCAAATTGAGATTCACCAGCAAACAGAATTGTTTCCAAATCTTGTGATTATTATAATAGAGAATTGAAGATCACACGGGCTAATATCTTGTTTATTAATCCATATCTTTTGAAGGTTTTAAGAACACTGTTATACATAATTCACTATATATGGCAATCTTCCTTGTTAAATATATACACCGAATATAACCAAACACTTCAAATTCAACAAATTATACACCGAATATAACCAAACACTTCAAATTCAACAAATTAAGTACAATTCTTTTTTTTAAGTACATTCTCTATTTGTGACTGTGTGTGATTAGTTTGGATATAATACTATAATCTGCAATACTACTACTAATAATAATAGTAAGTTTTGCTTAATTATTCAAACAAAAGACTTGACTTAAGAGGGAGGTCTCACATGTTCATTTTCACTCACCTTCAAACCCTAATCATATTGTTCTCCACTTAGGGTTTACAAGTGTTTTGACGTGTAAAGAGAATTTGATATTATATATGTGAGGATTTGAGGATAGAGAGTATGAAGTCAAACACCAAACTAACAAGTGGTTTACCACAGTGATTTTCATATCCCTATAAGAAAAAAGAAGAAAAAAGGACGACAATGCAATCCAAATTCCTTTTTGGTCACCCAATCCTCTCTCTTGTTCTTGAGAATGTTCAATTCCTTCATCATTCTCTTTGTATCGTGGGTCCTCGAAACTCCCTTTTCTTTATCACTTTTGCATACTCTTCATTAAATCTTCTTGTTTTTTTTTTTGTTTTATACCCATTTGGACTTAATCAACTCCAAATTAGTTAAAAAAACCACTATATAATCCCAAATATCACATTTGTCAACCTCAATACTCACTCTACTACTAAGGGTGTCGATGGTTAGTGGCTGTGAGCCTTTTAATTTCATAAAATTAATGTTTGGATTTATTCATGCAATATTATTATTATTATTATTATTATTATTATTATTATTATTATTATTATGTCGTCAAGATCATTGAAATCAATCTCAAGTTTTAGATTTATTTTATCAATTTTTTGAATTGTTTTTTTATGGAATAAGCACTGAGATTTTTGCTTCTTCCCCTCCTCTTTATGTTTTATGCTAGACTTTTTTAGGTTTTGTGTTTGATCTGAATTTCAATTTCTAGGATAAGAAATGAGTTTTGATCGATCAAAAAAACAAGTGGGTTTGAATTTATGAGAAATAGAAAACAAAGACTAGAAGCTTATAAACGGAAGAAATAATAATAATAATAATAATAATAATAATAATAATAATAATTATTATTATTATTATTATTATTATTATTGTTATTGTTTAAGAGAAAAAGAAAAAAAAATAGTGTAAATTAAAAGATAATAAAAATTGATAAAAAGAATTTAAAAAATAGAAAAAATAAATAATTTAAATTTAAATAATCTTGAATTTTGTTAATAGGAATTAAAAAAAATAGAAAAAATAATTAATTAAAAAATTAAAACAATTTTTTATGAAAAATTAAAAAAACAAAAGAATTTGATGGGAGATCTGAAAATTTGAAGATTAATGAAGAGTATCGTTAACATTTCAACATTTTGAAGTTTTTGAGAACCAATGATATAATTTTGAAAAATTAATTGTTTGTGAGAGTTATTTTAGACTTTTACGATTTTGGATGGAAAACTAACATAAATGAGTAGAGTGAAAATTTTGGAAAATTAGGGTATCGCCTAGACGAATTTTATAGTTAGGTGTAGTTAGATGAAAACGAGTATAGTTAGGTTTAGGTAAGTGTAAGTAATACTAAATGTAATGATCAAATTTTTACAATTAACAAATTAATAGTATCAACAACTAGGTGTCATTAAAAAACATGTTTGGGAAAAATGACAAAGATGGATTATTTTAAGCATGAGTTGAAATCCACTAAATACGGAAAAAGTATTACCTTCTCTATTTTCTGTCTAAAAGATAAGATAGTGTTTCCACGTAGATGTGACTACCTGAAAAATGGGTTATCAGCGATGATGAATCCAACGATAGAGTGCAAGGATCCAAGGGCGGCCTTGGAACAACTGAAGGAAAGGCCGAGTAGGCTTTTGTTGGAAAAAGTCGAAATCTTGGAGGGAGAGCTCAACGGTTTTAGTGGTTGTTTCGACCACCAATTGACTAGAAAAGAGACTCACGGTTTCTTCTTCACCACACCAGAAAGACACTTGGGAGATGGAAACTATATGATTATGTGTTTCATAAAGAAGGCGGAAAACTATATTTCTTCGAGGGGAAATATTTCTTGCCTTTTATTCTATATTGATATATTCGCTGTTTTACTCCTATTTGCTATGTGGTGGGTGTTGAACACCCGATTGTCGTGCCAATGGTATATGTATATAGGACTGTATGATAGCTGATTTGTATGTTGTTTGACAAGTGTGGGGTGATGTCATTGTATATACTATTGAGGGTGCATCATAGGTGTTAGAGTCGCACTAGGGACAATGCTTAAGTTTAAAGTGTGGGTGTGATGCTTTGCGCTTTATCTGCATTTGGTTCATGCATCATATTATGTTTTTTTTAAATCAAAAGAAGTATTTTTCTGGTGTTTTATGGAGCTTAATGTGCATGATTTTAAGGATTCGATTATTGGAATTTTGAACATGCTCATTTTTCTTTCACAATTCAAAGGAGTGCATCGATTTAGTATGAATGAATTGACTTGTGTATGCACATGTAGTGAGGCATGCTCGTTTTTTTGCATTCTGGATAATCACTTAGATGTGTGCTTGAGTCCTCTAATTCCTATGTAATGAGAACCTAAGTCTAGAACTTCACATATATCCTCTCGAGGTGAAATAAAAATAAGAAATCAGGTGGTTAGGAAAATGATCATAGGCCATTATTGGACCGTTTGTGCTAAATTTCCTACCTATTCAGTATTCATATATGATTATCTACTAGTCACCCTTGTTGAGATTTGGCTTTTCATTTCTAACCTTTATACAATAGCCCTATGTATCTTTCATTTCATTTAAATACTCATTGTTTTAATTGAACTCATACTTCTTGGCTTAGGTGTTTCTTGAGTATGGTTATTGTGGTTGGTGGTTGGAATGAGGTATTAAGTAAAGAGACAAATCTGTACTTATTGATGTGTCGGGTTTATTGTAATAATTGTTGCTTTCAGCCTTCCCCCTAAAAGATGAGAAAAAAGAAACTAAAAGAATATCTTATATGCAAAAAGAAAAGTGTGGGGTAAGGCTGACAAATTACAGCAAGTAGAAAGAAAAGACATTATAATTCTTGTGGAAAAAAATTCTCTTATTGATGCTCACAAGGAAACAAATGGGTAACGAGAAGTGAAAAATGTGTTAGTGCACAAATGGGGTTATGAGTTGTGAAATACACTTTCGGGGTTGTGAGTCGAAGCATGTTTGTTGTCAAGATGTATTCTTTGAGCTTATTTTCATGTACCTTACCACACCTTATGCCTAGTCTAACATAATAAGCCTAATAAAACTCTGTGTGATTCATGATCGCTTAAATTTCTTATAATTAGTAAAAAAGAAGGTTTGTAAGCTAAATTGAGTAGGCTTTAATGCAAGTAACTTCACATGCGGTATGTTCATCGGTTTATGCATTCTTTTGAGCTGTGACAAATCTGAGAAAACCCTTTTGATCAATATGTGTGCTTGAGCTCTTGATTCACCAAATTTTTGTGAACTTTTGCATGCATCATGTAGTTGAGTCATAGGTTTCATGCGCACTAGGATCATGCATTTCACATGCATTTTTTTTTAATTTTCATCGTCCTAATAAAGGAGGCCCGAACTCCTCCTATTGAGGTGAACCTCGGGGTTTAACCGAGACATATCTTATTTTTTTACTCTGGTTTTCTCGGGACGAGAAAAGCTTAAGTGTGGGGTGATGTATGATTTAATCTTATTAACCAACAATTGATAAATGAGGTTAAGAAGAGGAAATACGAATTAAATAGCTCGGATTTCAATCTAGAATAGAATATAGTTAGACTGACATGAGTGCAATAACTATAGGAGTAAAACCCGAAAGTTAGAGGAATTCGTAAACCTTAATGCTTGATATCTTTCTACACCTAGATTAAAGATAATTAGGTGGTTAGAGTACGATAGGGTCCTAATGCGATCGAGAGACGGTTAGGACTAGTGAGAGAGAATTCATGTTTCCTTTAGAGTAGTATTAGTTGCAAATGTAGATCGAAGCCCGATTAATTGTTCATCGTATTCGAACCCCGTTAATGTCCTAGATCGTCTTAAATATCTGATTTAAAAAACCACTTTTGATATTGTGTTCTCGCATACTGATATTCATGACAGTTCTTATGTAGTATTCTCACAGTGGGTCATCCAATACCGTTTTCCTAAATGACATCTATGATTTGACTTCATATCCAATATGAATGATAAGTAAAACGTGATCATCAGTCAACATCATACTAGTCTTAGTAAATCAGTAAGACTAGCGATCATCAGAATAATACTCTTTTTCTTCTAAGAGTTTTACTATCAAGTCATGTACTTGATGATCTTAGAAACAGTCGATTATTCATGCTATTAACATTTCACAAATGATAATAATAGTGTCAATGTATTAATAAATAATAATGTCGTACAAGATCAAGATTGGCCTAGGGCACAAAACTAACACTCATTTTGATTTTACTCTTCATTTTAATTAAAATCTAAATTATAATGATAGATTTGTTATTTCTATATAAATTATAAATAAAATTATATTCACCCTCTTTTTTATAATTATAAAAAGATTTATAAATGTACTATTGTATTTTAAATTTGTAACAAAAAAGAAGAGATAAAACAAAGCACCAAAGAGGGAGGTGAGCCATATTTTTTTATCAACAAAATTAAGACCATTACACACATTTTGTCTCTCTCACTTCTTCATCTCTTTTTCAAAGGTCCAATTTCACAAACGAGAGTTTCAAATTTCTGACTAATCGGATGGTGGTGGGTCGAGTGGTTTTCAGATTTGGGGCCTAAGCGGGGCGACGAGTCGGGCGTTTTTGTAGATTTTGGGGCTTAGGCAGGGACTTTTACAACCTTGGTTAGACCTAACTTGCATACTACTCTATGTGGGATCGATTTATAACTATATTTTCTTGTTAATAGTCATGCCAAATGCGTGTATACTGAGTCTAGTTTGAACATGACAACGACTGCTCAACATAATTTAATATAATAATAACTTTGATCGTATTTTAATATCATATGAAATCAAAATACCCAATATTAAAATGAAAACTCAATAAAACATGGTCATATAATAATCAGGTAAATTCAATTATAGTATATGAATACAAAAGTTATATACATATGATAAAAAAAATTATTAATCACACTAACGGTGAAATTTTAAGTATATGTTATAGTCGGCTTTTTAGAGCTTCGTCTCTCTCTCCATAGAACCCTGCTTCTGTCCTCTCTTTTTTTCCCGCCGTCAATATTAACGACGTTCGTGACTCCGATCATAAGTGTTGTTGGTGGCCTGGTCATGCTCATATCCTTCTCCCTCCCTTATCGATCCGGTCACTTTCAGGCTTTCTCTCCTCGCGTATGTATGTTTATGTTTGTCGTCCGCCCTACTGCCACCTGTCTTTGTCCACCCCCTTTAGGTACCAGATCCGTTAGCCTCGCCGTAGTCGGTTCCACCGTCCCCCCTGACCAGCTCCGCCCACCTCCCTCCAAGGGGAGGATCCGCTCACCTTCCCCTAACCTCCCCAAGCCTCCTCTGACCTATTACACCATTTTCATTCCACCCCATGCTAAATCCAACCTCCTCAGCCCCTCTCGTTCATTTCCACCCCCTCCCACGCCTATATCCGGTCGAATTTGGCCTTGCTCTACCCTCCTTCCCCTCTCTCCTCCGGCCTCATCTCATATTTCGAAGACGGCGACGGTTGGCAGCCTATTCACCCCCTCCAGCCTTGTCTCCCGACAACATCGAATCGAGCTACTCTGGACGAGCCTTTCCGCCATGCTCCTTATCCGTCCTGACAGCCAGATCTGCTCCCACCGTCAACCGGAGCATCGCAATCCGAGCCATGCTTCCGCTTATCATGCTCCACCAACCAGTCTCATGCCATTGCCCCAAGTGGATCAGATCTGCACTATCGACGTCGTCCATCGATCTCCCCCTGGCTCTGATCCCAGCCCCGACCATCGGAGGTCTGCCACAAATTCCTCAACTTCGTTGTTGTTACTGTTATTTTGTTATGTTTTTTTTCTTCTGTTGTTTTGTTTTCTTGTAAGTCCCATATGTCGGAATCTCGTCGCCAAAGATTTTTCTTTGATCATCGGGTTTCCGTTAGCTATCGTTGTTGCTTCTGGTGGTATGGCCGGTTGGGTCCTTCTATCGACGATCCTTTGCAGAGTGTCAATATAAAAAAACAATTTGATCGTTGATTGTCTAGGTGTTGACACTCTATTCAAAAGCTATTATCTCACTAGTCATTCCTTAAATTCTCGAAAACGGCCTATAAATACAACATTCATTTGGTTAGTTGTGTAAAGTTTGTTTTGATCAATGAATCTTGAAAAAAAAGAGTATGTGTAATGGTGGAAATGGAACAACCAATGTGTTAACGGGTATGCCTATTATGGTAAACATCCATGGATCCACTAGATCCTCAGTGCTGACCCGATCAAATTTGTTTTCTTGCACGTGCCACAGAACACCATTACCGATAATTTAGTACTGCACCGAGCAGAAACAGGACACAAACGAGTAAAGGTCGATGGAGCCACTTGGCAATCTGAATGGTCGATATCAGGGGGTCGCAATGATTGCTTAATTTGGAGCATTGAGCAGCGGATTATCTTCGGGTGGTGAATGATACAATACGACCAAACTTTGATGCATGCATGCATGGCAAGTATCAGTAGGAATTGACAAATCAACGCACAATTAATTGTCGATCACGACCGTTGCCGTCCTGTTGTGACCTTAATATTGAACCCGCCTTGTATTATTACAAGGAGTTGTTTTCACGATGCACATGCATGGCCTTCAACGATCTCAATCCTAGTCTTTCCTTTATGTTTTTCTTTACAGGATATGTTTGGTTCTCATACGGGCATCAATTATGAATGGAGAAGTTTGACTAAACAAAGGCCACTGACTATTAATAATTCATTGATGCTAGGTATTAAAGGATGAGAACAACATAATCCAATATGGTAGGTATACCCAAATACGAAGTACATACATTATTTGTTTGTTTGAAGGTGTTTTATTACAACCTGTAAGAACAAAGTTAGGGATGATATTAAACCCTCCAGGTTGGATTATTACAAAAAAACATGTTAGATAAATGAACGCATCGAGTTATTAGAGCATATACATCGTGGAATCAGGGGTCGGGAATTAGGGATGCAGAATCATGTGCTGAGTAGGATGATTTGCGATGCGAACCCCTAAATTTAAAAGATCTATCACATTGTGGAGATCATGTATGCATGGGATCAGGGGTTTGTAGAAGCACTGAGTTAATGTTGACTGAATAATTAATTATATGTTTGCTGAATTTATTTAATTCATATTTAAAACACTAATTAACAAATAAATTGATAAAACTAATAATTGAACTCTTTCAAGTATTGAGATTCTCCCTCTATCCCCAGCTTACGTCGCATGGTGCTCCCTATTGTAATTGTCGTCACGCCGACTACCGTGTCGCCACCTGGTGTTGCTGGTTTTGTCGGTCTCGCCGCTCCCATGCTCTTACGTCCCATCGGGTCGTCTCCCCGCACACTGTTCCTGGTATGGGGGATAATACTCGACGATGGGGACGAATGGTGCCACGGCCGCCTTCTCCTTCCGTCTCTCTTGTCCCGGCCCAGCATGCTCCCAAGACGTCTCGTTGGAATTGATTCTGATCTCCACGGGAACTCGGTATCCCTCGCGGGTCTCGACGCCACGGCGGGGATGGCTGCGTCGCCATGCGTTTCCTTTTCCCCCTTGCGACTTAAACCCTAGGTCGTTGGTCTCCCGCCCTTACCACGACCTTGCTCTGACCTCGGGCAACGTGCGTTCTAGGGTTGCACCTGTTCGACTGCCTCGGCCTCCCATAATCGCGCCTCAGCCTCCCTTAGTCACGACCCCACACTTGGGGGTGGTTCTGGAGGCGTTCTTAGCCGTCTCCACGGTCACCAGGGTGTCGAGTCACACTCAACACGTTTTCCATGCCACTGCCGGTTTGGTGAGAAGGACGGTGGTGATGTCCTCCACACAATCTCTCCCCATAGCTATGTTCGGGTGCGGGGTGGGGCGTTGGTGTTCTCAGGTACCGTGGCCTCCCGCCACATGCCTGGTCACGGCTACTCCTACCCTCCTTCATTGACTGCGGGTCAGGCTCTGATAGCCCGGTTCGCTCTCTTGGCAAGCAGCAACAGCCTGTACGAGGGGGGAGCCACGAAGCTTCCATAGAGTAGGTATCAAAGGCACCTTCTGGCATACCAGAGAGGTTTGTTGCGGCGTACTCCAACGATTGGTCCTCGTCATCAGGTCGAACAGAAGGGGGATCACTCAACCTCGCTGGCTCGATCAAATTCTGGGGCCTGCGGGGTTGATGACCTAGCATGGGAGGCGGGAACGTAGGAAGGAGCTTCATTTCCGATGACCATGGACCCGATACCTAAGGCCAGATCGTCTCGCAATGTGGATTTCAGCGTAACCGTGGGCCCGATACCTAATCCGGGTGTACACGGTTCCAACTAGGACATAGGCCATTCGGGGCCGATAGGCCCCCCTAGATGATCGACAACGAACGTTTTGTGCACGCGACGATTCCGCTCTCTACTAATTCGATTGTTGCGGTCACGACGCTCAATCTCGGTGGGT
Source organism: Erodium maritimum (assembly GCA_963921825.1). Lineage (NCBI taxonomy): Eukaryota > Viridiplantae > Streptophyta > Magnoliopsida > Geraniales > Geraniaceae > Erodium > Erodium maritimum. Next base: position 75,057,180 of record OY997590.1, read on the forward strand.
TTGGAGGCAGAGGCCTCGCGCACTCGGGAGCGCGCACTATTGAAGTTCCAGCGGCCGCAGCTAGCAGTGTTGGATATGGGGTGCATGTTGCATCTAGAGCGCTGAAGAGGGCTGTGACTGAAGATCCTCGGGTTGGGAAGCATCCCCGCCGAGAGGAATGATGTTGTGCCTCCCACTACTGGAGAACTCCTTGGCCATTAATGTTGCGATAGTTTTTCGGAGGATGACCTTTAGTATCATCTTCGCACTTGTTTTTCTTGTTGGCCCTTATGGCATCCAAACACCGTCAGAGGCGGTTCTAGTAGTAAAAGGATTGGTGAACTTCGGTTCCGTACTTTCCTTCTTTAGTGGTCAGGGAGTTTGTTCCCTGATGCACATCGTTGTTTTAATTTTCGAAGTGTAATGAAATCTGCACATTTCTTTCAAAAAAACAAATAAATTGATATAAAATTCATAATATCCTCGATAACTTTCTGCAAAATCGTCAGACACATTTAGTATGGTACTTACCCCAATTCATAGTGATTCGTCCAACGAAACGTCTGAGCACTCTCTCTCTAGCATTCGTATTACGGTGGTGCATTTTTGGTGTATTGACAACTACATGCGTTCGAAAACGTCCTGCTTTTAAAGGAAGTAATAGTCATACTCTACTACCTTTCCATCACCTGAATAAAAAAGGGTCGACTCATACGGTATCGAAGCCTAAACATCTCGGGCCCATACGTAGGGTTCTCAACAAAATAATCATGCATTAGTCGTTCGTGGGCTTCGACTCAACCTATGTTAATCTCTCTTTCTTTCGACCCTTCGCCTTAATGCGTCGATCTGTGATTGCATTCTTGCTCCTTCGTACTCCGTCCTTCGCTGGAATCGTGCCTCCATTGCACGAACATTTTC